>CM040124.1:68789331-69498948 GCA_022559845.1 Amorphophallus konjac | reverse complement strand
TAAAGCCCCGGCGCAACAGACCGAGTCTCTGAATGGGTTTTCTAGAAAGGAACTCAAGATCTAAAAACTTCTATATCTGGCCTAAGCTTACCCCCGTATTCTTTCTATCCTTTTAGGACTAAGACAAGTACCTTGGGTATAGCCTTGGTAGAGACACCGTCATACAAATTGGGCCCTGGCCAGGGGCTGTCACCTCCATTGCACGCCAACCTCGAGAACTCTTAATGGAATAAGGAGGGCCCACGTTGCTAGGGGAGGCACTGTTTTCAAAATCCAAAAAAATCATATATGTCAAAATCTAAAAAATCACATATTTCAAAATCCAAAAAAATCATATATGTCAAAATCCAAAAAATCACATATTTTAAAATCCAAAAAAATCATATATTTCAAAATCCAAAAAAATCACATATTTTAAAATCCAACAAGCATATATTTCCAAAATTCAAACAAAAATCATATATTTCAAAATCCAAAAAAAAATCATATATTTCGAAATCCAAAAAAAAAATAGCATATTTTCAAAATCAAAAAATCACATGTTTTCAAAATCCGAAAAAATTATATATTCCAAAATCCAAAACACCAGATATTTTCAAAAACTCACAAAAATCCAAATGTTTTCAAAATCCAAAAATGCCATCATATGCACCGCATACATTGCATTGTTTCCATTTCATATTCACCTATTTAATAAGGTCCACCCCTTGACCAAATATCAAGAAATGGTCAAATTCTAACTTGCTTTAGGCAAGGGTTGAGTCTAAGAACGGATCTAACTTGTTTCTTGTCTAAGTATGTGCAGACCGTAGGTTCAAGCCCAAGATTGCAAAATTCCAGGCTCAAGTCTGTAATGCACCAGCGTCAGACCGTCACAGATTTGTAACGGTCCCCATGTTGACCATCACAGCCTTCTAAACTTTGAAATCCATTGCTCTTCAGCAAGCTCTCTCTGATGTGTCCAAGGTGGACCGTTAAATCACTCTGACGGCCTATCGATAGACCGTTACATACTCCCGAGGAATTCAGCCCTCTCAGCTCATTTACTCTAACGGCTCATTATGAGACCGTCAGGTAGTTGTGACGGCCCTATGTAGAATCGTTACACCTTCCAGGAATTCTGTTTTCGAAGCATTCAGGCTCAATCAAGCAACAAACTCATAATTCCATCAACTAAGGCACGTCTATATCATTCCATTGAGTTTAGTGATGCATAAAATTGATTGATAAAACTTCAACTTAAAGTTCAAGTTCAAAAACATCATAACAAAGCTCCAATTGTCATTTCTCAAGATACATTCAATTTTCTATCTGCAAGGGAGCGGATCTTGCGTAATTCCTTCACGTAGCTACGGCGTCCCTCGTCGTCTTCTTACACTTCTTCTTGTCACGGGCGCACTTTGCTGATCTCCCACATGGTCAGTGCGCTCGGGATCGCTCTTTCATCCTCCTCGGTCCCCATCTTCCTAGCTAGAAGGGGAGGGTAATGCGATAGTGCAGGAACCTCGGTTCGGGGTAGCCCAATTTGAAGATAGCACTGGTGTGGGTTATAGATCGCCAAGGTAGTATTCCCCGCTAGCTGTAGATCAAGGCCTGATCGCCATGGTACCCTAAGGAAGGTGCTCCGCAGAGCACTTGGACGCATCATGAATTTCTCTATTGATAAAGTGTTGAGGAAGATGCACCATTCATCCCGTGTTTTCTTGTCCGTCGTCTTGCATTCAACCTGTGACGAAAATCCAAAGGCACCTCCAATGAAGAACAGAGGATGGCTCCCAAAGATTCGGCTGGCTGAAGTTATGTTCTCCTTGGGTTGGAACTTGATTCTCACACCCATCCAACACTCAAGGAGTATCATAGAGCCGAACAAAGGTCCTCCTAAACAAGCGGAGCTAAGTCCTTCGTAAAGGTATGAAAGGATTGCTTGAGATATGGACAAACCCCGCCACAACCCGCTGGTGATGCTAAGGTTTTGGATATCTAAGAGGTGGTCGGTGGTAGTGAAAAGGAAGTCTCCGCATAAGCAAACCGACACGGCTTTGGCAATGGCTTCGTATCTCTCCCACTTGTTCTTACAATGAGAGACTATCCATTGAGCCATGGGTATCAAGTGAATATGGTTTGGGCTGATCATGGTCCTCACGTCCTTTGGGTTGTGTATGAAATCGCTTAGGATCAAGGATGGGTCAATAGGTTCGACCGTATGTCACACTAGATCTTCATCCCCCACTTTAGTCTTAGCAAGGGCTAGGTAGGTCTCTACCTCCTCCAATAGGACGGTGGCTTCAAAGAAAGTGAAAACGAAGGTATGTGTTTGTGGATGCCATAGTTCTATAAGGTCTGAAATGCTTGACCAATCTAAAGACAATTTCTGGAAGTTCTTGGCCAAAACTAGCAAAGGTTGGAGGTGCCATGCCCTAAGGATGGACAACACTTCTAAAGGGAGTTCTTTGACCATGGGAGCCACCCACTTTATGTTGGAGTAACACCTTCGACCAGGCAAAGGCTAGGAAGAAGAAGAGGGAAGAATCATGAGAAGCATAAAAGTGTAGCAAGTTAGGAACTTTTGAGGATAAATTGGAACTTACCACCCTTTGGGCACTTGAGCTCAGATGCTTGGGGATTGATGTCAACCGTTGCAGCTCCCCATGCTCCTTCTTGGCTGCTTTAGGGCCGGTGTATACCCTCTCTTCCGTGCTTATCACTTCGAATCTTCTCTTCATGGTGTTCCTTGCCCTTTGATGGAGGTTTTCTGCCCTTGTAGCAGAGAATTAGTGAAAGCTGCAATTTTTGGGGCTTGGTTCTATCTTTTAAAGGATTGATTTTGATCAGAATTGGGTTAGAAGGCCTTATCCTAAGCCTAGGAGAGTTCTAGTATGGATTAAGGTATCCTTGCTTCGAGTTTGGGCTCTCACGGTAGAATCCATCTCGGAGTACATTTTGTTCTCTGGCGGTCTATCGTATGACCGTCACATATCCCTGACGCTCCATGACTGGGCCGTCACATTTCTTGCTACACGAGTTTCAGTCAATCAGGCTCTGCCATGTCTGACGGTCTCATCTATGACCGTTACCTTCTCTAACGCTTCTTTTGTGGACCGTCACATTTCCTGCTACATATTTAGCCCAACATCGTTCTGTCAGATCTGACGATTTCACCTTGGACTGTTACTTCTCTCTGACGCTCCTTCAGTGGACCGTCACATTTCCTGCTGAGCAATTTTTCAGTCCACCCTCTGTTGTCTCTTACAGCCTTGTCTTGATGCGTTACTTCTCTCTGATGCCTTATCATTAGACCGTCACACATTCTGCTGCAGGTTTTCTGTTCTCTCCTTTTTCCTCTGGTCTGACCTATCGGCCCTACACTTTGCCCCTGTCCATTCATTTACACTCCCGTCCACATCTATTTTCATCCATTCACACACATTCACATCCATTTCATACTCACATTCATTCATTCATCCATGTAAAAAAAACATAAAAAAAGATTTGCATTCATTTCATTTATCATTCACATGAGTCATGTACAAGTGTGGATGTCAAAAGAAGAAAAGTAAGTACATCATTCAGCTGATCTATCTCTCGAGCCCTTGCTATCACCAGCACCCTCTTGCTGCTTGGCTGGCGGCTCCATGGTACTGTGATCTCCCTCTCGTGGTCATCTCCTATCCGCCTCCTTGTTCCTTCGTTGATCGGAAGAACTAGCCAAGTAGTTTCCTACCGAGCCGCTCGACATTCCGCTCCGTGTGCTTCCCGCTGCAGCACTCTGGGATCCACTCAGTGCAGGCCCTCGACTGATCATCCGAACTATCCGCTCTACGGCCCGTAACTCGATCTTCAAGTCGTGAATCTGAAGTCAGGCCGCTCGAGCCTCGCCCCGGTATCTCTCAAGATCCACTGTCTAGGTAGCTGACCATTCTAATTCCCCTCTCAATCGGGCTACCTCTGCCCGCAGGTGCTCCGTCTCCGCACGGGTCCGCTCAGTCTCCGCCAGAGCTCGCTCCGCCTCAGCCACGGCCACGGTCAGCTCTCTCGCCTGCATTTTTGCTTGATTAGCTCATTTTACATTTAGGCATTTAGTGTTAGGCAATTAGTGATTTAAGTCAAGAGTAGGCATTTAAGTTTAGTGTTTTACCCGCTCCGCGAGGGTGGCCTCCGCCTCCTCGGCCCGAGCAACCGCTCGAGTGAACTCCGCATCTCGTTCAGCTCTGCCCCCGGCAGGCTGTGACGATGAAGATGGAGCATCCGGTCCCGCTCTTTGGGCTCCCTCAGCCCACTGCATTTAGAAGTCAAAGTTAGTCATATTCGCATCATAAGCATTTAAGTCTAAAGTGTAGAATCTCACCAGGAGCTCCAAAGCAGTCCGGTACTCATCCCGCTGCTGGATGGTGGCGTGAAGGAGTCCCTCGAGCTCGGCTATACGTCCCTGAGGGTCTAGCTGCATTTAGAAAGCATGAGTCAGTGTACATATAGCTTTAATTTAGACAAGGGTTAAGTTTAGAATTTCATACCAGTCGTCGGGTGCCTCTAAACACCTGGTCCCCATACCGCTGCGAGTAGGCTTTGAGGTAAGCCTCGTCACTTTCCGCCCGATCCTTCACCGCCCGGCCTCTCTTGTTCCAGTCATGCACATACTTGGCCTTTCGGGCGCACCAATCCACATTGCCGCTAATATCCTTGGAAGACTTGCCCGGGCACTCATCATTTTTGCATGGGAACGTCACCTCTGACTGATGGAGTCCCCGAGTCCGCAGGATCAGTCGGTAGTGCAAGGGCTCGATGACGTTGATGCAGTGCAGTCATACATCTCGCCCGCTGTACACCAGGGATGCCTTGACCCATGGTTGTCCCTCGTGGCCCTCGTCTCGGCATGGGCTCCATCTCACCTGAAAGTCATGTCTGTCTATTTAGAAGCATTCAGAGGCATCTAAAAGCATTTCTAAGGCATTGGTTCGGAGCTTACCGCTGTATGCGGGAATGAGTCTAGATCATCCTGGATCGCCCAGGTCAGTCCACTGATCGACCCCGTGTCCCTCACTACTACCCGTCGCCTCACGATCGGGGTCCGCTCAGGTTGTAGCTGTGTACCTCACCCAATCCCCGGGAGGTAGACGAACCTCCAGATCTGCATTTTGAGTCGAGTGTCAACATATTAGTTGCATTCATAAATTTCATTTGCATAATCATATAAGAAGGCATTTTTACCTGTAGAAAAGGCGAGAAGCCGCCCAGCATCGTTCGTCGGTCCGTGGTGCTTAGTGACTCTAAGAGGAAGGCAAGCACTGCCACTCCCCATGCATACTTCCCCACTCTGCCCAGATCCTCCAGTAATGGCAGTAATCTACAGCTGATCACATCAGCTCGAGTCGAAAAGAGCAGTTTCCTGAACAATAGCATCAGGAATCATCTCAGGACCCGGTCTCCTTCCTGTCCAGCCTCTGCCGCCACTCGTGGGCGTACTTGCTCAATCACCCTATCTAGATGCTGCTCGGGTAGCTCCCCTACTGCTATCGCTGCTCCTCTCAATCCCATGTTGTCCTGCAGTCTCGATCTCAAAAGCTGGGATGAAGTTTGCCTCGGCCTGATCAAGTCCAGCCCTAGCAACCCCTGGGCTAGCTCTTTATAGTCGTCGTATGTCCACCCAGTCATCGCTGCTCTGTGCACCCTGAATCCGGTGATCCTGGCCATATCTTCCAGTGTTGGGATCATGTGACCCCAGGGGAAGATGAAAGCTCGGCTGATCGATCCCATCTCTCATGGAGCGCGTACAGGAGTGGAGTGTCCATTCTGATCACCTCAATGCTCAGCACTTTGGCGAAGGCCATTGCAGCCAATCTCTCTCTCTGGAACTGGGGCAATGCCTGTTACACTGCCCGGATCTACAGCCAAGAGATCCTCGTTCTCTTTTCCCCTGCACATGTAGAGCATAAGTCAGTCATTTGCATCATAAATTCATTGCATTACATTAATATAATGAAAAAAATTGAATAATTGAAAATCCCCTAAAAATTGTTTCTACCTCTGGTTACTCTGATGGCCCTGTGGTGGTGCGTCACAGAACTCTAACGCACCAGGGGTGGTGCGTCAGAGCTGTGATGGTCGCTGCAACGACCGTCATGTCGCCTGCAAAGGGGCATTCTCCCCTTTGGTTCCCTTGGCTTCCCAAAATGGCCAAATGGCCTACAATCGTTCCTAATGGGTTCTCTGACCCATTTCTACCCCCCCATTCATGCATACATGAACATAAAAATTAAAATTTGAGAGTTTAGGGTGGGCGGCCTACCTCATGGTCTTGCCCTCTTTTCCTCTTCTTCTCTGGGGCTATGGCTTCCTCTCCTTCACCAACGGCTTCCTCTACGGCTTCCTCGGCTGTAGGAGGGTCCTCCTCCGCCGTTGCCTCTACCGTTGCCGCCGGAGGGCTTGCCGTCGGTGGGCTTTCTTCTCGTTCTATCTGGCGTCGGAGGCGCTTGATCGCCTTCACCTTCTTCCCTTTTTCCCTTGCCATGGGCGGCTGGGGGAGCTCGTCGCCGGTCATCTTCACCGGTGGGAGGGTTTGCTCAGTGGTTTGGTGGGTTTTGATGTTTTGGGCGATTGAGTGTTGAATGGAACGAATGACCGTTCAGGTTTGTTTTTTTTTAAACACTCAGGAAATGTGACGGTCTATCGTAGGACCGCCACACTTCTCTGACGCATCTGCACTAGACCGTTAGGCCATTTGAATGCTGCATTGGGGGAATGTGAACCGCCAGGCTCTGATGGCCTAATGTTTATCCGTCAGAACTGTCGTCTAACCCACCCTTGTTAAACCGTTACAATCTTCAGAATGTTTTGATGAATAATAATGCTTCAATTGATGCTGAATGATTGCATGTTTCGTGGCCTATCTTTTAAATGCAATTCATATGCTTCATTTCATGCTTATGTTAAATTGGCTAACCTTCATTTCATGAGATCCCTCTAGTCATCACGCCTCGCCGTTCGCCAGGCAGGTAAGTCAGGTATTGTATCTCGATTCCTTATCCCTTATTGCATTACTATATGTTACATATGATATATTATCTCAAGAACTGACTGGTCATTCATGTGTTCTGAGATCTGATGTTCCCCTTAAACAAAAACGATGATGGTCTAAGTGCACATGTTTAATCGTTGGATAGGCCGTTAGGTTGGAAAAATTTGGGGACGATGGTTCTGTCTTGCACGATGTGGTTGCAGATAGTGTCCTGACCCTGGTTTCTCCGGTCTATACTATTCTCGAGTATCTTGTTATTTTATCTTTCTTTGCATTTGTTTTAATGATTTCTTTATTTTAGCCCAGCATGCATCATACGCATCTTTGAGCATTCATGAGCCTCATCCGTCCAGGTGTCTCAGTAATGGTGAATAACTATGTGTTCTTAATCCTGAGTAAAGAGAGTCATTCCACTCTGAATTGAAAGGTTTCCTTCGGTTTGCTCACTTGATTTTGTTAGCTGAAGATTCCTATCTAGAGTTTAGTTAATTGTCTCTTTCATTTTCGTTGCTCCAGCCGCTGGCCGTGTTTTCCTTTCCTTAGTTGTTAGTTCCTCCAGACATGCGTCCTTTGGTTGCCTTTCCTTGTGATTAGTTCGAAGCTTTCTGAAAAGTTCCTATTGCTTATTGGTTTAGAACGGGTGTTGTTTGCATTAACGCCCACTTTTTAGTCCACTCCACTTCATCTCTGCTTCATCTCCATGTTCCATTTCACTTTCGCTTCACCTCCGCTCGCTCCCCTGCAAATAGGACGTTAAGGAGGGGCATCTGTTGACACCCATTTTATGACCAATAAGTTGGGTCATCTCCTTGTTCACTCTATATGATGCTCCGAGTTATTCACCTTTGTTGAGCCTTCTTGATCAATTTGAGGTCCATTTCTTGAGTCATTTCTCCTTGGTTGAGTCTGGTTCCTTGCCTTTTTTCCGTTGGACGAAGCTTAGCAAGCTTTCTTTTTTTTGGCACTCTATTGTCTCTAACTGTCCTTTGATGGGGCGTTACAGATCTCTGACACATCTTCCCTGGTGCGTTACATCCTTGCAGAGTCCTTAAGCTTAAGGCTTCTTTCAAACTTATCTTTTTGCTTACTCATTGAGTGTAACAGTCTATCGTGCGGCCGTTACCTTTTTGTAACGCATCTACACTTGACTGTTACATCCATCTAGAGTCCAACGTTTGAAAACTTCCCCTGTTGATCTTATCTTCTTAAGGGATAAGGTTGTGTGACGGTCTTTTCCTGGAGTGTTACATCACTGTGGCGGTCTATCGAGCAGCCGTTACATCAAACAGAGAGTCCTGACATGCCTGGCCTTTTCTCTGCTACTCCGTGGCCGACTTGAGAGTTTGTTTCCTTGATTCTCTTCCAAATCTGATGCTCAGAACCTTCTGTTTGTTTCTATGGACTCTTGGGAGTATTATCTTCAAGAGTTTGCTGAGAAACGTCCTCTTTTCTAGCTGGATTATCCTTAACTCGAACCTAGACTTTGAGGGCCTATAAATAGAACCCTTGACTTCATGGCTTGAAGGGAGGAGAAATCTGGAGTTTGCGTGGAAGTGTTGCCACATCCTGGAGCTAGAACCAACCAAGGAGAGCTGCTTCCCATGTCCATCTACTTCCAAAGTTTAGGGAGTATCGGTTTCAAGGGTTTAATTTAGTCAAGTCATTGTTCTTAGTGCTTTTCCCTCTTCTAAGCAATTATAGCATTGTCCCTCTCCATCTCCCATGTTCTTTCATCGGTTGCATTCATTTAAAACATCCTCCTATCTTGTAAAAATGCCCAGAGGGGTTTAAAAAACCAATCTCCCCGGTATTTCCCTCTCCTTTTGCATGTTCATAAGTTCTTTGGATTATTGATACTACTTTGTGAAAGGGCTAATCTGGGTTATTTTTCTCATGTCTTCCACTCTTTTGTAGGTTTACAGATTCCTTAGCGTGAGGCCCAAGCTCTCTGGCCGGCTGGAATGCTTGGAGATCAAAAGATTCTCAATCTTATTCTGCAGAAGCTCTGACGGTCCATCACAGGCGTGTTAGAGTGTTGTAGTGGTCTATCGTGGGACTGTCACAGTCCTGTGACGCACCATACTTCGACTGTTACATCTGACGGAGTTGCAGTTTCCTGATTGTTTTTCTCTCCCGTGGGCGGGTGCATCATCCTCCTATTCCAAGGTATTTATCAGGTCTTTGGCTTGTTTTTACCTTGGTGGCGATCACATCTTTTCTTAGTTTGGGCATTAGCTTTCTCTTTCGTCATATCTCTTCTTTACTTTTGCTTGTTCCACCTCTCCGGTGTGTTTTCCTTATTCTTTATTCCACGCTCCGGCGTGTGTTTTTCTTTCCTTGCTTAGTTTAGTTTTGATTGAGATAGCATGCCCATGCTAGAGCTTGTTTTGGTTGCCTAGGTTCATGATTCGCATGTTCATAGGTTGATAGATTTCATTACTTGGCTCATTATCTACTCATAGTTGGCATCATAGCCCATCTTGCAAAAGAAGGGGCACATTAAAACCAACAGAAAGGTCCGAGCTGAAGCAAGGATTTTTGTTTGCCGGCTTGGATGGAAGGTCCATGTCAGATGTTTATGTGTCGGTCGAACAAGATGGAGTAGTGCTTTTGAGGCTTTTGCTACTACGTAGAATACAGTAGTTTGGTCATTCGGCCAAGATGAAATGGTCTGAGCCAAAGCAAGGGAGTTTTGGATTCCGGTGCGACTTCATGAATCGACATCGCCCGGTGCCTTTGACGAGTTTTTATTTATTTCTTTCTCTTTTCTTTCTCTTTTCTTTCTTTCTCTTTCTTCTTCTTTTTTTCTCTTTTTTTCTTTTTTTTTCTTTTGAATCAATATTGCATAGTCTCACAGGAGATCTAAGAAACATTCTTGCTCCGCGTGAGGCGCGGGTTTTAATTGTTCATCAAACCGGGGAAGCGATGCGTGATATAGTTTCAAGTGCTTTCCATTAAGGGGTGGAACTGAGTCTCCCCCCTATAGTTGACAACCACATACACACCTCCTTCGTAAACTTTTTGGACAACATAGGGCCCAAGCCAATTTTCATTTAGCTTGCCTTTATGGTTGGCAGCCATGATCTCTCTTCTTTTGACCATCACGAGGTCGCCTTTCTTGAATTCACGTCCTTTGACGAGCTTGTCGAAGGCACATGTTATGCAGACCTGATAGACCTATATGTTTTGCTGAGCCTAGAGTCGCTTCCCTTCTAGGTTGATGAGCTCTTCCAATCTTCGTTCTGCATTTGTTCGATCGTCCTTGACCAATTCATTTTGGATTGCGACCTGCAGTGAGGATACCTCTAGTTCAATGGGGACAACTGCTTCTGAGCTGTACACCAAAGAGAAAGGCGAGTAGCCTGTTGGGGTTTTATAGACGGTGCGATACGCCCACAACGCTTCGTACATCTTGTCTTCCCAGTCCTTCTTCCTAGAACTAACAGTCTTCGCCAGGAGGGTGTAGAGGGTTTTATTAAATGCTTCAGCCAACCCGTTTGCCAACGGGTTATACGGAGTGGATGTTATTTAATCAATCTTGTACTTTTTGGCCAATCTATAGACCTTCTGATTTTGAAAATGACTTCCGTTGTCGGAGACGATCTGCTTAGGGATGTGTGGATGCGCTTTTTATTTGATTATTTTTTTATGTTTCCATTGGTTGGATTTATTAGGCGTGCCAGTCACATATGTGACGATTTCACTGTGCGCTCGACTTGACTTAGTCAGTCGATTGTGAAGTCCGAGTCGGGACCCGAAGTCCGTCATACCATAAAGGCTATGACGTTAATTACGCCCTTCCTAAGAAGGACAACCCTTGATTAAACGCCAAAATAGGAGGCCACTCGGGGGGGCTAAAAACGAAGTGCATGATATTGAAGCTATTATTATTCTAAGGAGGTAATTGGGTAAATGATAGGTTATTAAATCAGCATGACCCCTCTGTGTAGGTCGTGCCGGGTAGAGATAGAACACCATCCACGCAGCGACGGGGCAGGGTCTGGACAGTCATCGGGGACATGTCCCCTTTCACGTTTCTCATCCGGCCAAAGGCCTCGCAGTGTTCATATTCCCCGAAGGATCGGGCCGGACGGGAGGTGTATGATGTGCACTTCCCGGGACGTATCGGGGTTAAACATCGGTCGACATTTCGACAACATCTCCCCATAATCTGGATTATGCCCAGGGGAGAATAGGCTATCACCCACGGAGTGCCGGGATGAAAGCCGAGAAAAGGAGGGAGCGAACCTCCCACATTGCACATGTATGCCCTGGGGCAATGTTTGACTCTTCCCTTATAGAAGCCGGTGACACTCATGCAGTGGCAGAGCTCACTTTAGCTAAAGGGGCTGCTCATAAATCCGATGCGGATCAATGGAACATAAGGGAGTCTGGCTCCCTTCGATTTATCCCCGGGACAGGTCTGGTGACTCATGGGCATCCCTGAGTGGGTTTGATCCAGGCGCCGGGGGTTCAATTGAGTGGCAAAGCAGGCTCTCGGGGCAGCTTGGATGTGCATATAGGTTCCCGACGCGAAACAGCGTGGCAAGAAGGGGGGGTTCCCGGCGCCACTATGAGGAGGCAGGGGTTCTCGGCGCGCAGGGAGGCCAAGGGGGGGTTTTCAGCGCAAGGGCCAAACGGCCATGGGTTCCCGGCGCCAATGGTAAGGAGGCCAGGGGGCTCCTGGCGCCAGTGGCAAGGAGGCAGGGGTTCTCGGCGCCACTATGAGGAGGCCAAGGAGGGTTTTCGGTGCAAGGCCCAAACGGCCATGGGTTCCCGGCGCCAATGGCAAGGAGGCCAGGGGGCTCCTGGCGCCAGTGGCAAGGAGGCAGGGGTTCTCGGCGCCACTATGAGGAGGCCAAGGAGCTCCCGGCACGGGCTTCCCGGCGCGCTAATAGCAAGGCTCTCGGCACGGCCGAAGTGAGGAGGCCAAGGAGGTAGGCTTCTCGGCGCGCCAACAAGGTGGCCAAGGGAAGGGCTTCTCGGCGCACTAAGGAGATAGGGTTCTCGGCGCAAGAAGGCTTGCACCGAGGGCTGTTCATCCGTTTTACTGTTTGTGGAGCCGAGACAGATGAGGGCGCCGAGATGTGTTTAGGGTTTTACGGCACTCTGTTTTCAGATTTGTCGATGAATCAGGGGTTTCCTGGTGGTTCAGGCCAAAGTAGATGGGCTCTGTGGAAGCAAAACGTATGGATTCATCGGGTTTCAACTGATTTTGGTTTATGTTTCAAAAGAAGGCCAGGAGCTGAGGGGAATTGGGGAAGAAAAATCCCGCACAGAGAACCTCTTTCACCATTGATGTTCAAAGTCCAGGGGACAGCTTGATGTTGTCTTTCATCATCCTGATAGCCAAGAGATGGCTGTCTCTGGACCCAGGGATGATTTCGACAGTGCCAATAGGCAAAACCATAACATCTAGAATTACAGAATCTCACTAGCAGCGGCCATTAAAGGCATTGCCAATATCGATAGTAGACTGCCCCAGAAGCCAAGAGATAGTCTGTCTCTGGTCATGGGGCAAGCCTGGGAGACTCTATGCAAGCGACGCCGGACGGCGAGGAACATCGGTATAACTAGAGCTACACTTATTCTGCTGAACACAATTGAGTCCGAAGACACATCAAAGAATCATGCGCGCTTCAGTCGAGCTAAAAATGAAAACTTATAAAGGAAAAACACAGCATCAGATGGAGAGATAGATGGCCGATATTTCGATCATCCAACACCCAAATGGGCCATTGTAGCATTTCATTTCATTACATCATTCCAAGACTCACATCAATCACAAGTAGGGAGTGAGGGAAAGGGAGATGAACAGAGGCCGAGATATCCCGGTTACATACAATGGATCGAGATAAAACTCGTAGGAATTCATAAAGAGAAAAGAAAAGAAACATGGGGGAGGGGCGGAGCATTGACTCCTCTCCCTCCCTGGAGCTTCTTCTTCTTCTCTTTCTCTTCGGATTGATCTCTTCTTTTCTTCTCTTAGTGGAGGAGGCTCTCCCTCTCTGTTGGTCTCTTCTCTCTTTTTTCTATTCTCTCTTCTCTTTTTTCTCTGCTTCTTCTCCTATCGTCCCTTTTTGCGCCCCCCTTCGGGAGAGGGTCATATGTGGGCGAAGTAATGGGTTTTATAGAACCCTGTTCGTAGCAAACGGACTCGGCGCGCCTGCAGCACTAGTTCCCGGCGCGCCCATTCGAGGGGTTTACCGGCGTGCCCCCATGGAGAGGGGTTCTCGGCGCAAGGGGTTTCAACCCATCTTCAGAGGCCCATTTGATAGGCCCATTCAAGACTCTTTTCTTTTAAAGCCCATATCATCTTTAGCCATATTGATTCCTTTAGTTACATCAGAGCCGACGAAGGCCTCTTGTATGCATCATCCTCTGAATAATCCGGAGGTTTCTCATCAGTCAACAGACCGAGCTTCATCAATATTGCCATTCGGATGATGACAACACCAGACATCAGCCAGACCTGAAAAGGTCCTGGCCAGGCATGTAGTTGGTGGTGAGGGCTCCCCCTCAATCCTGACTTTGCAGAAATTTTCCAGTCTTCGTTGCTGGTCTGGTCTCATCTTTATATTTGTTCATATCACATCTGTCAATAAGCCGACATCTGACTCACTCTGACATGTTACCTGTGGATTCTCGGATGAGGTAGTGATATAGCTTTTGTTAAAGTGTGCTAGGAGGCCTTATCAGTCAGGTGACCGTTATTTCATCAGCGCCGCCGTCTGACTGACAGTGGCACCGGACATCAGCTTGGCCGGGAACAGGCTTCAGCTGGGTAGATGGTTGGCGAGCTTCATCATTGATCTTTCACTGTTGGTCTGATCTTCCTTTCAATTCTGTTTCTGCCCTTGCTCATTTTCAAGGTGTCAACAGGATGCCGAATCAGAATATTATATTTCATCGGCTAAATCGGGCCACGATTTCTCCTATCACCTCTCTTAGAGCTATAGCTTCTACCCAGTGGGAGAAATAATCTGTTATTGCCAGGATATACTTGCATCCCGAAGAGGATGGGGGCAATGGGCCCACGACATCGGTTGTAGTGTTTGAGAATTTTATCATAATTCATGAAGAATATTTTATGTCAGTATTTTGGGTTAGTGCTTGAAATAGTATTTGCTTGAGTTAATAAAATATTTGACTAATACTTTGGTTGACTTAAACTTAATAATAAAGGAGTAGATAATTTCTCCTGATTATAAATCAATTTTTGAGTAATTAAAATTTTATAACTTAAATTGATTGGGTGTATATATATATTAAGTTAGTTGTTGTTGGTAGATAGCGTTAAATGGGTTTTAGCCTTTTTCCTTAGAAGAAAAGCTCACGTATATACATATGTATAATAGGAGAACGTGTGAGAGTTAGTGAGTTTTAAATGAAGCTCACATAAATGAATATAGGTAACAGGAGAAACGGATGAGAGATAGTGGGTTTTAAATGAATCTCACGTAAATGTATATAGGTACAACTGGAGAAACAGGTGAGAAATAGTGAATTTTAAATGTCCCACTGTTCATTTTCATGATGTTACTATTCATTTTAGGGGTGATTTTCATTTCATGGGTTTTTATTTATTTTATAATTTTCTATGATAGAGTTAATCGAGATGATTAATGGGTACCAATTAGATTTTTCAAATTCTTTTTATATTGTATGATATCAATTTTTAAAGTGGCTAATGAATAGTGATAATTGTTTATGCGTTACTGTGTGTGAAATTCGTTTTACCGACAGCAGGATCCTTGCGTGTAAATAACCATTTCAGAGTTTCCCCTTGCCATTAGATTTAGCTTAATTTGAATTCATGGTTGAGAATTAAAACCCCTGATATCAACCGTATGACCCTTTAAAGGATTGGATTGGAAGGGGAGTTGGCACTCCTTTATCTACACTTTCTCTACAACTTGTGGGAAGCTTCTGTGCTTCCATTTTCTCGATTCTGAGAGAGAAGGGTGTGAGCTCTCGTACTGCCGTCTTGCTGTGAGTGAGAGAGATTTAGAAGGGGTGGCAGAGTAGGGTGTCTTTTGAAGGACTCCTAGACCGAAGAAACTATATCGAGAAGCGTGTTCTTTTGATCTGTCATTTTTCTTCGTTAAGGCAGGTTCCTAAGGTTCAATACATCCTTTTGGCAGATTCTAAAATGCTTTCAGAGGTCTTAGGTTAAAATAAACCATGCATAGTCATAAAACATATTTCATGGTACTTGTTTTGGTTTTGTTCCAAACTTCCATTTCTTTTTAACTAGTCTACCATGCAGTATGTCAACACATCCATGCAAGATCTGAAGCCTCAAAACCTCCCTTTTGTGCTTGAGATAATATCTTGATGATGTGAAACGGTCTACCTAGGATGATAATGACCCTTAGACCTATGCATCCACAAGCATACAAGCTCTCAATTCGGCTCACCGTGCGACCTATCTCACGCGACGCACATGCGCTCCCGGTGGGTCCGAGTGATGCCGGCGAGGATCCGGGGTGGGACCCTAAGGTTTCCACCGGTTGGTGGGCTTATGGCTGACCCCTAATGGGCCTGGGATACCCAATTTATGGGCGGGCTAGCACGCTGGGGCGTGGGCTTGGGTGGCGCTCTCTCACTTGCCACGGTGGTGCGCTCGTGGTTTCACAAACAATCAAGTCCGGGCACTCAATTACCGCCAACGAGCTAAGGAAACGATACTAGCTAAGCAAAGTAAATGAGGACCAGGAGAGGGACCAGAAGCTCACCTGATCGGTGTGAAGACACCGATCCCGGCCGGAGACGATGGGCGCGCCGGGAGGCGTGGGTATGCACCCGAACGCCGCGGCGGGGTAGCTTGACCTGCTGGTTAGTTAATTACACAACTACGCCTCTCGCAGGAGGGGGGATCTCGGGGTGGGGGTTATGGAGTTTACACCAAACACTACCACCACGCAGGGTGGGGCCTTCAGCCGGCCAAGCGGGGTGGGGAAAATTGGTTAATTATCACACCGGCGGTCGATACCGAAACCTGTCCGGTTCTGGGATTCTGGACCAGCAGTCACTGATGTAGTCGTAGAACACTTTCTGGAATTTTTCCGGAGGCGCGGTCGGTGTCGTTGGCTTCGTAACAGAATAGGGGTGCGCCTCAAATTTTATGGATTTTCGTTCTGCACGAGCCGGGCTGCCACGATCGACCGAACGGGGTCCCTGTTCAGGACCTGCACAGGTTCAGCTTCTGAACAGCAGATTGCCGAGGACGCCACGAACGCTCCCGGGCTCTGTTTTGCAAACGGCCGGTGTCGATGGAAGCGTGGGGAAGTCTACTTTCCAACGGAGCCGGCCTCGCCACTGTCTGAAGTCCGTGTGGACAGGATGGTCCCGTTGAAGGGGGACAGGTCGGGGAAGACAGACAGGAGGCAGAACGAACGCCCGGCGGTATAAAAATGGTAACTTCCACTTACGGCGTTCAAACGATGCTCCGTCTTCGGCTTCTGAAAGCTGACAGGGGGAGGAAGAATTTTGATGAAGAGTTTGATGACCGATTCCTCCAGTCTTGGCCGCTGCACGAGGGTCGAACAGAGATGGCCTTCTGGTTGAGCCCCCAGTGCGCAGTCGCGGTAGAACGGAGCTAGCGGCCGGCCACGATCTTGGAACGGAGCGATTCCAACTCGCCTGCGGAGAAGACTCGTGGATGCACAAGTTTGCTGAAGCGCTTGGATGCCGAATCCTCCTGGAACGGGTTGGAAAATGCTCTGCAAGTTGGGGCCAGAAACTGCCTGCGGGCTGGAATGGATTTGTGGAGGGGAGGCTAAGGTGGTGGTGGTGTATGTGGGTGGAGATGGAGGGGGGGTGCGACCCTAGGAGGGAGGGGAAGGGGATGGACGACCTAGGGAGGTGAAGGGGTCCCTTGGAGAGGGGAAAGGGGTCTTGGGTGGAGGAATATGGCTTGGGAAGGGTGGGGAGTGGCCTTGGGAAGGTGAAAGGGTGCCTGGGAAGATGAAAGGGTGCCTAGGAGAAGGGGTTTCCACCTAGGGGTTGGAGGGGGAATTGAATGAGTGTATAGGGAAGGGGGAGGGGTCTTAAAGAAGGGTGATTAGGGAGGAGAGAGAGGGGATTTCGAAATTTAGAGAGAGAGAGGGAGAAGTAGTGAGAGAGAGAGAGAGAACTATAGAGAGAGGGAGAGAGAATACTTGAGGGTTTAATTTTTCAATTCATCAAAAGTTGTTACAAATGGGAGAGGGGGGGGTCCTTATATAGAGTTGGACCATTTGCACAAAACCCCCTAACAAAGTGCATAAATGCAAAAGACCAAGAGACAGGGGGGGGCGCCCATGGGCCAAGCCCACTAACTGGGCCCAATGTCCTCAACTAAGGGTCCAAATGACTCAAGACTTGGATAATCAACTCTAAGACCTAGATAATGGACTCAAATAAAGGAAAATTACACATGATATGACTCAAATAAAGAAACTACATAAGCAACAAATAAAGATAGCCATGAGGACCACATCTCCAAGGGGTCACGAAGTCGGAGTCGCCTCGTGCCATAGGGAATGCCGGGAGATGTCCTCATCACTTGAAACTAGGTTTTGAATCATGGGTTCAATGTGAAATATGTTTTTTCTACTTTCACGAAGTTCGGTTTGATTTCCGGGTACTCAGACATTGGCGAAGATGTACAGAATAGGGTTGTTTTCTGGATAGAACTGCATTACCTTCTGGTTTAAGTCGACCCAAGGCCTGCTTAAGTCGACTTAGCCTGTGACCAGAAAACCAGTTCAGTTCTGTTTGCCAGTTTAAGTCGACCTAAGGCCTTCTTAAGTCGACTTAGACTGTGAGCAGAAAACCAGTCCAGTTCTGTTTGCCAGTTTAAGTCGAGCTAAGGCCTGCTTAAGTCGACTTAGCCTGTGTGTTCTGCCCCTGTTTCATTTTTCCAGAAGCTAGAAAAAAGGAGCTTTTGGAAGGACATTTTGATTCATAAAAATCTAAAAAAATGTAGAATGTTAAAGAACTAAGTTAGTAACTCACTGTAAAATTTTCATGCTCACAGAAATTCCGTACTTACAATTATGAATTATTTTCTACCGGAGCTTCTTCTTCTTCTCTTTCTCTTCGGATTGATCTCTTCTTTTCTTCTCTTAGTGGAGGAGGCTCTCCCTCTCTGTTGGTCTCTTCTCTCTTTTTTCTATTCTCTCTTCTCTTTTTTCTCTGCTTCTTCTCCTATCGTCCCTTTTTGCGCCCCCCTTCGGGAGAGGGTCATATGTGGGCGAAGTAATGGGTTTTATAGAACCCTGTTCGTAGCAAACGGACTCGGCGCGCCTGCAGCACTAGTTCCCGGCGCGCCCATTCGAGGGGTTTACCGGCGTGCCCCCATGGAGAGGGGTTCTCGGCGCAAGGGGTTTCAACCCATCTTCAGAGGCCCATTTGATAGGCCCATTCAAGACTCTTTTCTTTTAAAGCCCATATCATCTTTAGCCATATTGATTCCTTTAGTTACATCAGAGCCGACGAAGGCCTCTTGTATGCATCATCCTCTGAATAATCCGGAGGTTTCTCATCAGTCAACAGACCGAAGCTTCATCAATATTGCCATTCGGATGATGACAACACCAGACATCAGCCAGACCTGAAAAGGTCCTGGCCAGGCATGTAGTTGGTGGTGAGGGCTCCCCCTCAATCCTGACTTTGCAGAAATTTTCCAGTCTTCGTTGCTGGTCTGGTCTCATCTTTATATTTGTTCATATCACATCTGTCAATAAGCCGACATCTGACTCACTCTGACATGTTACCTGTGGATTCTCGGATGAGGTAGTGATATAGCTTTTGTTAAAGTGTGCTAGGAGGCCTTATCAGTCAGGTGACCGTTATTTCATCAGCGCCGCCGTCTGACTGACAGTGGCACCGGACATCAGCTTGGCCGGGAACAGGCTTCAGCTGGGTAGATGGTTGGCGAGCTTCATCATTGATCTTTCACTGTTGGTCTGATCTTCCTTTCAATTCTGTTTCTGCCCTTGCTCATTTTCAAGGTGTCAACAGGATGCCGAATCAGAATATTATATTTCATCGGCTAAATCGGGCCACGATTTCTCCTATCACCTCTCTTAGAGCTATAGCTTCTACCCAGTGGGAGAAATAATCTGTTATTGCCAGGATATACTTGCATCCCGAAGAGGATGGGGGCAATGGGCCCACGACATCGGTTGTAGTGTTTGAGAATTTTATCATAATTCATGAAGAATATTTTATGTCAGTATTTTGGGTTAGTGCTTGAAATAGTATTTGCTTGAGTTAATAAAATATTTGACTAATACTTTGGTTGACTTAAACTTAATAATAAAGGAGTAGATAATTTCTCCTGATTATAAATCAATTTTTGAGTAATTAAAATTTTATAACTTAAATTGATTGGGTGTATATATATATTAAGTTAGTTGTTGTTGGTAGATAGCGTTAAATGGGTTTTAGCCTTTTTCCTTAGAAGAAAAGCTCACGTATATACATATGTATAATAGGAGAACGTGTGAGAGTTACAGTTGTCTCTTCTGGATTTATTGTCTCGACGAGGGTATATACGTGATATTGGCGATCAGGGTCACAGTTGTCTCTTCTGGATTTATTGTCTCGACGAGGGTATGCAACACCTCGGTAGCAGCTCTCGCTCTTCGTGTGAGAGGGCCTGGCCTCTCGGCAATTCTAACAACTTCCTCAGGCTCCTCCAGCAAAGCCCCATAGCGGCTGGCCACTCCGGCCAAGTGACAAGTATATACTTGCATGTTTCTATTTCCCCTTGTCACCTGCCTGGTCGGTTGACTGGGGAAGGATAGTCTTTCAAACATCGAAACTCTCGTTGCATCTTCTTCACGGCGAGGAGGCCCATAGAACCTCGATTCCACATCTTCTATTTCATCCGGCCTAGTTGAATGCCCTCGACCCTCTTCGGCAGTGGTCATGGCCTGTAGTAGTCACTGCCTCCCTAGGGAGGTGTTCCCGAGGCCACGAAGATATTCGTGCATGGCCAGGGTGATGACCTTTTGTTCATAATCAGGGGGGATCGCGGGTGGCAGTACCCTTCCTTGTGCTGGGGGCCCGTAGGAAGACTGACCCATTCTGGCAATCGTACCATGATTCTCAACATGTAAAGAAGTATTTTCCTGTTATATGTAGACATGGACAGGTGGCTTGTGAGACGCCCCTGCTGGCATCTCACTTTTCTTCAATCTTTCCTTCTCTTCCTTCCTGTCGTGTGCCTTGCACTTGTTTATGTTTTTGATGATAACTAAACCTTATGTATGTTTGCATATGATTTTGATGATAGTGTGCATTCATGATCATTGCCATGTTTCATATGTCTCAGAATTTAGAAGAACTCATTGCTACATGCTATATGAGATTGTAAAGAGTTTCTCATGCTTTGATTGAACCTTGAGAAGGATGATAAAATTGTTCACGTGGTTTACAACCTTTCTCTCATGGATTCTAAGGCTAATACATGTTTGAATGCAATGGCCATATGAAGTTGAAATGAAAAAGTTCCTTGTGCTTTCCATGTTGCATATATTCATTTGGTATCTTCATGGATATTCTTAATGGGGTCATTGTGGCCTAGAATGCAAACGGAAGTGCATTTGTTAATCTTGGTGGAACTCGGTTTGATGATGCTCATTTGTTGAAATGGATGTATGGGTTTTCATGATTATACTTCATGCAATTCTTACACGGACCATGTTCAAATATGGTTGAGATGTAAATGGTTTTCGAGGCTCATACATGTTGGTAAAATGCCTGGTTTATGAAGTTGATTATGAGATTTTTGGGCTAGCATCATGTTCAATCTTTTCAGACAAAAATTGAGTGAATGTGAATTGAATCGTTATTACGTGGTTTTCACTTTGGTTGAGTGAATGGCCAATTTGACCTTGAACTTTGGATTGAGGACTTACATGAAAACACTTGGCGAATTGGTTTCTTCAAAAGTTTGCTTGTTAAGATTTTGAATGGGCTTTCATGTGTTAAACCATGTTTGTCTCTTGATGCAAGATGTGAATTGGGTTTTGGTGTTAAAATTGGTTTGACAATGCTTAATAGAATCCCAAGACACCAAAACATTGATTAAATGTTTGATGCCGTCGAAGTGGATGAACTTGCATGGTTTTAACTTCATTTACTCTATTATGCAGGTTTAGAAAGCAATGCCAATCCCATATGCAAAGGTATCAAAAATCATGGTGAGAATTTGGCACTTTGCATGTGTGTATTTTTGGAAAATGGTAAGTTTTCATATCGAGTTTTAATCTTGGTAAATATGAGTGAATGGTGTTCTCATAATTTATGTTATATGGTTTTTTAATGCTCACATGAACCTTGGTAGAGTATGACTAAGATGCTCATTCATTGTATTAAATTTCAAAGCCATAAGCTCTTGTTGTTTAGGTGTAACACTTGTATTTTAAAAGGGCTCCAATGCATATCATTCATATGTTCTTTATGTGTTTTCATGAGTGTGTTTCATAGATATTCATCTTGGGATTATTGGGTTTAAATCTCTATTTTTCATTCCTGAAGGTTGATTGCATGTGCAAGGTATTCACTGAATTCAGACTGAACTACTGCAATATACACTGGGTAGTTCAGTCGACCGAACTAGCCAGAGATTGCTAGTTCCAGGTCTGTAATTTTAGGTCGACCGACCCAATGTTTAGGTCGACCGTTTACTGCGAAAACCTAAATACGTGAATCCAAAAAGCCACTAAACCCAATTCATTTGTGCCCTACTTTTACCCATTTGTCCCTAGGGATATTATACTTATCTTAGAGGGGTTTTGTGTAGGGTTTATGGGTCTTTTCATGTCTCTTATATATACTCTCTTGTGACCTATGAATTTTGATGTGAACTCCATATTTGAGCTCATAGTTTCTTATCTTGTAGCTGAAGAAAGGAGAAAGGAAAAAAAAGGAAAGAAGAGAGGAAGATTTCATCTCCTCTACTTGGTTTCTGGAGTTCGAGGAAGAAGAGAAAGAGCAGCAGATCAAAGAAAGGATTGAGAGGACGCAAGAATCTCCAGCATCTGATCCGGGAGTCAAGCATCGACATCCATTGGCTTTGGAAATCAAAGGGGGAAAATCTTCGACATCCTATCCGTATCTATTTGTGATGTTAGTCATGGGTTTTTTTTAGGTTTGAGCATGATTGAATATTTGTGTTTATTTCTGAACCTGAAAATACACTGTGTGTGTGACCGTCTGCGTACGATTGTGGATTCATTGTGCTACGGTTGTTGTAGCATGTGTGTGTATGTGTTGGGGCGTGTCCCCGTGTGTGTTGGGAGTGTCGTATCCGTGTTGGGGATTTATCCCCTATTGACACCTATTTTTTGCCTATAAGTTGGGTCATTTCTCTTACCATCATTTGTTGATTCCTCAAGTTGTCCATTGCTCATTGGTGTAGACACGCCAAAATTAACGTTACTATGAGTACCTCTCATATTGCCTTGTAATGCCCCAATTTGACCCTCAAATTAGTTCTATTTGAGTGATTTTTCTCACTTTTCTTGGATTTCTCCCTTTTTTCACCCTTTTCTTATTTTTTCCTATTTTTCCCTATTTTTTTGGATTTTTTGGGATTTTTCTCTTATTTTTCTGAAATAACGACTTGACGTGGGACGTCTTTTAAATAACGACTTAGGCCTGGGCGTTTCTTAAAAAATTAACGACATATAATGAGGGCGTCAATTCCACTCAATTTCCATTTTTATGGATTTTTCTGGGAATTTTTCAGAATTTTTTAGAAATTAACGACTTTAAAGAGGGCGTTATTTTGAATTTGAAAATAATAAAAAAAATCAAAAAATGAATTCACGCCGCGTACGAGGGCGTGACTTTCAAATCGAATATTTTAATATTATTTTTCAACCCCTTCCAGAGGCGATTTGGTGGCCTTCCGGGTGTCAGAAAAATTCGCAAAAATAGTCGTTGGAATCAGGGCAACGAGATGCACCTTCACCTAAAAAATGGGAAAATAATATTGAGAAATAAAAAATGGCCCTATTTTGAATATTTTGAATTAACGTCCTTTGTTAGGGCGTGTCTTAATTAACGCCTTTGAATCAGACGTGTTTCACAATTTTTTAAATAAATTCTAAAATTTGATTTTTGAATTAACGCCCTTATATAAGTCGTGTTTTAATTAACGCCTTTTCGAAAGGTCGTCAATTCTTTAAGTAATGCCTTCTCCTAAGGCGTGTTTTAAATAAAGCCTCTTCCTAAGGCGTGTTTTAGAATTTTCAAATAAAAGAAAGACTTATTTCCAAAAGTGATCCAGGAAGAGACGCCTTAGCCTAAGGCGTGTTTTTAAGAAACGCCCTCTGGGCAGGTCGTCAATTCTTGAATTGACGCCCTGCTCCAAGTCGTGTTTCAGTTTTATGTTCCGAACGAACGCAGCCTTTCCCCAGAGAATCCCTGCTTCGTTTGGGCTCTTGCCCAGTCTTATCTTCCCCTCTTTGGGCTCTTGCCCCTTCTTATCTTTTCCTCCGTAGGACTCTTTCCTTCTTATCTCTTCATTCGAGTCTATTTTAATAGAGCATACCGCTCTGTTAATAGGTTGGATCCCCTTCGATTTCTGTCATCTTCTCCTCTTCTTCTTCCGTCTTCTTCTTCTTCCCAGTTTTTCTTCTTTCTTCTGTCTTCCGTTTTCTTCACCTTCCCCTTCTTCTTCTTCTTCTTCTTCTTCTTCTTCTTCTTCTTCTATTCTTCTTCTTTCGATTATCTTCTTCTGTTCTTTCTCTTTTTCTGTTTTCTTCTTTTCTACAGGAACCGAAGGAAGGTTTTTTGGCTAAGGAGGATTTCTACATCAACATCTTCATCCTTTTTGAAGATTTTCTCCCCATCAAGCATCAAAACCAAAGAGCACAATCAGATTTTTATTCTATCTCCCCCTTTTCTCTTATTTTCATTAGTTCATAGTGCATGCATCATTATTATTATATTGATTTTTTTTTCATACTCAATCACATTGAGATCTCCCCTTAGTGCACTCTTGCACTCTTTCCCCTTTTCCTATTCATATTTTTGCATCTTCATGCATTCATTCATCTCCCACACCCTTTTTGCATAGGGGTTTAAGGGCAACCACCCTTAAGGTGTGTTCTTCACCATGATTTCATGCTCATCTTTATTTAGGATTTGATGCTACACTCACCACATATCTAATGCAATTTCTTTATTGGTGTTGTCTTTGTTGTTTGCAAGGGTAATCAAAGGAAGAACTCTCTTCATCGGCCGGCCGATTTGAAGAGAAAGGAGCACTCACAATCCCCGCACTTAAAGGTATTTTTCGCGATCTCTCCCATGCTTTTTATTTGTTAAATCTTTTGAGACCCTCGCGTCTCTGGCGATCACACACACTCCACATTAGCACCTCGTGCTATTTTTATTGCACCCATATATCTATTACGTTTTATATTTTTAAGTGTGGATTTTAAAAGAGATCTACAAATTGGCGATCACGGTGGGACCCTTTCTTGTTTTTTATTTGATTACCCCTTTCCCCTTGGCACCCACGTGTGCCCTTTCCTATTGGTACCCACGTGTACCCCTCCTTTTGTGCCCCTCGGGCACCCTCCCTTGTGCATTGCACTCTCCCAAAGTGATTTGTCAATTAGATAGATTTGTTTTAAAACTTTCACTTATTTAAAATCTTGATGAGCATGTTCTGTGTTAATAATTATATTTGTTGATTGCCTATGTGAGTGCTTCTCTACTTTGATATTGCTGGCCGCGAGGGTTTTCTGGAAGAAGGCAATTAACGCCTCTGACAGAGGCGCTTTTTTTTAGGTAACGCCCTATTGCAGGGCGTCTTTTTCCTGTTTAACGCCTTCTGTCAGGGCGCTTTATATCATATCCCTTATGTTGTGAATTCACGCCCTCCCACAGGGCGTTTCTTTATTTGGTAGCGCCTCTCTTCAGGGTGCGTTTTCATGATTTAACGCCCTGCCCAAGGGCGTCTCTTTTATTGGTAGCGCCCTGCCACACGGCGTCTTATTCCTGTGTTTTCACCGAACTCCTTTGTTTATCACTGTATCATATTTCTGCTTATATCTTGCATTCATTCATTCATTTTGCATTGGTTTGAGAGGCCTTATCTCTTTATACTAGGAGCCACACACCCCCTTGGTGAAGGAACGACCCTCCATTGAGCATTCCGTCTCTTTGGATTGGAAATTCCTAAACCAAGCCTCCATAAGTCCCCGCACCCGTGGATTCCCTCACGGACGCCGGGCAGGTTGTACCCTTTTGGAGTCCCGATATAGTTGGCCTAATACGTGGTGAGTGAGAGTTCCTAGTTGGCATTGAAGTGAATCATATTGAAACTAGGTTCCCCCCCCCCTTTGTGTGAATCATTCAAATCTTTGATAAAATCTTTAATTCACCAAGGTTCAAACAAATCAAATCAAGGTAACCATCTCTTTTGTGTGCTTCTTTGCATATTATTTTGAACTTTGATTGCATGATGGCTTACTATAAACAAGGTAACATGTTTAATTCAATTCATGAGGATGCACAACCTAGCACATCCTATTCCCCTCAATTTCAACATGTTCATCAAAATTCTCACCATTCTTTCAAAGGGCCACGTCCTCACGGTCATGCCCGACCCATGGGCAATGTCCAATCCAATGGTCCTTCAACTCGATTTCGAGCCACTACTTCCTCGGGATCCTCTCGTCCCAATGATGAGAAGGTCTCCCAGATCATTCATGCATTAGATCATCTTACCCCTCAACAGATCCAAGCCCTTAAGGCTGCCGTTGAGGGTACATCTCATGCATCTCTCCCTCCTTCCAATTCTATACGGGTGGCCCATCACCCACCTCCTTCCAATTCTATTCGGGTGGCCCATCACCCATCTCCCTCCAATTCTACACGGGTGGCCCATCACCCACCTCCTCCTTCAAATCCTGATCGGGTAGCCCATTACCCATCCCCTTCTATTCACACTCCTCCTCGGGTGGTCCGACACCCGCCTCCTTCCATTCCCTCTCGATCACGGCCCCAAGGCCCATTTATTCATTACAATCCGGCCCATCCGGGTTCTTCTATGGGTCGGCCCATTGATTCCCCTCCACGGCCTTTTTTTACGGCCCTTCCTCCTTCAAGGCCCTGCCAACCTTCTGTTGCTCAAGTCACACCCCTCCAACAATCTCTGCTTGATAAGATTACTTTGATGGAGGAACAAATAAAGAGGGTCACGGCTCCTCCTACTCCAGTCAATCCTCTCCATGCCGCTTTGGACGAGATTACAAAGATGGAGAATGAATGGAAAGACAGGATGGACGATTATGACTTCGGCATTCCAAGCGAGGAAGAGTCGGCAATTGAAGAATCTGAGGCAGTGTATGATGATGATGAAGCTCCGCAGGCACCCCTTCCGAGTTTCCTTAACTTTCCGCTTTCCCCATTTTCATTCGATGAACCTCCTGCTCAGGATGAAACCATCTCCGATCCAATCCCTATTTATGAGACTAATTGGTGTTACGATGATGGGTCGATACTTCAATCACCCACACCGGCACATTGTAAGTCTCCTCCTATCCTTGACACCGCATACATTACACCTCCTCTAGTTACACCATTAACCTCTGCAACACTGGCCTCCCCCAAGCCTTCCACCATTAAACCTTTACCCGTTAAGCCATCTACCTCCACACCATTAGCCTCCGTCGAACCCATCATTAAACCTTCCCCAATCAGCCTCCCATTAGCCTCCACCTCGGCCTCCACTTCCCCAATTTCACCACCATTACCCTCCATTATGCCTCAACCCACCTTACCTATTCCACCACATAACCCTTCACCTTTACCCGTGGCTAATCCTGAGCAGGATTCACCCTTTTTTGCACTCGAGCCAATCCCAACTGCTTCCGAGCAAAGGGAGAAACTCGACGTGTTTATACCTCCGCCTCCACTTATCCTTTCTCCAACGCCTTTCATTACGCCCCCACCATTCATGGAGCCTTCCGCCTCCGCCTCACCTGCCTTTGTTACTCAGAAAGGGCGTGCTTCTGCAGCTACTTGCGCCAAGGATAAGCAAGAGCCGGGCAAGAAGACTTTGGCCACGACTGTGCCATTCAAGATGCAAGAATTCATTTACCGGATGCCAATCCGGGTTATTGTGCCAAGCATGGTCGAAGAAGCCAAGTCATCGCCGTTGCTCAATAGATGCCAAGCGTTAACGCCGTATGAAGGCCGGGCAGGGCACCCTTTGTTCAAACCTTCGAATTCCGAATTCATTTACAAGGGGCGAATGCCCATTTTATTCAACATTCCATATTCATCACCATCAATGGGCAACCTAATGCTTCATGTTCCAACTCTACGACTCCCTCACCTTATTGATCTTCGCTTTCCAAGGGGGTTGTCATTTATTGAAGCTTCCTTTATTGGGCCAATTGGTCGTACATGTTCACTGCCGTGGAGGGGCAATTGTCTTAAGGGGTCGTCCCCTATTTCTTCCACTCTTGTTCATTCAACTTCATCCATATCCATTTCAGTCACCTTTTCTTCATGGGCCACTCCAAGGGAAAAGAGGAGGATCTCACTCTTCACATCCTTCATCTTCTTCGAATTTCATGCATTTTTCATTCATTCATTCATTCCATTCATTGCATCCATTACATCCATCATTTTGCATGCATTTGCACCTCCTACTTTCCGGGTTTCCAAACCCGTATCTTCACCGCCTTCCGGCACCTCCGGATATTCCGCACCTCCCATCTTATTCATCTTCATCTTTTTATCCACTATCCCTGGGGCATCGCGTCCCTTTTCCTGCTATCTCCCTGGAACCTCCAGGAATTTTATCCCTCCTCTTTGGGCATCACGCCCCTTTTCATTTTCCTCCTCCAGAACCTCCGGACTTTTCCCTCGGGCACGACGCCCCTTTCCATCTTCTCCTTACTGATTTCATCCCTCTGGAACCTCCGGATTCTCTCCATCTTTTCCTCGGGCATCGCGTCCCTTCTTTTGTCATTCCCCCGGAACCTCCGGACTTTTCCCTCGGGCACGACGCCCCTTTCCATCTTCTCCTTACTGATTTCATCCCTCTGGAACCTCCGGATTCTCTCCATCTTTTCCTCGGGCATCGCGTCCCTTCTTTTGTCATTCCCCCGGAACCTCCGGACTTTTCCCTCGGGCACGACGCCCCTTTCCACCTTCTCCTTCCTGATTTTATTCCTCCGGACCTTCCATATTTCCTTCAATTCATCTTTTTGCTCCTCCGGGACTCCATATCTTTTATTCTCTTCTTCCTTTTCCGTCATCTTTTTCATCATCTTTTTCCCTATTTCTCCCCAGGGCATCGCGTCCCTTCTTTCGTTATCCCTCCGGAGCCCCCGGATGATTCCTCCTATCACGATTCTCCTCCTTTACCTCCGGACCCTCCAGATCCGCCTCTTTCCATCTATCAATTTCTTCTTCTGATTCCCCCTAATCATGGGTCCGACCCAACTTCTTCCGCATCCACTGCCTTGGGCATCTGCCCTTTCTCCCATTGCTTTCGAGGCTTTAGTCCTCATTCCTCCTCCTAATTTTCCGCTTCTTTTGTAGACTGTTCCATGTGATCAGGGTCTCTGCGCCTTAGTGAGGGAGTTCTAGCCCTCGCCTCTTTTCCTTTTCTCCTTATTCGTCTGAGTCTGGTTTGAGCACCAATCATTCTTGTTAAGCCACTCCCAAAATCCTTTACTTCCAATCCTTTTGACTGCCAAAGAGGACAAATCCCACGATGATCAACCTCGCCTCTGACAACTGCTTCTACAAAGGTTGCAAGGTAACATATTGGCGTAAGTATGCATTTTGATGATATCATTTTCTCATTACTTCACGCATGATTTTCAAAATCAAGTGCTTCTTAAGAGATTAAGAGTGGTGTTTTAAACCTTTATCTTAAGCTTTTGTTTAATTGAAATCATTCTCAAAAGAGTCCTTTAGGCTTGTTTTTTGTAGCACCTCTGGTTAATAAAAACCCGTGCTGGGAATTCAATATTCTCTCCCCGCTTGTTAAGAGCAACCCTTAGCTGGGCACCGCACACACTTCACGGCGTCCTTAGCCGGCTCCTTGGTTAGACACCATTGCTACTTTGGCCATGCCATGAGTATTCCTGAAAGTCTTTTCTCTCCTTCACTCAGCCGAACGCAGGTACAAGAGGTTGACGGATGAGATGACCAACCTAGGTAATCCCCAATACGAGAGGAGTCTCAAATAGGGGCAGTCTTGACCCAAAATCAACATCAATATGAGTTTTCATATGAGCTTTCATGATATACATCTCGCCAAAAGGGCTATTATGAAAATCAAATCAAAATTTCAATAAATTCAAAATTGTGAATTATGGCATGACAAGAGTGGCAAAGTCCCCGTAGGGAAAACCCTGGTCGTATGCATGTCAAGGGTCTAAAAATCAAAGGCACAAAGCCCCGGCACAACAGACTACCTCTTTGAGGGGAAGCACCTTGGAAGGAATTCAAGTCTTGATATCTCCTATCCTGCGTAAAGCTTATCTCCAATTATTCTTCTCTTCTCCCTCCAAGACCGAATGTTTCTCGGGTATGGCCTTGGTAGGGGTGCCGTTGATCAAAGGTGGTCGGTTATAGGGTGTCACCTTACAATGCACGCCCAGCTTTGGACAGTTTTAAGCAAAAAGGGAAGAAACGAGGACCCCTAGCCAGTGGTTTAAAACACCCTTTGATGCTGCTTTAGCAATGTCTAACCAAAATCAAACAAAAAATTTGAATATTTCTTGTCCAAAATCCATAAAAATTTGAATACCTTTCTCAAAACTTCACAAAAATTTGCATATTGATCAAAACTCATAAAAATTTGAATATCTTTTTCAAAACTCATAAAAATTTGCATATTCCAAAACTCCATAAAAATTTACATATTTCCAAAATCCAAAAAAAATTGCATTGTATTTTCTGATGGTGTTTTGCAGGAACAGCTTTGCAAGGACCAAGAACACGGGATGAGTCCTATCTTCACTCATTGCTATCAATCTATTGATTCCTCCCGATATTCTCATGACATGCCACCCTGGGTATTTTGGTTATCATCTCCTCATATCTTTTTTGGTTATATCTCCTGATTATCATTCTGATTATTCATCTCCAGATCTTTCAATCAACTCCTGCTGATTTCTCTTGGTCAATTCTGCCACTGGGCATTATCATTCTGATCATTCAACTCCAAATCTTGATTAGCCAAATTGTCATCCTCATGACAAACAACAAATAATGATGCTTTGCTATGCCATGATTTGACTTATGCTATTCATGCCATATACATGTTATAATTGATGCTTTGATTCATGCTATGCCTTATTCATTGCTTGTTATATCTTGGCTGATAAATTTTTGAGCGCAGGAAGAGGCTCTTGGTCCCGCCGACTGGGCATCATCATCCAAGCCCCACGGTGCTTGCAGCTCATTTCTCAGTTCCCATGCTTATTGATATCACCATCTCCCTGTATGCATTTTACTATATGTTACATATGTTACTAGATTATATCAAGGACCTTGTGGCTTTGGTAATTCTGGGATTTGAGTTCCCCTTCATCAAAAACAATGATGATTCCAGAGAAGTCTTAGTCACACGGATAGGCCGTTGAGCCGTCCAAGACTGGGGACGATGGTTCCCTTTTACGAGTTGGTGCGTGGATAAACGGGCTTCGGCTTAGTATCAGCTCGCGAAATTGGTTTCTTGACCCAGTCTTGGCAGTTTAACAATATTATCCTTGATTATTCTATATTTTCATTTGATTTATTTTTTCCCTTTAAACCCAGCATGCATTCATGTAGAAATTTGAAACAATTGTTGAAAAATCATTTTGATAAGCTGTTTTTGTGGGTCAAATTGATCTTGATCTTCAATGTGAGATATTCCATGCCGAATTGAGTCCTCAGTACGTTTTGACGCTGTTCTGGGTCATTTTCTCGAAAGCTCCTTGTTTGGATTTTTATCATCTTATTTTAAAACTTTCCCCTTTGATCCACCTTGGCTGCAGCACGTCCACTGGCTGGTAACCGCTCCCCAATGGTGAAATCTACAGGTTTGTGACCTGAGGTACTTCCACCGCGCTGGAAGTTGATCATTCTCCCTCGTGCCCTCGTGTACATCTCCCCTTTTATCCAAACATTGTTGATTTCGTTGGATTTCCCGAGATTTGCTTCATCTCGTATTTCTGATTTCAATTCTCATCAAGTGATGTTGATTGCGTGTTTCATCACACCTTGGCATCTACTTTTCAGTTTGCTCTGCTCCCTTGCAAAGCAGACGCCAAGGCGGGGCAGCTGTAGACACGCCAAAATTAACGTTACTATGAGTACCTCTCATATTGCCTTGTAATGCCCCAATTTGACCCTCAAATTAGTTCTATTTGAGTGATTTTTCTCACTTTTCTTGGATTTCTCCCTTGTTTCACCCTTTTCTTATTTTTTCCTATTTTTCCCTATTTTTCTGAATTTTTCTGGATTTTTTGGGATTTTTCTCTTATTTTTCTGAAATAACGACTTGACGTGGGGCGTCTTTTAAATAACGACTTAGGCCTGGGCGTTTCTTAAAAAATTAACGACATATAATGAGGGCGTCAATTCCACTCAATTTCCATTTTTATGGATTTTTCTGGGAATTTTTCAGAATTTTTTAGAAATTAACGACTTTAAAGAGGGCGTTATTTTGAATTTAAAAATAATAAAAAAAATCAAAAAATGAATTCACGCCGCGTACGAGGGCGTGACTTTCAAATCGAATATTTTAATATTATTTTTCAACCCCTTCCAGAGGCGATTTGGTGGCCTTCCGGGTGTCAGAAAAATTCGCAAACATAGTCGTTGGAATCAGGGCAACGAGATGCACCTTCACCTAAAAAATGGGAAAATAATATTGAGAAATAAAAAATGGCCCTATTTTGAATATTTTGAATTAACGTCCTTTGTTAGGGCGTGTCTTAATTAACGCCTTTGAATCAGACGTGTTTCACAATTTTTAAATAAATTCTAAAATTTGATTTTTGAATTAACGCCCTTATATAAGTCGTGTTTTAATTAACGCCTTTTCTAAAGGTCGTCAATTCTTTAAGTAATGCCTTCTCCTAAGGCGTGTTTTAAATAAAGCCTCTTCCTAAGGCGTGTTTTAGAATTTTCAAATAAAAGAAAGACTTATTTCCAAAAGTGATCCAGGAAGAGACGCCTTAGCCTAAGGCGTGTTTTTAAGAAACGCCCTCTGGGCAGGTCGTCAATTCTTGAATTGACGCCCTGCTCCAAGTCGTGTTTCAGTTTTATGTTCCGAACGAACGCAGCCTTTCCCCAGAGAATCCCTGCTTCGTTTGGGCTCTTGCCCAGTCTTATCTTCCCCTCTTTGGGCTCTTGCCCCTTCTTATCTTTTCCTCCGTAGGACTCTTTCCTTCTTATCTCTTCATTCGAGTCTATTTTAATAGAGCATACCGCTCTGTTAATAGGTTGGATCCCCTTCGATTTCTGTCATCTTCTCCTCTTCTTCTTCCGTCTTCTTCTTCTTCCCAGTTTTTCTTCTTTCTTCTGTCTTCCGTTTTCTTCACCTTCCCCTTCTTCTTCTTCTTCTTCTTCTTCTTCTTCTTCTATTCTTCTTCTTTCTCCTTCTTCTTTCGATTATCTTCTTCTGTTCTTTCTCTTTTTCTGTTTTCTTCTTTTCTACAGGAACCGAAGGAAGGCTTTTTGGCTAAGGAGGATTTCTACATCAACATCTTCATCCTTTTTGAAGATTTTCTCCCCATCAAGCATCAAAACCAAAGAGCACAATCAGATTTTTATTCTATCTCCCCCTTTTCTCTTATTTTCATTAGTTCATAGTGCATGCATCATTATTATTATATTGATTTTTTTTTCATACTCAATCACATTGAGATCTCCCCTTAGTGCACTCTTGCACTCTTTCCCCTTTTCCTATTCATATTTTTGCATCTTCATGCATTCATTCATCTCCCACACCCTTTTTGCATAGGGGTTTAAGGGCAACCACCCTTAAGGTGTGTTCTTCACCATGATTTCATGCTCATCTTTATTTAGGATTTGATGCTACACTCACCACATATCTAATGCAATTTCTTTATTGGTGTTGTCTTTGTTGTTTGCAAGGGTAATCAAAGGAAGAAGTCTCTTCATCGGCCGGCCGATTTGAAGAGAAAGGAGCACTCACAATCCCCGCACTTAAAGGTATTTTTCGCGATCTCTCCCATGCTTTTTATTTGTTAAATCTTTTGAGACCCTCGCGTCTCTGGCGATCACACACACTCCACATTAGCACCTCGTGCTATTTTTATTGCACCCATATATCTATTGCATTTTATATTTTTAAGTGTGGATTTTAAAAGAGATCTACAATTGGGCTATTTCCAGGCAGCTTATTGGGCCTATTTTATGTGTACCTCCCTCCCTGACCAGGTCTGCTTCAATTCGGGGCTTAATGGGCCTTGATTTTACTTGATTTATCATATTTTATCAAATTTCAAGCATCCAGCCATTGCGCGGTTAATTCTGAACCATTTCCCTATTTATTGGATATTAAGGTGATTTTTCTGAATTTCCACCGACAAGCTTTTGAACGGTTCGTTTGTAGCCGTCCAATGTCATGGAACGGTATGCATATGACCGCCCTGTGTCCGAGAGTCCCAAGTCGGGTTATTCAGATAATTATCCAGTTATCTAATTTATTCTGATTTATCACTGATAGGCATTGCGCGGTTGGTTTGTGGCCGTTCAATGTATTGAGCGGTCCATTAAGGACCGTTCAATCCCCCAGAGTCCAATGGTGAGATGGTCGGACAGTTCGATGGATATTTGATAATATTTCTTATTTACTTAATTTCCACCGACAGGTTGGACGGTCTGGTAATGGGCCACCCAATGGGCTAGGCGTACTGTCGCACGACCGCTTAATGGTCCGATTGCTGAAAAATTAAGGGTTTTTCTCTCTCTATCCATGGTTTTATCCCCAAATTCTTTCACCCATTTCTTTGCGGATACTCCACCAAATGGGGTGCCGTTTGAACTGGTTGGAAGATAATTCTATTATCTACGGATTTTGTGTTGATATCTCGAGTTGATTTTCATTGGAAACCCTAATTTCAGGGCTGACTTTTAGGCTCTATAAATAGGACCCTAAGGCCAAGCTTTGAAAGGGAGGGAGATTTCAAGGTCAACGCGAAGCTCTGCCAAATTTTTGAGCGACCTACAGTCAGGGAGGAAGGCTTTCTACGTCCACATAAGCCTTCGGTTCAGGGAGTATTTGTGTTTTGGGTCATAGTTTAATTATTCTCCATCGCGTTCTTCATTGCATGCAATCATCGTCTTTGTTCTCTCTCCACGTTTTTCTTCATCTACATATCATCATATACCCCTCCCATTATTTTTGTGACGCCCTTTAGGGGTTTAAAAACTCCCCAGGTATTCCCCATTCCATTTTGCTATGATTGTTTTTGTCTGCATGCACATCTACTGCACCTCACAGTTCTGATTTGGGTTTCCTTGCGTGTTTTGCACTTTGTTTCGCAGGTCAGCAGCGTCTTAACACGAGGCCCACTCTTTCTAGCCGGCTGGGAAGGGTGGAGGTAGAGATCCCACATTTTGGGAGTTGGTGGCACAGAGCGGTCTTCATCTGTCCATTCGAGGAATAGGGCGGCTTAATCTTGACCGTCCAGTTCTGTCCAGCAGTTAATCCTGAACCGTCCGGTCATCCAGCTACTCATCGTCCCGCGTTCATCCCAGCGCTGTTGGGCGGTCTGTAGAGCGACCGCGCGCCCACTGGGCGGTTCATTCCGAACCGCGTATTACTGCAGTGCTATTCTAGGCGAGTGTCTCCCCTTTCTGTCCAAGGTATGGTGTACTTGATTACATTCGGCACCTTGGTGGCGATCACACACACTCCACATCCTTCCACCTGCTATTTACACATTGTTTGGTTCTTTACATTAACACAATAAAGAAGGGATTTGGAAGGATAATCAAAAAGGGGAAAGGGAAAAACATGTCAACACCCTATTTTTTGGCGATCACGATGGGATGCCTAGTGCCCATCGTGTTAGTGGTGTGCTCACCCATTTTTGTGCTTGTTTAGGGTTTCTGTTTGAGTGGTTGCAGGTTGTTATTATCTCTTCCTTTGTTTCTGTCCTATCGAGATTACGCGATTCTCTCGGAGCTGCCAACCTGTCTAAGTGACCGTTTGTTAGCCGTTTTGTGCTCGTCCTGGGGTTCCATTCATGCCAGCCCACTACATCCAGTGGTTCTATACAAACCGTCCACTTCCTCCCGTAGTTTGATACAGACCGTTCATTATTGCTGGCTTAGGTACGTTGCTGTGCTTACATTTGTGATTTCTGTTGATATTCCGCGGTTGTTTCAGGTCCGTTCCAGAATCTGCGCGGTCTGTCAAAGGACCACCCGTCCAGGTACACTTCTAAGCCTCATTCTTTGGTCATTTCGGCATTTTGTGGTTTTTCTTTGCTTTTGGTGTTACTCCCTGCTTTCGCACGGTCCATCCCAGACCGTGTATACTCCCTGAACGGTCCGTTCCAGACCATCCCCCACCCCTGAGCGGTCTGTTACAAACCGTCCTTCTCATGCTACAGTGCACCCGAGCCTCATTTCGATTTCTATGTCATATCTTGTTCATGATATTTGGTGCTGATTTTTGTCTCTCTTGATTGTTCCTTGCTGCGGCATCATTGTGAGTTCTATTCATCATACTTATTTTCCATTGCTTGCTAGACCTAGGCTAGAACTTTGCATGCACTCCGGTGCACATAGGGGCATATATACTCTTCACAGTAGTTGCATTCCTACCGAGGTAGGGTTTCCTCGCGTCTCCATACTCCTTGGAGCCGACTAGGGGATCTTGCCAAGGACCTCCGTAAGTCTGCGTGAGCCGTGTATTCCTACACGGATGCCGGGCAGGTTGTACCGTACCCACCCCAGTCTAGGGTTTGCATCAGAGAGAGAGTCCCCTAGAGTCAGCCAGTCCCCCATTTCCTACCTCTGTTAGGCACCTTTGTGGTTGAGTGAACTCACATCTTAATTAATTCACTAAGGTCCTAAAGGGAAAAATTCATAAAATCTGGCGCACATCATCCATAATTTCGGTGTTCACTTGGTTGTCTCTCTTCTCACCCCTTCCCTCTCTTGTGTGCATCACTTCATTGTTGTTTAGATTTTGGTTAGGATTGTTTGCTTCTTCTTCCTAGGTGCTCTAGTGTTTGTGGAGTTGTTTCTTCCCCTCAGGATCATCTCCAAGGGGTGGCTCGCATTTCCATTCTTATTTCAATCCCTTGTTTGATTCACCTCCAGCTATGTCATCCTACAACTTCTCTGATTCCCATGAGGATTCTCTCCCTCGGGGACTTCTGGAGGAACCACCTAGGGTCGCTCATGTGCAGGGGGGAGAGGGGACTGCCCCTCCTCTCCCGACCGTTGTTGTTGAGGGTGCTCAACCCTCCCTCTCAGATTCATTCACTCACAGCTCGGCCAGTCAGGTTCTCCATATGATGGCCCAGCTGGATCCTACTCAACTCCACCTGCTGAAACAGGCCTTCCAAGGGGCAGATGCCCTGCCCTCAGTACTTTCTTCTGGCGCGACTGCTGCCGCCACTTCCACATCCCCGATTGTTGGACTAGGGGCCACCTCTGTGGCCCCCATCGATCTTACTCCTATCCGTCCTCAGGCTCTTCGATTCTCCACCATGAAAGCGGGCCAGGCTTCTACCTCGGCCCATCAGCCACTTGATAAGGGGAAGACCCAGATCCCCTCTAGTTCTTATGTTGATCCTTACACCACCATCTCTCCAACATCGTAGGCCCTCGTGGCCCCGACTGATTTCGTCCGTCTGCAACCAGGGGCCACCTAGTTGGCTCATGCGGATATGGGCCCTTCCCTGGCCCATTATCCACCTTATGGGCTGCTTCCTCAGTCAGTTTATCCCTCATCTCCATACTCTGGATCCGCCTTTCCAACCGTATCTCCTCCTTCCCAGGAATGGGAACTTCTTGACAAATGGGCTGCCATGCAGTAGCAGATTGACCTCCTCCACAAACGGGTCGGCCCGCAGTCTCAAGCCGATGTTCCCATTCCTAACTTCCGGGACATTCGCTTTCCTCCCCAGTCTGAGCTCCCTGTGTACCGGAAATATGACAGGAATGGCAACCCGTTTATTCATGTCAGGGAGTTCCTTCATGAATCGGCACAGTTTCAACACGACGACCGCCTCATGGCGTATTGGTTCCGCCGATCCTTGGACGGGGTCGCCCTTGAATGGTTCTACACCTTGCCTCTGGAGGATGCAGAGAGTTTCAAGACAGTGAAGGAAAAGTTTATCCAGAGATTCTAGGATCGGGTTGGTCCCGAGTATTCCTTTACAGACCTAGTTGCAGAAAAGATGAAAGCAGATGAGGACTTTGCTGTCTATGCAGATCGATGGAGGCAGATGGCCTCACGTGTGCCCGGGCAGATCCCGGAAGAAGAGAAAGTCAAGTTGTTAATCTCTAATGCCACTCTGACGTTCTGAAATACCTTGGCAATGAACGATATATCCAACATGCACCAGTTGTACAGTCGGGCCCGGTTCATGCAAACCCAGTTCAAGGACTCCCCCATTCATTCATTGTTCGAGGCCCAGAAATCCAAAACCACTAGAAAATCCCAAGGCCCAATTACCGAGGGAGTTCAAATCAACGAGCAGGTTCAAGCTATTCAATTCCCTAACCAGCCCGCTTCACCCCGTTTCCACCAACCTCAACGCAACCCCCAGTTCTCCGCTCCACAAGCTCCCCGACCCACCTTCCAAGCTCCTCAGCACCCACAACAACCACCACCACCACAACAGCCACAACAGTCACCCCAGTACCATAATGTTCCTCCTGCTGCTGGTTATGGGCCTGCTCAGCCGGGACCCAAGAGGTTCAACTATCCACCACTTCTAGAAACCCTCCCCGACATCTTTTCAGCTCTAATGTACACTGGTGACATTCAATTGCCTCCGGAGCGTCAGAATTGGAATCCTACATCCGATCAGTCAAGGTATTGCATATACCATCGGCAACCCGGGCACACCATAGAGAGATGCTACCAGTTCAGAGATTTGGTGTATGATTTGCATGAGGGCCAGAGGATTGATTGGGCCCAAATGCATAAATTAATTGAAGATATCAAGGAAAGAAGAAGACATGCCAGGCCGTAGCAGGCGGCGCCTCAGCAGTAGTAGTTCCAGCAACCTCTCCAACAACAATAACCTCCGCAGCAGCAACAGCAGCACCAAGACCTCGGGATTCATCAAAATCCCATGCCAGAACATCCGCCCGCTCCCCAGCAGCAACAACAACAACATCCGCTGGCACCAGCTCAAGTGAATGCAGTCCACCGCCCAGCCCCTAATGTCGGGTGGTCCTTTGATGATGAGACCCCCGCTCATCTTTTTGCCTTCCACCATACCAATTCCCCTGCGCCTTCTTCCATCCTCCGACCCACCACCTTCGCCACCGCTCCACCCGCTATCCCTTCATGATCACCTATTGCACCCACCGCATTCCCCACCATTCCGTCAGTCCTTCCACCATCACACGCCATACCCTCCGTCATCATCCCTCCGCTTAACCCTTCGCCCATTACCACTCTGCCAGGGCCCGTCAGGCCAACCTCTGCTATCCTCACCCATGTTTCTACCCCTTCCACTCACCCCACTGGGCCAATCAGGGGTCCATCTAAAGCCGTGTCGGCACGACACTGTGCCCTCCAGAGCGGGCGTCCATTCCATAGAGTTTACCCTTCCTCTGGTGCATCTGCACCTAACCCTCAAGTCCCTTTCTCGATAGTCGAAGCAGAAGAAGTAGACCCCGTGCCGGGCACGAAGTATGACTTGCTACAACATTTGGACCGGATGCCAGCCAAAATATCAGTTCTGGAGTTGATCAAAAGGTCCACGCTACACCAGGACGCCCTCAGGGCTTTTTTGCAGAAGGTTATGGTTAGCGAGGACGTGGCGGTAGACAGTTTGACGTCAGTGTTGGCAACAATTACAAGGGGGCCTTCCATTTCATTCTCTGAGTCAGAACTGGCACCCCCAGAGGCACGGTAGATGCCACTCTACATTACTATTTATTTGAACAAAGTGGCAGTTGAATCAGCCCTTGTGGACACGAGAGCATCAATAAATGTGTTTCCGCTAAGTACACTGCGTGCCAGCAATATTTCAGAAGATATGCTTAGGCCGACGCCAACCACAATTGCGGCATATGATAACTCCAGACGAGCTTGCCATGGGGTCGTGACAGTTCAGGCCGAGCTAGGGCCTTTGGTGATGGACGTGGAGTTTTATGTACTGGACATAGACCCGATGTTCAAGGTAATTCTGGGTCGTCCATGGATAGATAGCCTGAATGCTATACCCTCAACCGCCCACCAATGCCTTAAGTTCCCATTTCAAGGCCGGGTAGTTAAGGTGAAGAGTATCTCCATCGTCCAATCTATTGATGCAATTGCATATAAGATTCTTCCTACTTTGTGGCCGAACAACAGGCCAGTCCTTTCTGTTACGGACTTAAACTACTCATGGGCATATGCGTCACGCAAGCCCGCCACTGCACCGGTGAATGTCAAAATTAAGTCTAAGATTCGAGATTCAAAAGGGTGGCATATGATTTTGAAATTAGGCTATCAGCCGGGTCTCAGCCTCGGCGCACAGTTGCAGGGGTGAACTAAGCCCGTCCCTAAAGGCAGGAAAATGAACCGAAGAGGCCTTGGCTACTGGGAGTCAGCACTGTCCATACTGGGAGACTCCGGGCCACTGACGTGGGACTACCGTCAACACTTTGTGAAAGGCCCATTACAGCCAGGTACTTTGAAGAAGCCGCCGTCCGATTCTGATATGAAGATTGATGCCGCTCATGTTGTTGCTGACCCACCACCGCCACTGAAGGGGCCGATGGGTGACATGGAAGACTTTTGTAGTTGCTTTGAGAGGTTGCTCCAAAAAGAAGAAACTCGTTCGAAGAAGACGGAGATGCAGCTGGTGAAGCATTCTCCAACTGAGCTAGTTCACCGGAGGCCGCGGGAAGTGGGGAGCTCCATCACTAACTTTTCCTTGTCCCCATCCCGTCTTGCCTCCTTGTTTCAGCAATTGGGGTTTGTTCCCCGTTCCCCTCCGATCATGGTCGACCCGTACTTCACAGAAAGACCATTTGAAGTTCTATTTGTTCCTTGCGCATGTGGGCGCTGCCCAACTGTTGACTTATCAACTCTGTTTACTCCTCCTTCCCCCACTGCCCAACTCCATAAAATGTGGTTTTCATCTTCTGACCCATTCTTCGATTGCATCTTTCCCTCTCTATTTCCCATGCAACTCCCTCCTCCCCTGTCTTCTTCTTCCTGTTGCGTGATCTCCTCCGACTTCCAAAAAAAATGCCAATTTTAAAACGGAGGTTTCAATGGAGGATTACGCTATGTTCTGCCCATCTTCCCAGGGGCATGAAACCCCTGCTCCTTTCCCTATAGACTTCTTATCTCCTAGGTTAGATGTACATTCTGCAGAGTCTCCTAGGTTGGTAGAGTTAGTTGGGGTAGAGTCTAGTTCTAGTGTTGTCAGCCCATCCATGTCTGCGGCGCTCCCTGTGATGCGTCATTTTAAATCCGTTCCAGATAGGTTCCTCCAAGACTTAGCTCAGAGATGTCATGCCCTTCTCAAATGCCCTGAGTTTGTAGAGACCGCCATAGTCTTGGAGGATGATGAGGAAGTAGAAGGGGTGTGGAGCAATGATGGATTAGGTGTACATGAAATCATTGATGAGAAGGACCCAGCTGACGATGAGGAAAGGGATGTGGATGACACTGCCGATCTGTACGCGCAAGGTTTGAATAAGTTTGATGAACCGTCGTCGGCGGTGGACGAACCCACTAAAGAGATCAACCTTGGAACGGAAGAGGACCCTAGGCCCATAATCATTTCTGCTAGTCTCCCTCCTCAGGTTGAGGAGGAGCTGATCAAGGTTTTGAGGGAGTACAACAATTCATTTTCCTGGACCTATGAGGACATGCCGGGTCTTGACCCCGCTTTGGTTGAACACCGACTTGTTCTTAAACCAGGGGCAATACCCGTAAAACATAAAGCGAGAAGGTTCCACCCGCAGATGGCCTTAAGGATAAAAGAGAAAGTTGATAAATTGCATAAGGCTAGGTTTATTAGAGTGGTTTTATATCCGTAATTGGTGGCAAACATAGTCCCGGTAATGAAGAAAGATGGAAAAATCTGGATTTGTATCGATTTCATGGACTTAAATAAGGCATATCCGAAGGATGATTTACCGCTTCCTCACATTGACGTGTTAGTGGATAACACGCCTGGGTATGAGGCCCTCTCATTCATGGATGGATATTCTGGTTATAATAAAATCTTTCTTGCTCCCGAGGACCAAGAGAAGACCTCCTTCATCACGCCCTGGGGCACGTATTGCTATGTCATCATGCCGTTTGGATTAAAGAATGCAGGTGCCACGTATCAACGGGCAATGATGGCCATCTTCCACGACATGATGCGTGTGTATATGGAAGCCTATGTGGATGATATCCTGGTGAAGTCAAGGTCCAAAAAGGAACACCCTGTGATGCGGGATGAGGCACGGACACGACAAGCTCGCGATCGTCCCTTAACGAGAGAAGCGTTGGATGTGCGCGGTTGAGAAACCGACAAGAGCTAGGGTGGTCGGCTCGCACTTTCGTGCCCGGATCGGGTCACGGGACGACTTCACTCTCTCTCGCAGCAGCGGTGATATGAAAATATATCGAGCTAGATATCCCTACACATGCTCTCTAGCAGCGGCATAAACAAGCATATATGAAATAAGCGAAATGCCAAGTGTAGGAGCGAAGACGATACCTCCACGCGCTCGGCGTGGGGAAGACGGACCCAGCCGAAGTCGTACTCCCGGAACAATTATACACGGATATTACAGAAATGCAACTCGCTGCCCACTCCACGCAGGGAGGTAAAGGGTGAAACAACGGGGCCCGGGAGGACCGAATACGGGTTGACGGGCGGCTTTCCGCGTAGCTTCGGCAGCACCCGAACAAGTGACGGTGGGGCCCACGTGCTGTCCGGAGGGGCCGTGTGGGACCCGGTGTCACCACTGTGGTGGGGACACTAGTGGAGGCGATCCCCGGGCTGGCGGCACGCTGGAACGTAGCCCGGAGGTCGGGCGGCTCCGATCGGCACCCGTCGGGTTTGCTGTCCACGGGCTGGTTGCTGCTGTTTTGCAGCGCGCGCTCCGGCGAGAATGGGCGCTGCGATCAGCCCCGATGTCGGATCGACACGAGACTGGCGCCGTTGGAAAGTTACCTTGAAGTTCTTCAACTAGACCCAAAGATCTGGCCCGGATCTGCCCGGATCTTGACTTATGGAATTTTCAATCTTGTGTTGTACAGTAACCGAAGACTCAGGCCTGCAGAGGACTTGACTGTTGATTGCCTTTGACCGTGATGTGGATGTCCGAATTCGAAGATGTATTATTCATCAAAGTTGTTAGAAATTGAGATGGGAAGATGGAAAAATTGGTTTGGACATGTTTGGATGTGTCTATGATTTTATGTGATTTGTTCAGTGGACAAAGGTCGGATCTGGGATCTGGCTGAAAGTACTGTAGCTCCGGTAGAACATGAATTTTGAAAAATAGGTAGAAGGATGATAAAAATTTAAAAAAACTTGTGGTGGTAGGGGACGATGGACAGAACACACAGTTAAATTGGGAGGTCTAAAGAAAATCAAAAGGGTGGTTGAAGGTGGAGAACTCAAGGCTACTGTCACTGTAGACAGTGACAGAACAGATCTGAGATTGAGAGTTGAACAAAATAGTAAAGATATGAAACGGTGGCTTTTGAACCTGGATTTTTTTGTGGAGAATGGGATAGAAGATAGGAACCAACCCTCAAAATTTCAAATCGATTTGAGCTCATGGCAGGCTTCAGGAATTCACGAACTGCACCTCTATCTAGCAGGACAGAAAACCGAAGACGATCCCGTGGCGGCTCGAAGGCGGCATGAACGGCGGCGGCGGCGGTACAAACGATCACCAGAGGTTGAGAGGGGGAGATAGAAGATTGATACACTCTAGAACTTGAGGTTTGAGGAGAAGAACACCAGGGGGAGAGAGGAACAAGGGCACACCCTTCAATGGCTCAAGCCAATTTTACAAATTTTTCTTCATTAATCTCTAATGACACTATACATAGGCTTATATAGAAAATGGCAAGGGGTGGGGGGCTGGGAATTTCGTGGGAAATAAGTCATTTTCTTCCCCCATGTGGTCAAAACTCAAAAAAAATAAATTACATATGAATGGAGCACTCCTTTGACTAGGTAGGTAAGGTAGGTGGCCAACCATTGAACTTTTAAACCCTTTGTCTCCCATGTGGTCAATTAGCATTCAAACCTTCTAGATGGCCACCTAGGATGGTTGACCAGCCCCACATGGATGAGGTGGACCAATGGGGAAGGGGAGGGGCCCCCCTAACTGGACCTACTACACATTTGCACAAAAACCCACACAATCCTAGGGAATGACACATTGGCTTACAAAGCCTTACAATTGTACATATACTTTCCCAAGGATATAAAAGTAAATAAAAGGACTCAAATGTAAAAATAAAAGTTAATGCTTGGCGTCGATTCCCATCAACTCTCCCCGGGTGGGAGGAACTCGACCCCGTCGAGTAGGGGTAGGGATGCTCGAGTACTCCGGCGGATCCGTCACCGTGCCAAGTAGCGCGGGTATGCTCCGCTCCAAGTGATCATCACCTGCTCATTCCATATATACTCGATATGCGAACTGCTATGGACTAAAGGTGGTCACTCCGAAGGGGCACTCTCAAAAAGGAAGAAAACAGCTTGAAGACTCACTAGGAATCACCGCTGAGTCCCTATAGGTGACTGATCCGGGTATAGATGTGGAACCAATCCCATACTCATCAAGTGAGTCCACTCGCCTCTTACTCATAAGAGAACGACAACGAGCTTGCACAAGACACATGCAGACAAATAAACGACACACAAACCATGCAAACAAACCACACAAAGAAGAGACAATACCGACTCATATATGACCCTAGACATACCTAATGTTAGTCCGACCCGTACATAGGTGATGGCGGACCAGGACACCCGAATGTGTGCCATGCATGCATGTTATGTAACCGGAGATGGGTGGTATGGGGAACACCTAAACATCCAAGTATGACCCAGTCATGCATGGACGGCCCTTTGGATTCGGGGGACTTGAGAGGGCTAGGAGGGCCGAATGTTGTTGTATCGTGGACGGGCTTGGTGGGTGTAAATGACCCGGCCCGTGGGGTAGGAGTGTGATAGTGGACTCCCTTGAAGAAATGAACTATATAAGGTGGGTCATGGGGTCCACTAAGGAATGGGTCAAAGGGATCGAAGAAGGTATGACCCCTTGTGGTGGGCTCCCCCAAGTCACGGTCCCACGTGTAGAAGTTTTGAAGGTGTGGATAGTCACCTTCTTGCATTGTGATGGGTGGGACGGGGACCGTAAGCAAGAAGTATGATTCCTCCCTCGGACAAAAGGGTATGGATTCGGGCTCGGCCGGTAAGGGAAGGAGTAAGAGGATCTCCGTGGTGACACAACCCACGGTGCACTCGGAGGTAATGGACCCATAGGCCGGATGGGTGAAGCTAAGACTAGCGGGTTGGTCGAAGCCTCGGGCCAATAAATGTGTAAAGGTCAACTGCCGGTCTAACCCTTTAAGAAGGTCGTCCAATGTGTCCACATAGTGACGAGACCGGAAGGTGGTATGAAATGAGTTGCTTGACACTAGTGGTAGTGTGGGGTCCATTGATGGGAAGGGAGGTGGGACCAAGCCATGCCTGAGCCAACTAAGAAGCGGCTCGGCTATGAAAAGCGTACCCGTTAGAAATACGGGTGGCTCGGGCCTTGGTGGTTCCAAATGAGAGGATTCCGAATCAAATTCGGAAATAGAGATGGATGACATTGGAACTCTTTCGAGTGGTGAAGGCCATGGTGTAGGCGGCTGGGAGGTGGATGCTTGTCGAAAGCCACCATACCGAGAAAAGTGTGACTCAAATGGTTCGACCACTAGAGCGACCGAATAGGATTCCGCTAGAGAGAATGCATTGCGGATAAGACATTCCAATTGGAAGTGAAGGCGCAAACCTCTCTGGAACTGAAATGCGGCCGTGTTGCTCTCCTTTCCCAAGCCATGTTCCAACCAATACTTATGATATGCCCGAATGTACTCGGACACGGACCTATCACCTTGGACGGGTCGACATAGGTTGGCCATAGTTACCAAAATACGGTAATGGATCCCTAGGAATGGATATGCAAAGCCATTTGGGCAAGACACTAGACACGACCCTAAGTAATGCAAAGTTGGAATGCATGCACACTAAGGACCCTAGACGTAAACCAAGACTCGGTACGTGGCGGAGATAACCGATTCGAAGATCACTCGCACAAGTGTGCGGCCTTCCCGATAGGCGTAGCCTAACGTTCGGACAACACCTTTTTATATACCGACTAATGGTATGCAAATGCGACCCAAAAGACACTTTTTTTGTTTGTTTTAAAACAATGATGACCCTAAACACGACTTAGACGTAAATGACTAATGAATGACACTCTTCTTTTTTCTTTTTTCTTTTGACACCCTAGACTCAAACTCGCTCTGATACCAAATTGATGCGGTACGAGGCACGGACACGACAAGCTCGCGATCGTCCCTTAACGAGGGAAGCTTCGGATGTGCGCGGTTGAGAAACCGGCAAGAGCTAGGGTGGTCGGCTCGCACTTTCGTGCCCAGATCGGGTCACGGGACGACTTCACTCTCTCTCGCAGCAGCGGTGATATGAAAATATATCGAGCTAGATATCCCTACACATGCTCTCTAGCAGCGGCATAAACAAGCATATATGAAATAAGCGAAATGCCAAGTGTAGGAGCGAAGACGATACCTCCACGCGCTCGGCGTGGGGAAGACGGACCCGGCAGAAGTCGTACTCCCGGAACAATTATACACGGATATTACAGAAATGCAACTCGCTGCCCACTCCACGCAGGGAGGTAAAGGGCGACACAACGGGGCCCGGGAGGACCGAATACGGGTTGACGGGCGGCTTTCCGCGTAGCTTCGGCAGCACCCGAACTAGTGACGGTGGGGCCCACGTGTTGTCCGGAGGGGCCGTGTGGGACCCGGTGTCACCACTGTGATGGGGACACTGGTGGAGGCGATCCCCGGGCTGGCGGCAAGCTGGAACGTCGCCCGGAGGTCGGGCGGCTCCGATCGGCACCCGTCGGGTTTGCTGTCCACGGGCTGGTTGCTGCTGTTTTGCAGCGCGCGCTCCGGTGAGAATGGGCGCTGCGATCAGCCCCGATGTCAGATCGACACGAGACTGGCGCCGTTGGAAAGCTACCTTGAAGTTCTTCAACCTAGGCCCAAAGATCTGGCCCGGATTTGCTCGGATCTTGACTTATAGAATTTTCAATCTTGTGTTGTACAGTAACCGAAGACTCAGGCCTGCAGAGGACTTGACTGTTGATTGCCTTTGACCGTGATGTGGATGTCCGAATTCGAAGATGTATTATTCATCAAAGTTGTTAGAAATTGAGATGGGAAGATGGCCAAATTGGTGTGGACATGTTTGGATGTGTCTATGATTTTCTGTGATTTGTTCAGTGGACAAAGGTCGGATCTGGGATCTGGCTGAAAGTACTGTAGCTCCAGTAGAACATGAATTTTGAAAAATAGGTATAAGGACGATAAAAATTTAAGAAAACTTGTGGTGGTAGGGGACGATGGACAGAACACACAGTTAAATTGGGAGGTCTAAAGAAAATCAAAAGGGTGGTTGAAGGTGGAGAACTCAAGGCTACTGTCACTGTAGATAGTGACAGAACATATCTGAGATTGGGAGTTGAATGAAATAGTAAAGATATGAAACGGTGGCTTTTGAACCTGGATTTTTTTTTGGAGAATGGGATAGAAGATAAGAACCAACCCTCAAAATTTCAAATCGATCTGAGCTCGTGGCTGGCTTCAGGAATTCACGAACTGCACCTCTGTCCAACAGGATAGAAAACCGAAGACGATCCCGTGGCGGCTCGAAGGCGGCATGAACGGCGGCGGCGGCGGTACAAATGATCACTGGAGGTTGAGAGGGGGAGATAGAAGATTGATACACTCTAGAACTTGAGGTTTGAGGAGAAGAACACCAGGGGGAGAGAGGAACACGGGCACACCCTTCAATGGCTCAAGCCAATTTTACAAATTTTTCTTCATTAATCTCTAATGACACTATACATAGGCTTATATAGAAAATGGCAAGGGGTGGGGGGCTGGGAATTTCGTGGGAAATAAGTCATTTTCTTCCCCCATGTGGTCAAAACTCAAAAAAAATAAATTACATATGAATGGAGCACTCCTTTGACTAGGTAGGTAAGGTAGGTGGCCAACCTTTGAAATTTTAAACCCTTTGTCTCCCATGTGGTCAATTAGCATTCAAACCTTCTAGATGGCCACCTAGGATGGTTGACCAGCCCCACATGGATGAGGTGGACCAATGGGGAAGGGGAGGGGGCCCCCTAACTGGACCTACTACACATTTGCACAAAAACCCACACAATCCTAGGGAATGACACATTGGTTTACAAAGCCTTACAATTGTACATATACTTTCCCAAGGATATAAAAGTAAATAAAAGGACTCAAATGTAAAAATAAAAGTTAATGCTTGGCGTCGATTCCCATCACCCTGCCATTTTAGCCAAGGTGTTGCAATGGGCTAGGGAGTACAAATTGAAGATGAATCCAAAGAAATGTGTATTTACAGTTGCATCAGGGAAGTTGCTTGGGTTTATAGTTAGTAAACGGGGGATTCAGATCGATCCAAATAAAGCAAAGGCGGTTATGGAGATGCCGCCGCCTAAGAACATCACTGAACTCAGAGGTCTGATTGGGCACTTACAATTCATTAGAAGATTTGTATCTCAACATTCGTAAAGATGCCACCCATTCTATGAATTGTTGAAGGCGTGAGCTAAATTCGAATGCAATGAACAATGTCAGAAGGCCTACGAGGACCTTAAGGTTTATCTTTCTAATCCCCCAGTTCTACAACCACCCGTCCCTGGGAAACCCCTAATCCTGTACATTTCTATTATTGAGGACTCCCTAGGAGCTGTCCTAGCTCAAGTGGATGATAAAGGATGGGAAAGGGCAGCATACTACCTTTCGAGGTTGTTCAATCCTGCTGAATCTAAGTATACTGTCATGGAGAAGACCTGTGCAGCATTAGTATGGGTAGCTCAGAAGCTCAAACACCATTTCCTTGCCCATGAGGTTTGGCTGATCTCTAGAATGGACCCAATTCGTTATCTCTTAGAAAAGCCCGTCTTTTCTAGCAGATTAGCTCGCTGGCAGAGCTTTCTTTCCCAATTTGATATCACCTTCGTTGTTCAGAAAGCGATCAAGGGATATGCGATCACTGAACATCTTGCTCATTCTCCTATCCCTCGCTCTAATTCAATCCAAGATGAATTTTCTGATGAACACTTGACTGTAATCACTCATCTTCCTTTTTGGTCTCTTCACTTTGACAGGGCTCTCAACTCTCAGGGCCGTGGAATCGGCACCATTCTCCTCACTCCGAAAGGAGTGACCATCCCTATCGCTTATCAACTCTCTTTTCCTGCCACAAATAACATAGCTGAGTGTGAGGCTCGCCTTGCCGATCTGAAGCACGCCTACCTCATGGGCGCGCGATACCTAAACATCATAGGAGACTCTCAATTGGTGTTGCGTCAAGTTCTGTCAACTTACTGTACCCGTGACCCCAAACTCAAGCCTTATCAAGATTTGGTCATGCTCCTAGCTAGGCAATTACGGAAGCTCATCTACATTCATACTCCTCGTTCTCAGAACATTCTAGCCGATGCACTGGCATCGCTTGCTTCTTCTCTCTCATTCCCCCTCAGTCGTGCCACTGAGACCATCATGGTCCAGCGGTTAGACGCTCCTTCCCTTCAGGATCCCTGGTTTGACAACCTTAGGAAATCTGCAGAAAGGAAAGCGGAAAGGGAAGACTTGAAAGAAGATTCATTGACGGAACTGGAGGAGATTATAGAAGAAGAAGAATTGCCGTGGTATCACGAGATAGAACGGTATTGTAGGGATGGTTCCTTTCCCGAGATGGCGAACGTCGAGCAGCGCAAGGCCATTCGAAGAGTCGCCGCCAGATACATGATTATCGCAGGAGAATTGTACATGCGGGCTCTCAATGGAGTTCTAATGAGGTGTTTGGATGACGATGAGGCTTGGAAGGTAGTGGAAGCCGCTCACTCTAGTGAGTGTGGAGGGCACGTAAATGGGCAGGCGTTGGCGAAGAAGATTCTTAGGCAGGGCTATTACTGGCCAACCCTAGAAAAAGACTGCTCCACCTATGTCCGTAGGTGTCTTCAATGCCAACTCCATGCCGACAAAATCCATGCTCCTGCTTCTTCTCTCCATCCTCTTTCTGCTCCTTGGCCATTCTCAATGTGGGCCTTTGATATTGTTGGGCCACTTGGTGATCCCAACGCTCAGGTTAAACAGAAATCCTTCATTCTGACAGCTACAGAGTACTTCACCAAGTGGGCGGAAGCCGAAGCTCATGCAGAAATCAAAGCCACCATGATATGCCGCTTCATCCTCAAGAACATCATCTCGCGGTTTGGGGTGCCAAGCGATATCGTCACTGACAACGGGTCTCAATTTGTTTCTCAAGAACTTCATGACCTCTGTAAGAAATTTAATATTTCATTGCTTCATTCATCACCATACTACCCTCAAGGTAATGGCCAAGCTGAGGCCACAAACAAAACCCTTCTTAAAATCATTAAGAAAATATGCAAGTCGCACAAATTTGCTGATTGGGCCAACAAACTGATAGAAGCTCTATGGGCTTATCGCACCTCCGTCTGTACTCCTACAGGGCAAACTCCTTTTGCTCTCACCTATGGGATGGAGGCGGTACTCCCGTATGAGATCTTGATCCCTTCCCTAAGAGTGTAGCTAGACAAAGAACTTAATCTCGACGAGCGTCGAGAAGCGTTGCTAGTCCAACTGGAACTCTTAGACGAGAAGAGGCTTAATGCGGCCAATCACGTCTCGGTTTATCAAAAACGTGTCTCGCGATATTTTCAAAAGAAGATTATTGAAAGAAAATTCTAAGTGGATAACATGGTTTTGAAACGCAAATTTATTAGATCAGCAGGTCCCAGGTCTAAGCTGCAACCCAACTGGGAAGGGTCGTTTGTAGTTAAGGAAGTCTATCCAGGTAACGCGTATCGCTTAGTTAACGCGGAGGGTGAGGAATTGCCAAATCCGTGGAATGGGCTGTATTTAAAACATTTTTATCCATAGAGTCGAGCCAGCAACTGCCCGGTGGTGGGGTGTACCTCTATTTGATCATGAAGGGAGATCCCCGGTTTAACATTCACACACTACACGACCCCCTGTGGTTCGGTTTTTCTCTTTCGCGCAACACCGTTTCTCCCTTGGCCATGCTTAGGGGAAAGTGAAAATCCTTGTTTTTCTCCTCTCTTGGCTGAAAATAGGGACAAGTGGTGAATAAGGGGGCAAGAACTGATCTAGACCCCCGGCAAAAGAGGTCTCAAATAGGGGTAGTCCGTTATGACCTTATTCCACAGTTATAAGAGCAAAAAGAAAGAGAAAAGAAATATGAAAAGGGGCAAAATCAAAGACGATGCTAAAAGCTCATCCGCGAGCTCGGAGCTTAAAAGTCTAAAAGACCCCACAACAATGAAACTGGGCATGGCAAGAGTGGCAGTACAGTTTTCCCGCGGGACGTTATGAGCCCGGTCGTATGCGTGCCTAGAGCGGATGTAGGTTCGATGATGGACATAAAGCCCCGGCGCAACAGACCAAAAATTCTTTGAAAAGGGGTGTCGCGAGAAGAACTCAAGCCCTAAAAACCTCTATACCTATTGCCAGTTTTTCTATCAAGCTCTCTTTTATTTTCCAAGGAATGGATCCCACCCCGGGTATGGCCTCGGTAGAGGTTAAGCGAAATTGGACCCTGGCCATGGGCGGTCACCCATAACGCACGTTGAACCTAGGAGACCCCTAGTGAGATGTGAAGTTCCCCGTCGTCAGGTTTGAGCTGGTTCCAAAATCCAAAAAAAATTGAATATTCCAAAATTTCAAAAAATCAAATATTTCAAAACAAAAAAAAATCAAATATTTCAAAATCCAAAAAATCAAATATTTGAACACCTAAAAAAATCAAATATTTTAAAATCCAAAAAATCAAATATACTAAAATCCAAAAAAATTCGAATATTCCAAAAAATCAAATATTTCAAAACGAAAAAAAAATCAAATATTTCAAAATAAAAAAATTTAAATATTTCAAAATCTAAAAATAAAATATTTCAAAATTCAAAAAAATCTAAATATTTTCAAAATCACAAAAAGATTTTCATCATTTGCATTTCATGGCATCCATCGCATTCATTTTTATTTATTTTTTGCCTATATAATAAGGCTTACTCCCTTGACCAAAAATCAAGAACTCATCATTTCCTAACTTGCTACAGGCAAGAGGTTAAGCCTAAAACAGATTTAATCTATTTTCTTTGTTTGTGTGTGTGCAGGGGCAAGTTGAAGCTCAAGGTTTAGCACTTCAGTCAGTAAACGGTCCTCTGGGGACCGTCCTACTTCTTTCAACGGCCATGGGCAGACCGTCCAACATTTCACACGGTTTCATACAGACCGTTCCAGCCTCAATCCACGGTTTTCATTAGACTGTTCAAAAATATGAACGGCAGATTCTTGACCGTTTTACCATTATCACGGTCTGTTGCAGGCCGTTCAACTCTCCATTCTCAACTCTGCCATTGATCTAATGCACGGCTCTAAGGGAGCCGTTCTACTCCCTGAGTGGTTAGATTCTAACCGTTTATTCAACTAAGCAGTCCGTGTATGACCGTGTACATTCGGAGGGCATATCACGCATAAGAAAAGCCAAGCTCAAGTCAAACAAAATCACCAACTTTATTCATTCATATATCAAAATTTCTAAGTATAAGTCTCTACATCAAGCATCATGAAAAGAAAAAGAAAAATCACTCGGTCCTCCGCTGGGCATCCCCGCGGGAACGTATCTCTCTCAGCTCTCTAACGTAGGCCTGGTGTGTCGCTGGAATCTCTGCAACCTTTGCTGGAAGGGTCAGCACCCTGCTCACCTCCCACATGATCAGGGCACTACTGACCACCTGCTCGTCCTCCTCTGTACCGATCCTCCTCGCTTGTAGCATGGGAAGGTGGCGTAGTGCTGGTAGAACAATCTGGGGTAGTCCAACCTGTAGGTAGCACCGGTGCGGGCTGTACATCGCCAATGCAGTGTTGCTCATGAGCCTCAGATCCAAGCCCGGCCTCCTAGGCACCCTGACAGTGGTGTCGCGGAGGAAGTCAGGGTGCATCACGAACCAATCCAGGGGTAGTCTGTTGATGTGCAGTCGCCACTCGTCCCTGGTCTTCTTTTCTGCTGTCATGCACTCTACCTGTGGAGAGAACCCGAAGGCGCCACCTATGAAGAAGAGGGGGTGACTGGCTGAAGTGACATCCTCCTTATAAATGAATTTCATCCTGACACCCATCCAGCACTCTTAAAGCATCATGGAACCAAAGGGAGGACCTCATGGAGCTGCTAAGGTAAGGCCCTCGTACAAGTAAGCAAGGACAGCCTGGGAGATGGAAAGACCCTGCCACAGGCCACTGATGGTACTAAGGATGGGAGTCTCTAGCACGTGGTCGATAGAGGGGAGCATGATGGCCCCGCACAGGCAAATGGACGCGGCCTTGGCTATGGCCTCATCCCACCAACACCTATTCCTACAATGTTCAACTACCCACTAGCTAAGAGGAAGAAGGTGGATCTGACGTGGGCCTATGAAGGTGTGGATGTCCCTGCTATCTGGTATAAACCCTCCCAAGATAAGCCTAGGGTCAATAGGGGCAACAGTGTGACACACTAAGTCTTCCTCACCCACCTTAGACCTAGGAAAGGAAAAATAGGTCTCTACCTCCTCTAGTAGGATAGTGGCCTCAAAAGATGGAAACATGAATATATGGGTCTGAGGGTGCCAAATTTCTACCAAGGCTGAGATACTGTGCCAATCAAGGGAGAGCTTTGGGTAATTTTGGCCTAGTACCAAGAGTGGGTGTAGGTGCCAGGACATCAGGATGGATGTCACTTCTAAGGGCAATGCACGGATCATGGGAGCCATCCACTTTAAAGTGGAATAGCGTCTGGAGTCAGGGAGAAGCTGAGATGAAAAAGAGAAAAGGAGAAAGAGAGGAAGAACGTGTAAGTGAATGAATGGATTGATTTGAATAAAATCATGCTAACATACCTCTCTTAAAGGGCTCGAGCTAAGATGACGAGGGAGCGTAGTCAACCGTTGGAGCACTTCACGCTCCTTCCTGGCAGGCTTTGGCCCTTCATAAGCAGCCCCCTCCATGGAGCTCCCCTTGAAGGATCTTTTCATGATGATTTGATGAAGAATAGCAAAGGTTTGAGGCCTAGAAAGAGGGGTGTAGTGTAAGTTGTGAATTTGGAGCCCCCTCCAACTTATAGGGCTTGGATAGAGGCCTAAACCCACTATAAGTGAGGTAGGATAGGCCTAGATCGGGTTGGGGTAGAGCTTGAGTCGGTTTAAGACGTCCATCTTCAGGTTGGGACTCTCCAAGAGAGTCCCATTCGAACTCTCAGGTCGCACGTTGGCGCGGTCTGTTGATAGACGGCTCTACCATTTGGACAGTCTCACTTTGACCATTCAGAAGCTTCTACACGATTCGAATGCTGGAGGTGGAATGGCCGAGAACTAACCGTCCCATTCATCACCCGGTCACATAGGAACCGTCCTATTGTTTGAGCGGCTAATATCTAACCGTTTACTCATATCTATGGGTTTTGGTCGAGCAACTTTAAAATGGTCTACGGAAAGACCGTGTGATCTGTTGGAACGGTCCCCTTTCGACCGGTTAGATATCTGAAGCCCTATCTTTACCTATTCTCACCTGTATCACTCGAGCTATGGTCACGTCTCTCTCTCACTCAGTTTGGCATCTCTCTCTCACTCAGTTTGGCGTCTCTCTTTCACTCAATTTGGCGTCCCTCTCTCACTCAGTTTGGTGTCTATCCCTCTCACTCGTGGTCGTAGTCGTCTCTCACACATACTCGTAGTCATCCCACTCACACTCGCAATCGTCTCACTCATGGTCCCACTCAGCCATCTCTCGCACGTGTTCATCTCACTCGTGTCGTAGTCGTAGTCAGTAAGTCAGCGTCAATCATTTGCATTCATTCATACATTCATACATCCACAAAATCAAAAAACAAAAACAAAAGGGCATATCATATCTTACCATGTCCACATGTACAAAAGTCATGTCCCTAGTACAAGAGTCAGACCTGTCCCTCTCCCTGACCCCCGTCACTGTCTCCACCTCCCTCATGCCTCTTTGGTGGAGGCGTCGCTGAGGTCGCCTCATCATGACGTCGCCGGCGCCGCTCATCCTCCTCGTTCCTCTGGTGACCGGAAGAACTCGTAAAATAACTCCTCACCGAGCCGTGGGTGCCGTGCGTGCTACCACTTGGCGTCCCGCTGCGCGTTGACCGCCGGCTCATCTCCTTATATGCCCGCAGCTCTCCCCTCAGCTCTGACGCCTCCACCCGATAACACTCCACCTCCACTACTCTGGCTTGGAGACGCTCTTACTCTGCATGAAGGAGCGCTGTCTCGACCGTATCTGCCGATCAACTCCGCGTCATCACCTCCCGGAGGCGAGAAACCTCAGCTCGGTAAAGGTCTGCATCTGACGCCTGTGCTCTAAGAAGCTCCATCTCCACTGTCCCGGCACGGGAGCTCTCCATCTCTACATAGAGGCGTGAAGCCTCTACTACGTCTACGCGTAAAGCCGCAACCTCCGCACAGGACCGCTCTGCCTCCTCCCTAGCCGTTGCCCGGCTCTGCTCAAGCTCTGCCCTAAGTCGGGTCAGCTCAGTCGTCTGCATATGCACATTTTCATGATTAGTCAATAACATTTCATACATTTCATAATCATAAGCATAACAACAGGGAAGGTGGAGTGATTGCGTACCCTCTCGGTGAGCGCCACCTCGGCCGCCTGGCCCGTGCTACCATCCGTGTGCAGTCGGCGTCCTGCTCAGCTCAGTCTGCATGAGTCTGCGAAGAAGAGGAAGGAGTGTCGGCCCCCTGCCGCTTGGCCCCCTCGGTGCGCTGCATCCCAAAATTCCAGGTCAGTCACATGCATAATCATAATCATAAACATTTGCATAATTTAAAGGGTTTAGGGTTTAGAAACTCACCAGTAGGGCTAGCATCTGCCGAGCGTCATCTTGCTCGCGGATCATGGTGTGAAGGAGCCCCTGCAGCTCCACGATCCTACCCTCAGGGTCGATCTGCATTTAGAAGTTTAAACATTAGTGCATCGTCATATAGAAAGCATAATAGAAAAGAGCATTTAGGGTTTAGAAGTCGTACCGGTCGGCGGGCACCCCAGAACACCTGGTCCTGATAGTGCCGGGCATACGCCGTATAGTATGCCGCGTCGCTCTCTGCACGGGCGGTCACCACCCGCCCGCGTGTTGTCCAATCTGTGATCTGCTCTGCAGCTTGCTCTCTCCAGTCCACCACCGTCACTGCTCCCCGCGGGTGCCGGCTGACGCTCTCTCCTGACGTCGGAAACTCCACCGCTGGCTGTAGGACGCCGGTCGTCCTCATCACCAACCTGTAGTGTAGTGGCTCCACTACGTTCATGCAGTGAAGCCACACGTCACGTCTAGAGAAGGCAAGGGCCTCGGCCACCCAGGGCTGGCCCTCGTGTCCCTCCTCTATGTAAGGAGTCCACCGTACCTGTCAAGATAGGAAGTCACATCAGCATCATAATCATGTAGAATTGCATTTAATTGAAGGGTCTAAGTATAAAGTCGTACTAAGGTGTACGGTAGACTGTCCATGTCATCCTGGAGCTCCCGGACCTGTCTCTGGAGACCTCGACTCTCCCGAGGTGCAGTCCACCTCCTGGCAATGGGCAGTCGGTCTCCTCACCTCGCCGGAGCCCGCTTAAGTACACGTAGGCTCATACCTACATTGCATTTCATCAGGAGTCAGCATATAGCAGTCTTAAGAGTCCTATAGCTAAATGCATAGTAAGAGTCAGAGTCGTACCTCGAGTAGAGGGGAGAAGCCCCCAAGCATCGTCTGTCGGGATGTCGAGCTCAAGGTGTCGAACACAAATGCGAGGACAACAGCTCCCCATGCGTAATCGCCCACATGGTTGAGGTCCTGGAGCAACTGTAAGAAACAACAGCTGATGACATCCCCACGCGTCGCGAACAACAGTCGGCCGAACAGCAACGTCAAGAACCTCCGCAGTACTCGGTCTGCCTCTGGTCCCACCTCCGCTGCAACCCGTGGTCTGGCTCGCTCAACGAGTCTCTCGAGGTGCTGCTCGGGCATCTCCCTAGTCATGATCCCCACCCACTGAAGCCCCAGGCTGTTCTGAAGCGCCGCCCGAGTCAGGGTGGTGGACTGCCGCTCGGGGTGCATGCAAGTCCAGTCCCTGGAGCTCTTGGGCCATCTCCCGATAGTTGGGGTATGTACTCCCGCTGACTGGTGACCCATGCACGTAAAGGCCAGTAAGTCGGGCCACATCCTTGAGCGTGGGGACCATATGTCCCCACGGAAAGAGAAACGCGCGACTCACTGGGTCCCAACGGTCGTGCAGAGCGTAGAGTAGCGGTGTGTCCAACCGGCTGACCTCCACGCTCAGGAACTCTGAGAATCCCATGACTCTCAGCCTCTCACGCTGGAAGTCGGGCAGCGCAAGGTACACTGCCCAAATCTACAGCCATGAGATCCGGGTCCTACGCTTTCCCTGCATACATTTAGATTAATTGCATTTTAGTTTAGAATTTTGCATTCAATTCAATAATTCACTCTCTGCCCTCTAAGCGGTCAACGATGCACCATTGTCTATCCAATGGTTGGCTCCCAACCGCTTCAATAAATCCCACGGTTCCACCTAGATCGTCCCTCTATCTGATGATTGCCCTGGAACGGACCATTCTTGGCCGTTTAATAATAACACGGTCCCCATTTGACCGTGTCACTCCCTCTTCAAGTGATTAATCGCCTGGATTTGCTTGGTCTGTCGACCGGTCGTGTGGTTGTTAACGGTCTAATTTCAACTGTTCTGTTCCTTGGTGCTTTGTTTTCTAAGCGGACCAGAGTAGGCCATCCTCCATTTCAACAGTTTGACCGAAACCGTTATACTTCTATGAGCTTCAGTTTCTAAACCGGACCATGACGAGCCGTCCTATATTTCACAGTCTGATGAAGACCGCTTTGGTTCTCAAAGGTCTATATTCTGAATGGTCCAATAGGGACCGCCCTAATTTTGAGCGGCTCTCTTGAGACCGCGTTGTGATGTCAGTTCAGCTTCTTTAAGCAGCCACTCTTCGGCCGTGTGTTCTTTGAACGGTTCTATAGGAACCGCGTGGTTTTGTAGTGTGGTCACTGTTAAACTGCTCCACTATCGCCGTTCCCAATGACGTGAAACCCCCTCCCCGCCGGCGATAGGGGCCCCCATGGCCTCCCAACCAGCTCCTAAGGGGATCTAGGTCCCTGTCCTACCCTTATGGCTAACATGCATGCTCTAAAAACTGGAAATAGGGGGGGTTTTAGGCACCTACCTCGGGGTCCTGTGGGGGCTTGGCCATCGTTGCCATAGTCACCTCCAGCGTCGGTGGATCCTCCTCGGTGTCCACGGCCCCTCCCTCGATCGCCAACGTCGCCTCCTCGGTCGCGGGCGGAGGGCTGGGTTCCCCTTCCGCAGCGGGTGGCACCTCGGTCATTTCATCCACGGTGGCCGCCGGCGGCGGTGCTTGGTTCTCTCCCTCGGCCATGTGTCGGGCGAGGCGTCGTAGGGCCTGGTGCTTCAATCGCATGAGAAGTGGGGGGGGATGGGGAGGATGAGGGAGATCGAGATTGAGTGAGTGGGAGATGGAAGTGGGGGCACGGTGGCTTTTCCTTCCCTCCCGCCGTCGGTTACGGTGGGGAGGGAAGGAGATGAAAGGTTTGTTTTTTTAAATGTCACTGGTATTGTGCGATCTATCGCCAGACCGCCTAACATTTGGACGGCTCAAATACAACCGTTCTACCACCAACGGTACTTTGCATTGAGCGGCTATAACCTGGCCATTCATTTTGTGGCACGGTCTACATGTGAGCCACGTGGCCTCACATTCAGGTTCAAATCACTCATGATGGAACGGTCTCGGGTGAGCCGTGATGTGGTCTGAGCGGTCTATTGTTGACCATTCATGTGCTTGAATGATGTGATTTGACCCCCTTCTTTATGATGCATTCTATAACTCGTTGATAAATCTAATTTGATGATATATATTGCAAATCCTGCTCATGGTTCTTTTTGCAGCATCACTTTGAAACGCCGTTTCGCCTACACAGGTAAGTTAGGTGTGGCTTTCTATCCTTATATCCCTTATTGCATTACTATATGGTATTATGCTATATTATCTCGAGAGACGGTTGGTTTCTCGCGTGTTCCAGGATATGATGTTCCCCTTTAACAAAAACGATGATGATCTAGGTCCACATATTTAATCTCCGGATAGGCCGTTAGGTTGGGAAAACTGGGGAGGATGGTTCTATCCCGCACACCGTGGTTGCGGATAGTGTCTTGACTCTATTTCCCCCAGTCTAGCAATACTATTCTCGAGTATTTTCTATTTTGTGGCTTTCTTTGCATTCGTTTTAACAATTTCTTTTTATTTTGGCCCAGCATGCATCATACGCATCTTTTGAGCATTCATGACCCGTGATTTGCCTGCCAATGTCCCATCAGTAATGGATGGTTGTGTGTTCAGTATTTAAGTAAGAGGAACAATTCCATTCAAAGCTGGAAGGATCTTTTTGGTTTGTTCATTTAGTTTGGTTGATTGAGAGGTCCCCGTCGGGAGTTTTAGTCTGTTTCCTTTACTTTTGCTGCTTGCTTTGGTCTCCTCATTGGACCGCGGGATTGTGTCCCCCATGAGGTTGGTCGTGTGTTTCCTTTTATTTAATTAGTTCCTCCAGATCGATGTCTCTTTTAATCTAATCACTCCTTGCAAATGGTCCAGAGTTTTTCGGAAGATTCCTATCTCTCGTTCGCAAAATGGGTGTCGTTTTACCTTAACGCCCATTTTTTAGTCCGCTCCGCTTCATTTCCGCTTCATCTCCATGTTCCACTTCGCTTTCGCTTCACCTCCGCTCGCTCCCCTGCAAAGAGGACATTAAGGAGGGGCATCTGTTGACACCCATTTTTTACCTATAAGTTGGGTCATTTCTCTTACCATCATTTGTTGATGCCTCAAGTTGTCCATTGCTCATTGGGCTATTTCCAGGCAGCTTATTGGGCCTATTTTATGGGTACCTCCCTCCCTGACTAGGTATGCTTCAATTCGGGGCTTAATGGGCCTTGATTTTGCTTGATTTATCACATTTTAACAAATTCTCAAGCATCCAGCCATTGCGCGGTTAATTTTGAACCGTTTGCCTATTTATTGGATATTATGGTGATTTTTTTGAATTTCCACCGACAAGCTTTTGAACTGTTCGTTTGTAGCCGTCCAATGTCATGGAACGGTATTCATATGACTGCCCTGTATCCGAGAGTCCCAAGTCGTTGGTTATTCAGATAATTATCTAGTTATATAATTTATTTTGATTTATCACCGACAGGCATTGCGCGGTTGGTTTGTGGCCGTTCAATGTATTGAGCGGTCCATTAAGGACCGTCCAATCCCCGAGAGTCCAATGGCGAGATGGTCGGACAGTTCGATGGATAATTGATAATATTTCTTATTTACTTAATTTTCACCGACAGGTTGGACGGTATGGTAATGGGCTGCCCAATGGGCTAGGCGGTCTGTCGCACGACTGCGCAATGGTCCGATTGCTAAAAAATTAAGGGTTTTTCTCTCTCTATCCGTGGTTTTATCCCCAACTTCTTTCACCCATTTCTCCACGGATACTCCACCAAATGGGGTGCCGTTTGAACTGGTTGGAAGATAATTCTATTATCTACGGATTTTGTGTATATAACTCGAGCTGATTTTCATTGGAAACCCTAATTTCCGGGCTGGCTTTTAGGCTCTATAAATAGGACCCTAAGGCCAAGCTTTGAAAGGGGGGGAGATTTCAAGGTCAAGGCGAAGCTCTACCGAATTTTTGAGTGACCTACAGTCAAGGAGGAAGGCTTTCTACGTCCACATAAGCCTTCGATTCAGGGAGTATTTGTGTTTTGGGTCATAGTTTAATTATTCTCCGTCGCGTTCTTCATTGCATGCAATCATCGTCTTTGTTCTCTCTCCACGTTTTTCTTCATCTACATATCATCATATACCCCTCCCATTGTTTTTGTGACGCCCTTTAGGGGTTTAAAAACTCCCCAGGTATTCCCCATTCCATTTTGCTATGATTGTTTTCGTCCGCATGCACATTAACTGCACCTCACAGTTCTGATTTGGGTTTCCTTGCGTGTTTTACACTTTGTTTCACAGGTCAGCAACGTCCTAACACGAGGCCCACTCTTTCTGGTCGGTCGGGAAGGGTGGAGGTAGAGATCCCACGTTTTGGGAGTTGGTGGCATAGAGCGGTCTTCATCTGTCCATTCGAGGAGTAGGGCGGCTTAATCTTGACCGTCCAGTTCTGTCCAACGGTTAATCCTGAACCGTCCTGTCATCCAGCTACTCTTCGTCCCGCGTTCGTCCCAGTGCTGTTGGGCGATCTGTCGAGCGACTACGCACCCATTGGGCGGTTCATTCCGAACCGCGTATTGCTGCAGTGCTATTCTAGGCGAGTGTCTCCCCTTTCTTTCCAAGGTACGGTGTACTTGATTACATTCGGCACCTTGGTGGTGATCACACACACTCCACATCCTTCCCCCTGCTATTTACACGTTGTTTGGTTCTTTACATTAACACAGTAAAGAAGGGATTTGGAAGGATAATCAAAAAGGGGAAAGGGAAAAACATGTCAACATCCCCGAGTGAAGCCTTACCGGTTTGGTAAGGGGTGGATGTAGGGAGCCCGCCATTGTCCCGAACCACCTTAAAAATCGTTGTGCATTGTGGTTTGGTTTGTGCGCTTGTGTGGTTTGCTTGTTATATCCGTGTGTGTGATCGTATGAGATCGGAGAGATTGAGAGAATTTAGTTACTTGTTTAATTAATTCTTCAATCTTGTTAAAAGTTGTCAATTCCGCTGCGTAGTGTTTTAATTTGCCATCTAGTGTGGGGGATAATTCAACCCCCCTTCTTGTCCGCTCGCCTACCACCGAGATCAATAATTGGTATCAGAGCGGGTCTATGATTTTTGATTCAACCTCACGGTTGAAGAGTAAAGATCTTTGGCGATGGCTAACATGGAGTCACTTCCTATTTTTGATAGTTATGATTATAAACCATGGGTTGAAAAATTCTGTGATTACATGACTAGCTTTGATTCGAAGTTTATGTGGTTAATCACCCATGGTCCTCACATTCTACCTGTAAATAAATTAGAATGGACCGATGAGCATAAGAAAAAGAACATTGAAAATATCTTTGTTTTGAAAGTTCTTAAGGCTGCAGTAAACACTAACAAATTTTCATTTGTTTCAAAGTGTACGTCTGCAAAAGAAATCTGGGATGGATTAATCGAAGCTCAAAAGGAAAAGGAAAGCTCAAAGAAGGACGGTGCGTGCTTGATGGCTGACAAGCATGGCACATCAAGTAAGGGAATATCAAAGATAAATTCTGATTCTGATAATGAAGATGAATTTAATTATGAAGAATTGATGAATGCTTATGAAGAGCTTGTTGAAAGTATAAGACAGTTAAATCTGAAAATAGAAAACTTAAAAAGAAACCTGAACATGATTTTCATGACAATGCCTCCTGTGCTAAATGTTCTGAACTTGAAAGTCTGATGAATCTTTCATATCTGAAGTTGATATGCTTAAAGAAACCCTTCTTTGATCTTGAACTTAGTCTCTCACAGCAACACAAAGTCACTTTATGGCCTTTTTTCATTGGCAATCATTGGTTACACTATGTGGGAGTTGTGGTCTACAAGGAATATGGCCAAGTATGAAGGGAAAATGATAACCAAGAATTGTTTGCTGCACAGGATCAAAACTCAGGCCAAGGAAATCTGTGAAGTTTCTGGACTAATTGAAACTCATTCCAGTAAGAGAAAAATCCTGGCTCACTTTGGTATTAAGACTGTTAGCAATAGATGCCCAAATGTATTAGCTATCAAATGGCTATGTCCTCCTTGGCCATCCCTCAAGCTAAACACTGATGGGGCTTGTAAGCATTCAAGCATTTCTGGTGGGGGTGGAGTCATTCGGGATGCTAAAGGAAATACACTCCTTGCCTTTTCTCGTTATTATGGTAGCTTTTGTAGCATTGTTGCTGAAGCAAGAGCCCTTCTCGATGGCATCAAATATCTTCATTCCATGAATACTCATCCTGCTGGGATATTTGGAGAGCTCAGAACTCTGTGAGATATGAAGGCAGTACTCTCTCCAAAAACCGCATTCTTCACCAAATCATTCGCAAAGTAAAGCAGGCTTGTGCCAGTGCAAACTATAAAGAATCTGACATTAGCAAACGGAAGATACTTGATACCTTGGGGATCCCTACCTACACTTCTATCGGAGTTCAGCTGAAAGCCATAAAATGGGTCTGCCCCCCATGGCCTTTCCTAAAATTAAATACTGATGGTGCTTGCAAAACCGATGGAAATTCTGGAGGAGGCGGTGTCATCAGGGATCACTGTGGGAATGTCATGCTTGCTTTCTCCCACTTTTATGGCAAGTCTAACAGTCTTATAGCAGAGGCAAGAGCTCTACAAGATGGCATCCATTACCTCCACACAATTTCAGATTGTCCAGCTTACATTGAGTGTGACTCACAAGTACTTGTTAAAGTCATAAAGAAGGAATATCGCTGTCCATGGTCTATAGTATCACATGCCAGAGAGATATGGAGATCTACTACTCAGCATGACAAGTTTTTCCATATTTACAGAGAAGGGAACAAAGTTGCGGATCTCTTGGCCTCCTTAGCCTGCTCAGCCAAGTGTAATATTTTTTATTCTTACAATGAGTTACCCTCTACTATAAAGGGAGAGGCGCGTTTGGATAAGCTGGGTATGCCCAGCATCCGCATGATGTAATCATTATTCTTTTACCCTTATTCAGTAATAAAATTCACCCCCTAGTGGCCAGATGGTACCTCCATCTGTCCCTAGGTAGGGCTTTCCATTAAAAAAAAAATCCTGCTTGGATAGAATGTGACTCCAAGATTCTAGTGCAGTCTATCAGAAAGAAGATTAATTGTCCTTGGGCTATTCTCTCTTACATCAGAGATATTTGGGATATGCTCTCACAACAAGATTCTATTATTCACATTTACAGAGAAGCCAATATTGTTGTTGATTCATTAGCTTTATTAGCTTGCTGAAATAACTGTAATCTTTTATTTTCTTATCATGAGCTACCCAAGAATGTTAAGGGTGCAGCTCGCCTGGACAAGCTTGGTATGCCTAGCATTCGAATCTTGTAATTCTTTTTCATCATTAAATAAAGTATAAAGTCAAACTCTTAGTGGTATGATAGGAGTTTTCCCACATCGGGTTCTACCCCCAAAATACCTCTAGGCAGGGTTTTCCAAAAAAAAAACCCTTTCATGTTTAGAAAATGAAAAAGAAGAACTTAAAAAAGAAAATAGTGCTCTATTGATTCAGACTTCCTTTCTTGAAGGTAGACTGAAAATTCTTAAAAATTTTGAAAAAGGGAAATCTATGATTGTTGATGAATCTGATAAAATGCATGTGCTAGAACAAGAAATTGAAAGTTATAGAACTGCAAATAGAGTGTTGAATGAAAGTGTTGTTTACAGTGAACAAGAAATAGCTAGCTATGAATTACACATTGCATCACTTGAAAAAGAAATTATTGATTTGAACGCTTCATTGTCTACTTTTGTGAAAGGGAAAGATAACCTTGAGAAAATCTTGGGGACCAAGGTGAATTTTCAAAGAGAAGGACTTGGGTATGAACCCACCAAAAAGAAAGTCATTAGTCTAAAAACATAAACATCTTTTGTGAATGCATCATGTTCCTCAAATGTTTCAAATACTTCTTATGTTGAGAAACAAAATTCTAAAGCTAAGGCTCAACCTAGGAACAATAGAATTAATGCTCACAAAAGTCACAAAAAGCATGCTCATATCTGAAAAATCACAAATGTTTCATATTTTTATTGTGGCAAAAGTGGCCATATGATGCATTATTATCTTACTTTGAAGAATGATAATTTAAAAGCATGTGATAGAAAAATTGATTTCAAAAATTCAAGAAAATTTTCAAAAAGGAGAAATGGATTTGAAAATTCCTATGTTCATGCAAAACGATCATATAATAGAGTTCCCCAATTGCATTGTTATTATTGTGGGAAATATGGTCACTTGATGAAATCTTGCTTTCAAAAGGAAAATGACAACCATCATGTTATGAAAAAATAAATTTCTATGTTGAAAGTAAAAACACTTTTGTTAAATCACAGAAATTCAATGCTTATGCATACAAGAAAACTATGAGATCTTTTGGTTGTTGTCATTACTGTGGTGTGTTAGGGCATACTATGTATGACTGTCCATTGATGAAATCTGATGATTTGAATGCATTAAAGAAACTGAATGTTTATGTTAACCATCTGGGACGCAAGAAAGTTTGGGTACCCAAAACTGTCAAATGAGAACTTTGTTGCAGGGATGTCTTGAGGCCAAGTGGAAGGTTTGGAAAATAATGGATGCTCAAGGTACAAGTTTTGAAAATAAGTCTCTGAATTATCTTTGAAAATCTGAAATTTGTTCTAACTGAATCTCTATTCATGAAAATCAAGAAAAATATATTTTTCTTATGAGTTTGCATTATATCTTTCTGATCATCATTTGCATGACTACATGGTATATTAAATGATGACTTGAGGAAGGGCAGGTCATTCCTGTCTGAATCTATCACCATGCGTGAGAATGTGCCTCCGCCTAGTACCATTAGTCAATTGTTCATTTAAGTCATAGGATGCATGATTTTTTAGAAAATGTCAATTATGAAATTTATGCACATAGAAAGGGGGAGTTTGTTTTTGAATAGTTGATTTGTGAAAATCTATTTTTGAACTTCTTTTGAAAATAATTGGGTTGCATTACTCATTTCTGATCATTTCTGCACCCTTGCTCATAAAGGCCATGTCATGAAAAATGCTTATTGTTCATCATTTGAATATGAATACTTTCTTATGCAATCTGTCATGATATTCTAAAAATCAAGCATTTACATCTTACTTTTACATCTTGCTTTTGCATCTTGCATTACATTCTCATATTGTTATATGTTGCATTGCATTAGAACTCATGCATTTCGTGCATTTAGATCATTCAAATAAAAAACTGAAAATTTGCATTTTACATTTATGTTAAATTTTACAATGTATTTAGAACTCTCAAATAAAATCTAAAATTTTACATCACATTGCATTTTATATTGCACATTGCATATCTTCCAAATTGTGTGCTTACATGTTATATATGCTATTTACCCCAATCCTTAGAATTTCTATGACCTTATGCCTTCTTGATAAATAATGTTACATTTGAATCATCATTGGAGTGTTCCATGCCATACACTCAGGGGAAGTAAATATTTGATTAGTGCATCTAGATAGAGGGAGCTGCACTGTTATGTGTTCATAAAATTTTCGATATACATGCTGAATCAAATCCATACACTTCATGCACTAAATGTGAAAATGAGTTGAGGAATTTCTTTTCAACACTCTAGAGATTTTAAACTTACTGTATGAATGTTAAAGAGACAGTTAAGGAAAAAGCTGCATGCCTAAATTTTGGAAAAGAATCTGAAAAGAATGACAGAGCAATACTTAGTCTCATTGAGTAAACTGGATACACGTTACTTGAGACGTGATGTGGTTCATTTCTGAAAGGTGTTGTACTGTAGTATCTCTGTTCAAAATGAGGTGAAATAGTTCAATATTCTGAGTAACCAGGGATTCTGGCATGAGCTCCATGTGTCTCCTCGCATAAAAAGGAATTAATTGAACTTGATCATTCTTAGAAAAATTCTGATTATTCTTGTGAATTTGTTGAAAATTTTGGAGTGAAAAATCAATGAGGTAGAGCGTAGCCTCAAATACGATGTTCTCTTAAAATAAAATACAGTCTGTATAATCTCTCATTGTGTGGATCTGAAAATCTGAATATCCATATTGCAACAATCGTTTTTCATGTTATTTACTTACACATATGAAATTTTTATTTAATATGTATTCAAAAAATTGCTTGACTGCATTGACTATTGCATAACTCTTCTATATGTCTGCATAATCTCTTAGGTGCTATATATGAATATTCCAGTTGTCATGACTCTCATGCACCTTTCTTATACCTATTCCCTTCTTAAATAAGTAGGGGGGAGCTATGTTGCATGTATATAAACATATATACTTGGTTGCATTGCGTGCATCTCATATGTCATCATTTGTTTGCATCTAGCTTCATGCATCTCACAAGAAAACTAAAAAATCTGATAATCTGAAAATCAAAGAAAATCATTTGATGTGTCAAAGACATTCTATGAAACATCTTGTTATGAACTTTTATTGATTCATGAATCTGTCATGCTGAAATTTGAACTCCATTGCCTTCCTCCCACTTTTTGATAATGTCAAAGGGGGAGAAAGATTTATGTTTGTTATGGTTGTGTCAAATGAAGAGAAGGATCTTTGTGTAACTTGTGTTATCATAAATCATATTGTCATGTCAATCGTAAAGTCATAAAGTTTATCAACATCAAAAAGGGGGAGATTGTTGTGTGTCTTGCACTTGTTTATGTTTCTGATGATAACTAAACCTTATGTATGTTTGCATATGATTTTGATGATAGTGTGCATTCATGATCATTGCCATGTTTCATATGTCTCAGAATTTAGAAGAACTCATTGCTACATGCTATATGAGATTGTAAAGATTTTCTCATGCTTTGATTGAACCTTGAGAAGGATGATAAAATTATTCATGTGATTTACATCCTTTCTCTCATGGATTCTGAGGCTAATACATGTTTGAATGCAATGGCCATATGAAGTTGAAATGAACAAGTTCCTTGTGCTTTCCGTGTTGCATATATTCATTTGGTATCTTCATGGATATTCTTAATGGGGTCATTGTGGCCTAGAATGCAAACGGAAGTGCATTTGTTAATCTTGGTGGAAATCAGTTTGATGATGCTCATTTGTTGAATTGGATGTATGGGTTTTCATGATTATACTTCATGCAATTCTTACATGGACCATGTTCAAATATGGTTGAGATGTAAATGGTTTTTGAGGCTCATACATGATGGTAAAATGCCTGGTTTATGAAGTTGATTATGAGATTTTTGGGCTAGCATCATGTTCAATCTTTTCATACAAAACTTGAGTGAATGTGAATTGAATAGTTATTACGTGGTTTTCACTTTGGTTGAGTGAATGGCCAATTTGACCTTGAACTTTGGATTGAGGACTTACATGAAAACACTTGGCTAATTGGTTTCTTCAAAAGTTTGCATGTTAAGATTTTGAATGGGCTTTCATGTGTTAAACCATGTTTGTCTCTTGATGTAAGATGTGAATTGGGTTTTGGTGTTAAAATTGGTTTGACAATGCTTAATAGAATCCCAAGACACTAAAACATTGATTAAATGTTTGATGGCATTGAAGTGGATGAACTTGCATGGTTTTAACTTCATTTACTTTGTTATGCAGGTTTAGAAAGCAATGCCAATCCCATATGCAAAGGTATCAAAAATCATGGTGAGAATTTGGCACTTTGCATGTGTGTATTTTTGGAAAAATGGTAAGTTTTCATATGGAGTTTTAATCTTGGTAAATATGAGTGAATGATGTTCTCATAATTCATGTTACATGGTTTTTCAATGCTCACATGAACTTTGGTAGAGTATGGCTAAGATGCTCATTCATTGTGTTAAATTTCATAGCCATAAGCTCTTACTGTTTAGGTGTAACACTTTTATTTTCAAAGGGATCCAATGCATATCATTCATACGTTCTTTATGTGTTTTCATGAGTGTGTTTCATAGATATTCATCTTGGGGATATTGGGTTTAAATCTCTATTTTTCATTCATGAAGGTTGATTGCATGTGCAGGGTATTAACTGAATTCAGATTGAACTACTATAGTCTACACTGCAGAGTTCGGTCGACTGAACTGGGTAGTTCAGTCGACCGAACTAGCCAGAGATGGCTATTTCTAGGTCTGTAAATTTAGGTCGACTGACCCAATGTTTAGGTCGACAGTTTACTGCGAAAACCTAAATATGTGAATCCAAAAACCCACTAAACCCAATCCATTTGTGCCCTACTTTTACTCATTTGTCCCTTAGGTTATTATACATATCTTAGAGGGGTTTTCTAATGGTTTCGTGTAGGGTATATGGGTCTTTTCATGTCTCTTATATATACTCTATTGTGACCTACGAATTTGGATATGAACTCCATATTTGAGCTCATAGTTTCTTATCTTACAGCTGAAGAAAGGAGAAAGGAATAAAGGGAAAGAAGAGAGGAAGATTTCATCTCCTCTACTTGGTTTCTGGAGTTCGAGGAAGAAGAGAAAGAGAAGCGGATCAAAGAAAGGATTGAAAGGACGCAAGAATCTCCATCATCCGATCTGGGAGTCAAGCATCGACATCCATTGGCTTTGGAAATCAAAAGGGGAATATCTTCTACATCCTATCCCTATCTATTTGTGATGTTTGTCATGGGTTTTATTTAGGTTTGAGCATGATTGAATATTTGTGTTTATTTTTAAACCTGAAAATACACTATGTGTGTGTGACCGTCTGCGTACGATTGTGGATTCATTGTGCTGCGGTTGTTGTAGCGTGTGTGTGTATGTGTGTTGGGACATGTCCCCGTGTGTGTTTGGAGCATCGTCTCTGTGTTGGGGATTTATCCTCGAGTGAAGCCTTACCGATTTGATAAGGGGTGGACGTAGGGAGCCCGTCGTGGTCCAAACCACCTTAAAAATCGCTGTGCACTGTGGTTTGGTTTGTGCGCTTGTGTGGTTTGCTTGTTATATCCGCGTGTGTGATCATGTGAGATCGGAAAGATTGAGAGAATTTAGTTACCTTGTTTAATTAATTCTTCAATCTCGTTAAAAGTTGTCAATTCCGCTGCGTAGTGTTTTAATTTGCCATCTAATGTGAGGGACAATTCAACCCCCCTTCTTGTCCGCTCGCCTACCCCCGAGACCAACACTTCCTGGGCTTGTTGGCCTCTACAGGTCTCGGTCGAGTTGGCACTGGGACCCAAGTGAGCTTGGGCACCCAAACTTGTTTGGTTTTGAATGGCCTGAGGGCCGGTTAATTCTTCGGCCGACAGGCTGCTCCAGTATTCTTTTTTTCCATTCTCCCTAGTGCTTGAAAAGAGTTGTGCATAGGGACATTCGGCACGATCCGCTCTGGGATCACGTCGGCCCTTTGGCCATTAAGGTGAACTCTGATCCCTCCGATCAGAATCGATTTACCGGTGTTAGAGATCTGACGCCTGGGGGTAGCAACAGCAGCATTTCTTCGGCTCCTTCTTTGGAGGGATGTCGTCTTCTTACTAGTGGAGCCCGTGTCAAAAAGGACGTGGTGGACAAAGCAACCCATGGTCTTCACCGCCACGCGATCAGCAGTAGTTGTCGGCGACCCAGCAGTAGCAGGTTTAGTGGTAGAAGTCCCCGTGGCAGGGATATGGGCTTCGACGGGCATGGGCCCCTCGGTCTCTAGCAAGTTGACGAAAGCCACCCCCAAGAAGTTGGGGAAGTCCACCACCGGAGGAAAATTGCTGAACTTGATCGGCATTGTGAGGTAGCCATGGTTGGCAGGGCTTGCGATGACTAACGGTCCGAAGTTGACGGCCATTGTAATCATCAGAAAATGATCCTGCAATTGCAAGTAAAATAGTGAGAATTTCAAGAGGAGGCCATAGGGCCCCTAATCCCAGTGAGAAGATGAAGGGAAGTTTTGTCCCACCGGGCGTGCCAGACTTGTGGACACACTTTTGGGACCACCTTTTCATTCATTTATTCAATTCATTTATTTGTTTATTTAGTGCGTGGGCGTGTCAGTCACAAAGTGATGATTTATTTGGGCTTCCAAGAAGCCACAGGTGCGCATTGTCTGACTGGTCAGATGATAGTGGGTATCGTGTCGGGACAAAAAAATCCATTGTGCCGTAAAGGTCACGATGTTAATTACATCCTCTCGGAGATGGAAAAACCCTTGATTGATCGTCAGGAAAAGGGGCCTCATCGCCTAAACATCGATTTTTATGAAAGAAGTAAATAGCACATTGAGAAGCGTCAAAATCCCCTACATAGATGCGCAAAAGGGTATTCAGAGTTATATCGATCGTAAGTTGACCTTTTGATGTTCGGACGATGTCCGGGTTTAAAAAAAAAGCATCACAATCGTAGCTGTAAAATCGGAGCATATGTATGTCAGGGCACGACAAATTTATTGTTTGAAGAAAGAGAGATGTTCGGTTAAATCCTGGTCAAATAGTATTAAATTCGGTGGGCTATCAGCCTGGTGCGAGGTCATGTCATTACCATGTCGGGTAGTCCCCGAAGGCCAAACACGGCTTGCGGGGCATCTTTGGTATCTCCCTCATGCTGGGCTTGAGGAGATGAAGATTTCCAGATCAAACGCCCCTAATTCCTTAAGGGTGGCATTTTAAGTTTGTTTTCCTTATTTGTTGAGCATTGTAATCCATTATTTATCATTCCTTGTTCATATTGGTTCTGTTGTTTGATTTGGTTTCTTCTTTTCTCTTTTTTTTAGTTTGCTACTTGGAAAGAGTTGGGTCGACGCAGGGGTTACCTGCGTCGATGCAGCATCAAAGGAAAGCAGTCTTGAAGCCAAGGAAGATGACTGAGTCAATGCCGAGAACGGCCTGCGTTGACTCCGTGAGAAGGAGCTACAGCTTGGATGGCCAAAGGAAAGGCTGGGTCGACGCAGGAAGTTCCTACGTCGACCCACTACAAAGGGGGACGTCAGCCTTGACAGCCAGAAGAAGGGTTGGGTCAACGCAAGAGGTTTCCTAAGTCGACTCAGCGCAAAAGGGGGGACCACGCCCGAAAGCTGAAGGGTGGCTGTGTCGACGCAAGGGGTATCCTGCGTCGACGTACCCCTCCCTCACACTTCAAATCTGAGTTATTTGATGTTGCTTCCTTTCTTAACTCATCTAGGAATGTGAAACCCCATGAATTCACTTATGTACATGGATTTTCTAGTTTTCTACATGCTGGTGTGCATTTGGGGAATGAGTGGGTAGACAAGCATATCCAAAGCCCATGGGCAAAAATCAGTGATCATGCAGAATGCATGGTGATGTATGTGGGGGATTCAATGGAGATTTGAAAATTGTCATGCATATGCAATGCTTATGCCAATTATGCATATGCCATACTTATTCCTGCAATATGCGTACAAGGGGAAACATGGCCACACTAGCACACATGCAGCAAAGATCTGGCATGAGCCAGTGGGCAGATGCAAATTATAGATATCAAGTGAAGAGGGCAAGTATGTTCAAAACCTCACGCTGTTAAAGGGGCTTGTAGGTTAGATAGACTGGGCATTCCCAGCATTAGATGTTAGCTTCCCTTCTCATTTTTATTTCTTCAAGGGTATGCCCTGATGGCTACTGTAACATTCATCCTTAATAAAATTCCTACCTATGTCCGGGATCTGGTGGAGTGAGCACATCCACTCCCATTGGGATTGAGTGCACTCTCCCAGGTCCGATCATAGTTATTATTATTAAAAAAAAGTATGTTCAAAACCCATCAGAATTCAGGAATCATACAAGATGTATGGTTGTTTAAGCGAGGAACTCAATGGGGATTCTTTTATCATGCCCACTGAAATCCTTTTACAGGATATCATCATGCAAATGCACAACCATTCCTTTTTGTTTCTTGTGAAACCCTTTTTTTTAAAAGGGGGGAGTTCGATCGACCAAAATCTCGGTTCGGCCGACCGAAAATCCCAGGGATGGGAATTGGCTGAACGGGGTCGACTCCCTGATCATGGGGTCAACCCCATGCTGATCGGTCGACCGAATACTGAGTTCGGTCGACCGAACCCAGTAGCAGTTTCAATTTTCAGTTTTCTATTTGGGTTGGTTTTAAGAAGAAGGGTTTGCAATATTCACATGTTGTTCGAATGCGCGTATTCATGAGATTTTTATAATGGTCATGCTCAAATTCAAAGCATGGAAGCAAATGAGAAGGAACACACTCTAGTTTTAAAGGGGTTTATGCAATCCGATGAAGAACCTTGTAAATGCATCTTTATTCTTGCACATGGACCAAAATCATGTAGGGCGCATATACGAAATATTGTTCATGCTTGAAGTTTGCTCGTGAGTCATGCACATGCAATTGAAGATTTGTTTTTCTTTGAAATTCAATCCTGAGATCATGCAAATGCATATGAGATTTTGATCATCTTTGAAATTCAGTCATAAGGCCATGCCAACATATTTGGGGGTTTAGTTTATGTCTAACAATGCATATATGGGAATGCAAATGCCATGTATGCCTTGAAACAATGAGCAGAAGGGCTGGGCTATTCAAGATTCATGGGGAAATCCATCGGTCATGCAGAACCTGTGACTATTGGGATGATGAGTTCAATGAGGATGCTTCTATCATGCTTGCAAAGGCCATCTGATATCAATCAACGGGGGGATAGACTAGACAAAGCAAAGGGTGTCACGCCTCGAGCTTTTTAATACAGCGGAAGGAATTTCGGGAACGTGAATAGCCGGCATGGTAAGCCTCTCGCAAGCAAGTAATCAGAGTGCAAGACAATCACATAAAAGTAATTGCACAAGTAATTTTCTCAAAACTCCAACTTTATTTCAAAATAATAATAGAGAGTACAAAAGACCATTAATGTTTGACATCCTTCCATCATACGACTCAAGAAATCAAAATTACAATCTGACTTGACTAAACATTTGATAACTAAGGCTTCTCTCATTCAATAGACCTTCAATCACTCTTGGACCCGCTACTTACATAATCCGAATCCGATTCACTAGTATTTCCTAAAAAAGATAAGAAAATAGGTATGAGCACACGTGCCCAGTAGGTATCTTCGTATCAACATGAAGGTAATATTTAAGTGATTAATGCTTTAGCTCTAGAGTTAATGTAAAAATGAGAATGTGGTAAATCATACGTCATAAACCAAAATAACCAAGAAAATCGAGTCATAAGATATTTGAGCAAATAGACATCGTCGAGTTATATGAACAAGCAAGATTTAATCATGTAGACATACATTTGGCCTTTCATGAACAAGAAAGTACGAGCATGTATCGAGAAAGTACTTACACAACCTTTAACGGCTATGTACTAGAAAGTCATCAACAAGCATGTAATTTCCATTTTGAGTCTCGTTGTTCTTCAATCGTTTATAAAAATAAGTACTCCTGGTGCAATGCGACGCCAGTACTCATCGTACCCCATGGTTTTCAACACGTTTCCGGCCATCGACCGTGGGGGCTAGTGTCGAGCCCTTGGACACAGTCTGTGCCCGCTCTTGCATCTTCAAGTTACAGATCAAGCTAATTCCACGAGATAACAATAGTTTCGGCCAATAATTTCAATTTCAATTCATAGGTTTCATAACCAAGTAACCAAGGAATAGAAAATTCCAAAAATGATATACGATTTCAAAGAAGAATTAAGAGAACATTATGCTACGGCGGCATTCCGACAGCATAACAGTACATCAATTAATTTCCATATCTTAACGTTAACTTGTTACACATAAGTTTGGAATCTAGATAATCCTAAGATCATCCAAGAACAAAATTTAGACAACCCCTAGGTCAAACCTTGGGTTAAGAACAAGATAGAAATAAACGATCATATACTGGGCCATTTGAAGAAGAAAATGGTCACATCTAGGCCGCTTAATCGATAATAACGGTCCAGTGAAGGTCCCAGTTAAACTGTGTCAACCATAATGAAAAGAAAGTCAACACTGGAAGAATTCTAGAGAATAACGGTCGCCAGGGGGCTATTTTATGAACAAAACGGTCTGAGAAAGACCGCTAAGTAACAGAGATGGTCTCTTATAGGCCGCAACTAACCAGAGTACAGAAAATAAAACACCGATCATGTGAGTGCTTTCTAGACAATTTGGGTTTCAAGGGTACAACCAGCTTGGCGTCCTAGTTGGAATCCCAGGTTCACGGAGTTTTACGGAGGCCTTGAAACATGATCCCCTAGTCTGACAGAATGAATATCTGGCGGAGAGGTTCACAAGTCCAAGAGAGTGTGCTATAAGTGCAAAGTGTAACTAATAGTCGCATACCGGAGTAAACGTCATGTACTTATGAAAATAACTCAAGAGGTGAGAGTGGATCGTGTGAAAACATCGATCAAAATAACGTTCTAAATACCATCATGAATCATGTTTCATAAAAGGAAATACTTAATTACAAAACTATAATAATTTTGGCATAAAATTAGATAATAAGGAAAAATAAAGTTTTAAACATGCTCATGCTGAATAGGGTGTCTACAAGAATTAAAACCTGATTGTATGAGAAATATTATAACATTAATAATATGAGAAATTAATTAGGTTAATTTGGTTCACAGAACCATATAGCGGTCAGGATATGGCCACATGGGTGTTATAAATGGTCTCGCGATAGACCGCTGTTAAATGGGGCTGTCAGGTTATTGACTATTTCTATCTGATAGACAGAAGCTATAAAATAGTGAAATAAAACGCTAATTCTAGGGCATATTAAGCATGGAAAATGATGTAACCACGTAGCTAAGACCTGATAAAAGGTATTTATGCCATGAACATGCATTGGTTGTGAGAAATAGGCAAAACTTTCTATTTTTACCTTATTAGGGCTAGGTGCATGCATAGAAATTAACTTACTGTGCAGTCTCAATAAAACGTAAAATAATCCACGTACAATTCATACAAACGACTGGAAATTGAGGGATGTTACTCCTAACATGAAGTTTAAGCCGTTCATGAGATAATCTACCTCTGGACTGGGCTTTAAACGTCGAATTTAGGGCTGGAAGTCGACCCTAGTTTCTGCTCATCTTGAACCGAACTAGCAACTTCTCACCCTTCTAACTCCTGATTCCCTTCACCTAAGACCACGAAAATTGGAGGGTAGGAAGAGGTTACTATGGTGAAGAAATAAGTCTAAAAAACTAACTTTTAATTATCTCATTTCGGGCTTCTAATTTATAGATCTTCCTGGGTCCGTTGCAAAGGTTCATGGGTTGCTTGCTCTGAGCCGCGACATTGCAAGCTTCTTTCTTCCTTATGGCTTGATCTCCTAAGATGAAATTTTGAGGGCAGTTAGACCCTACTATTATGAACAAAATACTCTAAAGAATCTACCTGAAATAATGTCTCCTTACCTTAGTTCCACGTGAGCCAAAAGTAAGGGTCGCGCAGGTAAAACTTAAGGTACATTTATAGGGTTAGCTAGGGTTTTGAGGATTTGAACAAACCTAGAGTCCAAATTAGGGTTTCAATTCGATCCTCATGCATTCTAGACTCTTCCAACTAGTAGATAGCATCGATCTCTAGTGATTAGGCTTGAAGAAAACCAAGATTTCCACGTTTCTAACTATTCACGATCGGACGGATAATAGCGGTCGAGTAGAGACCGTTTTATACCTGAGGTGGTCCCTCGATAGACCATTTTTATCTCTTGGCGTCGAATTTGAACTACTTCAAACTCTTTGTTATTTATTCATTGATTTATCCGATAATTGGTATATTTATCCCCTAAAATTTTAAAATATCCTATTTTAAGCTTCTATAATATGGGCCAAGTCTTGTGGGCATGGATTTGGGTAATTTGGGCTTTTAAAAGGGCCTGATCAATCAATAAATATTGGGTCTTAATATTTTGATTTATTTAACCCAAGTTCATTTAATAATCTATTTATTTCTAAAAAAATCTTAGAAAACTTCTAGAAAATTCTATAATATTATATATATAAGATTTTGGGGTATTACATCCTCCCCCACTTAAGAGAATTTGGTCTCCAAATTCAATATATGGGTTTTATGAAGAGTGTACTTACAGTTGAAGAGCTCGGGAAATTTCCTGCACATGGCTTCTTCCGTCTCCCATGTAGCATCTTGCTCCGATCCTTTATTCCACCAAATTTTTACCATAGGAATGGTTTTATTTCGAAGCTGACGTACTTCTCGATCAATAATTTTGTAAGACCTTTGCTAGTACGTCAAATCTTTCTGAATATCTAAATTATCATAAGAGATAATGTGGAATTGATCATAGACATATTTCTTTAACATAGAGACATGGAATACATCATGAACTCCTGCCAGCTGTGGAGGCAACGCTAGACGGTATGCCACTTCTCCGATTCTTTCAAGAATTTCAAAAGGGCCAGTGAATCTTGACGTAAGCTTGCCTTTAATACCAAACCTGCAAATACCACGACCAGGGGAAACCTTGAGAAATACATGATCTCCCACCTGAAATTCTAGGTCTCACCTTCGGTTATCAGCATAGAAATTTTGCCTATCTTGGGCCACTTTGAGTCTTTCTCTTATCACTTTCACCTTGTCGGTTGTATCTTGAACAAGATCAGGGCCTAGAATTTGTCTTTCATCGACCTCGTCCCAGCATACAAGTGTACGACAACTTCTTCCATATAATGCCTCAAACGGTGCCATTCGAATACTAGCTTGATAGCTGTTGTTGTAGGTAAATTCCACAAGAGGTAAATGGTCGTGCTAGCTTCCACCGAAGTCTATAACACATGCCCTTAACATATCTTCTACTACCTGATTGGTCCTTTCAGTTTGTGGATGAAACACGGTGATAAAATTCAACCAGGTTCCCAAAGAATATTGTAGCCCTTTCCAGAATTGTGAAGTAAATCGAGGGTGATGTGAAACCGACCTTAGACCTATTTGCAAGCATTCAAGTTTGAGCAGCGGACTCACACTAGCGAGCTCACCCGTATGGCACACACTAGTGCCCGATGGTGACTAGGCGATGTTGGAGAGGGTCCGAGGCGGGACCTTTAGGCTCCAATGGTTGGCTAGCTTGGGAAGAACCCCAAGTGGGCCTAGGATGCCCAAATCATGGGCGGCCAACACACCAAGGGTGTGGGTTAAGTGGATTCACTCTCAACTTGCCCGCGGTGGTCACTCACGGTACTAGCAATTTGGGCCGAGCTCTCACTCACCGTCCGACGAAGCAATAGCAATAATACTAAGCTAAGCAAGTGATTAAACCAATCAAGAGAGGGACCGAGGCTCACCTAGCCGGCGTGAAGACGCCGACTCCGGCCGGAGACGGGGGCGAGCGGGGAGGCGAGGGTATGTACCCGCACGCCGCATCGATTGAAGCTTCAAACCTGCGACTTAATAATTACATGAACTACACCCCCTGCAAGGGGGGGGGGATATTGGGGTGGGGATTATGCTTAATACATCAAAAACTACCTCCACGCAGGGAGGGGCCTTCAGCCGGCCAAGCGGGGTGGGGAGATATGCAAAGAGAACCGACTTCCCGAGCTTTGCCGATTCTGCCTAGCTTCTGTATTTCTGGACAGAGGGTCGATGTCGATGCTGCCAATAATTCCACCGAGCTCAGAATATGATGAGACTTGTGCCAAAAGCTTGCTAACAGATTGACGATGGTGTCTGAATTTTGGCATGAGCTCTGGAACTCAGGGCTGGTCGGGCCAGTGACTGGAACAGGTCAGCAGCTTTTTCCTCTGGCTGGTGCAGAACTGGTATAGAAGGTTGCAGAGGGTACCAAGGATGCTTCTGAACTCCAAATGTGACGAGCCTGGTGGTGACGTCATCGTGGTCGGAGTAGCTACGAGCAGGAGTTGACGGGGCCCCAATCGGAGGTCGGAGGGGAGAATGGTGGTCGGATATGTAAGGACAGGTCAAACCTGGACCTGCAGGTGGCTGGCTGCAACCTTCGACGAAGAAATTAGTAACTGATAGCTCCGGTGGCCGAATGAGGTCCTTCTTCCTGGAGGTGAAAGCTAACAGGAATTAGTCTCTGCCCTCCAAAAATGGCGCTCAGAGCCTTCACGAACTGGCCGTGGCAGATTCTTCTTTCAGCTTCTGGTCTGCAGACTGGGACAGCAGACGCAGTTGGACGAGATCGGCTCCCCCAATTAGCTCCGACCTCGGAAGCCAGCAAAACCACCTCGGTTGGAAAGCTAACTTGCAGACGATTCCGGTGATGTAGGCCTTGCCACTTGAATCTCCGAGGGACGGTCGTGGCTGCTTCTGCATGTCGCTGTAGTTCTGCTGCCTGAAACAGAGACAGATTAAGGGGAAGAAGAAGGTGTGGGGAAGGGGATGGCCAAGAGAGCAAGTGGTGGGAAGGGTATCTAATGGCTAAAGGAGGGAGATGAGAGGAGTTTTAGGGGTTGTGAAGGCTAGGGATATGGAGGTGGGGAGGGCGAAGTGGGGCTGGAGAGGGGGCTGGTCTGCTAGAGATGGTGGTGGGAAGGGGTGAGCACAAGGGAGAGAGGGAGGGGGAGGGAAGGTGGGGGCGAACTTGGCTTGAGGGGAGAGGAGGGGTGCGACCTAGGGAGCAAGGGGGGAAGGGGAGATGGGTGGGAAATTCAAATTTGGGCCTAGGAAAGAGATCCTTCAGCCTTGGGGAAGTGAGGAGGTGCTTAGGGAAGTGGAGGGAAGTAGGTGGTGGTTGGGAAGTAGGGCTTGGATTGGTGGAGGGTTGTTGGGACTAGGTGGAGAGTAAAGGAGGGTGTGGGAAGTTGTGGGGGTAATAATGGAGGTAGGTGGGGGTTGGATTTGAATGAGAGGGGGGGGAGGAGAGAGGGGAGGTTCGCCTCTTTCCTTGGGCAGAGAGAGGGAGAGCTAGAGAGAGAGAGAGAGAGAAGTGGAGTAATGAGAGACTTGAAAGGGGTTTCTTCAATATTTCATCAAAATTGTTACATATGAGGAGTGGGGTGGCCTATTTATAGGCACATGACTTTTTTCACAAAGGACCCTAACAAAAGACACAATGACTAATAACCGAAGGGAAGGGGGTGTCCATGGGCCTAGCCCAATGAGATGGGCTCAATAGCCTATCTAAACAACACAATGACTTAGGACATTGGTAGATAACCTACTAACCTAGGTACATGACTCAAATAAAGGGAAAATTACATGATTAAGACTCAAATAAAAATAAGAAAATTACATGACTCGACTCACAAACACTTGAGGAACATAATGGCGCTTGCCGACGAACAATCCGAGTCCGGAGAAAAAGTGGAGGGGCAAGGGATGCCCTCATCATACTCCCGGGGTGGGGAAAACTCGACCCCGTCGAGTATGGGTCCACCAGGGAAGTAGTATATCGAACTGCGGCTCTGGGCGATCCACGATCTCCATACTCAACCCGTGACCATAGTCGGGGAACGGCGCTTCAGCTCGACAAAGTGACTCGGTCATACCCTCATGCTGGCAATGGGATCTTGCTGGCCTAGTATTGTCGCTATGTGCTCACGTCGGGCTCTCAGGCTATTTGTGGTGGCACTCCGAGGGTGTCTCTCACAAGGATAGGTGTAAGCTGGAGGCACTCACTAGGATCCACCGCGGTGCCCTTATAAGGTGCTAGATCCGCCACATGAGAAATGGGGAGAATCCCAAAACCCTTTTTGAAAGTTCAACCCATAGGCCGTGTTGCCAAAGCCACTCGGAACTTGGCAAGGTCCAAGTCCTCGTGCCCTCAATTTGGAGGTGACCCTAAAGTAGAGCCACTCCAAAGCCATCATCGCCAAGTTATCAACTTGGAATTCAAAGTGGTGCTTAGGAGTTTGTGCTCGCTTCTTGTGAATCCCACCGCTTGTTACTTGATACTTGCTTGAATGCGTATGCCATGTGAGTTGACAATGTATGGTATGAAAAGGTGGTCCGGGGCAGCCACATGTAGATCGATCATGCTTTGATGCTATGAAGATTGTGACAGACTCAGGGGGGCCGGGACATCCATAGATGAACCTTTTATGCATGGGTATGACAAATGTCGGGGGACTCGGACATCCATGTATGCTCCTAACATTCATAAGACCAATGGTGAATTGGGGTGGACCGTTACACCCAAATATGGACCACTCATACTTCCTACTTGACATGTGGGTGTTGTGAATGAATGGACCCGACTTTCTAATCATGCCAAGTGGTGTGTTGTGCCAAGACTCATGCACTCCTATCCTAGAGATGACTTCCATGTGCATGGGTGTGGGGTGGCCCTTGAGCTTCCACTCGTATGGATCAAAGGGATCTAAGAAGGGAGGCATCATGGGGTGGGACAATTCATCAATCCCAAGGTTTATGTTGCCTAAGGTCAATGCTCCCTTGGTGTAACCCGATTCTAGGAAGGGAGGGGTTTGGGTTAATATGGGCGGTAAGGGTAAGGTAAGGTGGGTGGTGAATAAGGTGAGTGGGTTACATAGAGATTTAGGCTCCCATAGGAAAGGGTCAAAGGGATCATGGTAAAGGTCACCTAGATGGGGGTACTCCATGTCCTCAAGGTCCTCATATGGTGGGGAGTCGCCTTCCTCTAATGAAATGGTTGGGCCGGTGCATGGGGTGGGTTGGATGGTCAAGGTTCTAGGAATCACAATGGTAGGGGAGTGGACCGGGATGGGCTCTTCCACTATGGGGAGAATGAAAAGGAGGTCACTAGTGTAGCAACCAATAGTGCAAATCGAGGTGATAGACCCAATGCATGGATGGATGAGGTCAAGGCTCTTGGGTCGGTCCGCCCCTAGGGTCAACAAAGAAGTCAAGTCTAATTGCCACTCTAGACCTTGGAGAAGATCATCCCAACATTCTACCTCATAGTAGGATTGGATTGTGGTGTGATAGGAGTGGAAGGGTACAATCGGAAGGTTTTGCTCCATGGGTGGGTAAACATAGGACATGATGGGGTGAATTGGTCTCTCCTTTAGCCATCTAACTAGGGGCCCATCTATGATTACGGTGCTAGTTGTGAAGGCTTGTGGCTCTTGGGGGTCCAAGCTATGTGGAGGGGACATTTGTGATTCTTCGTCACCATAGGTATGAACTTGGGTTTCCTCAAGGATGGGGATGGGTTCCGGAATGGTATCTACTCCCATGTGAATGGTTGTGGTCTCCTTTCTCAAGGGAATGGGAAGGTCTATTGAGGGTGGGGTGATGATGGTTGGTGCATGGTGTACCCGGGGTGGTGGGTAATGGGAAACTTGGCTTTGGATAGGGAGGGGAAGTAGTGGAAGCCTAGGACTTGGGACTTTTGGGGTAGGGAGTGGGAGATGGGTTGGTTGGGGTGGCTTGGGTTGGTTGGTTTTGGGGGGAGTGTCCCTTTTAGGGGACAAGGGAGGGGTGGTGGTGGGGACCAAGGGGGCTTGTGGGGTATGGGTTTGGTGGGAGCTTTTGGATTGGAGGGTGGTGGCCGTCATGGGCCTAGGTGGGGAGGTGGAGGCCTTGGACACTTGGGTTCTAGTGGTAAAGGTTTGGACGGGTGGGTTTGGGGAAGTGGGAGTGCTCCTTGAGTTTTGGTAACCTGGGTAGGAAGGGGACATATATTTTGCTCTAAGTTGCTCCTTCATGTCCTTCCAAGTGGTGATGGGAGTTTCCCTTCTAAGTATCTTTAGCCCGACAATTTGCATCCAATAAGTTTCCGCCCGTTTGGTAAGTTGCATTTTGGCACCCAATGCCTTTTCATCCTCGAATATATGATACCAAGTGAAGTATTGGTCCATTGTAGCTTCCCAATCTAAATATTCTCTAGGAGAGGTTCCATCAAAGGTGGGAAGTGGGAAAGGGACCATTCTATCATCTGTCCTTGGGGCGGGCCTATTTTCTCCAAGTTGGTTGAGTCGGCCCAATATGTTATCAAGCCACTCATTGGCATAGGTCAAGGCTTTCATGAAGTAGTTGACATGGCCAGGGAAGTTATGGGTGTTAGTGGTAGGCATCTCTTGGTGGCTTGGACTTATGGAGTGGGCCGATTGGTAAGGTCGATATGAGGTGGCCATACTAGGGGGACAAGAGTGATGCACTTGAAGACTCTAAATGCATAGACATGCCCTAGGACCAACTTGATAGAGATAAGTTGTGAACTTGCTCTGATACCACTTGATATGAAACCGACCTTAGACCTATTTGCAAGCATTCAAGTTTGAGCAGCGGACTCACACTAGCGAGCTCACCCGTATGGCACACACTAGTGCCCGATGGTGACTAGGCGATGTTGGAGAGGGTCCGAGGCGGGACCTTTAGGCTCCAATGGTTGGCTAGCTTGGGAAGAACCCCAAGTGGGCCTAGGATGCCCAAATCATGGGCGGCCAACACACCAAGGGTGTGGGTTAAGTGGATTCACTCTCAACTTGCCCGCGGTGGTCACTCACGGTACTAGCAATTTGGGCCGAGCTCTCACTCACCGTCCGACAAAGCAATAGCAATAATACTAAGCTAAGCAAGTGATTAAACCAGTCAAGAGAGGGACCGAGGCTCACCTAGCCGGCGTGAAGACGCCGACTCCGGCCGGAGACGGGGGCGAGCGGGGAGGCGAGGGTATGTACCCGCACGCCGCGTCGATTGAAGCTTCAAACCTGCGACTTAATAATTACATGAACTACACCCCATGCAAGGGGGGGGGGGATATTGGGGTGGGGATTATGCTTAATACATCCAAAACTACCTCCACGCAGGGAGGGGCCTTCAGCCGGCCAAGCGGGGTGGGGAGATATGCAAAGAGAACCGACTTCCCGAGCTTTGCCGATTCTGCCTAGCTTCTGTATTTCTGAACAGAGGGTCGATGTTGATGCTGCAATAATTCCACCGAGCTCAGAATATAATGAGACTTGCGCCAAAAGCTTGCTAACAGATTAAGAATGGTGTCTAAATTTTGGCAGGAGCTCTGGAACTCAGGGCTGGTCGGGCCAGCGACTGGAAAAGGTCAGCAGCTTTTTCCTCTGGCTGGTGCAGAACTGGTACAGCAGGTTGCAGAGGGTACCACGGACGCTTCTGAACTCCAAATGTGACGAGCCTGGCGGTGACGTCCTCGTGGTTGGAGTAGCTACGAGCAGGAGTTGACGGGGCCCCAATCGGAGGTCGGAGGGGAGAAAGGTGGTTGGATATGTAAGGACAGGTCAAACCTGGACCTGCAGGTGACTGGCTGCAACCTTCGACGAAGAAATTAGTAACTGATAGCTCCGGTGGCCGAATGAGGTCCTTCTTCTTGGAGGTGAAATATAACAGGAAGTAGTCTCTGCCCTCCAAAAATGGAGCTCAGAGCCTTCACGAGCTGGCCGTGGCAGATTCTTCTTTCAGCTTCTGGTCTGCAGACTGGGACAGCAGACGCAGTTGGACGAGATCGTCTCCCCCGATCAGCTCCGACCTCGGAAACCAGCGAAACCACCTCGGTTGGAAAGCTAACTTGCAGACGATTCCGGCAATGTAGGCCTTGCCACTTGAATCTCCGAGGGACGTTCGTGGCTGCTTCTGCATGTCGCTGTAGTTCTGCTGCCTGAAACAGAGACAGATTAAGGGGAAGAAGAGGGTGTGGGGAAGGGGATGGCCAAGAGAGCAAGTGGTGGGAAGGGTATCTAATGGCTAAAGGAGGGAGATGAGAGGAGTTTTAGGGGTTGTGAAGGCTAGGGAGATGGAGGTGGGGAGGGCGAAGTGGGGCTGGAGAGGGGGCTGGTCTGCTAGAGATGGTGGTGGGAAGGGGTGAGCACAAGGGAGAGAGGGAGGGGGAGGGAAGGTGGGGGCGAACTTGGCTTGAGGGGAGAGGAGGGGTGCGACCTAGGGAGCAAGGGGGGAAGGGGAGATGGGTGGGAGATTCAAATTTGGGCCTAGGAAAGAGATCCTTCAGCCTTGGGGAAGTGAGGAGGTGCTTAGGGAAGTGGAGGGAAGTAGGTGGTGGTTGGGAAGTAGGGCTTGGATTGGTGGAGGGTTGTTGGGACTAGGTGGAGAGTAAAGGAGGGTGTGGGAAGTTGTGGGGGTAATAATGGAGGTAGGTGGGGGTTGGATTTGAATGAGAGGGGGGGGAGGAGAGAGGGGAGGTTCGCCTCTTTCCTTGGGCAGAGAGAGGGAGAGCTAGAGAGAGAGAGAGAAGTGGAGTAATGAGAGACTTGAAAGGGGTTTCTTCAATATTTCATCAAAATTGTTACATATGAGGAGTGGGATGGCCTATTTATAGGCACATGACTTTTTTCACAAAGGACCCTAACAAAAGACACAATGACTAATAACCGAAGGGAAGGGGGTGTCCATGGGCCTAGCCCAATGAGATGGGCCCAATAGCCTATCTAAACAACACAATGACTTAGGACATTGGTAGATAACCTACTAACCTAGGTACATGACTCAAATAAAGGGAAAATTACATGATTAAGACTCAAATAAAAATAAGAAAATTACATGACTCGACTCACAAACACTTGAGAAACATAATGGTGCTTGCCGACGAACAATCCGAGTCCGGAGAAAATGTGGAGGGGCAAGGGATGCCCTCATCAGAGGGTCTCGATCAGAAATAATGGTGATAGTGACACCATGTAATTTAACAATCTCTTTTATATATAAAGCAACCAAGATATCCATAGACCATCGGGTTTTAATAGGTAGAAAATGAGCCGACTTTGTTAAATGGTCTATGATCACCCATATCCCATCATGTCCACCTCTTGATTTAGGCAGTCCCATTATAAAATCCATTCTTATACTTTCCTATTTCCATTCTGGAATTTCCAAGGGATGTAGTTTTCCAACAAGCCTTTGATGTTCTGTCTTGATTTGCTGACAAGTAAGGCAACATGACACATAATCCGCTATCTCTCTCTTCATATTGGGCCACCAATAATTTCTTTTAAGGTCTTGATACATCTTGGTAGCACCAGGGTGAATGGTATACTTAGATTTATGAGCTTCTTCTAAGATCGTCTTCTTAGTATCAGCATGATCCGGGATATAGATACGACCTCGAAACAATAATCTTCCATCATTTGCCATAAAGAAATCCGGCCGTTCCTCCATATCAGCCTTAATCTCCAATAATACAGGGTCATCCTCTTGTAACTTGACTAGATCTTCAATCAATGTAGGTTGTATCCAGATAATGGCTATAAAGTAATCTTCTCTCTTCATATCAACATCTCAATTCAACTGAGCAAATTTAGAAAAAAGATTTATCATACCTTTCATAAGACTTGATAGCTTCCCCATCTGTTTCCTACTGAGTGCATCGGCAACAGCATTTGCCTTGCCAGGATGATATTGAAAAGCAAAATCAAAGTCCTTGAGGTATTCCAGCCATCGTCTTTGCCTCATATTCAATTCCTTTTGCGAAAAGCGATACTTCAGGCTCTTGTGATATGAATTTTTCCTTCTTCCCACGCCGATCTGTCTTTCGGCTAGACTTCTCTCCCTTGCTTTTGAGGTTCTAGACCTTCTCCAAGGTCCTTTCACATAGATGAGCTCGTTGGACCATTTTTGAATAGGTCCAAATATTTTGCAAGCCGAGTTGTTGAGTGAAGATGGGCCTCAACCCATACAAAAAATGATTGGCCTTCAGAAGATCTGTGCTTACTAGAATGTTGATCATACGGTGCTATGCGAGAGAATTGTAATTCATACTCGGCCACCATCATCATGCCTTGACGCAATGAAGCGAACTCTGCTGCCTTCCTCTCCTTAACGTGCTCGGAGAAGTATTTTGCTCTAAAGAGGGTGAGAAATCCCTCCCAAGTGTGTAGTGCGTCTACAGGCGGTGCTGGAGTAGACTTCCACCATGTACACGCGTCTTTGTTAAGTTGAAATGTGGCAAGATGAACCTTTTCTTGGTCGGCACATTGCATGACCTCGAATATATGGTTCATGTCATCTATCCAGTTCTCTGCTTCATCTGGATTGGAAGAGCCAGAAAATCAGGGAGGATTTAAACTCTGAAAGTTGCGGTGTAGATCACCAGCCCCTGCCCTTACGCCTACTTGGGCCATAGTTTGCAAAGCCTGGGTGAGACCTGCAACGTTTTGTTGCATTCCGTTCCAATCAACACGGTGAGCCATTGTAAGAATGAGGTACCTGAGAAGAGTAATAGATTCGTTAATTCTAGTGGAATTGGGGGGTTTATCTTAGAAATAATTTCTAATTACTATCTCATCCCAGGTTCTACCCAATTTCTCTCATGGGTTGGGTATTTCTTTCCTTGTTTCATAGGCATGGGTCCTTAAACCTTGAACTTAACCTATGACATGACATCTTTTCTAGGAATAAGTAAGTCCTTAGACCTAGGCTCTGATACCACTTTAACTGTCACGCCCTGAGCTTGTTAATATAGCGGAAGGAATTCCGCGAACGTGAACAGTAGGCATGGTAAGCCTCTCGCAAGCAAGTAATCAGAGCGCAAGATAATCACATAAAAGTAATTGCATAAGTAACTTTCTCAAAACTCCAACTTTATTTCATAATAATAATCAAGAGTACACAAGACCATTAATGTTTGACATCCTTCCATCATACGACTCAAGAAATCAAAATTACAATCTGACTCGACTAGACACTTGGTAACTAAGGCTTCTCTTATTCAATAGACTTCAATCGCTCTCGGACCCGCTACTTGCATAATTCGAATCTGATTCACTAGTATTTCCTGAAAAAGATAAGAAAATAGGTATGAGCACACGTGCCAAGTAGCTATCTTCGTATCAACATGAAGGTAATATTTAAGTGATTAATGCTTTAGCTCTAGAGTTAAGGTAAAAATGAGAATGCGGTAAATCGTACGTCATAAACCAAAATAACCAAGAAAATCGAGTCATATAATATTTGAGCAAATATACATCGTCAAATTATATGAACAAGTAAGATTTAATCATGTAGACATACATTTGGCCTTTCATGAACAAGAAAGTACAAGCATGTATCGAGAAAGTACTTACACAACCTTTAACGGCTATGTACTAAAAAGTCATCAACAAGCATGTAATTTCCATTTTGAGCCTCATGGTTCTTCACTCGTCTATAAAAATAAGTACTCCCGGCACAATGCGACGTTAGTATTCATTGTACCCCATGGTTTTCAGCACGTTTCTGGCCACTGACCGTAGGGGCTAGTGTCGAGCCCTTGGACACAGTCTGTGCCCGCTCTTGCATCTTCAAGTTATAGATTAAGCTAATTCCACGATATAACAATAGTTTCGGCCAATAATTTCAATTTCAATTCATAGGCTTCATAACCAAGTAACCAAGGAATAGAATGTTCCAAAAATGATATACGATTTCAAAGAAGAATTAAGAGAACATTATGCTACAACGGCATTCCGACAGCATAACGGTACATTAATTAATTTCCATATCTTAAAGTTAACTTGTTACACATAAGTTTGGAATCTAGATAATCCTAAGGTCATCCAAGAATAAAATTTAGACAACCCCTAGGTCCAACCTCGGGTTAAGAATAAGATAGAAATAAACGGTCATATATTGGGCCATTTCAAGAAGAAAACGGTCACAGCTAGGCCGCTTAATCGATAATAACGGTCCAGTGAAGGCCGCATTTAAACTATGTCAACCAGAATGAAAAGAAAGTCGACACTTGAAGAATTCTGGAGAATAATAGTCGCCAGGGTGCTGTTTTATGAACAAAATGGTCTGAGAAAGATTGCTAAGTAACAGAGATAGTCTCCTATAGGCCACAATTAACCGGAGTATAGAAAATAAAACACCGATCATGTGAGTGCTTTCTAGACAATTTGAGTTTTAAGGGTACAACCAGCTCGGCGTCCTAGTAGGAATCTCATGCTCGCGGAGTCTTACGGAGGCCTTGAAACATGATCCCCTAGTCCGACAAAAGGAATATCCGGTGGAGAGGTTCACAAGTCCAAGAGAGTGTGCTATAAGTGTAAAGTGTAACTAATGGTCGCATACCGGAGTAAATGCCATGTACTTATGAAAATAACTCAAGAGGTGAGAGTGGATCGTGTGAAAACAGCGATCAAAATAACGTTCTAAATACTATCATGAATCATGTTTCATAAAAAGAAATATTTAATTACAAAACAATAATAATTTTGGCATAAAATTAGATAATAAGGAAAAATAAAGTTTTAAACATGCTCATGCTGAACAGGGTGTCTACAAGAATTAAAACCTGATTGTATGAGAAATATTATAACATTAATAATATGAGAAATTAATTAGGTTGAATTGGTTCACAGAACCATATAGCGGTCAGGATATGGCCGCATGGGTGTTATAAACGGTCTCGCGATAGACCGCTGTTAAATGGGGCGGTCAGGTTATTGACTGTTTCTATCTAATAGACAGAAGCTATAACATAGTGAAATAAAACTCTAATTCTATGGCATATTAAGGTTGGAAAATGATGTAACCATGTAGCTAAGACATGATAGAAGGTATTTAGGCCATGAACATGCATTGGTTGTGAGAAATAGACAAAAAATTCTATTTTTGCCTTATTAGGGCTAGGTGCACGCATAGAAATGAACTTACTACGCAGTCTTAATAAAATGTAAAATACTCCACGTACAATTCATTAAAATAATTAAAAATTGAGGGCTTTTACTCCTAACATCAAGTTTAAGCCGTTCATGAGATAACCTAACGTCAAATTTAGGGTTGGAAGTCGACCCTAGTTTCTGCTCATCCTGAACCGAACCAGCAACTTCTCACCCTTCTAACTCCTGATTCCCTTCACCTAAGACCATGAAAATTGGAGGGTAGGAAGAGGTTACTAAGGTGAAGAACTAAGTCTAAAAAATTAACTTCTAATTACCTCGTTTAGGGCTTCTCATTTGTAGATCTTCTTAGGTCCGTTGCACAGGTTCCTGGGTTGCTTGCTCCGAGCCAGCGACTTTGCAAGCTTCTATCTTCTTGATGGCTTGATCTCCTTAGACGAAATTTTGAGGGCAGTTAGACCCTACTATTATGAACAAAATACTCTAAAGAACCTATGTGAAATAATGTCTCCTTACCTTAGATCCATGCGAGCCAAAGGTAAGGGTCGCGCAGGTAAAACTTAAGGTCTATTTATAGGGTTAGCTAGGGTTTTGAAGATTTGAACAAACTCAGAGTCCTAATTAGGGTTTCAATTCGATCCTCATGCATTCTAGACTCTTCCAACTAGTAGATAGCATCGATCCCTAGTGATTAGGCTTGAAGAGAACCAAGATTTCCACATTTCTAACTATTCGCGATCGGACAGATAATAGCGGTCGAGTGGAGATTGTTTTATACCTGAGGCGGTCCCTCGATGGACCGTTTTTATCCCTTGGCGTCGAATTTGAACTATTTCAAACTCTTTGTTATGCAGAAATATGCTTCGGTCCGACCCAAAACCAATGGGGTCAACCCCAGTGTGCCAGAGTTTCTTTTTTGTTCTAGCCGACCTATGTCGGCTCGAGGGTCAACCCCAAGGGTCGACCCTTCCAGCACGAGAGTTTCGGATCCGATCTAAACCCATTCTAAACCCCATGAAACTTTACCAAACTACCGCCCAATGGTTCCTAAACTTATGAGGATGTCTTTAAGACTTTTTGGAAGGGTTTTATGTGTCTTTTGGGCTCTCTAACTTGCATATATATGTGAACTCCAAATTTGGGGAGAGATAACCCAAGTGATTATTTTCTCTTATCTTGTAGGTGAAGAAAAAGGGGAAAAGAAGGAGGAGCTCTTGAAGGAAGGTTTTGATCTACATCCCTTCATCTTTGAATCTCGTGGTAGAATAGAAAGTGGAGCGGCTTGAAGAGAGGATCGAGGAGATGCATAAAATCGACGCCATCTGACTTCCCTCCGACCTTGGCTTCAAGGAATTTCTTCTATCGACTTGTGGAGTTCAAGGGGATACATTCTACAACCTTCCATCATCTATCTACGATGTTCTTCATTATTTACATCTTGGTTTGAACTGTATTGATTATATTTCTGTATTTTCTGAACTAGAGAATACATTGTGGGTGGACCGTTTGCACACGGTCGTATGGTTATTGCTGCGATTTTCACAGCATGTGTGTGTGTGAATTGATCCCGCCATTGGATCGTTGTGGAGACGAAGTCTCCGTGTGCGTTGGAGTTTTTACTCTGTGCGCTTCGTTGTGAGCGAGTAAAGCCTCATCGGTTTGGTGAGGGGTGGACGTAGGGAGCCCGTCGTGGTCCCGAACCACCTTAAAAATCCCTCTCGTACTGTGTGTTAATGTGGTTTGCATGATATATCTATTTGCGTGATCGTGTGAGATCGAAAAGGTTGGGAGAGATAATTCTATATAGTTTTCAATTCCATCCCATCATAGTTCAGATTTTATAATCATCTTAATTCTGTAAATTAGTTTTAAAATCTGCTATTTCGTTACGGGGACAATTCAACCCCCCTTCTTGTCCGCGTATATTGTTATCTGGGCCAATAATTGGTATCAGAGTGAGGCTCTGCTATTTCTAGATCTAACGATCTACAGAGTGATCCTAGTGCTTTGTCAATCATGAATTTTTATGTCGAACAATTTTCGATGAATTTCGCACATGTTTTTAATGGTTCTGATTTTCCCTTGTGGTTGGGTAGATTATGTAGGACTGTTAATCCTAATCTTTGGAAGTTGATTCATGATGGTCCTCACATATTGCCTCTAGATAAGACCAAGTGTTCTAATCATGATAAATTGAAGAACTATGAAAATGTCATAGTCTTGAGTTTATTGAAAGGTGCCATTGATAGTCACGTGTTTCCATTTGCTTCTACTTGTAGAACGGCAAAGGAGCTCATGGATTGCTTGATCAAAGCACAAGAATGGAAAAGAAAAAATTGTCTCATGGCCGACGATGCTGATCAACACAATGATGAAAATGCTGAAGAGGTAAATTCTGATTCTGAAGACTTTACTCTTGATGAACTTAATGATGGTTATGATGAGTTGGAAAAGTAATATAAGAAAATCAAGTCGGAAAACAAAAAATTGAAAAAGAAATCTAAAACACGTTCCTTGAAAATAGTTCTTGTGATAAATATTCTGAGCTTGATAACTTGAATGAACTTTTAGAGCATGATGTCGATTGTCACAAGGATTCCATTGCATGTTTAAGAAATGAAAATGTTTCCTTCAAGAACAAAATTGATCAATTAGAGAAAATCGAAAAAGAGCTAAGAAACAAAATGGAATCAAACTCTATTGATCGTGATATTTACAATGAATTGATTATGAATGATAAACTTGTAAATGAAAATGAAAAACTTAAAAAGAAAAATAGTACGATGCTAATTCAGATCTCTTTACTTGAAAGTAGATTGAAAAATCTTGAAAATCTTGAAAAAGGGAAATATGTGATTGTTGATGAATCTGATAAAATGCATATGCTTGAACAAGAAATTGAGAGCTATAAAACTGCAAATAGAGTATTGAATGAAAGTGTTGTTTGTAGTGAACAGGAGATAGCTAGCTATGAATTGCATATTGCATCTCTTGAATCTGAAATTGTAGATTTGAATACTTCATTGTCTAAATTTTTCCAAGGGAAAGAAAATTTGAACAAAATTTTGAGAACAAAGGTGAACTTTTAAAAGGAAGGACTAGGCTATAATCCGGTGAACAAAAAGAACTTTGAAAATAAATTGTACACTTCTTTTGTCTCGAGTTCGGATGTAGCTAGTACCTCAAATGCTCACGCTATTCAGCATGCTAAAAGGTAAACTCATAAATATGATGTTAAGCAGAAATTGAACCAAAACTTAAAGTTAAAAAATAATTCTGCTTGTACAAATGATAATGCTTGGAAGCACAATCATGCTGCACACACACGTGCATCCATAAAGAAAATTTCATGTTTCTATTGTGGTAAAATTGGTCATATGATGTATGATTGTTTTGTCATGAAATCTGATGAATTAGAAGCATGCAAGAAAATGAATGGTTTCACAAAGTCAAAAAAGTTTTTGAGCACAAAATGAACTTTTGATAACTCTCATGTTCATGCAAGAAAATTTCATACTGTTCATAAGAAGAACATCTAGTGCTTCTATTGTGGACGATTTTGTCATGTGATGCATAGTTGCATTGTTATGAAAAATGAAAATTCTAAAGTTCATGCAAAAAGACCATTTGAAAGAATTACTCCATTGAATTGTTACTACTGTGGGAAATATGGTCATTTGATGAAAACCTGCTTTCAAAAGGAAAATGACAACCATCATGTCAAGAAGAAGAAAATCTTCCATGCTGAAAATAAAAACACCTTTGTTAACCCACATAAATTTTATGCTTATCCTATTAAGAAGAATGCTAGGTCTTCTGTTAGTTGTCATTACTGTGGCAACTTTGGGCATACCATGCATGATTGTCATTTAATGGATCTTGATGATATGCATGTCCAAAAATTGTGGAGAGCACCCACTAGAAGGGCAACTAACCATCCGGGACCCAAGAAGGTTTGGGTACTCAAAACTGTTGAATGAGAATTTTGTTGCATGAATGCCTTGAGGCCAAGTGGAAGGCTTGGAAAATAATAGTTGCTCAAGGTAAAGGTTTTCAAAATAAATTTCTGGATTCTCTATTAGATAACTGAAATTTGCTTTAATTGAATTTTCATCTATGAAGTTCATGAAAATTCTATTTTTCTTATGAGTTTGCATTGCATCTATCTAATCATCACTGCATGACTACATAGTATATTAAATGGTGACTTGAGGAAGGGCAGGTCATTCCTGTCTGAAATCTATCACCATGTATGAGAATGTGCCTCCGCCTGGTATCATGAGTCTATCATCCATTGGTTGCATATGGCATCAAACTTGATTATATTTTCTGAAATTCATGCATTTCATCAAGGGGGAGTTTTGCTAGCTGAAAAATTTGAGATTGATGCTATTCCACTCTCTTACAATGATGATGTTATTCTGTGGCTGCATATTTTGAGGATTGATTTTGATCAACTGTTCTGTGGTCTTTACCAATATGCTACTTATCTTTTTGGATAAATGCAAAAATATTTTCAAGGAAAAGTTCACATGTGATGATTTTGATGCTTTGAATGAATTTCCTGAATCTTCTCTTCTAAATAAAATTGTGCTCACAAAATTTGCAAAAATGTATTTCATACATTAATTAAATTTAGAATTGTCATGTGAAATTTAAAATCTTGCATACCGCACCTATGTTGCCTTCTACGTTGCATATTACATGATCTCACTGTGTACTTGCATGTTAATATATGCTAAAACTCCTTCCTTGAAAATTTTAAGACCTTATACTCCCTTGAAAAATAATGATGCATCTGAGTCATCATTGGTGTGTTTCATGTTATACACTCAGGAGAAGTAAATATTTTATAAGTGCATCTATTTAGGAGGAGCTGCATTGTTATGTGCTCTAAATGTTTTCGATATACATGCTAAATCAAATTTGCACACTTCATGCACAAAATGTAAAAATGAGTGTTACACATAAGGATATAGGAGTTTCTCTTCAACACTCTAAAGAAATTAAACATGCTGCATGAATGATAAAGAGGTAGTTGAGGAAAAAGCTGCCTGCCTCAGCATGAAAAATTTGAATTAAATGAAAGGCAGAGCAATGTTTAGTCTCACCGAGTAAATTAGGCATATGTCACCTGAGACGTGATATGGTTCATTTCTGAAAAGTGTTATACTAGAGTATCTCTGTTCAAAGTGAAGTGAGACGGTCAATACTCTGAGTAACCGGGGAGTCTTGCATGAGCTCCATGTGTCTCCTCGCATAAAAAGGAATCATTTGAACCTGATCACTCTAAGAAAATTTTAGATTGTCATTGTGAAATTTTTTTTGAGAAAAATTTTCATGTAAAATTGATTGAGGTAGAGCGAAGCCTCCAATACGTTGTTCTCTTGATTGAAATGCAGTCTGTGTAATTACTCTTGTGTTTAATTGAAAATCTGGATATCCATATGGCTAAAGCCTATTTTCATGTTATTCACTTACACACATGGTAATTTGATTGAATATATATTCAGAAAATTGATTGATTGCATTGACTTTTGGTTAATTCTCCTATATGATTGCATAATCCCCTAGGTGTACACATGAGCATTCTGGTTCTACTGACTCACCTGTACTTTTCGTACACCTATCCATTCACTTTAAATAAAATGGGGGAGCTATATTGCATGTATATACATTTACCTCCTTGGAGGTCAATCATACTTGATCATTCTACTTGCACTCTGCATGTTCATATTGCCCATAACTTGCATTTCAAACTTGTGCAATTAGTTCATGCATATTGTGCATATTGTACAAATTTGGCATTTATAGCATTCACACATGCATATTTTAAATTGCATCTTCTTGAACATATTGTGCATATGATTTTCTTAATAACCCCATTGTCTATTGTTCTTTTGTCAATGACAAAGAGGGAGAAAGCAATGTTAGTTTTTGGTTTGCTGCTATCATGAATTCCCCATAATGATCCCATTTCTGATTATGTCAAATTGGAGAGAGCATTAATGCATAACATTTTGTCATCATCAAAATTGGGGTGATTGTTGTGTATGTGATTTTCATGATTACAAAATGTTGTTATTGTGATTTCATCATGTGGATGCATTTATGACTTTGTAAGGCTCATACATGTTTTGATGTTAGCACATTGCATATACATTGCATATACACTTGGTGAGATTACTTTGTATTGAATGAGAAAGATTTTATGGAAAACATGCTTGTATGAATACCCATCTTCATATGTGTGTGATGCATGTGATGCATGCGTCTTGAAGATCCCATATTCATAACAATGCTCCTCGTAAAAATAATGCTTCATGAACGTTAGTTTTTATCAACAAGAATGCCATTTGAATGAATGAGTTCCCATGCTTTTCTACATGCTTTGCATTTGGCATGATTGTTAACATTTGGGTATTCAAACATTTTGATGTTGAAGTAATGGTAAATATAAGAATGTGATTGAATGGTTAAGCTCCCATGTCATTATATTTGGTTGATTGAGAGATTCAATTTCATCATAACAAAAACTTGTCATATGGTGGAATGTGTTTTTGTTGATTGATATAAGAAGCCAAATACATGTTTGAATGGGTTCAATGATGTATTTTAATGTGAACAAGTTCTAAGTGTTAATACTTGATGCAAGGATTTTGATTCTCATCTAACCTCATTCTTTATCATGTGTTTCAGGTTGAATATTCATGGTTGATCCTCAATGGATTATGGTAACATTTAATCATTTATTTTTCCATGAATTAATGGGGGTTTCAAGTGTTTTTAAAACCCAAACTGGCATGGGTCGACCCTTAGTGGTTTTGGGTCGGACAGAAGCATGTTTCTGCAGTCTGCCTGCAGGAGTCAACCCCAGGGGTCGACCCCTGTGTGCCAGAGTTTCTTTTTTGTTCTGGCCGACCTCTGTCTGCTCGAGGGTCGACCCCAAGGGTCGACCCTTCAGGCACGGGAGTTTCAGATCCGATCTAAACCCATTCTAAACCCCATGAAACTTTACCAAATTACCCCCTAAAGGTTCCTAAACTTATGAGGGTGTCTTTAAGACTTTTTGGAAGGGTTTTATGTGTCTTTTGGGCTCTCTAACTTGCATATATATGTGAACTCCGAATTTGGGGAGAGATAACCCTAGTGCTTATTTTCTCTTATCTTGTAGGTGAAGAAAAGGGGGGAAAGAAGCAGGAGCTCTTGAAGGAAGGTTTTGATCTACATCCATGCATCTTTGAACCTTGTGGTAGAAGAGAAAGTGGAGCGACTTGAAGAGAGGATTGAGGAGATGCTCAAATCGACACCATCTGACTTCCCTCCAACCTAGGCTTCAAGGAATTTCTTCTATCGACTTATGGAGTTCAAGGGGATACATTCTACAACCTTCCATCATCTATCTATGATGTTCTTTACTGTTTACATCTTTGGTTTGAACTGTGTTGATTATATTTCTTCATTTTCTGAACTAGAGATTACATTGTGGGTGGACCGTTTGCATACGGTCGTATGGTTATTGCTGGAATTTTCACAGCATGTGTGTGTGTGGATTGATCCCGCCATTGGATCGTTGTGGAGACGAAGTCTCCGTGTGTGTTGGAGTTTTTACTCCATACGCTTCGTTGTGAGCAAGTGAAGCCTCACCAGTTTGGCGAGGGGTGGACGTAGGGAGCCCGTCGTGGTCCCGAACCACCTTAAAAATTCCTCTCGCACTGTGTGTTAATATGGTTTGCATGATATATCTATTTGCGTGATTGTGTGAGATCGGAAAGGTTGAGAGAGATATTTTTATATAGTTTTCAATTCCATCCCATCATAATTCAGATTTTATGATCGTCTTAATTTTGTAAGTTAGTTTTAAAATCTGCTATTTCGTTAGGGGGATAATTCAACCCCCCCTTCTTATCCGCGTATATTATTATCTAGGCCAACATTTATCCCCTAAAATGTGAAAATAGCCTATTTTATGCTTCTAGAATATGGGCCAAGTCTTGTGGGCTTGGATTTCGGTCATTTGGGCCTTTAAAAGGGCCTGATTAATCAATAAATATTGGGTCTTAATATTTTGCTTTATTTAACCCAAGTTCATTCAATAATCTATTTATTTCTAGAAAAATCTTAGAAAATCTTAGAAAAATTCTAGAAAATTCTAAAATATTTTATATATAAGATTTTGGGGTATTACAGGGGGGCTGTGCAAGGGGTCGACCCTTGGGGTCGACCCCTGCAGTGATAGGGATGCAAGGCCCGGTGAGATGCAAGCCTAGGCTCCCATGCTCCAGCAATTACAGAGCTCCAGGCTCAGATTTCTTCTTGTTTGGACATTAGTCATTCACCTTTTTGCTTCTTCGATTGATTCAGTCATCACCATTCTTTCCCACCTTGCCTGTCCATGTTTATATATATTTTGTGCAAGGGAGCTGATTTGAAATAGGGAGTTCAGTTTTATGCCAGGGTTTTGAACCTCATACTTAGCAACCAATTATTTACCCAATTTGGTTTCAACAATTCAGGAATGCAGCCAGCGATTCAAGCATTATATGATCAATGTATTCCTCTTAACACATGTTGATTCATCTGAACTTTGATATTTGAAATAGAAAGGTCTATAATTAGGATTCTTATTTCTGTTTTGGTCATTCCATTCCCGACAATTTTTAGAATTAGACTTGGCCGTTGTATTTTCTGCACTCTCGGTTCATGATGCAAATTTTGTTTTAGTCCATAATGAAAATTTTCAGAGTTGTCCCTCTGCTCTTCTTTTGATTTCTGATCATCGCTCCTTGGTTCAGTTTGTCCATCCTTCATTCTTTTCTTCCTCTTTATTGTTATTGCTTGGATTACCCGGCGAAAATCTGGCAGCACCTCCCCTTGCCCGAGACGTTGGGGGGTTTAAGAAGATGCGCATCCACAGAGAAAACTTCGAGATGGCCCCAAAATGACAAGATGCGTACAGAAGCGGCAACACCCATAGAATTTCCCTCACGATGTAATACCCTGGATCCTTCGGATCAGAATCGGAGAGCTTTCGGAGAGCTTTTGCGGGTCCAGGATCGTGTTTTACGACCCACTCGGGTTTTCCCCCTATATAGCTTGCGGAATCCCGTGGAGAGTGAACCGTTGTGTTTAGAGACTCCGAGACGCTGCAGATGCATTGTGCTCTTTCTGAGGATCGCGAGGCTATTTTTTCTATATTTTTTTGATTTTACAACTATTTGAAATTTCTTTTTTTCTTTTCTATTTAACCCTCGCCCTCTCTCCTCTCACCATTCCCTCACTCTCTCCTCTCTTCTCCTCTCCCCCGGGCATGCGACCATGGCGGAGGTGGATGAGGTGGTGACGCCGTGGAGACGACCAGGAGCGTGATGACGTGAGGAATGGAGCGTGGCGTAGGCGTGATCCCATTCCGTGGATTCGAAGCCTAGGCGGGGTTCGTGTGATGGTTTTCGACGTGGATTTGGCTGTTTTGGCGCGCGAGATCTTTGGTGGAGGTAGGGGGATGGATACTTTACCCATTTCCTGCTTTCTCTCGCGATTTCAAGCCGATTGGCGCGAGTTTGTGTGGGTTTTCCTGCTTTTGGGTAAAAAGCATGTTTCAGGGGTGTGATCCGAAATCGCCGTTCCAGGCGATGGTTTCTAGTTTAATTGGTAGAATTTGAACCCCCGACTTGTTGGGATTCAATTCCCGTCAGTTTGGCTACAATTGCCCGTGATTTGGGGCCGGTATGAGGCCGGATGACCATGTGAGTCATTTTGGGTTGATTTGAGGAAATCACCCATTTTGATGCTGTTTTGTGGTTTGTTTGGCCCCTTCCGGCTTGTGAAAGATTGGTATTGAGCTTATGGTTATTTCCTCATCATTTTGTGACGATTGGGGCATGGAATGGAGGTTTTCTGCGTGGATTCGTGAAACCCAGCTTGGGTTTTCATCGAGGTCATAGCAGGAGCTGCATTCTCGAGGAATGCGGTGTGTCGTAGGGTCACGTTCATCGGAGGAGATGAACAGTTTGGCGGTTAAGATCATGCAGGATCGACCAACCATGTCTCTTAAGAATCGCAGTCATTGTGGGAACCGCGTTTATGTCGCGGTGGTGACAACCGCCACGTTCCTGATAGAATCATGGCTGTAGGAGAAACTGCGTTCTTCTGTTATCGCGACCGTAGTATCAGCCGCGTTATTGTCGCGACTGTAGGAACTCCCGCGTTCTCTCCGTTATCGTGACTGTAGGAATGGTCGCATTATGATTTGATCGTGGCGGTCGTAGGGGTCGCCTTCTTATCGCGGCGCCAGGAGTGGTCGCGTTCTTATTTTTAGTGTGCTTGTGTTGGTTTGGTTTCCAGTTGGTTTGGCTTTGATGCCTTGGTTAGCCCATTGTTCCGTGGATATCTTGGGCGTCCTATGAGGGTTGTGATCGTGATATAGGGTGTTTGGAGGTGCTGTAATATCGAGTAGTGTGCTCGTGTTATTTTGAGAGTCATTATGGTTTCCGGTCAACCAGGTTGTGACCCAGTGGTTGACACGTGACCTCGTGAATGTCTCGATTGTCCCGTGAGGATCGAGACTGTGCTTTGGACGCTTAGAGGTACTGTGTTACCTCGATTTGCATGCCTATATGTGGTTCGAGGGCTCAGGTGATCCCTCGTGTTCCATGTTCCCTCGTTAGGTGGAATTGTAAGTCCGTTGAGCAGACTAGGGGCCGTGGACTTTCATTAATGTGTGGATCCGGCTATTGTGTGCCGTTTCCATGTTGTTTTCCCGTGGTTTTTGACTTAGGGACTAGGCTGATTAATGGCGTGTTGTCGTGATGTGCAATGATCTTGACCCGAGTCTTGTGACTCAAGGATCGTTGTCTTAGTAGGTCTAGTTGGCTGTCCTGAGTCTGGTAGCTGTATGATGCCTTATGTTCAGTAGTACGTGCGACGGGTACATGCGTGACCTATCCGTACTTCATGTTTTGAGTCTCTGTGTCTAGTGAGCCTCCACTAGTCATAGCCTGATGACACTTACGTGTGTCGGCCCACCTGGGAGTGGTGGCAGGGTAGTTCCCGGTAGAGACGATTTTTAGGCTAATTGCATAGGGCCCCTTTACTACAAGAAAAGGCGGTGTTTGTGACGGCCATTTTCCGTCGCAAATCCATCTGAAATCACTTTTGGAACAAATTTCAGACGGATTTGGGACGGAATATGGCTGTCTTATATTTCTAGTGTCAAATTTCAGACAGATAAAATTTCGTCTGAAATTCCATCTGAAAGTTAATACAGAAAAGAAGTGGACGCAAATTTCGTCGGTATCATAATTATCCCGACGAAAAAATTTACGTCTGAATTTCCGTCTGAAAGTTAAGACAGACAATTTTTCGTCTGAAGTTCCGTCGCAAATTTCAGATCTGGATTTTCAGACAGAATAACTCCGTCACTTTTTTCGTCACAAACTACAGACGAATCCGTCTGAAACTTTTTCTAAATTTTATAAAAAACATATATTTAGACGGACTGAAGCTCGTCTCTATTTCCGTCACTAACTACAGATGGATCCGTCTCAAAATCCATCTGAAATATTTTTATTAATTTTTTAAAAAATATAAACATTTATTAAAAACCTATTTAATAGAAAATACATTAAATATCACAATCAAACCAACGTACAGAAAACAAAACACATAAGAAACTCAACAAATATCCTCCAGATCGTCCATATCCTCATCCTCCCTGCCCTACTCATCTCCTCTGTCGCCGCTCGCAGAAGGATCCTCCTATATTAAAAAAAATTAACATTCATTCATAGATAAAAAAAATAGTGCGAAGATAAATTAAATATATTATTAGATTGCATAAATTCAAATCACACATAATATCAAATCGATAACTGCATAGATTTTATACACCCCAACTAACCTAGTTATCTGCCTTTTAAATTAATTACATTTAGAGAATGCACTTTTGAGCGTCAGGCCCAAACCAGATATCAGATTTGGATTCCGTCAGTTCTCACAAGTCACTTTCATCTCCCAGGTCATGTTGGAATGATCGGCACACCGATCAGACTGATATTTCAGATTATAGACCCCTAACCCCTAGTTATCTGTCTTTTAAATAATTACATTTAGAGAATGCACTTTTAAGCGACGGGCCCAAACCAGATATCCGATTTGAATTCCGTCAGTTCTTACAAGTAACTTTCATCTCCCAGTTCATGTTGGAATGATCGGCACGCCAATCATCAGATTTTAAACCCCCGGACCCGACTTCTTCAACTTTTAAACTAAGTGCATTTACAAAATGTACTTTTGAGCACTGGGCCAAACCGGGTATCCGATTTGGATTTGACCAGTTCTCACAAGTCATTTTTATCTCCCAGGTCGTGTGGGAACGATCAGCACGTCGATTAGGCCAATATTTTACATTGTGGACCCCAGAACCCTGAATTTTCTGAATTCTTCTAAACTAAGTTACTTTTGAGAACTAACTTAGTTTTGAACTGAGTTATTTGAGCGTCGGGCTTAAACCGGATATCTGATTTAGATTCCGCCGGTTCTTACAAGTCACTTTTATCTCCCAAGTCGTGTTGGAAGGATCGGCACGTCGATCAAACCGGTATTTTAGATTTTAGACCTCGGACCTGACTTCTTTAATTTTAAACTAAGTGCATTTACAAAATGCACTTTTCAGCGCTAGGTCCAAACCAGGTATCCATTTTGGATTCCGTAAGTTCTCACAAGTCACTTTTATCTCCCAAGCCGTGTTGGAAGGATCGGCATGTCGATCAGGCTAGTATTTTATATTTTGGATCCCCGAGCCCCGAATTTTCTGGATTCTTCTAAACTAAGTTACTTTTGAAAACTAACTTAGTTTTGAATTGAGTTATTTGAGCGTCGGCCTCAAATCAGATATCCGATTTGGATTCCGTCAGCTCTCACAAGTCACGTCTACCTCCCAGATCGTGTTGGAACGATCCGCATGCCGATCAGGTCAGTATTTTATATTATGGACCTCCGAACCCTTAATTTTCTGAATTCTTCTAAACTAAGTTACTTTTGAAAACTAACTTAGTTTTTGAATTGAGTAATTCTGCCAAAATAAAAATATAATAAACACTCACCTGATGGGCCTATGTCGCGGGCTCAAACCGGGTATCCGATTTGGATTCCGCCTGTTCTCACAAGTCACTTTTATCTCTCAGGTCGTGTTGGGACGATCGACACGCCGATCAAGCTAGTATTTTACATTTTGGACCCCCGAACCCTAAATTTTTTGAATTCTTCTAAACTAAGTTACTTTTGAAAACTAACTTAGTTTTGAACTGAGTTATTTGAGCGTCGAGCTCAAACCGGATATCTGAATTAGATTCTGCCAGTTCTCACAAGTCACTTTTATGTCCCAGGTCGTGATGGAAGGATCGGCACACCGATCAAACAAGTATTTCAGATTTTAGACCCCCAGACCCGACTTCTTTAATTTTAAACTAAGTGCATCTACAAAATGCACTTTTCAGCGCTAGGCCCAAACAGGGTATCCAATTTGGATTCCGTCAGTTCTCACAAGTCACCTTTATCTCCCAGGTCGTGTTGGAACAATCGGCATGCCGATCAGGCCAATATTTTACATTTTGGACCCCCAAATCTTGAATTTTTTGAATTCTTCTAAACTAAGTAACTTTTGAAAACTTAGTTTTGAATTGAGTTATTTAAGCGTCGACCTCAAACCGGATATCCGATTTGGATTCTGTCAACTCTCACAAGTCACGTCTACCTCCCAGGTCGTGTTGGAACGATCGGCATGCCGATCAGGCTAGTATTTCACATTTTGGACCCCCGAATCCCAAATTATCTGAATTCTTCTAAACTAAGTTACTTTTGAAAACTAACTTAGTTTTTGAATTGAGTAATTCTACCAAAATAAAAATATAATAAACACTCACATGATGGGCCTGTGCCGTGGGGGTGGCTCCATGAGGGAGAATTCCCGCCTGGGAGAGGGGGCCAGTGATTGCCTGCAACATGTTTGCCTGCTGGCTAGACATCTCTGCTCTCATCTGCGTCATCTGCCGCTGCAAATCAGAGATCTCCACTCGGACGATGTCTCTAACATCGCTGGTAGAAGTATTGGGGCCAGGTGGAGGTATACTGAAGGCACTACTACTGGTTTGGGCAGAGCCTGAACTCGCACATGATGATATCACCGCGCTAGAGTCCAGGCTCTCCCCAAAACAATATATCCGACCTTTCCTCGGTACGCCAGCTGCTTCCACCCATTCAGCCGGATCCAACTCCGGCTGCTGCGCATCTCCCTCCCCGTACTTCTCTATCACAGCTCTGCTATATGTTTCCTACAAATTGAATAAAATAACTAGTCAATTTCATATGAATCAATCCAATTTAAATGAATGGTAGAAGTTGCATATGTACGTAAACTTACCGCTATTGAGCGAGCTCTCTCACTCACAAATTGATCTATCCCCTTCTTTTTTTGTGTTCTGTCGAACACCTCGAGGAACGATAGAGCTCGATTAAGCTCCACAACCTGTTATACAATTCATAGTAAAAAATGGCATATATATTAATAAAATGTAAGAAGATAAATTGAAACATTACTTACCATTTTTGTTTATGAGTCGCGAAAGAGACAGACCCACCCGTATGCAAATTTACGTCTGGTTGTGATGCCCTATTTACTTTGGCCTTTCGGGACTTTTCTATCCACTTGGGGTCGGCAAATTTGTCACATGCTATGTCCCAATCCTCCTTCCTCATCCATAGAGGGTGGTGCTCCTTTCACAACTGTCGGTCTTCACTCCAACCAGCATTGTTTTAGCCTTTTTATGAGTCACATGTACTTTCTTTCAGTAATTTGTCTTTACAATAGACACCCAGGCAGAACGACAGCGCGCCGCGTCATGTCCACTCGTGAATCGATAAGTCCACTGTAAATAAAAGAAGTTTCACAGTTAGTATACTATTGTAAATTGAGTTTCGAAAATACTTAAATTAAATGACATAATTACTTACTAAGAACATGTCGAACAATGAATCGCGGATGCCCATCGAAAATTCTTTGAAAGACAATACTGGCCCGGGAACATGTGCCATTACTAGATCCATAGAATGACGGACAACATCGAAAGGTTCAATTTTAGAACTACAATTGCAAATGTCAAAATATTCACATTAGATAGTTGAAGGCTAAATAATGAATGTAATAACCTTATAAATTTACCTGGAGATCCAGCATGGGCGACGTCCATCATGGGTCGTGCCTCCCTCGTGACGATTATCGGCATCGTCAAGTGGCTGAGTGGTGGGGGTGTGCCCTGTACAAGTGGGAGGTGGTGGGAGGGCACTAGGACCTGTAAGAATTAATTTTCATAAGTAAAACGAATATTTTGCTAAAAAATAAGATATACAAACCTACAGCGGGAGGTGGTGGGGGTGGCACATGTGGTCGTGGTGGGAGGGGACTGTGAACTGTAAGAATTAAATATCATAAGTAAAACAGATATTTTACTAAAAATTAAAATATACATAATTGGGAAAGCACTAGGACCTGTAAGAATTAATTTTTATAAGTAAAACGAATATTTTGTTGAAAATTAAAATATACATACCTGCAGCGGGAGGTGGTGGAGGTGCCGTCTGTACATGTGGTGGGAGGGTACTGGGACCTGAAAGAATTAATTTTCATAAGTAAAATAAATATTTTACTAAAATGAAAATATACATACCTGTAGCGGGAGGTGGTTGGGGTGACGTCTATACAAGTGGTGGGAGGGCACTAGGACCTGTAAGAATTAATTTTCATTAGTAAAATGAATATTTTGCTGAAAATTAAAATATACATAATTGGGAAAGCATTGGGACCTATAAGAATTAATTTTCATAAGTAAAATAAATATTTTTTTAAAATTAAAATATACATACCTGCAGCGGAAGGTGGTGGGCGTGGCGTCAGTATAAGTCGTGGGAGGGCACTGGGACCTGTAAGAATTAATTTTCATAAGTAAAACAAATATTTTACTAAAATTAAAATATACATACCTACAGTGGGATGGGGTGGGGGTGGCGTCTGTACAAGTGGTGAGAGGGCACTGGGACCTGTAAGAATTAATTTTCATAAGTAAAATAAATATTTTGCTGAAAATTAAAATATACATACCTGCAGCGGGAGGTGGTGGGGGTGGCGCCTGTACACGTGGTCGTGAGCCGAAACTTGGAAGAAAATATTTTTTTAAGCTAGTAAATAATTAAAATATTTATATAGCTAACTATTTTAATAGATATACCTGTGCCCGAAGAAGACACCAAAGAGGAGGGAGTAGAGCCCCTCTCACTGCCCTGTCTCCTCCCACTCCCAGTACGACCTCCTCGGACCATTTCTTTATTAATAACAAAATAATTAATACATATTAATTCACAATTATATAAGACTAGACAAATATTATTAAAAATTATCCAAAAAAGTAAGAATATCTTACTAAATTATCAAAACGTGCCTCCCTCGTGCTGATGATATATTTAACTCATCATCATCTTCGTCATCCATAGTAGCCTCATCAGATTCGAACTCTTCATCTTCATCCGATTCCTCCTCCCCTCTAACATCAACATTTAGCTCCATCGGATCGAATTCTTCCACTTCATCTCCCTTACGTAATGACAGTGACTCATCAGATTCGTCCAGATTAATATGCGTGGAACCGACAACGCCAACTTCATTTGATTGAAAATATTCAGCACTGGCAACCTCTGAGATATTTTCACTCATATTTAACTCATAAGTGGGAAAGAGTTGTACTTTAACCCTACAAACTGCCCACCAATCTTTATTCTTGGATGATGGATAGCTTGAATAATACACTTGCTGGGCTTGTGCGCCTAAAATGAACGGTTCATAGGTATTAAGTTTAGACCTATGTTTGACATCGAGAATCTCATAAGTTGTGTCATGTCGAACATAATTAGGATCAAACCAATGACACCTAAATAACTATACATGATTGTCTCGTCCCAAATACTGAAGTTCTAAGACTTCCTCAAGAATACCATAATAGTCCAATTCCACTTCATTGTATACACTTCCCTTAACAGATACGTCGTTGTTCATCGTAGACTTACTTCGTCCATAATCCCTCGTATGAAATCTGTATCCATTCACAATATATCTTGGATAGGCACGTGCAACTGTCGATGGGCCATAACTTATCTCTTGTACTCTTTGATCAGTAATGAGACCTTGTTCAACCTATATGTAAATTAGAGTAGTTAAAATAATAATAATTACCTCAACATAAGTAAATATAAAGATATATATTCAATGATCGACACTAACTCGATATCTTAGCCATTTGGCAAAAAACTTCTCGCATTCTTTTTTAATCTCCACGCCCTAGATATTTGGATATTTTTGTGCTAATTCTGAATCAAATTATGTACAATATAAATACACTACTAGTTTAAATGAACTGCAAAAGAAGGATGAACAACTTATGGACTTGATGGAAATGTGAGTTAAAAACTTACTCAACATAAGGTTCAATCTCGATACAATTCAGAAGAATATATATCTCAGCGGTGCACAACTCTCTATCTTCGAGCGTGCGAGTCGAGCAACGTCTGAACGCACGTTCAGGATGCTTAAATATAGAGAGCCGATCAGATGAATCATCAACTCCCCCATCATCATTACGTGGAGGTCGAGTACGACGAGTTAGAATCTCTGGCTCAAAGTACATGGAACAGAAGTTTGAATTTTTTTCAACAATATATGCCTCAGCAATCGAACCCTCCACCTTCGCCTTGTTGCGAACTTTCATTTTTAATTCATGCATGCACCTACAACAACAAGTCAGATGGCAATGACATGTACCGACCATGGATGACATGTAACTTAACAAAAATTCTCACATACCTCTCAAATGGATACATCCATCGAAATTGTACTGGCCCTCCGACAATAGTTTCGTATGGCAAATGGACGACCAAGTGCTCCATCGAATCAAAGAATGCCGGAGGAAACATCTTCTCTAGCTTACAAACGGTTGTGACCACATTTTCTTCGATAGTTTGTACATCCTGAAGTCCGAGTTCTGATGCACATAAAATCTTGAAAACCGACTCAGCTTGGTCAGTGCTTCCCATATAGGCTTTGGCAACAAATCACGAAATGCAATGGGCACTAGTCTCTCCATGAACACATGACAATCGTGACTTTTCAGACCATATATTTTCCCCTCATTAACATTCACACAACGGGCTATGTTGTATGCATACCCATCTGGGAATCTCAACTGTTTCAACCACTGGCACACTTCCTTGATCTGTATATCATTAAGCACGTAAGTTGCTTTAGGCTGCATAGTTTTTCCATTTACATTCTGTAGTTCCAATTCTGGACGTTTACAGAGCATCGTTAAGACCATACGCGCTTTGGCGTTGTCCTTTGTTTTACCTTTAACATTCATATTCGTATTGAACACATATCAAAACAATGCTTCTCGGTATGCATGACATCCGGATTGTGTCGTACAAGAAGAGTTGACCAATAAGGCAATTCCCAAAAATACTTTTCTTATTCCAGTTGTGATCCTTTCCAAAGCTAGAGAGTTGTCGTGTGCTACCAGACAATTGTAATACATATGGTAAATTTTGCACCCGTGTCGCCATATGTCGACCCGACACCCGTTGCAAGTCTTCTTCATCCATTTCAACAGTATTTTTTTAAACGAGTTTTTTTACCTTCGAAAAGGATGGTTACTTGGTAGCAACCGCCGATGGCAATCAAACCAGCATGCTTTCCCACCATGTTTCAATACAAATGATTTGGTACCTTCCATACAGTAAGGACATGCTATCCTCCCATGTATGCTCCAACCAGATAGCATTCCATATGCAGGGAAGTCACTTATTGTCCACATCAGTGCAGCCTTTATAATAAAAGTTTGCTTCCTACATGCATCATAAGTAACAACTCCATCACTCCATAAAAATTTGAGCTCATCAATCAACGGCCTGAGATATATGTCCAAATTTTTTTCGGGACTTTTTGGACCAGGAATTACTAAGGACAAAAATAGATTTTCTCGCTTCATGCTCATGTTCGGGGGAAGGTTGTACGGTGTCATGAACACTGGCCAACAAGAATAAGATGCCACTGAACCACCGAATGGATTAAAACCATCTGTGCATAAACCCAACCTAACATTACGTGGCTCCTTTGAGAAAGCAAGATGACTACAACTGAAGTGAGTCCAAGCTTCACCATCGGCAGGATGACTGATTATATCATCGGCACGACATACTCTTTCGGTGTGCCATGTCATATGTCGAGCCATCTTTGAGGACATATACAGCCGATGTAGCCTAGGCATAAGAGAGAAGTATCGCAATGCCTTGTAAGGTACATCTTTTTGCTTTGAATTATCCCCTCTCTTAGGTTTGAATCTATCATGGTGACAAATGGAACATGATATCTTATCTGCATCGTCTTTGTAATATAACATACAGTGATTCAGGCATGCATCTATTTTCACATATCCAAGCCCTAGCTCATTGACCATCTTTTTTGCACAGTAAAAAGTTTTTGACAACTTCTCATCTTGAGGCAACATACTCTTGATTAAGAGGAGGAGACGGTCAAAACAAGTCTCACTGATGTGAAATTCAGATTTCAAGTTCAACAACTGTGACACTGCAGACAACTGAGTGTGCTTTTCACAACCATCCCACATCGGCTCATCAGCCTCCCTAAGTAGTTCATAAAATCTTCCGACTGTCTTATTCGACGCTTCTTCCATGTATGCATGTTCCTCATGAACATTAAAACTAGGACCAGTAGCATCTACAACCATATCCACGTACCCACTTGTGCCTGCAATATTGTCGGGCTTATACCTCAAGAATTCCTCACCATGACACGTTCAATTCATATAACCATCCACGAACCCTTGTTGTACAAATGATGTTGCACATCCCATGGTGAACGCCACCTCAAGTTTCTACAACTTGAACAAGGGCATCGAATGTGACTGTCGCGGTCTATTACTGCATTTGGATTCTCCAATGCAAATTGAATGAAACTCTCAACTCCATGCTTAAAGTCATCCGACACCACCAGGTCAACTATTCTACGATACATCCATGAACGATCTGTCAATATTTTGCCTGCACCCAACAAATGTTAATACACAAAAAACTTTGAAATCATTACTCCTGAAAATAAACCTGACCCTTTCTCATATTGTTCATCGTAGACCATTTGCAGTTGGAAGAGGACTATTATTTAGATTATCACTTTTTAACCCATCCATGAAGGTTTGATAGCACAATCACTTACTATATGTGTTGCACAATTTGCTGAAAATTTTGACAGCATCTCCCCACACTTCTCTGATATACCAAAAATATTTATTGATTTTGAAAGTGGTTAAGAATTCTTTTTTAAACACTTACAAGTAAGTGGTTAAGAAAATGCTCAAAATCAATAAAGGTATATCAGAAAAGAGTGAGGAGACGCAACCGAAATTCTCAACAAACCATACAATCACATATAGTAAATGACTGCCTAAGTGTGATCAAACGTTCACAAACTCTCCAAATAGAATAATTCAAGACTTTGAGGTAGATATATACATTCTCGTAAAAAATTGAGAACATACACATCAATCCCAAAGTCTTGAATAGGAAGGTTCATTGACACGGGTTTAACACGCTCTCCTGAGGTGCGTGTAATGTTAGGTCACACCCACACACCTCAGCTCACAGGGAATACCCCATGTATTTATATAACATAAAATTAAATAACATCTCACTTATCATTATGCATACATCAAATTAAATAACATCCAATTTACATAATTATTCAAATGAAGAACATGAAAGCTAAATAATCCACATTTTTGAGTCAGATCAACATCAAATTACTATAAGTCGACTGTTACTGTGGACGGACTAAATTTTAAAAAATAATTTTATTCATCTATTTATCTGGTTGATTCGTTTGTTTAGTGCGAGAGCAGCCAAGAGGGTCCCTTTTTTTTGAGGTGAATGATCTCATTTAAATGAGTTCGGGTCTGCGGGTCTATCGACCCGAGGAAGGGGCAGCCTAGAGGGTCCCATGACCCGAAGGTGTGCCTCCATGATTCCCCCTTTTTTTCTTCTTTCTCTCTTTCTCTTCTCTCTCTCTTTTTCATTTTACACACAGCAGAGAGGGGAGGCCAATGGGAGAGGCTGACTACACAATCGAGTGGGTTTGCTTGCCATGCCTCTACTAGATGCAGTTGAAGTGTTTTGCTTTAATCAACACATTGTTTGGTGTAATGCGTATGAAATTCTTATCTGTGCATACATGCAGATGAATGATCCTGGCTTATTTAGGCAATGCACATGGATGAGTTGATTCATTTATGCAATGCATATGGAATAAACAGTCTTGGAAGGGGAGCTGGGTTGAAGGGTGTTAGATTTGTGCATGCGAAGCCCAAAAGGGGAGACAGTCTGAAGGCTATAGCCATGGAGGGGTCGACCCCCGGGTCTACAAGGGTCGACCCTTGTGCAAAGTCCCCCTACACAAAGAGCCCAGATAGAACAAAGGTAACGAAATCCGATGGGGGAAATGCCAGAGTGCCTTACTTCCAAATCATGCAAATGTGTAGGTGGGGGTTTCTTACATGCTGGTGCACATGAGGTTGGCATTCCATTACTCAAAGGTGCTCATGAAATTCAGTCATGCTAATGGACATGGGGCTTCATTCATCCTTGAAACCCGATGGTGAGGGCTATGCACATGCAAATGGGTGTAAAATATGTTTTCCCTTAAAGGAAAAAGGAGGGGGGGCTCGACCCATTGAGGTAAGGGTTCGACCCTTGCACAGATGGCTGCACAGGGGTGGCCCAGATAGGAACTTTGGGTTTTCTGTCCAAAGGGTCTTGTGCGGAGGGTTTTTTTTTGAACCAGGGAGTTTAATTCCATGCTCATCATCTATTCTCAGTCTTGCTCATTCTGTCACCGTTGAGTGCTCTTGATTGGAATCAAGGCACAGAAGAGAATGTAAGTGGATTATCCCGGGAGGGATTTCATTCTCTACCCATTCTGATTTACAGCCAGCTCAGAAACTAAGTTGGATTATAGGGAGAGGGAGGGGGTCGAAGGGCTTGAGGCCCGGGAGATGGAGTGAGGGAGCGGGAGAGGGGAGAGGGAGAGGGAGAGGGATTGAGTGAGGGAGGGGGACAGGATCGGGAGAGGGGGAGGGAGATAGGGAGAGGGAGAGCGGCCAGAGGGACTGGAGGAGGGAGGTAGGGAGAGGGAGAGCACTTACCGGCGACAACGATAGAGAGGATGTGAGGAGGCTGGCGGCGATGACGACCGTGAGAGGGAGGGAGACCAGCGACGACGGTGACGGCGGCTCCAATGGCGGCTCCGGTGGTGACGGTGGCAAGTAGAGGAGAAAGAGAGAGTGAGAGGGAGAGGGAGAGGGAGAGTGGGGGGGAATGGGGGGGCGGAAGGGGTGGGAGGAAGGGATCAATCATGGCGGGAGGGTGAATTTTTACGATGGAAACTTGGACGAAACTTATTTCTCTCTGTAATTTCAGACGTAATGTTTTCCGTCTGAATATCCATCACAAATGGAGATGTATATGCAGATAGATTATATTATGTCTAAAATACAGATGGTTTTGCGATGAAATATATCAGTCTGAATTTACAGACAAATTTGTGAGGAAATTAATCCATCTAAAATTTTCGTCGCTAACACCGCATTTTCTTTTAGTGTTAATTTATTCTGCCGTTAGAGTCCGACGGGAGGGGAAAACCAACTAGCGGCCTGGCTCAAGACATTAAGCTTGTGTGTGCACACGTGCTCAGGGGAGTTGGATCAGCGCCGACGGGTGTGACCCTGACTAGTCACTCGTTACTGTTGTTCCTTGGTAACTTGTTTGGTGTCTCAATTATCGCGTTCGAGGTGAGTGGGAGATACCTGAGGCGCAGTGTCAGACGTTAGTGGACGCATCTAGTGTCACGCCCCAACGCGGAATATCAGGACGTACTGTTAGAAACTCGCTAAAGATAATATTAATATGCTAAACTAAACAATCGTACAGGTGCTATGGAAAGAAGTACTTCTATTGATCAAGAAAGACTCCAAGTTTTATTACAATAACCATCAATGCTTAAACACGATCAACCATAACTTCCAAACTGATTCTAATACAATAACTGACTCCCAAAAGGTAAATAAAGTGCTATGACAACACTAAGGAGTAACTAATGTAAACAACTATGCCAACTCGGCATCCACTAATAGGTACACTCAAGGGTATCACTCCTGTCCCTCCCCTTCAGTATGTGCATCGTCACTTGAATAGCTTGGAAAGGGGGAAAACAACTATATGAGCTAACGCTCAGTAGATAATAACAGGCAAGTTTACATGATTAACCAATTAGTTACATTTTCAAATGCAATGACAAGAAAGGAAATAACTGACGAGATGATAAAACAACGTAATATAAAATCTTGCAAGGTCAAGAAATATATGATGACAAGAATTAATAAGAATATCAAGTACAAAAATGTTCAATAGGAAATTGAAATATAGAATTGGCCAACAAGCAAGTATTTTAAACATCAAGTCAAGCACGATAATGTAACAAGTATAACAAGAGATTTTCTGTCGTAGACGTCACGCTGATCATGCACTCGGTGCAATGCCTCACCATGTCATTATAAACTCCCATGGGCATGATAAGTGTGTATTTTCACGTTTTAATTCATGAATATCTGCATTTTTATGAGCTTAAAATATGATAAATATACACTTCTCACACTTACTATTGATTTTGTATCAAATATTTAATTTTCTGAAATTAAATAAATTTTTATGATAATTTTTATGTATTTATGCAGGCACGTAGTTCGAGAAAAGCTCCAAGAAAAAGAAAAAAAAAGAATAATAATATATATGTTCAACTGGGCCAAAAGCCCCGAAACTTGTTTAAAAAGATAAGAAAAAAATTAGAAAAAAAATAAAATTATTTGATATTTTTTTAGAATTTTCTAACTCTATACTAGATATATATATATATAATAAATAAAACAAAAAAAATAAAAAAATAAAAATTTCAAACCCGCCCCGCCCCCTTCCCGCCTTCGCCGCCCGGCACGGGCGACGAGGTCGGCGAAGAGGGCGAGGGGGGGGGTGCGTGGCAACCTGCAGGCAAAGGCGGGCGGGGCCGGGCTCACACGCGGCGCGAAGGCGGGGCCGGGACACGCGGCGGGCGGTCGCGAGGCACGCGGGCCCAGCGTGCGCCACGCGCACACGCGGCAGGCGCAGAGGCAGGCGGGCGCACGGGGGTCCACCGGCAGGCGGCCGAACCTGGCCGAACCGGTCGGCTCGTTGCGCCGGCAGAGAGAGAAAAGAGAGAATAAGAGAGAAATAGAGAAGAAAAGGGGCTATAAAAATTCCAAAAAAATCCGAAAAAAATCAGAAAAAATGACAAAAAGTTCAGCACACTCCAGCCTACCAAGTTGGGTAAAAATTAGGTGCATTTGAGTGTTTTATATGAGCAAGAAGAGATTGTAAACCCTATATAAAGGGGGTATCACTTGTAATGAAGGGAGTGGGTTGTTAGAGTTAGAACTAGATGGCAAGGTTGCAAGGGAGAGAGAGCTAGCTTTAAGCATTTGTAATGTAAGTTCCTTCCATTTCTGAAGTTTTTGATTGTTGAAGTTGTGTGTTTCCAAGCTTTTGAAGGCAAATTTGTAAGTTGAATTTATTGCAATACAAGTTTCATTTTGGAATTCAGTCTTTTCATAGTCTTATTTCTTATTATTGTGATCCTTATTTCAAATTCTTGTCTTCATAAAAGTTGTTCCTTTTTAAGTTTTCTTCAACTTTGCTGTTTAGCATTTCTTCAAATTCGTCCAAATTCATAGAGTTAAAACCCATTTTCTTAAGTGCTGTCCTGTGCATTTACTGTTCATCCGTGGTGATACCTTCTTCCATTCATTCATTTTGAAGTCTTTCTAGTCCTCAAATAACTCTGAGTTCTTCATAAGAATTGTTCCTCTCTTGTATCTCTAAGTTTTATTCTTCTTGCACTTTGTCAAATTCCTCTTCTTTTGAGCTTTAGAATTAAGTTTTCAAGGTGCTAGTTTTCTGTCAATTACTGTTCATCCGAACCAATAGGTCATAGTTTTTCAAGTTTTTCCTTATCTTCCTTTCATTTTCTGTTTCTGTGTTCTTCATAAAAGTTCTTCCTTTTTCAATTCTCTACAACTTTCATGTTTTACACTTCTTCTCATTCTGTCTATATTTGAAGTTATGCATTTTCTTGCAACCCCTATTTTCACTTGAATTCTGTTATGTTTTCTAATTTAAGTTTTCATAATCGCACTCCAAAATCTGAACAATTGATTTTTCAAAACACAAGAATATTTTCCAACTAAGAAAAAATAACCAAATTCCTTCCCCGTGGGATCGACCCGTACTTACCATTATACTCATGTTTTCAAATCCATAAGTGAGTGAGTGCGGTTATAAATATTCGAAATTTGTGTGGCACGGTAATTTTAACAACGACTGTCGGAGCGAGCATCAAATTTTTGGCGCCGTTGCCGGGGATGGAGATACTTTTCATAGTTGGATATTCTTGTGTTTGGTGTATATATGTGAATATTAATTTTGCTCTTTATACTTGTGCAGGAAAACGAAAAAAAAATCGCAAATCAAAGAAAGCGGAAGATCGGACATGAAATCTTATGGTTATGAAACGTTGTTGAAAGCCCGGCAGCATTGCTAAAGGGCTGAAATCAAGAAACAGGTTCTATCTTTCCACTTTCTGAAAAAAATTTACAAAAATCTGAAAATTTCTTGAAAACTCTATAAAAATAAAAAAATAATCAAAACAAAAGAAAATTTTTTTTATGCTGGTTAGTTAGGTTCATTAACTAAAAACAAAAACAAAAAAAATTTTCATTTGTACCAAATAAAAGACCTCATTGCAAGAGTAGAAACTACACTTTCATGCTCTAGGTCATGCATCATTTAGCTTAGAATTTATCTTTGTTTAATTTCTGCATTGCATTTTGAAGATCGCGAGGGGCAAGGTACGTTCTACTGATCCCAGTCTGGCATTCATTTTTACATAAAGAACCCCTTGTTTGAAATTGTGGTGTGCATTTCATTTCAAAATACTTTAAGGGCAACACCCCTAACAAGATAAGGTGGGGATTTCATCACCCTCCCTTAGCCCGAAAATCACAATTTCCTTGCATCTCTGCATTACCTAGGTCATAAATAAAAGCCAGTAGACGTTGGCCCTAGGATCACACTGTGATTCCTGTGATATTTAGGTTTATCCTCTTATGAAAACTGGTGTCTAAGGCAAGACGGTCGGATGGCAAACGCCTTAAGCGGGATTGTGGTTTTGTATAATAAGGTCCCTACGAAAGTAGGGGGAACCTCCCACTTCCCCACCCCTTACCTGGCTGGTGGACATACTGAGGGTGAACTTAAGTTTCACGTTAATCACTTTGTGAAACCCTACTTGTATGTCTAAGTCACATCTAGGTCATTAGGATAACTTGTGTGTTACTTTGTTTGTGTTTGCATATTAAAAAAAAATCAATCAAAAAAAATAAAATCTACAAAAAAATGGTGAGATCATAACTTTCATCTATGGATTGGGCACACAACTTAGATAGGTTTGACCAATTGGCTCATAAATTTGATCAATTTCTAGCCATGGATCAAAACCATTTCATACCACCTGGCTGCCAGGACAACGATCACATGTGGGCTAACCCAATCCCTTATGTAGGTGGTTGCCCAAATCCACATTCATTTCTCACCCCAAACAACCCAACCTCTTATGACAGTCCATATTCGTGGTCGGCCCAAAATGAAATCACATTACCTATGATGGCCCAGTTTCCATCGTTTACCCAGGACCATGTTCCAACCACTCAGTTTGGGGGCCATGATCTACCTTTCATCCCGGAGCAAGCCCCATATGATCAACGATTTTCTCAGCCCAATTATGAATCATCTTCCGATACGCATAACTCTAGCTGGGCTGATCAACCAACAATCTCTTGGATGGACCAAGCTAGGTAAACCCAAATGTCTCCAAAGCTCTCCCCACCTTATTTTGACTCATGTCCAAACAACTTTCATTTTGGTTGGAGAGATCAACATAATTCTTCTTGGGAGTCTTATCAGGATCAAGCCCAAAGTCCTCAAGAACAAGATTTTTCAAATTGGGCTCCATACCCAAATGCTTCTTATGATCAACCATATTATGGAGGACAACTCACACACTCTCCACCACCTCATTCTCAGACTGAGTGCCCTTCAAATTACTATCCATCTCAATCTGACTTTCAGCCCACTTTGAATAAGGAGGAGATGTTTGATCAATTGACACGGCTCTTCCAAACGCAACAACAAGCCTTTCAGGAACAACTGCAAAACTTTGAGGCCCAAGTGAATAGGGTTGCTAAAAACAACATAGACATGGAAGTGGATCCAATGTCTAGCAACTCCACAAGTATTGAAGACCAACTTCTTGGATTTGATGGATGTGATAACGATAAAAATCCATACGATCAACTTATGATCCCCCAATCTACCACTCATATCACTGTTGATTTTGAGGGAATCATAGAAGAATCTTATGAGGAGGACTTAAAGGAAGAGCAGCCTCAGATGCCTGAATCCAATTCCTCTTATGAAGAGGATGATGATGAGTTTGAGGATTATGATGATCGTGAGAAGTTGGGGGGAGAAGGAAAGGAAGTAGGGGGTGAATTGACGGATAATGATGCTCATAATGATGACCATATCACCTCATTCTCTGAATGTTTTGAGATTGAGAATACTACGGTAAAGGATAATGGCCCAAACAACTCAATTGAGGAAATGAATCAAGAGGAGGATTACATTGTAAGTAATAAAATTGTTGACTTAATGGAACCAAATTTTGAATATCCTCCTTATCTGGAAGAACATGATGATGGGGCCTTATTAGAAAAATTTACATTTCATCTACCGACCCCATTTCTGGAAAATTTGAGTGATAATTCTCAGTTGAGTGAGGAGTGTGATGATGGGCCCGTCTTAGAGGAATTCAAATTTGATCTAACCTATGATGAAAGGGCCGGACTCGAATCATTTACATTTCCTCTATCCACCCCATTAGTGGGCAATTCGGTTAAAAATCCTCAGATGAGTGAGGAGTGTGATGAAGGGGTTTCATTTGAAACTTTTCTATTTGATCTAACCCCTAAAGCCTCTCCAATGACGTCTGAATCTGTGGATGAGTTAGTGCTTCCTTCTACTTTGATTCCCCTGTCAGTCGAGCCTCTCCAATTTGAGATTCTAGGACCTGAGGGGGATGTGCCAACCACATTCACATTTGATTTGACTTTCTCTCAGGCAGACAAGTTGATCAATGCTCTTAAAGCTCATGAGGTTGTTACTGACATGAAAGTGTCACAAGCTAACAATCTTATTCCTAAACTACCAGGGCCTGAACAAGTTATCATGAAGGAAGCCGTACCTGAAAAGCTCGTCAGAAAGGACGATATAGTACAAGGGGACCCCTGGGTAGATACTCCTACAAAGCTTGTCAGGAGGGACTATAAGACACGGAAAAATTTCAATAAAGTGCGCAACCCGCATATTTCTAGCCCTAATCCGTACATGTCTACTCTTGTCTTCCAATGGCATAAGGGCTGGAATTTGAAGGAAGACAAGATCACATGGTGGCTCATTCTGAATGCCACGTGTTGGTTAATGAGCTACATTACGTCTGGCTGAAGACGTTAAAGTTAGCGCTTTTTGGGAGGCAACCCAAACCTTTCATAGTTTCGTGTGAGAATAAATGGCTTCTTGGGAGGCAACCCAAGTTTTTATTATGATTTTGTGTTTATTTTACAGGTTTGAATAAAGGATAAGTTGGGGGGAGAGAGCTGATTGCTTACTCTGTTTCTCCGATTTTCAAAGCCAAATACAACACGCCAAAGCTGTCGAAGTACATATCAGGTTGTCCCGTTCTTTAACAAGCTATCATGTTTACATTGTTCTATTATTCTCTATTGTTTATGTCATTGAGGACATTGCCATTTAAGTTGGGGGGACAGGACATCCTGTTGCACATTCTACATTCATATATACAACCTCTAAACTTTTCGCCCAAACTTTCGCCCAAAATTTTCGCCCAAAATTTTGTTTTAACCTTTACCCTTACAGTACATCCCCAGTTAGAGTTTCTTGATTCATGTCGCATGAAAAGTGATTCTGAATAGAAACAACTGGGAAAAGGATGCTAGATAATTTATTTACTCTAGCCATGGAAAACTGATTTAAAGAATCTCTTTAAAGTTCAGATGCACTTTCAAAAAAAAAAAAAAATCACGATGCACGCTAATGAAACAAGAAGGACAAGCCTTCTGCTATTTTAGATATACTGTCTGATATTCTGCACTTTTGAAAAAGAGATCTTTTAGAAGCTTTCTGCCATACAAAAATATGAGAAAAAAAAATAAACACCATGAAAAATGCTCCGATTCTGAGTAATCGGGCCTACTTCACCTAAGACGTGTTGAGGTTCGCGTCAAAAGGAAAAGAGAACTTTGATCTGTGGCACCGGGCCTACTTCACCTAAGACGTGTTGATGTTCGCGTAAAACAGTGACGGGTAGTGCAGCATCATGTGTGTAAAGAAAAAAAAAAGAAAAGGAAAAAAATATATAGTGATCCCAAAAGGGACATATCAATAAAGCAGACAAAAAGCTAGTGTGCATTGAACGCTCTAAGTAAGAAGTGCAGAATTGAAAGACATTTGTTCAGAATAACAAGTGGAGGATGCAATTGTCTTCACTGTGGACTTAGCATTACACATGCACAAGTGCTACTGAATTTTGATTAGAATTCTTGATCATGTTCCTAAGGCTAGTCTGTGGTAATTACTCCAGATTCCTGATCTTTAGTTAACTCTATGAAAGATGATCGGGAAATGAAGCATGAATATCTTTAAACTCTTGTTAGTCCTGACATTTTTCATTAATTACATTGCTAAGGGACTAGCAATGAGTAAGTTGGGGGGTGTGATAAGTGTGTATTTTCACGTTTTAATTCACGAATATCTGCATTTTTCTGAGCTTAAAATATGATAAATATACACTTCTCACACTTACTATTGATTTTGTATCAAATATTTAATTTTCTGAAATTAAATAAATTTTTATGATAATTTTTATGTATTTATGCAGGCACGTAGTTCGAGAAAAGCTCCAAGAAAAAGAAAAAAAGAATAATAATATATATGTTCAACTGGGCCAAAAGCCCCGAAACTTGTTTAAAAAGATAAGAAAAAAATTAGAAAAAAAAATAAAATTATTTGATATTTTTTTAGAATTTTCTAACTCTATACTAGATATATATATATATATATATTATATATAATAAATAAAACAAAAAAAATAAAAAAATAAAAATTTCAAACCCGCCCCGCCCCCTTCCCGCCTTCGCCGCCCGGCACGGGCGACGAGGTCGGCGAAGAGGGCGAGGGGGGGTGCGTGGCAACCTGCAGGCAAAGGCGGGCGGGGCCGGGCTCACACGCGGCGCGAAGGCGGGGCCGGGACACGCGGCGGGCGGTCGCGAGGCACGCGGGCGCAGCGTGCGCCACGCGCACACGCGGCAGGCGCAGAGGCGGGCGGGCGCACGGGGGTCCACCGGCAGGCGGCCGAACCCGGCCGAACCGGTCGGCTCGTTGCGCCGGCAGAGAGAGAAAAGAGAGAATAAGAGAGAAATAGAGAAGAAAAGGGGCTATAAAAATTCCAAAAAAATCTGAAAAAAAATCAGAAAAAATGACAAAAGGTTCAGCACACTCCAGCCTACCAAGTTGGGTAAAAATTAGGTGCATTTGAGTGTTTTATATGAGCAAGAAGAGATTGTAAACCCTATATAAAGAGGGTATCACTTGTAATGAAGGGAGTGGGTTGTTAGAGTTAGAACTAGATGGCAAGGTTGCAAGGGAGAGAGAGCTAGCTTTAAGCATTTGTAATGTAAGTTCCTTCCATTTCTGAAGTTTTTGATTGTTGAAGTTGTGTGTTTCCAAGCTTTTGAAGGCAAATTTGTAAGTTGAATTTATTGCAATACAAGTTTCATTTTGGAATTCAGTCTTTTCATAGTCTTATTTCTCATTATTGTGATCCTTATTTCAAATTCTTGTCTTCATAAAAGTTGTTCCTTTTTAAGTTTTTTTCAACTTCTCTGTTTAGCATTTCTTCAAATTCGTCCAAATTCATAGAGTTAAAACCCATTTTCTTAAGTGCTGTCCTGTGCATTTACTGTTCATCCGTGGTGATACCTTCTTCCATTCATTCATTTTGAAGTCTTTCTAGTCCTCAAATAACTCTGAGTTCTTCATAAGAATTATTCCTCTCTTGTATCTCTAAGTTTTATTCTTCTTGCACTTTGTCAAATTCCTCTTCTTTTGAGCTTTAGAATTAAGTTTTCAAGGTGCTGGTTTTCTGTCAATTACTGTTCATCCGAACCAATAGGTCATAGTTTTTCAAGTTTTTCCTTATCTTCCTTTCATTTTCTGTTTCTGTGTTCTTCATAAAAGTTCTTCCTTTTTCAATTCTCTACAACTTTCATGTTTTACACTTCTTCTCATTCTATCTATATTTGAAGTTATGCATTTTCTTGCAACCCCTATTTTCACTTGAATTCTGTTATGTTTTCCAATTTAAGTTTTCATAATCGCACTCCAAAATCTGAACAATTGATTTTTTAAAACACAAGAATATTTTCCAACTAAGAAAAAATAACCAAATTCCTTCCCCGTGGGATCGACCCGTACTTACCATTATACTCATGTTTTCAAATCCATAAGTGAGTGAGTGCGGTTATAAATATTCAAAATTTGTGTGGCACGGTAATTTTAACAACGACTGTCGGAGCGAGCATCAGGGCACAAGTACTTTTTGGGCGCTCTCCCCAGGACCAGACCGGGCCCTTATGATGCGTTGGCATTGATTTGTTGGATCCAAGATCCCAAGTTTTATCTAGACATTTAATCAAGTTTAATGGCCAATTAATCAGAGGAATTTCTGTCAAAAGTACGAGATTTATGGACTAACATGTCCTTGGATTCATTATCTTAAAAACTTGGTATACGGTCACTTCTGAGCCATTTGACAGGACATACGGCTACTACTGGCCGCATTACAAGAGCTGGACCAAACTCAGTCCATGAGGTCAAGAATGAACGGTTGACAGTGTGCCGTTCAGGTAAGTAAGCAATACGTGACCTTAAGACACAATTACGATACTTATACGGACTACACTAGACCATTCATGGAGACAAGCAGTCAACTATGGGCTGCTCATGTGCTGATTAGCCCAAGTTGATCCGTGACTTATAACCCAGCGATTTGGTCACAAATTTTTAGGTTGTAGCCGGGTCATACGGGTCTCAAAATGGCGATTCTAACTCGCCGGATAGAGTGTCCGGGTAGAATCGTACTAAGGGACAGTAATTTAGGCTTAATGGCCGTAATGCCATATAAATTGTTAGTGTGCTATTAGTCTATTCTACCGGGGTATAAGGGCTTTTAATTGATTTTCTAACAGCCATTTCAAAATACCTTGATTCGTGAATTATTATAAATCTCAATTTCAAGAGATAAATTAATTACAAGATGGTAACTCAAGATACTAGAACAAGCCAATAATGACAGTAGACAGTCATACATGACAGCAATTTACTTTCAAAATTACCATTTTATTATATGGGTTTCTAATTAACCATTTGTGTGTTGAAGTGGAGATAGTAATCGGAATGGTTTATACACTTTGATTGAGTGAAGGGACCATTTTTCTTCAATTTTGGATTGAGGAACACCGGGCTTAATTTGAGATCATAGAGTTGCATGTATGGGTCATTGGTTCCTCAAAATATGGTTTTCAATTGGACTAGGCTTGAATGGGTCGATCCCCTCACGGTCCGGATTGATCCTCAGGCCGAAAACAGGTCTACCATGTGTGTCAGCATTTGGGTCGACCCATTGGGTCGACCCCTGGAGAACCAGGGGTCTGCCTGTGTTTGGGTCGACCCATTGGGTCGACCCCTGCACAGACAGACTTCTATCTGCGTTTGGGTCGACCCCCTGCTGTGCACAGATAGACTTCTGTCTGTGTTTGGGTCGACCCAATGGGTCGACCCCCTGCGTTCGCAGACGCGAACGTGACTTCCGGAAACCGATGAATCTCACCCAATTGGGGTCTAATTGGACTGAGATCTTAACCCCATGCCCCTAGGTTCTTGATGGACATATTAGGGTCATATTACAAGGGTTTGGAACACTAAATTCACCGTAAAATCAATCGTGAAATAATTTATCTTTGAAATCACAACCTATCTAGAAAGAACACTTAAAAACCTAGTCTTAGCATGCTTCTAATCAAACACAAAATTCTCTAAGCATGGTCTATAAAAATTGGGACTTTCTACTCCAAATGATAGATAACATGCTGATGATTACAACTATATACATTAATTAGAGTTGGGTCTGTTATCATCTACCTGAATCGAAGAGAGATTTAGAAGTTGGAACGAAGAATGCCCGTTTGACAGCCCTTCACTATTTCCACGAGATCTCCCTCCACACCTAATAGAATTTGGGCTTTTACTACCAATGGAAAGCCAACTAAGAGAGGAACAAAATGGTATATTTACTTGCATGTTTTGGCCAAGATTACCAACCTCAATCGAAGGAAGGAAGAGGGCCTAAGAAAAACTCGTGAACTCGGACACTCCTCCAATAAACGCGAGATCTCATTAGATCGGAATCCTCTACGACCACCACTGCTCCCAAATGAAAATAGACACATAGGGCTTTCTTTTAATAGGTCATACTCGTTCTGAATCCTTCCAGGAAGGGAGAAATCGACCCATCAAGTGGCGTGTTCAAAACGCCGCCGAAATTGTTGACCTAGCCCATGCGCGACCAAATGCTTCCCATACGATAAAAATTTCGTGACATTGTGAGAGGGGAAATGATCCTCTCTTTAATACCTTTCATTTTCCCCTGGAATCACCTGATTTGGTTAAGAAATGAGCTCGAATTGAGGATTTTAATGTGGGGTTAACATTGAGCACGAATTTGGCTAGGTAGGTGTGAAAATTTGACTAATCCCACTAATTCGGCCTAGTTAATGATTTTATTAGGGTTGGCCACAGAAGAAAAAATTGTTAAAAGTAATTGATTCTACAAGAATATGATTTTTATGGATTTTTATAAAATAATCGAAATGTGACTTATTCTATTTATTAAAGAATTAATCTAATTAATTTCAAATTAATTCCCATTAATTCAAATAAATTCAAATAATTTCTAATTAAATTCATATAAATTTGTAATTAATTTCTAAAAGAATTTGGGGTATTACACTCTCCCCCACTAAAAGAATTTGGTCCTCCAAATTCACTACACTTTAATATAGAGATAGGGAAAGACTAGCTCACCTAGAATAAGTCAGGATACTGCTTCCGCATAGTATCTTCAGACTCCCAAGTAGCTTCCTCAGCTGCACGCCGACTCCACTGAATTTTGACCATAGGTATGGAACGATTCTGGAGTTGCTGTTGTTTCTGGGCTAGAATCTTAATAGGTCTTTCTTCATAGGTCAATCTTCCTTCAATTCAAAATCCACATGTTGAATGATATGAGTGGGGTCGTACACATATTTCCGTAACATAGACACGTGGAAAACATTGTGTACGCCTGACAATTGAGGCGGTAATGCCAATCTGTAAGTAACCTCTCCCACTCTATCCAGAATCTCGAACGGACCAATATATCGTGGTCTCAGCTTGCCATGAATGCCAAATCTTCGAATCCCTCTTGTAGGAGAGACTTTCAGAAATACATGCTCGCCAACTTAAAATTTCAATGCCCTTCTTCTATTGTCGGCATAACTCTTCTGTCTTGATTGAGCCACTTGTAACCAGTCTCGGATAATACGGATGTTCTGTGATGATTCTGAAATAAGATCCGGTCCAAGCCATTGCTTCTCACCTACCTCGTCCCAACACAATGGGGATCGACAGCTTCTTCCATACAATGCTTCAAAAGGAGCCATTTGAATGCTGGATTGATAACTGTTGTTGTAGGTGAATTCAATCAAAGCCAAATGGTCACTCCAACTGCCTCTAAAATCGATCATGCAGGCTCTAAGCATATCTTCCACTATCTGGTTGGTTCTTTCAGTCTGTCTATCTGTCTGTGGATGAAAGGCAGTACTAAAATTTAGACGAGTACCCAAAGATGCTTGTAGTCCCTTCCATAAATGTGAAGTAAACCTGGGATCTCTATCAGACATAATGCTGACTGGTATACCATGGAGCCTTACCACTTCCTTCAAATACAAAGCAGCCAATACATCAACTGTCCATTTGGACTTAATGGGTAAGAAATGAGCTGACTTTGTCAATCGATCGACAATCACCCACATTGCATCCAATCCACCACGAGTCCTAGGTAGACCCATAATGAAGTCCATGCCAATGCTTTCCCACTTCCATTGGGGTATGTCGAGTGGTTTCAACTTTCCTGCCGGTCTGAAATGTTCAGCCTTGACTTGCTGACAAACCAAGCATCTACTCACGAAGTCTGCAACTTCCCTTTTCATATTCGGCCACCAAAAGGATCTCTTCAAATCCTTGAACATTTTAGTGCCTCCAGGATGAATGGTGTATTTGGATCTATGAGCTTCCTCCAGAATCTTGTTCTTTATTCCAACTTCATCAGGTACACAAGTTCTACCCTGGAATAACAATCTTCCATCGTCAACCATCGTGAAGTCAGGTCTGCTGCTCAAGCTTCCCTTGATCTCTACTAGCTCGGGATCATTATCTTGCAAAGATTTGATTTCCATCAACAATTCGGGCTTAAGTTGAATCTGTGCAATCATAACCCGATCATTGTCAATATTCAGATCCAGACTAGCTAATTATTCCAGTAGCTTCCACTCTTGTAACATGAGACTTGACAATCTAGCTACAGGCTTCCTACTTAATGCATCTGCCACAACATTACCTTTTCCAGGATGATACTCAATCGAGAAGTCGAAGTCCTTCAAGTACTCCAACCATCTTCTCTGCCTCATATTGAGTTCCTTCTGAGAAAATAAATATTTCAGACTCTTATGATCTGAAAACACGGTGAATGTTTCTCCATACAAGTAATGCCTCCATATATTCAATGCAAACACGACTGCTGCAAGTTCCAAATCGTGAACGGGGTAGTTCTCTTCATGCTTCCTCAACTGCCTAGAAGAATAGGCAATCACCTTCCCGTGTTGCATGAGTACATAGCCTAAACCGATACCTAAAGCATCCATGTATACCACAAAACCTCCTTCACCAGAAGGTAAAGCCAATACAGGTGCCGTAGTCAAACATTCCTTCAAAGTCTGAAAGCTTCGCTGACGTGCTTCTGACCAATCAAACTTGATCTCCTTGCGGGTTAATCGGGTGAGAGGTACCACAATCTTGGAGAAATCTTGAATAAATCTTCGATAGTAGCCTGCCAGGCCTAGGAAACTTCTCACTTCAGTCACACTAGTAGGTTGGTCCCAATTCTTTACTGCCTCTACCTTCGAAGGATCAACAGAAATACCTTCTCTTGTGATAATATGTCCTAGAAAGGACACCTCTTACAGCCAGAAATCACATTTACTGAACTTGGCATATAGCTGATGATCTCTCAACAGTTGCAATGCCATCCTCAGATGCTCAGCATGCTCCTCTTCATTCTTGGAATAAATTAGGATGTCATCAATGAATACCACGACCCATTGATCAAGATAGGGCCGAAATACATTGTTCATCAACTGCATGAAAGCTGCTGGTGCATTCGTTAGACCAAAAGGCATAACGACAAATTCAAAATGACCATACCTACTGCGGAAAGCTATTTTATAGATATCCTCTTCCTTGATCCACAACTGATGATATCCAGATCGAAGATCGATCTTAGAAAAATACTGAGCTTCCGCTATTTGGTCAAATAATTCGTCAATCCTCGGCAATGGATATTTGTTCTTGACAGTCTGCTAGTTCAATTGCCGATAATCGATACACAACCTCATCGAACCATCTTTCTTCCGGACGAATAATACAGGGGCTCCCCAAGGGGAAGTACTTGGACGAATGAAACCCTTCTCGAGCAATTCTATCAACTGTTGCTTTAATTCTCTCAGTTCCGCAGGAGACATACGATAAGGAGCCTTGGAAATAGGAGATGTGCTAGGAATGAGATCAATAGAGAAGATAACTTCCCGCTCAGGCGGAAGTCCTGGTAGTTCCTTTGGAAAGACATCAGGAAATTCTCGGACAACAGAAATGTCCTTAATCTCAATATGCTGCTCAGGGGTTGCACATACAAAGGCTATAAAAGCCTCGCATCCTCGTCTCATTAGCTTATCAGCTCGAAGAGCCGAGATAAGTGATACGGAGTTATGGTGCTTAACTCCCACAAAAGAAAGTCTCGGGTGCCTAGTAAAAGACACAGAGCTAGAACTGTAGTGAACACCTGCCTCATATCTAGATAACCAATCTGCTCCTAGGATTACATCATAATCCTTCATGTCCATGCAAACTAAATCAGCTGGTAAATTCTATTCATCAATTATAACCTTACTAGAAGGATAGAAATACTGAATTACCGATCTAGAACCAATAGGCATTGAGATTTCTAATGGAGAATTCATCAAAATAGGTTCCACAGCTAAAGACTTAGCGAATCTCTGAGAAATAAAAGAATGTGTGGCACCCGTATCAAAAAGAACAAATGCTGGCTTGTCGAGTATAATAAGAGTACCTTCGACGAGTCCACCATCCTCAGCAGTTCCTGCTTCATCTACGTGCAAAGCTTGGAGCTTGCCTTGCGGCCTTCTGATGCCTTGTGATTTTGCCGAGGTAGCTTGCTCCGATAAAAGAGGACAGTTAGGGATACGGTGCTCCTTACTTCCACATCGCAAACAGGCGCCCAGCTTGCGCCAGCACTCCTCCATCTTGTGACCAAGACGATCACAAAACTTGCACACGCCCTTGAATGGAACAATAGGGCCAGGCTTCTTGTCTTCATGCTTCGGCATCTTGCCCTTCCACGATCCAGAACCACTCCATGAACCAGGCCCACTAATAGGCCTCTTCTTGCCATACCCGGGTTTGATATTCCCAGAACCTAGGTTGTTCCTTCTTTGTGCCTTTTCCACGGATTCTCTCCGTCATTTCTAGAGTATCTTCAAGGGCTTAAGCTTTCCTCACCATCTCAGAATAGGTTGAGATCTTCATCGGTGCCAATTGATTGATATAATGCAGCCTCAGTCCATTAAGAAAGTGCTTAGCCTTCATTTTCTCGGTCGATATTAAGTGAGTAGCATAACGAGAAAGCCGAGAAAACTGAGCTTCATATTCTGCCACGGATAGACTTCGCTGCTTCAAAGCCGCGAACTCTGCTGCCTTCTTCTCTTGCACTCTATCAGAAAAATATTTGCCATTGAAGAACTCCTCGAACTCCTCCCATGTGACTTGCTGGTCACCGAGAGTCGCCTTTACTGATTCCCACCATGTTCTTGCATCTCGTTCAAGTTGAAAAGTTGATAGAAGGACACGTTCTTGATTGCTGAACTGCATTACTTCGAATATCCTTTCCATCTCATCCAGCCAGTGCTCAGCTTCATCAGGATCAGTCGAGCCACCAAATATCGGCGGATTCATTCCCCGAAAGTTCCGATATAAATCACCAGTGCCATGGTGTGCAGCTCCTGCTTGGGCCGCTTGTTGCAAGGCCTGAGTAAGGCCTTGAACCGTACGCTGCAAGTTCCTCTATTCCGCATGATCAGCTGCCATTGCAATGGCCTATACGTGGAATAGATTACTTAGGTTCATTAAAAATAGATAATAACACGATTAAGATATGAACTTAACCCAAGTTTCTACCCAATCTCACCAGGTCAGGTCCTTAGACTTTAACAAGGTTAGGGGTCCTATGATAACACTTAGAACCCTAGAACTTGGAAAACCTAGAACTTTTAGGGAAACCTAGGAATATTTAACCTAGGGCTCTGATACCAACTAAACTGTCACGTCCTAACGCGGAATATCGGGACGTACAGTTAGAAACTAGCTAGAGATAATATTAATATGCTAAACTAAACAATCGTATAGGTGCTATGGAAAGAAGTACTTCTATTGATCAAGAAAGACTCCAAGTTTTATTACAATAACCATCAATGCTTAAACACGATCAACCATAACTTCCAAACTGATTCTAATACAATAACTGACTCCCAAAAGGTAAATAAAGTGCTATCACAACACTACGGAGTAACTAATGTAAACAACTATGCCAACTCGGCATCTACTAACAAGTACACTCAAGGGTATCACTCCTGTCCCTCTCCTTCAGTATGTGCATCGTCACCTGAATAGCCTGGAAAGGGGGAAAACAACTATATGAGCTAATGCTCAGTAGATAATAACAGGCAAGTTTACATGATTAACCAATTAGTTACATTTTCAAATGCAATGACAAGAAAGGAAATAACTGACGAGATGATAAAACAGCGTAATATAAAATCTTGCAAGGTCAAGAAATATATGATGACAAGAATTAACAAGAATATCAAGTACAAGAATGTTCAATAGAAAATTGAAATATAGAATTGGCCAACAAGCAAGTATTTTAAACATCAAGTCAAGCACGATAATGTAACAAGTATAACAAGAGATTTTCTGTCATAGATGTCACGCTGATCATGCACTCGGTGCAATGCCTCACCATGTCATTACAAACTCCCATGGGCACAAGTACTTTTCGAGCGCTCTCCCCAGGACCAGACCGGGCCCTTATGATGCGTTGGCATTGATTTGTTGGATCCAAGATCCCAAGTTTTGTCTAGACATTTAATCAAGTTTAATGGCCAATTAATCAGAGGAATTTCTGTCAAAAGTATGAGATTTAAGGACTAACATGTCCTTAGATTCATTATCTTAAAAACTCAATATACGGTCACTTTTGGGTAGTTTGACAGGACATACGGCTACTCCTGGCCGCATTGATGTGTAGTGGACAGCGGATCTAGAGGGGAGGGATGAATAGATCTGCCCCTCTTTTCGCAATGTAGCACTCTATAAAGCTAGATAAAAAGAATTGCAGCGGAATATAAACTAGCTTGGAAGTATGCTATGATTCGCTTAGCGAGATAAGTAAGATATATAACAATTCGATCCTAAGCATGCACCTAAAACGATTCAATCACACAAGCAAACCACACTAGACAGGATTTTAAGGTGGTTCGGACTGAATCCTCAGCCCTACGTCCACCCCTCACCAAAACCCGGTGAGGCTTCACTTGTGCAGCGCACCAAACCGCAAATCGGAAACTACTGATTGCCTTCCTACTCACCACCTGGTAGGGACGTCAACCGCAAATTGGAACACCCTCCAATTGCCTTCCTACTAACCACCGGTAGGGATGAATCACACTTTCAATGTTTAACAATAATGAAAATGAAACAAATGTGAAGGAACTAAAACAAGAGATTGAGTTATGAGTGAAAATGAATTGGCCCCTGTATGAAATGTTGATCAGCAACGAGGCTCCTCTTGGCTTCAACTCAATCTTCTTGATTCACCCTTGATTGGATGAATGTTCTTCACGGAGTACTGTTCACGTGAACAATACATCTTCCTTCAATTCTTCTCTCTTGATCTTCTCTTTGAACTTCTTTGAATGAATGAAGGAGATGATGAAGCTACCTTCAATCTTGATTGCTTCTTTAGCTTCTAGGAGTTTGAATGCTTGAAATATCACCTTGAATGAACTTGAAAGAACTTGAATGGATGAAGATGATTTCCCTTGAAGAACTTGAATCAAACCGGCTTCCTTGGATCACTTTGATAGCCTTGCTTTGATGTAATCTTCCTTGAAGATTGCTGGCTTTGATTTGAGCTTGATTCCCCTTTGATTGGATGAAGAACACCTTCACGAACTACTGTTCACGTGAACAGTAGCTCGTCTCCAAGCTCTCTTGCAACCTCCCTTGCAGCCACCCTTGTAACCCCTTGAAGCATTAGGGTTTCCAACCCTCTTGTATTGGTTTTATAGACCTTGAATGGTCTATGGACAAGCCTTAGACCAGATCCACAATTTGTGGGTGATTAGGTGACTTTTGGATTAAAGAAATCCTTGTAGAATGGCCCTTTTTGAAGTTGGAAACAAAGTCAAAAATGAAGGCTCGGGGCTGGCGGTCGACCTGCAGCTCCTGGCGGTCGACCGCCACTGAAACACCTGTAACCGGGCGATCCCTGGGAAATCCGATCGACCGCCACTGGCTGGCGGTCGACCGCCACAGAAAAATGTGCAGCCTTGGCAGTCCCTGGCTGGGGCGATCGACCGCCCCTGTGTTGGCGGTCGACCGCCAGCTGGGCAGAGCCCGGGTCACCCCGGGTCGGTCCGTTGGCCGCACCAGCTCCGTCGCTTGAGTCCGTTAGCCGCCCGTTCATGTCTGTGGCATCGACCTTGATTGTCTTGAAGTTTTATTACTGAGTCTTCAAGCCAAATTTTGTTCCGGGGGCTCCGCGTGCGACCTGACCGCGCAGGTCGATCCGCGTGCGAGGGCGCAACATTGAGCTTTCAAGTGCATATCTATCATGAACAAAACATCACATATGTCAGTCATAAGATAGTGGAAAAGAACAATGACTTATAGTGTTTATCCATTATCAAAACCAAGAATACCAAATGACTCATATGATCATAGATTGATGTCGAATGACCTAATTGATCACATGATGACTCAAATGACAACAGGGGCACAACACGCATTACAAGAGCTGGACCACACTCAGTCCACGAGGTCAAGAATGAACGGTTGACAGTGTGCCGTTCATGTAAGTAAGCAATACGTGACCTTAAGACACAATTACGATACTTATACGGACTACACTAGACCGTTCATGGAGACAAGTAGTCAACTATGGGCTGCTCATGTGCTGATTAGCACAAGTTGATCCGTGACTTATAACTCAGCGATTTGGTCACAAATTTTTAGGTTGTAGCCGGGTCATACGGGTCTCAAAATGGCGGATTCTAACTCGCCGGATAGAGTGTCCGGGTAGAATCGTACTAAGGGATAGCAATTTAGGATTAATGGTTGTAATGCCATATAGATTGTTAGTGTGCTATTAGTCTATTCTACCGGGGTATAAGGGCTTTTAATTGATTTCCTAATAGCCATTTCAAAATACCTTGATTCGTGAATTATTATAAATCTCAATTTCAAGAGATAAATTAATTACAAGATGGTAACTCAAGATACTAGAACAAGCCAATAATGATAGTAGACAGTAATACATGACAGTAATTTACTTTCAAAATTACCGTTTTATTATATGGGTTTCTAATTAACCATTTGTGCGTTGAAGTGGACATAGTAATCGGAATGGTTTATACACTTTGATTGAGTGAAGGGACCATTGTTCTTCAATTTTGGATTGAGGAACACCAGGCTTAATTTGAGATCATAGGGTTGCATGTATGGGTCATTGGTTCATCAAAATATGGTTTTTAATTGGACTAGGCTTGAATGGGTCGATCCCCTCACGGTCTGGATCGATCCTCGGGTCAAAACAGGTCTACCGGGTCTGTCAGCATTTGGGTCGACCCATTGGGTCGACCCCTAGAGAACCAGGGGTCTGCCTGTGTTTGGGTCGACCCCTGCACAGACAGACTTCTGTCTGCATTTGGGTCGACCCAATGGGTCGACCCCTGCTGTGTTTGGGTCGACCCAATGGGTCGATCCCCTGCACAGACAGACTTATGTCTGTGTTTGGGTCGACCCCCTGCGTTCGCAGACGCAAACGTGACTTCCAGAAACCGACGAATCTCACCCAATTGGGGTCTAATTGGACTGAGATCTTAACCCCATGCCTCTAGGTTCTTGATGGACATATTAGGGTCATATTACAAGGGTTTGGAACACTAAATTCACTAGAAAATCAATCGTGAAACAATTTATCATTGAAATCACAACCTATCTAGAAAGAACACTTAAAAACCTAGTCTTAGCATGCTTCTAATCAAACACAAAATTCTCTAAGCATGGTCTATAAAAATTGGGGGTTTCTACGCCAAATGATAGATAACATGCTGATGATTACAACCATATACATTAATTAGAGTTGGGTCTGTTATCATCTACCTGAATCGAAGAGAGATTTAGAAGTTAGAACGAAGAATGCCCGTTTGACAACCCTTCACTATTTCCACGAGATCTCCCTCCACACCTAATAGAATTTGGGGCTTTTACTACCAATGGAAAGCCAACTAAGAGAGGAACAAAATGGTATATTTACTTGCATGTTTTGGCCAAGATTACCTACCTCAATCGAAGGAAGGAAGAGGGCCTAAGAAAAACCCCCGAACTCGGACACTCCTCCAATAAACGTGAGAGATCTCCCTAGATCGGAATCCTCTGCGACCACCACTGCTCCCAAATGAAAATAGACACATAGGGCATTCTTTTAATAGGTCATACTCGTTCTGGATCCTTCAAGGAAGGGAGAAATCGACCCATCAAGTGGTGTGTTCAAAACGCCGCCAAAATTGTTGACCTAGCACTTGCGCGACCAAATGCTTCCCATACGATAAAAATTTCATGGCATTGTGAGAGGGGAAATGATCCTCTCTTTAATACCTTTCATTTGCCCCTGGAATCACCTGATTTGGTTAAGAAATGAGCTCGAATTGAGGATTTTAACGTGGGGTTAACATTGAGCATGAATTTGGCTAGGCAGGTGTGAAAATTTGACTAATCCAACTAATTCGGCCTAGTTAATGATTTTATTAGGGTTGGCCACAGAAGAAAAAATTGTTAAACGTAATTGATTCTACAAGAATATGATTTTTATGGATTTTTATAAAATAGTCGAAATGTGACTTATTCTATTTATTAAAGAATTAATCTAATTAATATCGAATTAATTCCCATTAATTCAAATAAATTCAAATAATTTCTAATTAAATTCAAATAAATTTCTAATTAATTTCTAAAAGAATTTGAGATATTACATCTAGCTTTACTTTTAGTGAGGAGGTACTTCTGTCACACGACACATGATTCGTGGTTTGTGTTGGTGCTTCTAGACCGTGTGGTCTAGAGTTGGGCTTTTGTCCTTGAGAATGAGCCTGCACGACAGGGATGCCATGATATGTCCTGGCTATGTAGCCAGAGTTTCCTTGTATCGGTTCGACAACTCCTGACTTTGTGAGATAGGGATGTTCTTCTGTTGCTGTTAAGAGTAGTTTAGAGGGCCAAGGTTTTATCGACTGCCGTGTTTCCATTCAGTACGGCTTTCCACTTTACTATTACTATTGTTCCTACTCATGTTTTTGCTGTTGTTATTGCACTGCTGTTATCACTTTTGTTTCATGGTGGGGATTTGCGGGACCCTTACTGAGCCAGTGAGACGAGGCTCACCCCTGATTTTTCAGGTGTAGCTGTTCTTCCTCGTGGTTCAGAGGTGTAGTGCGGTGGTTCTTAGTGCCAGCTTTGCCAGCGTCGGGCTTCCTCCGACTTGAGAGTACGTTTCTCTTTTCTCTGGACTGGACTCTGTTGTAGCTCTGTTAGCTCTGTAGCTTTAATTGTTTAATTGAAAATATAATTTTATTTCTGTTAATTTAACAGTCCTGGTCATAATTGTAGAATTGTTTACTGCTTTATCTTGAAGTTCAATGTACTCCACACACACCTTTCTTTCCCTTCGGAGCCTTACGGCTCTTGGGAGGCCTCTCAGGATCCAAGTGGTATCGGGCTTACCCGGTATCCGGATGATGGGTCGTCACAAGTGGTATCAGAGCAAGGGGTGTGAAAAGTACATGGGAATTTGAGATATTACAGTGACCAGAGTCCATAAGGTCCAGTACAGTCGGCAAATGGCATAGGTTTTATGTTTCTTTACCACTTGCTTCTAGCGTGAGAGCTTGTGTGCGCCGTGTTGGCGCTATGAAGGTGGTTTTGCTCTCGTCCGGATGTGATGGAGAGTCCTTCCTTTTTCGTGGTGTTAGTCTCAGTTGTGTTGCGTCGGGCAGAGTTTGTCGACAAGCGGGAGTCTGTGGTGCGACATTCAAAATTTCTGTAGCATGATCAGGCTGCTGATGGGAATTATCATTGGTGTGATGGCCGTGCATGTTCTCTGAAATATATTAATGTCATTTTCGCTGTCCCAACTTGAGATTTGGTCAGCCCTTGAGGTGCTGAGGTGTTAAGGTTGTGGTTGAGGTGGTCGTTTGGATGCCCTGATTGAGAGAGTGCTCGGGCGAGCTAAGGATTTCCTTCCTTGTAAGTTGTTGTTAGTCGAGCTTGATCTTTCTCATCTTGTCATGTGGTGTTGTCTTGAGGTTAAGCTGAGGCTAGTGCTCTTTGCGGTTTGCACTATGGCAACTTGTGATCAGCAGTTGGCATGATCAGCACTCGAGGCGTGGTATATTGCAGTTTCATGAATTGCGATGGCGCCGAGAGGTGTGCTGAGATGCGGATGCTGAGTTGTCCGTGCTACGTGCGTGCGTTGGATTGAGTGCGCAGCGGAAGCATGTGGGCTCATAACCCATAGGTCGAGGATCGTAGGGTTGGAAGATTCTGACCGGCTAAGAGGATTGTTTCCTCGATATGACATTTTCTTGGCTATGTGTGCCTTGATGATGTTGGTTACCCTGCCATTTGTTTGAGGCTTCTAATTGTTGGCACTGGAAGTTTTGAGAATTGGGGAAATCTGTCGGAGAATATGCCAGTTGAGTACCCTTTTTTCTGTATTTCTTAGAAGTTGTGCTCTCGGGACGTGATCGTGGTCCTAGAGATGCATTTTTTCGAGAGTTGTTGTGGGTCCTTGTTGGTAAGCTGTGAGCCGCTGGCACGAATAGCCGTGTGGTTAGTTGTAATTTTACCTTGATGTGACCCAGCTTGTGGTTGTGTCCCGTGGTTCTGTGTTGAGAACGGAGTCGAGGATTTGCAGGCGTCCATCATTTGGTTGTTTGATGGTTTGTGTTTGTGGTCAGCTTGGGAGGAGTTCCCTGTGAGTCTGAGTTCGGAGTTGTGTGGACCGAGATCTTGTCGGTTGGTTTACTATACTCTCCTGAGAGGGTAGAGTTGGCATAAAACTCGAATCAGATGTAATGTATGCGTGAGGACTGGCTCGATTATGTTTTTGGTCCAATGGTGTCATTGGCGTTCTACGTGCCAAATTCAATTGTTGTGTTGGCACGGAAGCCGATGAGTGGTAGCAGTCAGTCGAGATGATTGTCTTCCTTGTGAAAGTTGATGCTTGTGTTGTCCGCCGAGTATGTGGTTTTGTCGGTGGCTATGTCATGGCATGGGTCGTGTCTCTTTGCTTTGTGAGACAGTAGCGATGATGCCCTAATTGGAGGTGCTAGACTTGTGTACCTTTCGGTGCCATGCTCATTCTGTGGATCGATGTGCCTTGAGATCTGGAGCATGACGATCTTCCTTGTGATCATGGTATGGCAGTGTGCCTCTGAATCGTGTTTTTTGAGAATCGTGGTTTCATGTTTCTGTGTGTCTGAGGTTTGGCTGGAGCTTTGAGAGTGTTGGCCGGATTTCCAGCGTTTCCCTTAGGGATTTGCTATTCCACGTGGATTATGGGGTCCACGTGGGACATAGGTGCGTTGACAGCCCATCCCGCCTCATGGATTATGTGGTCCATGTGTGAAGCCCCTCATGCCCGCCCACAGCACGTATAAGACGTGGGGTTCTGCGCTGCCATAAGGAAATACGGTCCGCCTTTGCTACCAGCTCGAGCTTTTAGCACAACGGTTGGGGCATGATCTTGTAAACTGGTATCAGAGTGAGGTCGCGGGTTCAAATCCCCCAGGTGCCGCTGGGGGGGAGATTGTTGGGTTTCCAGCGTCTCCCTTCGGGATTTGCTGTTCCACGTGGATTATGGGGTCCACGTGGGACATCGGTGCGTTGGCAGCCCATCCCACCACATGGATTATGGGGTCCATATGCGAAGCCCCTCATGCCCGCCCACAGTACGTATAAAGATTGCGGACAAGAAGGGGGGTTGAATTATCCCCCAGCTGAGATGGCGGATTTTAAAAAAAATAATCTAAACTAATCACAGCGGAATTAAAATTAACTACGTTAATTAGCCCAAACTCAAGTGACATTTAAATGTTCTCTCAACCTTTCCGATCTCACACGGATATACAATGCAAAGAACGAGTTAACTACAACTAAGCACGGATATCCAACCAACAAGCGATGAACAAATACTGATAGCAAATTGCAGAGGTAGCGAAGTGTGAAGGTGCAGTGAATAAAAATCTATCAAATAGACCTGTGAATGAAGGTAGGAGAAATGGACAATCCCATAGGCATCCACAATGAACACAGAGATTTTTAGGTGGTTCGAGACCACGACGGGGTCCCTACTGTTGACATGTTTTCCCCCCCTCTTCTTCTTCTTTCACTTACCTTTCTAAGTCAAGATGTAAAGGCAATCATAGATGAAGGAAGAAAGGTGGAGAGGTGTGTGTGTGTGATCGTGATCGCCACCAAGACACGGGGTACCGAAGAGCACTACGTACCTTGGAAAGGGGAGAAGACACTCGCCCAAAGTGCAGCACTGGCAGTTAAACACGGTCTAGTAACGACCGCTCAATGGATGGCACAGCCGCTCAATAAGCCGTTCACAGTGCTGGAAAGAGAAGCGGGACGAAGGCTGGACTGGCTCCAAAATAGTTCACAGACGGCCGCTCACAGGATCCGGATGGTTCGTGGAGGACCACTCTTCTCTGTAGACGGATGGAAGAAGACCGTTCAAAGCTGCCAGACTCCAAGTTATAGGACTTGATCCTCCACCCCTTCCGGCCAGCTAGAGGAGATGGGCCTCGTGCTGTGCTGATGCTGACCTACAAAACAATGTAGACAGCAGGAAAATGTAACCCAAATTAGCCCTGGAATGTGTAGCAACTATAAAATAGAACGGAAAATCAACATATTGGCATGGAATGGGCGATACCTGGGGTGATTTTTAAACCCCTATAGAGCGTAAAAACAAATGGGAAGGGTGTAAAATGATGTTGACAAGTACAAAATGTGGAAGAAAAGAAATGGAGATGAGCATGCAAGGATGAACTAATAACTAAACACCTAGACTAGAACACAAAAACAAAAGGTTACTCTCTGAATCGAAGACTTAAAAGGATGTAAAAAGTCTCCCTCCCAGGCTACAGCTTGGTCAAGAATTCGGCAGAGCTTCGACGTCGACGTTGGATCTCCCCCTCTTCAAGCCTGGACTAGGGGTTCTATTTATATACCCCTAAAAGTCTAGTCCCGAAATTGGGTTTTACACTGGATATTAATCCAAGATTATTAAACAAAATCTGTAGATAATACTATAATCTCCCGCCCAAATCAAACGGCACCCCATTAGGTGGAGAAACCGCAGAGAAATGGGTGGGAGAAGTTATGGATTTAACCACGGATGGAGAGAGAAAAAACCAAACAATCCACAGATCTCGGGCCTGTACACGGTCGCTCGATAGACCGCTTAGTCATGTAGACGGTCCATTGCTAGACCGCCTAATGCTGTCGGTGATAAATAAATAAAACGGGAAATTACCCAACTATCACATTGAACTGACTGGGTATCACGGCGCTGGACTCTTTAGGATAAAACAGTCTAATGATAAACCACTCAACGAATGGCACGGTCTAATGCTAGGCCGTGTAGAACGTGTCGGTGATAAATCCAGAAAAAAAAGATAAATAAATAATTATTTGAAAAACCAACCGGCTGAGGACTCTGGGAGCTGAAGGGTCTAAAGCCATGCCCTTCAATGGCAGTAAACGGCTGCACTAAGACCGTGCAAAGGTTTGCCGGTGGAAATTCATAAAATCAAATAAATATCTAATAAATCGTTCTAAGCTTGTAAACGGTTCCAAATAGACCGCCCAATCACTGAATGGCCCATCGCTAGTGTAGTGCCCCAGAACTTATACAATAATTTCTGGATTAGTTAAAAAAATTTCTAGAATTTATTAGAAATTTATATAGGCTAAATAGATTAATAAATAGATTATTGAAATAATATGTTATTATAAGGCCCAGTTGTGTTAAATAATTAACCTAGCCTATTTAAATAAAATCCAAAAGGTTTAAGGACCAAGCCCATTAAGTTTGGACCATATTCTAGAAGGTTATTTAGCCTATTTACGTATTTTAAAGATAAATACTATTTTTATAGATAATAATATAGATAATTAACAAAAGAGTTTGATTTATGTTGAATTCTGTGCACGTTGGATGTAACGGTCTATCGTGAGACCGCCACAGCCACGTAACGCACCAGTCTTGATGCGTTACACCCTGATAGTTCCGTGAATGGAAGAACGAGCATAAAGATTGAAACTTTGAGATCCTATCTGCAAGAGATCAACTGGGGAGAGCTTATAACATTACTAAGGACTCTTAGGGGTTAGGTTCTAGCAAATTAAGGACTCTAGAATTGATCTAATCTTCAAACCCTAGCCAAAACCCTAAAAATAGGACCTAGTTCTGAACTAAGCGACCCTTACTTTTGGCTCGTGAAGAATCATGGTAAGGAGTCATAATTTCAGTTAAGTTTTTTAGAAGACTTTATTTAGTATACTTTAGGCTAATAGTTCTCCAAGTTTCATGTTAGGAGATTAAGCAACCAAGGAGATTGAAGCTTCCAAAGTTGCTGGTTTGACCATAATAACTCAGTAAACTAAACGCAAGACCTTTGAAGATCAAGAGATTAGGAAGTCTAAACGAGATAATTAGAGCACAATTCTTTAGAACTTTTTGTTCACCTTAGTTTCATCTTTTTACCCTCAAAATTTCACATCTTTAGGTCAAAAGGTCGTGGAGTTAGAGTAGTAGGAAATTGCTGGAAAATCACTGGAAAAGGAGAACTAGGGCACGGTTTTCAGACTCAAATCAGAAGCTTAAAGCCTAGTTAAGAGGTAGGTCATCTCATGATTGGAAAAAATATCTTGTTAGGGATAAAAGCCCTCGGGTTTTGATTGATTTCATGCATCATAGATCATGAATTTCATATTTTAGTAGGTCATGCATGCATGTATACTCTTAACCATAACTAAGTTAAAAAGGAACTCTCTTGTCAAATTCACAGAAAACCCATACTAGTAGGTTAGCCTTCATTCTATCATGTGGAAGTTTATATATGATTTCCAGACATGATGTAGTTGAAATCTTAGATTTTTCATATCTTTTCTGCCAGCAGACTACCTGACGCATCAAGGTAAGACCGTCATAGTTATCTAACGGCCTTACGATAAGCCGTCACACCTTCTGTTATTTTTAAATTTCTCTATTATCTCTGACGGCCCAGACTCAGTGCGTTACAACACTGTAACGGTCCCACGATAAACAGTCACAATCACTGTGGCGCCTCCATTCTCGACCGTCAGAGTAACTGTAGACAGAATTGAAGAACAATCACATTAACTTATAAATATGCCTAGTTATCTAAGTTTTGAACTGTTGATATGACTTTAAATTTATTAATTGGTTCAGGATAAGTATCGCATGTTAAAAGCATCTTGAATTATTTTAAGGATATGTTAATTTCATGCCAAAGCACTATATTTTGTATTGACTCCATGATTTTAAATGATGTTTTGACAGAGTTTTATCATGATTTCATATTGTTACTCATTCTCTCTTATCAATAGAGTCATTTTCTTTAAGTACATGGCACATATTCCGGTATGTTGTCCATTAATTCACACTTTGCACTATAGGAACATTATTCTTGGACATGAGGACCTCTCTATTAGATATTCCTTCCAATGGACTAGGAAATCTTGTTTCATGGCCTCCGTAATTCTCTGCGAGCCTGGGATTCCCACTAGGACGCCGAGTTGGTTGTACCATTAAAGCCCATTTAGTAGATTACACTATCGATGTTTCTGGTTCTAGCAATGTAATGGATCTATACTGAACCGTCAGGAGCATCTAACGGCCCAATATAAGACCGTCACATTTCACTAAGTCTATTTTACTATTTCTGGATTCAGACTAACGTAATGGCTGAATACTGGAGCGTCACATCATGTAACGGCCCAGTCCTTGACCGTCACATTGTTTGAGTGCTTAACCCAAGGTTTGACCCAATGGTTGATGTTCTGAAGTTTCTAGATGGATTATTGATGATCTAGAACTTGCCATATTATCCAAAGAGGCTTAATATAATGAAATAAAAGTTAAAGAAATGTACCGTTATGTTGCCAATTTATTTCCATAAGCATAACCTTATTTAAGTCATTCTTGACTCTCGCATTATTAAATTGAAGCGTTCAATCATTGAATAGTGTTATCATGAACTTATTAAATTATACATTCTTGGCCATACTTTATTGTTACATGCGTGGAAGTAGTTTGATTTATACTTGAAGATGCGATCGAGCACTGATTGTGTTCAAGGGCTCTATGCTAGTCCCCTCGGTTGATTATCGGAAACATACTATTATAAACTATGGGGTATGGTGCTACTGGCGTCGTATTGCGCTGGGATTACTTTCTCTATAAATAAGTGAAGATCCACGGCACGACATGACTTTCTTGTACTTGACTTGATATTCCACAGAAATTCACGAAGTACTTGCTCATAAGCAAAAGATACTGGAGTGATGATTATGTGACTTGCTAGTACATTCTCGTTACATTCTTATTCTTGAAAGGCCATAACATGTTCTTGTTACATTCTTGCTAGTTCATACTTGCTCTCATTCTATCTTAAACGATCATCTTTGTTACTTTGGGTATTCACATGATTGATCGTATTCGCAGGATTTTACCTTATTTTTTCAAGAGCTAAAATGTTAATTACTTTAATGATGCCTTCATGTTGATGCGAAGATACCTACTGGGCAAGTGTGCTCATTACCTATTTCCATTCTTTTTAGGAAATGAAAGTGATTCGAATTCAGATTCGGGTTATACAAGTAGCTGCTCCGAGAGTGAATGAAAGTGTTGTCAAAGATGAGAGTGAAGACTTAGGAAAGCCTATATTATTTAGATTGAGTCTATGTAATTTTCCTATTTCTTGAGTCTGATAAATTAGAAGAAGTTGAAAGTTATTATATTTGAATATTGATTATCAATGAAATAAGTTGGGGTTTGATTAAAATAGTGTGCAATTACATTTACGTGTGTGATTGTCTTGCGCTCTGATCATTCTTGCTTGCAAGAGGTTTACCATGTCGGCTGTTCATGTTTCTCGAGCGAGTCTACCGCTGTCATAAAGGCTTGAGGCGTGACAGTTAAGTTGGTATCAGAGCCTAAGTCTCAGGACTTAGGAAGAAGAGTTATGTCATAGGATAAGTCCAAGGTTTAAGGACCCCTACCTATGAACTAAGGAAGAAATTTCCACACCCATGTGAGAATTGGGTAGAACCCGGGATAAGATAGTTAATTAGTTTTAAGATTGATTTTCCTTCCAGTTTCATGAGAAATAACAAGTTGTTATTTTTCTCTCAGGTACCCTATTATTACCATGGCTCATCGCGTAGATTGGAATGGTATGCAACAAACTGTTATTGGCCTTACACAGGCATTACAAACCATGGCGCAAGCTGGCGTAGGAGCAAGGGCTGGTGATTTGCATCGCAACTTTCGGAGCTTAAACCCTCCGTGTTTCTACGGTTCTTCTAATCCTGACGAGGTAGAGAACTGGATAGACGAAATGAATTGTATCTTTGATGTTATCCAATGCACCGATCAAGAGAAGGTGCGTCTCACAACCTTTCAACTTAACAAAGATGCCCACACATGGTGGAAGTCGGTTCCGGCACCTCCAGCCGATGCCCCTCATACCTTGGATGGTTTTCTTACCCTATTCCGTGCCAAGTACTTTTCTGAGCATGTAAAAGAGAGAAAGGCTATGGAGTTCGCCTCTCTTCGGCAAGGAATTATGACGGTTGTCGAATATGAACTACAATTCTCAAGGCTTGCACCTTACGCACCGCATCTTATCAGCACCGATTTATTTAAGGCAAATCGGTTCATGGACGGGTTACGGCCCGGTTTCATTCAGCAGCTCGGGACCCAAAACATCCGTACTTATGTGGAAATGGTTCAACGAGCATATTTGTGTGAAAGGACCTTAGAGAAGGTCAAAAATTTAAAAGGGAAAGGAGAAGAATCCAGCCGACGCTCAGATCGACGTTATAAGAAAGAAAAGTTCAGCATCACGGAGCCCTACAAAAGCTGTGATAGTAAGAAAAGATCCAGGAATGGGAATGGTGGAAGTTCCCATAAGTAAAAGAAAGTCAAGGAAGAGAAGGAGCAAGTTGCTACAGCTTGCATGTTTTACGAAAAATTTGGCCATTCGGTTGAGGAATGCTGGAAGCGCCTCGATACTTGTTTACGTTGTGGAAGCAGGGAGCATCGCATGCCAGGTTGCCCCCTTATGAAAGACCAATAGTCTAGTGGAGGACGTAAGAGGCAGGCTCGCCTCAATGCCGTCTTAGAAGAAGAGGAAGCGCCCAGGGATGGTGGGCTTATGGAAGGTACTCTTCAAATTTATTCTCGTCATGCATTTGTGCGATTTGACACTGGTGCCTCTCATTCTTTTATCTCCACTACTTTTGCAAAAACATTATCAATTGCATCCGTCCCCTTACCTTCAGATCTCGCTATTACCACACCCTTAGGTTCTATAGGGAAGTGATAGTAGAAGGTCATAATCTCCCTACAAACTTAGTATGCCTTGACATGAAAGGTTATGATGCCATTTTATGGGTAGATTGGCTTGTAGATCATGATGCTTATATCAATTGCCGAAATAGGATTATATCCTTTCGAAAGCCCGATCTTCCAAGATTTTCCTTCCTTGGCATCAAGTACAAGAAGCATCCTACTATCATATCTTCTCTTCACGCTTGCAAACTTATCTCGCAAGGATGTGAAGCTTTTCTTGCTTATGTCATTGTCACCAAATCCAAGGAGATTATCTTAGCAGACATCCCTATTGTAAATGAGTTCCCCGATGTGTTCCCATCCGAATTACCCAGTTTACCACCCGAGAGGGAAGTAAACTTCACTATTGAACTCATTTTAGGAGCAACACCTGTTTCTATAGTCCCTTACAGGATGTCCCCCACAGAACTCAAGGAACTAAAGAAGCAGTTGCAGGAACTACTGGATAAGGGCTTTATCAGACCTAGCACAACCCCTTGGGGTGCGCGGTTCTATTTGTCAAAAAGGATGGTTCTCTCAGGCTATGCATCGATTACCGACGACTGAATCAACTTACAATCAAAAACAAGTATCTGTTGCCGCGTATTGATGAGCTCTTTGATCAGCTTTCAGGAGCAGAATATTTCTCCAAAATTGACCTCAAATCAGGTTATCATCAGCTTAGAATTGAAGAAGAAGACATTTATAAATCGACTTTTCGAAGTCGTTATCGCCACTATAAATTCGTGGTAATGCCGTTCGGGTTAACAAATGCCCCAGCAGCATTTATGCAACTTATGAATAGTGTTTTCCAACCATATCTGGACCAATTCATCATCGTCTTCATCGATGACATCTTGATATATTCCAAGACAAAGGAAGAACATGAAGAACATCTGAAGATAGCTTTGTAAACACTTAGAGAACAGAAACTTTATGCCAAGCTTAATAAGTGTGAATTCTAGCTCAAGGAAGTTTCATTCCTAGGCCACATTATTTCAAAAGAAGGTCTCACCGTGGATCCTTCTAAGGTAGAAGCCGTTAAGAATTGGAGCCGGCCAACGACCGTATCGGAAGTACGAAGTTTTCTGGGTCTAGCTGGTTATTATAGAAGATTCATTAAGGATTTCTCGAAGATTGCAGTTCCCTTAACTAGACTCATGAGAAAATAAAATCCTTTTGTCTGGTCAAAGGAATGTGAAAAGAGTTTCCAAACTCTTAAGAATCATCTTACTATAGCTCCTATTCTAACACTACCGATGGAAGGTGGTGGATTCCAAGTATATACTGATGCATCTGGCATTGGCCTAGGGTGTGTCCTCATGTAAAATGAAAAGGTAATCTGTTATTCTTCTAGACAATTGAAGCGTCACGAGGAAAATTATCATGTGCATGATTTGGAATTAGCAGCTGTCATATTCACCTTAAAAATTTGGCGTCATTATCTCTATGGAGAAAAGTTCACGGTCTACTCGGACCACAAAAGCTTGAAGTACTTATTTTCTCAAAAAGAGCTAAATATGAGGCAGAGGAGGTGGTTAGAATACCTCAAAGACTTTGATTTTGCTATTCAATATCATCCTGGAAAGGCTAATGCTGTAGCAGATGCACTCAGCAGAAAATCAATGGGTATGCTATCAAGTCTCATGATTAGTATGACTAATCTTATTCCTCAATTTGCTCAGTTGAACTTAGATATTGACAAGAAGGAAGATTGTTTCCTAGCTAATATTCAAGCTCAACCTACATTAATAGAAGATCTGGTCAAGCTGTAAAATGATGATCCTTTATTATTGGAGATCAAGGCCAATGTTGAACAAAGGCTGGATTTTTCTATTAAGGATGGAAGCTTGCTATTTAAAGACCGAGTATGTGTACCGGATCATGAGGATACGAAGAAATTGATTCTTGAAGAAGCACATAAATCCAGGTATACCATTTACCCAGGTAGTACAAAAATGTATCAGGATCTCAAAAGAAATTTCTGGTGGCCCAACATGAAGAGGGAAATAGCTGATTTTGTGTCTCGCTGTCTTACTTGTCAACAAGTAAAGGTAGAACATTTTAGACCCGCAGGTAAACTGCATCCCTTGAATATTCTCGAATGGAAGTGGGAGACAATAGGGATCGATTTTATTATGGAGTTACCTAAGACAAGAGGTGGACACGATGGTATATGGGTAATTATAGACCGATTAACTAAATCTGCACATTTCATACCAATCAAAAGTAGATGGTCTGTGGATATCTTGGCAGCATTATACATAAGAGAAATTGTTAAATTACATGGTGTCCCAGTCACTATTATATCTGATAGAGATCCTCGATTCACTTCACAGTTTTGGAAGGGTCTACAACAGTCACTAGGGACTAGATTGAATTTCAGCACAACCTTTCATCCATAAACTGATGGTTAGACAGAAAGAACGAATCAAGTGGTGGAAGACATGCTCAGGGCTTGTGTTATTAATTTTGGAGGTAGTTGGCATGATCACTTGCCTCTAGTAGAATTTACATATAACAACAGTTATCAGGCCAGCATACAAATGGCACCTTTTGAAGCTCTATATGGAAAAAGTTGTCGATCACCAATATGTTGGAATGAAATAAGGGAAAGACAATTCCTAGGCCCCGATATTATCAGAGATTCTACAGAGAAGATCAAGCTTATTCAAGAGACAATAAAGATGGCGCAAGATAGGTAGAAATCTTATGCTGATAATCGAAGACGTGACTTGGAATTTCAAGAAGGAGACCATGTGTATCTCAAGATTTCTCCAGGTCGTGGTATTCGAAGATTTGGCATTAAGGGCAAGCTAACTCCAAGGTTCATTGGCCCGTTTGAAATTCTTGAAAGGGTCGGTGAAGTGGCCTACAAACTGGCTTTACCTCCATAATTAGCAGGAGTTCATGACGTATTTCACGTCTCTATACTGAAGAAGTATGTATATGATCCTGACCATATTATCACTTATGACAATCTGGAGATTCAAAAGGATATGACGTACGAGCAAACGCCAATAAAGATTCTAGAATGGGAAGTGCGTCAACTAAGAAATAAAGTTATTCCTATGGTCAAGATTCAATGGAAGAAAACATGGTCATATGAAGCAACATGGGAAACTGAAGCAACCATGCGGAAGAGATTCCCAGAATTATTTTAACTGTAAGTACACTCTCCATAATCCATGTATTGAATTTGGGGACCAAATTCTTCTAAGTGGGGGAGGGTGTAGTGCCCCAGAATTTATATAATAATTTCTAGATTATTTATACAATTTTTTGGAATTTATTAGGAATTTATAAAGGCTAAATAGATTAATAACTGGATTATTGAAATAATAAGTCATTATAAGGCCCAATTGTGTCAAATAATTAACCTAGCCTATTTAAATAAAATCCAAAAGGTTTAGGGACCAAGCCCATTAAGTTTGGCCCATATTCTAGAAGGTTATTTAGCCTATTTACGTATTTTAAAAATAAATACTATTTTTATATATAATAATATGGATAATTAACAAAAGAGTTTGATTTATGTTGAATTCTGTGCACGTTGGATGTAACGGTATATCGTGATACCGCCACAGCCACGTAACACACTAGTCTTGATGCGTTACACCCTGATAGTTCCGTGAATGGAAGAACGAGCATAAAGATTGAAACTTTGGGATCCTATCTGCAAGAGATCAACTTGGGAGAGCTTATAACATTACTAAGGCCTCTTAGGGGTTAGGTTCGGGCAAATTAAGGACTTTAGAATCGATCTAATCTTCAAACCCTAGTCAAAACCCTATAAATAGGACCTAGTTCTGAACTGAACGACTCTTACTTTTGGCTCGTGAAGAATCAAGGTAAGGAGTCATAATTTCGGGTACGTTCTTTAGAAGACTTTGTTTAGTATACTTTAGACTAATAGTTTTCCAAATTTCATGTTAGGAGATCAAGCAACCAAGGAGATTGAAGCTTCCAAAGTTGTTGGTTCGACCATAATAACTCAGGAAACTGAACGCAAGACCCCTGAAGATCAAGAGATTAGGACGTCTAAACGAGATAATTAGAGCTCAATCCTTTAGAACTTTTTGTTCACCTTTGTTTCATCTTTTTACCCTCAAAATTTCACATCTTTAGGTCAAGAGGTCGTGGAGTTAGAGCAGCAGGAAATTGTTAAAAAATCACTAGAAACGGAGAACTAGGGCACGGTTTTCAGACTCAAATTAGAAGCTTAAAGCCTAGTTAAGAGGTAGGTCATCTCATGATTGGTCAAAATATCTTGTTAGGGATAAAAGCCCTCTGATTTTGATTGATTTTATGCATCATAGATCATGAATTTCATGTTTTAGTAGGTCATGCATACATGTATACTCTTAACCCTAACTAAGTTAAAAAGGAACTCTCTTGTCAAATTCACAGAAAACCCATGCATACTAGTAGGTTAGCCTTCATTCTATAATGTGGAAGTTTATATATGATTTCCAGACATGATGTAAGTTGAAACCTTAGATTTTTTATATCTTTTCTGCCAGCAGACTATCTGACGTATCAAGGTAAGACCGTCATAGTTATCTAACGGCCTTACGACAAGCCGTCACAACATCTGTTGTTTTTAAATTTCTCTGTTATCTCTGACGGCCCAGACTTAGTGCATTACAACACTGTAACGGTCCCACGATAAACCGTCACAATCACTGTGACGCCCCAATTCTTGACCGTCAGAGTAACTGTAGACAGAATTGAAGAACAGTCACATTAACTTATAAATATGCCTAGTTATCTAAGTTTTCAACTATTGATATGACTTTAAATTTATTAATTGGTTCAGGATAAGTATCGCATGTTAAAAGCATCTTGAATTATTTTAAGGATATGTTAATTTCATGCTAAAGCACTATAGTTTGTATTAACTCCATGATTTTAAATGATGTATTGACAGAATTTTATCATGATTTCATATTGTTACACATTCTCTCTTATCAATAGAGTCATTTTCTTTAAGTACATGGCACATATTCCGGTATGTGTTGATACCCGTTTTATGACCAATAAGTCGGGTCACCTCTTTATTCATTATATATGATGCTCCCAGTTGTTCACTCTTCATCGAGTCTCTTTGTTTAGTTGAAGATCATTTCTTGGGTCTTGGTTCCTTGATCGGATGTGGCTCTTTGTGGCATTTCATTTTGATTAAAGCTTAGAAAAACCTTCATTCTATCTTTTGAAATTCATTGATAATAACGGTCTGTCCCAGGCGCGTTTCTTCCTTATAACGGATAGGTCCTGGGCCGTTACTCCTTAAAGAGTCATGAAGCTTAAGGTCTTGTTTCGAAGCTTATCCTTTGGCCTATATGTTGAATATAACGGTCTGTCGTGCAGCCGTTGTTTCATTATGACGCCCTATGCCTCGGCTGTTGCTTTCTTTATAGAGTCCTATTGTTTTGATTTTCTTCCTGTTGATCTTATCTCTTTGGGATAAGGTTGAAAGTAACGGATGTTCCTTGATGCGTTATTTCACTGTGGCGGTCTGTCGTGCAGCCGTTACTTCCTTCAGAGAGTCCTGGCAGTTCAGGCCTTTTCTCTGCTACTCCGTGGTCGAGATAAGAACTTGGATTGACGATATCTCTTCCAAATCTGATCCTCAAGACCTTCTATTTGATTCTATGGACTCTTGGTGATATTATCTTCAAGGATTTGTTAAGAGTTATCCCTTTATCTTGCTGGATTTTCCTCTGCTCGACCTGAGGGTTTGAGGGTCTATAAATAGAACCCTTGACTTCATGCTCAAAGGGAGGAAATTCTGGAGTTTGCGTCGAAGTGCTGCCGCATTTTAGAGTCACGATTGATCAATGAGGAGTGCTTCTCACGTTCGTTTGCTGCCTGGTGAAGGGAGTATCTGTTCCTCTTGGTTCCAAAGTTCATATTTGCATATTGAATTCCTTTTCCATCTCCCTTTCATCATAAGCATTATTTCTCTCCTTTCTCCACGTCTTCACTGGTTTTCATCATCTAAACATCCTCCCAATCTTTTAAAACGCCCAGAGGGGTTAAAAAACCAAAACTTCCCGGTATTTCCCTTTCCTTTTGATGATATTGTGTTTATTGAAGAATTGATGCTATATTGTCTAAAGGGCTAATTTGGGTTGTTTTCTCTTGCTTTCCACGTCTTTGGCAGGTTTACAGGTCCACCAGTACGAGGCCCAAGTCTTCTAGCCGGCTAGAAGAGTTGGAGTTAAAAGGATTCATGTTTTGTTACTGCAGGTTATTTGACGGTCTTGTGCAGGCGCGTCATATTCTTCCAGCGGTCTATCGAGCGACCGTCACTTCCAAGTGACGCATAGGGTTCTGGCCGTTACTTTCAGCTGACCTGCAGGCTTCTTTGATCTTTCCTCTCCCGTGGGCGAGTGCTTCATCCACCTATTTCCAAGGTATTTTCAGGTCTTTGGCTTGTTTTTACTTTGGTGGCGATCACATCTTTCTTAGGTATTGGGCATTAGCTTTCTCTTTCGCATCTCACATCTTTTATTTCCTTGCTTGTTCCACCCCTCGCGGTGTGTTTCTATTTACTCGTTGCTCCACGCGCCGGCGTGTGTTTTTCCTTTATTCCTTAGCTTAGTTTGATTGAGATAGCATGCCCATGCTACAGCTTGCTTTGGTTGCCTAGGTTCATGATCACATGTTCATAGGTTGAGTGCAGATCTTTGATTATTTGCTTGTCATCTTGCTACATATCATCACTAAGACCCCAAAAAAAAGAAGATAGAGAAGCAAAATAAAATCAAAAGATAATTTTTTGGCGATCACTGTGGGACCTCTTGTGCCAATCGTGCTTTTGATTCCTGTTAAACCTGCCATCATCTCTTGTGTTGTTCCCCTCCCGTTTTCCTCTTATTTCTTGTTGATCTTGGTTTTCTGAGCGTTCTGATGGCCCTGTGTCCCTGCGTTGGAGTCCTCTGACGCAGGGTCATTAGACCGCCACATCTGTTCTGCTGCGAGAGTTTTCACGGTCTTTTCCTGTTACTTCTGGTTGATTTTGGCTCTCTGGCTCATTTGACGGTCCTACCTCCCTGCGTTATATTACTTCTGGCGGTTTGGTCTTCGACCGTTATTTTATTCTGACGCAGGGCTCCTCGACCGTTATACTCCAGACAGGTACGCATCCGAGGTGCATTTATTTCCGCAGTTTCTGCTGTGACCCTTTGCTTGGGTGATACTTGACTTCCTCCTTGCTTTGTTTCATATCTCCATATCATTGCGTGCATCATTGTTTATTAGATCATAGGCTAGACTTTGCATGCACTCCGGTGCACATAGGGGCATTCATACATTCATATCATAGATTGCATCTTCCTACCTTGTTGTGAGGACCTCTCGTCTCCATATTCCTTGGGGCCGACTAGGAAATCACACCAGGGACCTCCATAAGTCCCCGCGAGCCATGGATTCCCACACGGACGCCGGGCTGGTTGTACCTTTCCCACCCCGTGTCTAGGGTTGCATAAGTGAAGGAGTGATTACACTTAGAGTCAAGCTGAGTCCCATACCCATCTCCTGTTAGGAACCCATTGTTGAGGGCACATTTCAATCAATTCACTAAAGTTCCGAAGGAGAAATCACAAGAATCTTGATGCATCATCTTAAACAACTTGGTTGACTTGGGGTGTCTTCATCTTTTATCACTTACGTCTTTTGTTAAAACATCCGAGTTTGGTTGCTCATTGTGTGATTGTTTGTGTTGATTGTTTGCATCATCAAGGTTGTCCGTTGCATGTGGAGTTATTTTCGTCCGTCCGAACCATCTCCTCAAGTCAATTCCTTCTTCACGTTCTATTCCAATCCTCTCTTCGAGTCCGCCATGGCATCATTCAATCCTCCCCGTTCCCAAGAGGACTCTCTTCCTCAAGGGCTCCTTGAAAACCCTCCTAGGGTTATCACCTTTTCTTTTGGAGAGGGGACTACCCCCCTTCCATCCTCCACTTCTATAGAAGGTGGTCAAGCTACCCCTTCTCTCTCCACTCCTTCCGCGGGCTCCATTCTTCAGATCCAACTTCAAGTTCTTTATCAGGCCATGCAAGGGTCCAACACATCTCCTTCTAAATCCAACCCTCCTATCGATCCATCTAGAATTAGTGGGCCCTCTGTCCATCCCACTCCGATTGATCTCACCCCGGTCCAACCTCGGACCATCACTTTCACAGGCATGGAGACGGCCCAATCTTCCAACTCAGCCTATCAATCTTTTGATAAAGGGAAGTCACTAGTCCCTTCCTTTGCTCAGGTGGATCATCATACATCGGGCCCGATGGCTCCGCAAGTTCTCATGGGCCCTTCAGATTTCTTGCGCCCTCAGCAAGGGGTGGCTCAAGCCCATTCTAATCTGGGCCAGTCTCAGGCCCAATATCCTTCTTATGGGCCCCCCATTTCCATTGTCTATCCTTCTGCTCCTGCCTATGGGCTTCCACCTTCTGCCACAATCGTCCCATCTGCTCCTCAAATTCAATCAGCGTCCTTCACTACCCCTGCTCCCTCCCGAGAGCAGGACTTGCTTGATAAATGGGCCACCATGCGGCAACAACTCGATTTCCTCCAGAAGCGGGTTGGCCCACAATCTTTGGCAAATGTTCCTGTCCCGAGCTTTCAGAACATTCGGTTCCCTCCGCAATCAGAGCTCCCCAGCTATCGCAAGTACGATGGGAACGGCAATCCCTTCATTCATGTGAGGGATTTTCTATATGAGTTGGCGCAGTTCCAATATGATGATCGCCTTGTGGCGTACTTATTCCGCCGATCTTTGGATGGTGTTGCTCTGGAGTGGTTCTACTCTTTGCCGCTAGAAGAAGCTGAAAGTTTCAAGGTAGTAAAGGACAAATTTATCCAACGGTTCCAAGACAGGGTCGGCCCGGAATACTCATTTACAGATCTAGTAGCCGAGAAGATGAAGCCAGATGAGGAGTTCACCACTTATGCAGACAGGTGGAGATAGATGGCTGCTAGAGTGCCTGGCCACATTCCGGAGGAAGAGAAGGTCAAGCTGCTCATTTCAAATGCTACCCCGACCTTCAGGAACATCCTGGCAATGAATGATATAGCTAACATGCATCAACTCTATAGCCGGGCGCGCTTCATACAAACCCAGTTCAAGGATTCTCCCATACAACCCCTATTTGAAAACCAAAAGCCCAAATATCACAAGAAACCACAAGGGCCGGTTACCGAAGGGGTCCAGACAAACGAACAGGTACAAGGCGTTGCCTTTCCATTCCAAGCCGCACCATTCCGCTTCCCCCAAAACCCCCGCACTCCACAAAATCCTGCTTCACAGAACTTTCAAGCCGCTCCGCAAAACCCCCGGCCTACCTTCACCACCCCACAAAATGCCTTCATCGCTCCACAACAATAACCACCACCTCCGCAATACCATAATGTCCCTCCACCCAACGGCTATAATAACAATCCGAACAACAAGCGCCCGGCTCCCAAGAGGGCACAATATCCTCCACTGCCAGAGACCCTCACGGATATCTTCTCGGCTCTTATGTCGATGAATGCAATTCAACTTCCTCCGGAACGGCCTAACTGGAACCCAGCCGTTGATCAGATGAAATATTGCATGTTCTATAGGCAGCCAGGCCACACTATCGAAGGATGTTATCAATTCCAGGATCTGGTATACGATCTCCATGAGGGACAGAGAATCGATTGGGCCACGATGCATCGGGCCATTGTTGAAATCAAAGAGAAAAGAGGGCAGCAGCCGAGGCAGCAAGTACAGCAGCAACAAGCATCGCAGCCGCAGCAGCCACTACCACAACAGCAACTACAACAGGCTCAGGATCTGGGGATCCATCAAAATCCGATGCCAAATCATCCACCTGCTCTACAGCAACCTCAGCCGCCTGCACTGGCTCAAGTGAACGTAGTTCAACCCCCGGCCCCTAGTGCCGAGTGGTCTTTTGATGACGATGGCGCCACACCGCAAGTCATGGCCCTCCACAACAACCCCCGCAATCCTCTTACCCCCTTCTTCGTCCTTCCTTCACACCCAATATCCTCTCCACTTGTCCTCCCGTTTACGTCCGCTCCAACAAATTCACTACCACCCACCACTCCGTCATACCCTTCGCCACTTGCCTCTGCTACCATCATCACGCCATCGCCTAACCTATCACCTGTCTTGACTCCTCCACCAACACTCCCTCCATCCGTACCATCCACCATCACCATCCCGCCTTCCATCAATCCTTCACCCATCATCCGCTCACCGCCCATTACCCCCACTAACCTCACATCCCACCTACTCATCTCCCCTACACAGCCTACTCCGCTTATTCACTCCGCAGGGCCCATTATACTATCCACCGATGCCGCGGCCGCTACAAGTTGCGCCTTAAGAAGCGGGAAGATGTTCCATCGGAACTACCCTACTACTTCTAATCCCCAGTATTCTCAGCCGATGGTCGAGCAAGAAGAAGCCGAACCTCTGCCGGGTACTCAATATGACTTGCTGCATCATCTGGATCGAGTGCCCGCTAAAATATCTGTGATGGAGCTGATCAAAAGGTCTACCCTTCATCAGGATGCACTGAGAGATTTCTTACAGAAGGTAATGGTCAGCGAAGATATGGCAGTCGACAGCTTACCAACGGCACTAGCAACTATCTCCAAAGGGCCGGCAATCACGTTTTCAGAATCGAGCTAGCACTTCCGGAAGCTCGGCAAATGTCGCTCTGCATTACAATCACCCTGAACAAAGTCAGCATTGAAGCAACGCTGGTTGACACCGGGGCTTCAATCAATGTGTGCCCACTCAGCACTCTACGAGCTTGCAACATATCCGAAGAGTTATTACGACCTACCCCGACCACTATAGCAGCATATGACAATTCAAGGCGAGCATGTCACGGGGTGGTCACTATCCAAGCAGAGCTCAGACAGCTTACAATGGCCGTAGAATTCTATGTACTAGACATCGACCCTATGTTCAAGGCTATCTTGGGTCGTCCATGGCTGGATACGCTCGGTGCCGTGCCATCCACCGCACATCAGTGCGTCAAATTCCCTTTCCAAGGGAGGATCGTCAAGGTCAAAAGCCTATCTACAGTGCAATCGGTTAAGGCCATTTCAGAACATATTCCTCCTACACTTTGGCCAAGCAGCCGACCCGTCATATCAGTGCTGGATTTGAACTTCCCTTGGGCTTATACGCCTCCTAGGCCCATCACTGCCCCAGTTAACATCAAGATGAAGCCCCAAATCTGAGACTCAAAAGGCTGGAACATTATATTAAAACTGGGCTACCAACCGGGGAGAGGCCTCGGTGCACAATTACAAGGAATGACCAAGCCCATACCCAAGGGAAGAAAGATGGGCAGGAGAGGTCTTGGCTACAAAGAAACCGCATTATCTGTGATGGGTGATTCTGGGCCACTCAACTAGGACTACCGCCAGCACTTTGTCCGAGGACCTCTCCAGCCCGGCACATTAGCTCTGCAGCCAGCTCCCTTAGAGAGAAATACAGTATGTCCGATTGCCAGTCCTCCGCCGGCACTAAAAAGGCCAGAACATGATATGCTTGATTATGGTCAAACCCTTCAGGGATTGTTTCATGAAAAAGATTGCCAAAGAAGCAAGAGGTTCGGCTTATGCAATGGAGGCCGAAGAAGCGGCCAGACGATGATCCACGGGAGGAGGGGAGCTCGCCGATTGTCTTTTCTTGGTCTCCCTCCCGCTTTCAATCTCTCCTCCAACAATGGGAGTTCTTACCCCGTCTTCCTCTTATCATGGTAAATCCATCCTTTGTTGATCCGCCCGATATTCTCTTTGTTCCTTGCACTTGCGGGCACTGCCCGCCCATTGATTTATCCACTCTATTCACTCTTCCTCCTCCCAACGCCCAACTCCACGAGATGTGGTTCTCATCTTCCGATCCCTTCTTTGACTGCATCTTCCCTGAGCTATTCCCTATGCAGCTCCCGCCTCCTCCATCTTGTTGTATAGTCTCTGCTGATCTTAAAAAAAAACGTCAAATTCAAAATGGAGATTTCAGTGGAAGATTATGCTACCCTGTCTCCATCCTCATCCCAGGGGCACGAGTTCCCTGCTCCTTCCCTTCCACTAGGTCTCCTTTCTCCTAGGTTAGGATTAGGGTCTATCGAGTCTAGGGAAGTAGAATTAGTTAGGTCTAAAGAAGTAGGGTCTTGTTCTAGGTCATCCAACCCCTCCTCCTCTGAGCCGCGCCCGCTTGTGCGTCCTCCCAAATCTGTTCCTGATAGGTTCTTGCAAGACCTAGCTCAGCGCTGTCATGCCCTTTTAAAATGTCCGGAATTTGTTGCTACGGTAATTACGATTGAGGATGAAGAAGAAATAGAAGGGGCGTGGGGCGATGACGGACTTGGCGTCTATGAGATCTTGGGTGAAAAAGATCCGATTAATGAGGACAACAATGTAGATGACACTGCCGATATGTATGCACAAGGACTGAAGAGATTCGACGAGCCGTCGACGGCAGTGGATGAACCTACAAAGGAAATCGACTTGGGGACTGAAGAAGATCCAAGGCCTATCATTATCGCTGCTAACCTCCCTCCACAAGTAGAAGAGGATTTAATCAAAGTTCTAAGGGAGTATAGCAATTCCTTTTCCTGGTCTTACGAGGACATGCCAGGTCTTGACCCCTCTTTAGTGGAACATCGACTCATGCTTAAACCAGGGGCAACACCTGTCAAACAACGGTCAAGAAGATTTCACCCCCACATGGCCTTAAGGATTAAGGAAGAAGTTGACAAGTTATATAAGGCCAGATTCATCAGAGTTGTTCTATATCCTCAGTGGGTGGCAAACATAGTCCCTGTTATCAAGAAGGATGGAAAGGTACGTATTTGCATCGATTTCAGGGATCTCAATAAAGCATGTCCCAAGGATGATTTCCCGCTGCCTCATATAGACGTCCTAGTAGACAACACCGCAGGGTATGAAGCTCTATCATTCATGGATGGATATTCGGGCTATAATCAAATCCGTCTCGCTCCCGAAGATCAAGAGAAAACTTCCTTCACCACGCCCTGGGGCACGTACTGTTATGTGGTTATGCCATTTGGTCTGAAGAACGCGGGCGCCACCTATCAAAGGGCGATGATGGCCATCTTCCATGACATGATGCATATCTATATGGAAGCTTACGTGGATGACATTTTGGTGAAGTCAAGACTAAGGAAGAGCACCCCTCTATTCTGGCTAAGGTACTGCAAAGAGCCAGGGACTACAAGCTTAAGATGAATCCGAAGAAGTGTGTATTCGGAGTCTCCTCAGGGAAGCTGCTAGGCTTTATAGTGAGCAAACTGGGGATCCAGATTGATCCTAACAAAGCACAGGCCGTCATGGATATGCCTCTGCCTAAGAATAATACGAAACTTCGAGGATTGATTGGTAGATTGCAATTCATTAGAAGATTCATATCCCAACATTCCCAAAGGTGCCGTCCATTTTATGAATTGCTTAAGGTGGGGGTTAAGTTTGAATGGAATGAAGATTGTCAAAAGGCCTACGAGGACTTGAAGGAATATCTATCCAATCCCCCAGTTTTGCAACCTCCTGTCCCTGGGAAACCCCTAATCCTATATATCTCGGTCATTGAGAACTCCCTAGGGGCAGTCTTAGCACAACTGGATGATGAAGGAAAAGAGCGGGCTGCGTATTACCTCTCTCGGTTATTCAACCCAGCTGAATCCAGATACACCGCTATGGAGAAGATTTGTGCCGCCTTAGTGTGGGTAGCTCAGAAGTTGAAACACTATTTCCTTGCCCACCCAGTTAGGTTGATCTCTAGAATGGACCCGATTCGCTATCTCTTAGAAAAGCCCGTCCTTTCTAGTAGGTTAGCGCGCTGGCAGAGCTTCCTCTCTCAATTCGACATCACCTTTGTTGTTCAGAAGGTGGTCAAAGAATATGCCATTGCTGAGCATCTCGCTCATCTCCCCATTCCTCACACCGATTCCATCCAGGACGATTTCCCTGATGAGCATCTTTCTGTTATCTCTCATCACCCCTTCTGGTCTCTGCACTTCGACGGTGCACTCAATTCTCAAGGCCGAGGGATCGGTGCTGTTCTGCTTACTCCAGAGGGGGTGACCATTCCCTTTGCTTATCAACTTCAGTTTCCTGCTACCAACAACATCGCTGAGTATGAGGCTCTCCTGACCGGACTAAAGCATGCCTATATCCTAGGCGCACGTTATTTAAACATTATAGGAGATTCTCAGCTCGTCCTACGGAAAGTTCTGACCACTTACCGTACTCGTGACCCCAAGCTCAAGCCTTATCAAGATCTGGTCACGCTCCTTGCCAGGCAATTCCGTAAGCTGATCTATATCCATACTCCCCGTTCTCAGAACATTCTAGCTGATGCTCTGGCATCCCTTGCTTCTTCCCTATCTTTCCCTCTCAGTCGGAGCACTGAGACTATCGTCGTTCAGAGATTGGACGCACCCTCTCTTCAGGACCCTTGGTTCATTAATCTTAGGAAATCTGTAGAGGCAAGAGCTGAGAAGGGAGATCTTAAGGAAGTATCTTTAATAGAGCTAGAAGAGATCCTGGACGAAGAAGAGTTGCCTTGGTATCATGAAATCGAGTTGTTTTGTAAGGAGGGATTGTTCCCAGAAGGGACAACTGCCGAGCAACACAAGTCAATCAAAAGAGCCGCCGCAAGGTATACTATTGTCGCAGGAGAACTGTACAGGCGCGCTACTAATGGGATGCTCATGAGATGCTTAGATGATGTTGAAGCTTGGAAGGTGGCCGAAGCAGCCCATTCTAGTGAGTGTGGGGGTCATGTCAATGGCCAAGCTCTAGTGAAGAAGATTCTAAGGCAGGGCTACTATTGGCCCACTCTAGAGGAAGATTGCTCCCTCTATGTCCGGAGGTGTCTTAAGTGCCAACTCCACGCTGATAAAATTCATTCTCCAGCTTCATCTCTCCATCCTATGACCGCTCCTTGGCCATTCTCTATGTGGGCCTTTGACGTTGTCGGCCCGCTCTGTGATCCTAATTCCCAGATCAAGCAGAAATCATTTATCCTTACCGCCACTGAGTACTTCACCAAGTGGGCTGAAGCTGAGGCGTACGCAGAGATCAAAGCTACAACGGTGTGCCACTTTATTATGAAGAATATCATCTCACGGTTCGGAGTGCCAAGCAGCATCATCACCGACAACGGACCCTAGTTCATTTCCCAAGAGCTCAAGGACCTATGTAAGAAGTTCAATATTGCATTGCATCATTCATCTCCATATTATCCTCAAGGCAACGGCCAAGCTGAGGCCACTAATAAAACCCTTCTTAAAATCATCAAGAAAACATGTGAAGCTCATAAGTTCTCTGATTGGTCAGAAAGATTAGTGGAAGCTCTGTGGGCTTACCGCACCTCCGTCCGTACCCCTACGGGACAAACTCCCTATTCTCTTACCTACGGGATGGAGGCGGTGCTCCCATATGAGATCCTGATCCCTTCCCTTAGAGTGCAGCTTGATAAGGAACTTAATCTCGATGAACGTCGAGAGGCGTTGCTGGTTCAGTTGGAACTCTTAGATGAGAAGAGGATGAATGCGGCCGATCATGTATCCGTTTATCAAAAAAGGGTTTCGCGTTATTTTCAAAAGAAGGTAATCGAACGTAAGTTTCAAAAAGGTGATATGGTTTTGAAACGAAAATTCATTCGGTCTGCAGGTCCTAGGTCTAAATTACAACCTAATTGGGAAGGGCCGTTTGTCGTAAAAGAAGCTTATCCGGGAAATGCTTATCGTTTAGTAAACGCAGAAGGTGAGGAGCTCTCTCACTCGTGGAATGGGTTGTATCTTAAGCGTTTCTTTCCTTAGAGTCTAACCATGTGCTACCCCGGTAGCAAGATGTTCCTCCTGTCACTAAAGGAGTCCCGAGTGAGGCAATCACACACTACACGACGTCCCTGGTCAGGTTTTCCACGTTGAGAAAGGACAACGTTTCTCCTTGGCCATGCTTTAAGGGAAAGTTAAGGTCCCTGTCCGTTTCTTCCTTCAGTTAAAACCAGGGGCAAGAGGTGAATAAAGAGGCGATAACCGATCCAAACACCCTCACGAGAAGAGGTCTCAAATAGGGGCAGTCCGTTATGACCTGACGCCACAAGAAACAAAAGAGACAGCGAAGGGGCAATCTTTATGACAAAATCAAAAGCATCACCTCAAAGTCGATATAGTATGAATTATGAATTCCAAAGCTCCAGAAAGGCAAAGCAAGAAAAGCTAGGCATGACAAGAGTGGCAGTATAGTTCCTCGCGGGACGTTATGAGCCCGGTCGCATGCATGCCTAGGGTGGATTAAGGTTCGATGACGGACTCAAAGCCCCGGCACAACAGACCAAGTCTCTAATGGGTTGTACGGAAAAGAAATCAAGTCTTAAAAACTTCTATATCTGTCCTAAAGCTTACCCCCCGTATTCTGTTTTTCTTGTAGGACCAAGATTAGTACCCTGGGTATGGCCCAGGCAGAAACACCGTCATGACAATTGGACCTTGTCCAGGGGTCGTCACCTTCTCTCACACCCACCCCCGGACTCGATATCAACAAGGAAGGGCTCACGCTGCTGGGGAAGCACTAGTTTTCTAAAATCCAAAAAAATTAAATATTTTCAAAATCCAAACAAATTTAATATTTTTCAAAACCCAAAAAAAAAATCGGAATATTTCCTAAATCCAAAAACATCAAATATTTTCAAAACCCAAACAAATCAAATATTTTCAAAGTCTCACAAAAATCAGATATTCTCCAAAACCCCCGAAAAACACCATCATATGCATTGCATGCATTGCATTATTTTTATTATGTTTTCCGCCTATTTAACAAGGCTCCACCCCTTGACCAAATATTGAGAAACGGTCATTATCTAACTTGCTTCAAGGCAAGGGGTTATGTCTAAGAGCAGATCTAACTTGTTTCATGTTTAAAGTGTGCGCAGAATACGAGATCAAGATCAAAGTGAGAAGCTCACAATTATGCAGATTCAAAGGCTGTAACGCGTCACCACCAGGCCACTACAGTCATCTGACGGTCATATCCTTACCGTCACTCCTCTTCTTGCATAAGCTTTCGTTCTTTCAGCAGCCATCATTCTAACGGCCAGGGTTATGACCGTTACTTACTCTAACGGCCTGAGTCTTGACCGTTACATCCCTCAGAGAACAGGGTTCTTCGTGCTTCCATTCTGACGGCCTATCGTCAGGCCGTCATTTCTTTATAGCGGCCTAGTGCACATCCGTTATATACTCCAGAGGCTTTGCCTGTTCACATCAGTCCAGACAATCAAGCCACAAAACTCTTGCTCATTCAACTGAGACAATCTCATCTCATTCAATCAGGCTTAATGAAAAATGAATTCACAAAATTTCAACTTTTTTTCATACAACCAACATCTCTCTAAATAAAAAAATCAAGCTACATTAAGTTTTTCATCTGCAAGAGGGCGGATCTTCCTCAACTCTTTCACGTAACCTCGGCGTGCTTCGTCGTTCTCTTCAACTTCTTCTTGCCACGGGTGCACTTTGCTGATCTCCCACATGGTCAGTGCGTTCCCGATCGCTCTTTCATCCTCCTCGGTCCCCATCTTCCTAGATAGAAGGGGAGGGTAGTGTGATAGTGCAGGAGCTTGGGTTCTTGGAAATCCGATTTGAAGATGGCACCGGTGCGGGTTGTAGATCGCCATTGTAGTGTTCCCCACTAGCTGGAGGTCCAGGCCTTGACGCCACGGTATTTTAAGAGGAGTGCTTCGAAGGATTCTTGGTCGCATATTGAACTTGTCTATTGGTAAAGTGTTGAAGAAGAGGCGCCATTCATCCCGAGTTTTCTTATCCGCCGTCTTGCATTGAACCTGTGAAGAGTATCCAAATGCCCCTCCAATGAAGAAGAGAGGGTGGCTCTCGAAGATTCCACTGGCCGAAGTTATGTCTTCCTTTGGTTGGAATTTGACTCTCACTCCCATCCAACACTCAAGAAGTATCATGGAGCCGAACAAAGGTCCTCCTAGGTAAGCTGAACTCAGGCTCTCACGGCTCAATCCGTCTCGGAATACAACTCAGGCTCCAACGGTCCATCGTGGGACCGTCATTTGTCTCTGACGCGCCAGAATGGGGCCGTCGCATTTCCTGTAGGTTCAAGTTCGCCTGATCCTATTCTGTGAAGTCTGACGGTCCAGCGTTTGACCGTCATTCCTTCGTAACGCATGAACCCTGAGCTGTTACACCCTCAACCGTTCAGCTCCTTGGCTTCTGGGCTAAAACATTTCCCGACGGTCTTGGTCAGGACCGTTGCTTCACCCTGACGCATCTCCTTTGGGCCGTCGCATTTCCTGCTTGTTGCCCTGCAAACCATCGCTCTGCCATGATCAACGGTCTAGCATTAGGCCGTTATTTGTCTTTGACGTGCCTTCCTTTGACTGTCACTTTTCCTGTAGCCCCAGCTACAATTTGACCACTGCCATGGTTAACGGCCCTTATCTAGCGCGTTATTTGATTATGACGGTCTGAATTTGGACCGTTACATTCTCTGCTGCTGAATTGAGGCTATTTCTTCCTGCCCTTGCCTAGACCTGGCGGTCTTTCACATTTTACACCTCCTTCTCCGCACATTCTCATGCACAACTGTTTTTCATTTATCACACACATGCATTCATACACACATCTCACACATTCATCATCACATACAATCCTTCATTTGTTTTTGGCGTTTCACAAACACACATTCCTGCACAAAATAACAAAAGACCAAAAAGAAATTTCTTTTTTCACTCCATTTTTCTATATAAGTCATGTACAAGTGATAACAAAAAGGCAAAGGAAAAATATATATATCACTCGGCCGGCTTATCTCCCGGGCCGCCATCACTATCTCCAGTACCCTCGGGCTGCCTGGCTATTGGTCCCATGGCGCTGTGCTCACCCTCTGGCTGTCGTCTCTGGTCCGCCTCCTCGTTCCTCCGATGGCCGGAAGAACTAGTAAAATACCCGCGAACTCCGCTGATAGGGGCCATGCTCTGGCTCCGACTGCTCGTCCCCGACCTCTTCCCTAGAAGTCGGAGTGCATCCTTCAAGGCCCCAATCGCGCCCTTCATCAAAAAAGGTCTGCACTCGGAACTGATCTCGCTCGCCTCTTACACGCGCGATGTCGGCCCTGAGTCGCTCCACCTCTCCGTCATCCGGGCGTCGCGGGGTCTCCGCTCGCAATCTGGCCATCTCCGCCCGCACAAGCTCCGTTTCTGCTCGGGCTCTCTCTGTCTCGGCCCGGCTCCTCTCTATCTCTGCCTGGAGACGCTCTGCCTCCGACCGAGCCTGCCTCGCCTCGGCCACTGCTGCGGCTACCTCTCTCGCCTGTAGATTGCATTTCATATAGTTAATCATAAGACATTTAATTGGCATCATCATGAGCATAAGCATTTTTAGCATCTTACCCGCTCTGCGAGGGTGGCCTCCGCCTCCTCGGCCCGGGCAACCGCCCGAGTGAACTCGGCATCCCTCTCTGCCCTGCCTCCCGCAGGCTGAGAGGAAGATGATGGGGCCTCCGGTCCAGCTCGTTGGGCTCCCTCGGCCCGCTGCATTGTCATGATTAATCACATTAAGCACTTCATAAGCATAATCATTTAAGTTTAAGTTTAGAGTCTCACCAGTAGCTCCAGGGCGGTCCGGTACTCGTCCCGCTGCTGGATGGTGGAGTGAAGTAATCCCTCCAGCTCAGCTATCCGTCCCTCAGGGTATAGCTGCATTTAGAAAACATATGAGTCATTTACATATAGCATTGCATTTTTTGCATATAAAGAGGTTAAAGGTGTAGAGTTGCATACCGGTCGTCGGGTACCCCGGTACACCCGGTCGCCGTAGAGTCGAGCGAAGGCCTTCAGATATGTCTCGTCACTCTCATCTCGCTCCTTCACCGCTCGGCCCCGCCTGTTCCAGTCGTGGACGTACTTCGCCTTCCTGGCGTACCAATCCACGTTGCCACTGATGCCCCTTGCCAACTTGCCTGGGTGGTCATCAGTGTGGCGTGGAAAGGTCACCTCGGGCTGGTGTAGTCCCCGAGTCCGTAGGATCAGCCTGTAGTGCAGAGGCTCGATGATATGGATGCAATGCAGCCATATGTCTCACCCCCTGTACGATAAGGCTGCCTCTACCCACGGCTGTCCCGTGTAACACTCGCCGCGGTATGGGGTCCATCTCACCTAGAAACATTAAGTCCATTCATCAGCATATAAGTTCATCATGTAGGAGCATTTAAAGGCGTGAAGAAGCATTTAAAAGCATGTAGAAATCATTCCAAGTTCTGGACTCACCGACGTGTGTGGGTAGGAGTCCAGGTCATCCTGGATCGTCCGGGTCAATCTGATGATCGACCATGTGTCCCTCGCTACCATCCATCGCCTCGCAATCGGGATGCGGCCGGGGTGGAGTAGTGTGTCTCTCCCGATGCCCGGGAGATACATGTAGCTCCAGATCTGCATTTTAGAAATCAAGTTAGTCAAATTGCATAATCATGGCATAAACATTTTTTGCATAATATAGAAATCATTTAAATTGCACTCACCTGCAGAAGAGGCGAGAAGCCGCCCAGCATTATCTGTCGATCCGTCGTGCTGAGGGACTCGAACAGGAACGCGAGCACTGCTGCTCCCCATGCATATCTCCCGACTCTGTGCAAGTTTTCTATCATCGGAAGCAGTCTGCAGCTGATGACGTCCGCCCGAGTCGCGAAGAGGAGCTTCCCGAATAGCAGCATCAGGAAGCGTCGCAACACTTTATCCCCCTCAGGTCCTGCCTCCGCCGCCACGTAAGGGCGCACCTGGTCTATCACTCTGCCCAGATGCTCCTCAGGTAGCTCTCCTACGGCGATTGCTGCTCCTCTCAACCCCAAGCTCTCTTGCAGTACTGATCTCGAGAGTTGAGACGAGGACTGTCCCAGCCTCATCAGATCCAGTCCGAGCAGCTGCTGTGCCATCTCCCGGTAGTCGCCGTACGTCCATCCTGTCACTGCAGCTCCATGGACTCTCAATCCCGTAATCCTCGCTATGTCTTCTAGTGTGGGGATCATATGGCCCCACGAAAAGATGAAGGCTCTGCTGATTGGGTCCCACCTCTCGTGCAACGCGTACAGTAAGGGCGTGTCCATCCGGATCACCTCGATGCTGAGCACCTCGGCGAATCCCATCCCGGCTAGTCTCTCCCTCTGGTAATCGGGCAATGCCTGGTACACTGCCCGGATCTGCAGCCAGGAGATCCGCGTTCTTCTCTTTCCCTGTATTCATATAGATCATTGGTTAGTTGATTGCATCATAAAATCATTGCATAAACATTTATAAAATGAAAAGAAAACAAAAATTCAGAAATTAGAAAACCCTAAAAATAGTTTAGATCTCTGGTAGATGTAACGGCCCTGGGGTGGGGCGTTACTTGGCTCTGACGCACTCAGGGTGGCGCATCAGGCGTGTGACGGTCGCTGGCAGGACCGTCACATCGTCTGCCTTTGGTTTTTTTTCCCTTTGCATCCCCGTGATCTCTCACCTTGGCCAAATGGCCTACAATCATTCCTAATGGGTTCGTGGACCCATTTCTACCCTTCAACCCCGCATGCATTCACAAATAAAATTCAAAAAAATCAAAAATTGAAATTAGGGCGAGGGGACCTACCTCATGGTCCATGCCCCTTCTCCTCTTCTTGGCTGGTTCCTTGGGTTCTTCTTCACCCAAGGGGGCTTCTTCTTGGTCCTCTGCAGCCGTGGGAGCTTCCTCTTCCTCCCTTGGATCTCTTCTCGCAGTTTGTTCTTCTTCCACCGGCGGGATTGCTTCCCGTTCGAGCCGACGGTGGAACCGCCGTATTGCCTTCCTCTTTCCTCTCTCCCTCTTCTGTGGAGGCGGCTGGGATGGTTCGTCGCCGGCCATTGGAGCAGTGGGGTTGGTGATCGTCTGAGGTTTCTTGGTTGAGGGTTTTGGGGTGTTGAATGTTGAATGAATGGGCCGTGACCGTTCGGGTTTTATTTTTTGAACGCTCAGGAAATGTGACGGTCTATCGACCGACCGTCACATCCTTCTGACGCGTCTGTCTTCGACCGTTACATGTGTTGGCCCTGTTTTATTAAAGAATGTGAACCGCCTGGTTTATGACGGCCCAGGGCTGGTCCGTTATTTTGTGTGACGCTCTTACCCTAGACCGTTACAAACTTGCAAGTTTCTTGATGAATTAAATGGTCTAATTGATGTTAAAATGGTTCCATTTTCTTCCATGTTGTGCATTATTGATGCCTCTCGCACGTACAAATGGTTATGCCTTAATTCGTGTTCATATTTGTTATTGGCTAACCTCTTTCCATGAAGGAATTTATGAACAAAGTCACGCTCTGCCGTTCGTCAAGCAGGTAAGTCAGGTATTGTATCTCTTTCCCTTATCTTTTAATGCATTATTATATGTTATTTATGATATACTATCTCGAGAACCGGTTGGTCATTCATGTGTTCTGGGATCTGATGTTCCCCTTAAACAAAAATGATGATGATCTAAGTTCACATGCTTAATCGTTGGATAGGCCGTTAGGTTGGAAAAATTTGGGGACGATGGTTCTGTCTTGCACGCCGTGGTTGCAGATGGTGTCCTGACCATGGTTTCTCTAGCTTAGCAATATTATTCTCGAGTATCTTGATATTTCATCTTTCTTTGCATTTGTTTTAAAGATTTCTTTTTCTTTAGCCCAGCATGCATCATACGCATCTTTTGAGCATTCATGAAACTTCATCTGTTCAAGGTAGATCGATGATGGTGAATTGTTGTGTTCTTGATCTCGAATGAGGAGAATTATTCCACTCTGAATTAGAAGGTTTCCTTTGATCTCGTCGCTTGATTTGGTTGGCTGAAGATTCCTGTCTGGAGTTTAGTCAGTTCTATTTCCTTTCTGTTGCCTCCGGCGGCTAGCCGTGTTTCCCTTCCTTAGTTGTTAGTTCCTCCAGACATGCGTCCTTTGGTTGGCTATTTCCTTGTGATCAGTTCAAAGTTTTTCCAGAAAATTCCTATCGCTTGTTGGTAAAGAACGGGTGTCGTTTTACCTTAACGCCCTCTTTTTGATACACTCCACTCCACTTCCGCTTCATCTCCATGTTCCATTTCATTTTCCGCTTCACCTCCGCTCGCTCCCCTGCAAAGAGGACGTTAAGGAGGGGCATATGTTGACACCCGTTTTATGACCAATAAGTCGGGTCACCTCTTTATTCATTATATATGATGCTCCGAGTTGTTCACTCTTCATTGAGTCTCTTTATTTAGTTGAAGATCATTTCTTGGGTCTTGGTTCCTTGATCGGATGTGGCTCTTTGTGGCATTTCATTTTGATTAAAGCTTAGCAAAACCTTCATTCTGTCTTTTGAAATTAATTGATAATAACGGTCTGTCCAGGCGCGTTTCTTCCTTATAACGGATAGGTCCTGGGCCGTTACTCCTTGAAGAGTCCTGAAGCTTAAGGTCTTGTTCCGAAGCTTATCCTTTGGCCTATATGTTGAATATAACGGTCTGTCGTGCAGCCGTTGTTTCATTATGACGCCCTATGCCTCGGCTGTTGCTTTCTTTACAGAGTCCTATTGTTTTGATTTTCTTCCTGTTGATCTTATCTCTTTGGGATAAGGTTGAAAGTAACGGATGTTCCTTGATGCGCTATTTCACTGTGGCGGTCTGTCGTGCAGCCGTTACTTCCTTCAGAGAGTCCTGGCAGTTCAGGCCTTTTCTCTGCTACTCCGTGGTCGAGATAAGAACTTGGATTGACGATATCTCTTCCAAATCTGATCCTCAAGACCTTCTGTTTGATTCTATGGACTCTTGGTGATATTATCTTCAAGGATTTGTTATGAGTTATCCCTTTATCTTGCTGGATTTTCCTCTATTCGACCTGAGGGTTTGAGGGTCTATAAATAGAACCCTTGACTTCATGCTCAAAGGGAGGAAATTCTGGAGTTTACGTCGAAGTGCTGCCGCATTTTAGAGTCACGATTGATCAAGGAGGAGTGCTTCTCACGTTCGTTTGCTGCCTGGTGAAGGGAGTATCTGTTCCTCTTGGTTCCAAAGTTCATATTTGCATATTGAATTCCTTTTCCATCTCCCTTTCATCATAAGCATTATTTCTCTCCTTTCTCTACGTCTTCACTGGTTTTCATCATCTAAACATCCTCCCAATCTTTTAAAATGCCCAGAGGGGTTAAAAAACCAAAACTTCCCGGTATTTCCCTTTCCTTTTGATGATATTGTGTTTATTGAAGAATTGATGCTATATTGTCTAAAGGGCTAATTTGGGTTGTTTTCTCTTGCTTTCCACGTCTTTGGCAGGTTTACAGGTCCACCAGTACGAGGCCCAAGTCTTCTAGCCGGCTGGAAGAGTTGGAGTTAAAAGGATTCATGTTTTGTTACTGCAGGTTATTTGACGGTCTTGTGCAGGCGCGTCATATTCTTCCAGCGGTCTATCGAGTGACCGTCACTTCCAAGTGACGCATAGTGTTCTGGCCGTTACTTTCAGCTGACCTGCAGGCTTATTTGATCTTTCCTCTCCTGTGGGCAGGTGCTTCATCCACCTATTTCCAAGGTATTTTCAGGTCTTTGGCTTGTTTTTACTTTGGTGGCGATCACATCTTTCTTAGGTATTGGGCATTAGCTTTCTCTTTCGCATCTCACATCTTTTATTTCCTTGCTTGTTCCACCCCTCGCGGTGTGTTTCTATTTACTCGTTGCTCCACGCCCCGGCGTGTGTTTTTCCTTTATTCCTTAGCTTAGTTTGATTGAGATAGCATGCCCATGCTACAGCTTGCTTTGGTTGCCTAGGTTCATGATCACATGTTCATAGGTTGAGTGCAGATCTTTGATTATTTGCTTGTCATCTTGCTACATATCATCACTAAGACCCCAAGAAAAAGAAGATAGAGAAGCAAAATAAAATCAACAGTATGTTGTCCATTAATTCACACTTTGCACTATAGGAACATTATTCTTGGACATGAGGACCTCTCTATTGGATATTCCTTCCAATAGACTAGGAAATCTTGTTTCAAGGCCTCCGTAATTCTCCGTAAGCTTGGGATTCCCACTAGGACGCCGAGTTAGTTGTACCATTAAAGCCCATTTAGTAGATTACACTATCGATGTTTCTGGTTCTAGCAATGTAACAGATCTATACTAGATCGTCAAGAGCATCTAACAGCCCAATATAAGACCGTCACATTTCACTAAGTCTATTTTACTATTTCTAGATTTAGACTAATGTAACGGCTGAATACTGGAGCGTCATCATGTAACGGCCCAATCCTTGATCGTCACATTGTTTGAGTGCTTAACCCGAGGTTTGACCCAAGGGTTGATGTTCTAATGTTTCTAGATTGATTATTGATGATCTAGAACTTGCCATATTATCCAAAGAGGCTTAATATAATGAAATAAAAGTTAAAGAAATGTACCGTTATGTTGCCAATTTATTTCCATAAGCATAACCTTGTTTAAGTCATTCTTGACTCTCGCATTATTAAATTGAAGCGTTCATTCATTGAATAGTGTTATCGTGAACTTATTGAATTGTACATTCTTGGCCATACTTTATTGTTACATGCGTGGAAGTAGCTTGATTTATACTTGAAGATGCGATCGAGCACTGATTGTGTTCAAGGGCTCTATGCTAGTCCCCTCGGCTGATTGTCGGAAACATACTATTATAAACTATGGGGTATGATGCTACTGGCATCGCATTGTGTTGGGAGTACTTTCTCTATAAATAAGTGAAGATCCACGGCACGACATGACTTTCTTGTACATGACTTGATATTCCACAGAAATTCACGAAGTACTTGCTCATAAGCAAAAGATACTGGAGTGATGATTATGTGGCTTGCTAGTACATTCTCGTTGCATTCTTGTTCTTGAAAGGCCATAACATGTTCTTGCTACATTCTTGCTAGTTCATACTTGCTCTCATTCTATCTTAAACGATTATCTTTGTTACTTTGGGTATTCGCATGATTGATCGCATTCATAAGATTTTACCTTATTTCTTCAAGAGCTAAAATGTTAATTACTTTAATGATGCCTTCATGTTGATGCGAAGATACCTACTGGGCAAGTGTGCTCATTACCTATTTTCATTCTTTTCAGGAAATGAAAGTGATTCGAATTCAGATTCGGGTTATACAAGTAGCGGGTCCGAGAGCGAATGAAAGTATTGTCAAAGATGAGAGTGAAGACTTAGAAAAGTCTATATTGTTTAGATTGAGTCTATGTAATTTTCCTATTTCTTGAGTTTGATAGATTGGAAGAAGTTGAAAGTTATTGTATTTGAATATTGATTATCAATGAAATAAGTTAGAGTTTGATTAAAATAGTGTGCAGTTGTATTTATGTGTGTGATTATCTTGCGCCTGATCATTCTTGCTTGCAAGAGGCTTACCATGCCGGCTGTTCACGTTTCTCGAGTGAGTCTTCTGCTGTCATAAAGGCTCGGGGCATGACAGCTAGACCGCGTACAGCCTGGACGTTTGAAATTAATAAAATAGGATAAATGATTCCATTTACACCCAAAACCAAGCAAAATCGAGGCCCATTAAGCCTGAATTAGAGAATATACTTAACTAGGGAGGGAAATACCCATAAAATAAGCCCAAAGACGTGCTTGGGAATAGCCCAATGGGTAATGGACAATTCAAGACATCAACAAATGATGGTAAGGGGAATGACCCAACTCATGGGTAAAAAACGGGTGTCAACAGATGCCCCTCCTTAACGTCCTCTTTGTAGGGGAGCGAGTGGAGGTGAAGCGAAAGTGAAATGGAACATAGAGATGAAGCAGAAATGAAGCGGAGCGGACTGAAAAGCGGGCGTTAAGGTAAAAGACACCCATTTTATCGCCAACGAGCGATAGGAATCTTTCGGAAAACTCCGAACCACACCCCAAGAACGATCGGACCAAAACGACACCAGTCTGGAGAAACTAACTAAACGAAAAGGAAAACACATGATCAACCTCACGGGGGACACAATCCCTCGGACCAATGAGGGGACCGGAGCAAGCAGTAAAAAGTAAAGAAATGGACTAAAACTCCAGACAGAGGCCTTTAGTCAACCAAACTAGGTGAATAGACCAGAGAAAACCTTCCAACTCTGAGTGGAATAGTTCCTCTTACTCAAAACCATGAACGCACAATCATCCATCACAAATGAGACACCTTCAGACAGACCATGGATCATGAATGCTCAAAAGATGCGTATGATGTATGCCGGGCTAAAATAAAAGAAATCATAAAAATGAATGCCAATAAAGCCATAAAATATAAAATACTCGAGAATAATATTGCTAGACCAAGGCAATCAGAGTTAGGACACTATCCGCAACCACGGCGTGCAAGATAGAACCATCGTCTCCCAATTTTTCCAACCTAATGGCCTATCCGGTGATTAAACACATGAACCTAGATCATCATTATTTTTGTTATAGGAGAACATCAGATCCTAGAGCACGTAGATCAAACAACTGGTTCTCGAGATATATAGCTTAGATATCATATAGTAATGCAATAAGGGATATAGGGATCGAGATACTTACCTGACTTACCTGATGGCAGTGAAAGACAGGTTGGGGTGAAGCTGCAAAGGAATCACGAACAAGGTTTTCAATAGTCTATCATGAAATAAAAAGATAAGCCACTTAATCACATGTTGCAGCAAAGTGGGGCTCAAAAAGCATTCTTCATCATTGTTTCAGCATATGAACGGTCTAATAACATACCGCTCCAGAAAGTAAACAGTCCAGTTAAGGCCGCGCAACCATTGCCAGTTTGAATGTGATCATGAAGATGCAAGGCCCTTCTCCAGCCGTTCAATGGAAGTGCACCGTTAGAACTAAAATGGTCATATGTCAGACTGTCCAGTAATTACACAGTCCATCGATAGACCGTGTCGTCTCTGGCGATTTGACAAAAAAATAAACTCTTCCTCTTCTTCCTCCCTCTCCACCGTAACCGACGGAGGAGGAGAGGAAGACGCCCCCCACTCTCCCACGTTCTCCACCCTATCTCCCACCCCCATTCTTCACTCCCATTTTCATTCTCTACACCTTAACCTCCCCACCCCCCTATGTGCTTCAAACACCAGGCATTGGAGTGAAGAATGGCTCGAGAAGATACCACCGCACCGTCGCCGCCCATGGCCACCGCGGAGGAGGCTCCGGCGTCGACGGAGGTAGCGCCGCCATCCACGACCGAAGAAGGGGCACCACCACCACCGCCTGTGGTCGAGGGAGGTGCCATGACGATCATTGCCAGGGAGGAGGATGCAGACGCACCACCGGAGGCGGCCACGGTGACGGTGGAGAAACCACCGTGGTCCTCCGAGGTAGGCCCCTACAACCTTCCTTTAATCATGCATGTAGCCCTAGACGAATGAAGAGGGTCACACAACCCTGTTAGGGTCGGTGGGGAGGCCTCTTGGGCCCTCACCGCAGGCGGGATGGGTTTGAACTCCGTTGGGGATGACGGTCATAAAACGGTTCAACAGGAACCGCTTACCAAAACCACACGGTTCAAACAGAACAGTTCAAAGATAACACGGCCCATGGGTGGCCGTTCCAAGGGAGTCGAATCGGCGGGGTATTAAGGATGTAGCACGGTCCAGGGGTGACCGTGATTAAATGGAACGGCCCGATTGGGTCCGTTCAGAATTTGAAGCATTGAGAACAGAACGGTCTCCAACAAACCGTGGGAAGCGACATGGTTTTAGGAAAGATCGTATGAGTTGGGTTTAAGGGGAGAATGACATGGTCAGATGGGGACCGTGGATGTGTTGGATGGCCAAAAGGTGGCCGTTACTGAGTTAGGCACAAGAAGACTGAACGGTCAGCCATAGGCCGCCCGTTAGGCAGAACGGTCCATGGGTGGCCGTGGACTTCTGAAAGGGGTTTATGGAACGGTTGGAATCCAACCGTTGAACGGGAAAACGGCCCATACTAGGTCGTTCATTTTAGCAGAGTGTATTTTTCTTCCTTTTTTCTTCATTTATTTGTTTGATGAAATGCATGATTCTATTATGAAATGTATGACTAATGCAATTGTATGCAGGGAAAGCGCAGGACTCGGATCTCCTGGCTGCAGGTCCGAGCAGTGTACCTCGCACTACCGGACTTTCAGCGGGAGAAGCTCACGGCGATGGGCTTCGCCGAGTTCCTGAGCGTAGAGGTGGCTCGGCTAGACACGTCGCTCCTCTATGCTCTACACGACCGCTGGGATCCGGTGAGCCAGACGTTCCTTTTCCCGTGGGGCCACATGGTCCCCACGCTGGAGGACGTTGCGCGCATCACTGGATTGCACGTGCATGGGACACTGGTTAGCGGGAGGACGTACCCCGACTACCGGGAGCTGTCCCAGAGGCTACTGGGCCTGGAGTTGCTGCACCCGAGCGTCAGTCGACGACGCTGATGAGGTCGAGGCCACAGGAGAGCCTCGGAATGAGGGGCACGGGGAGAGCGACCGGGGAGCTACCCGAGCAGCACTTGCAGAGGTTGGTGGACCGAGCCTGACCCAGAGTAGCAGCTACGGTGAGGCCTGAGGTGGACGTGGTCCTGCAACGCTTCCTGATGCTGTTCTTCGGGCACCTATTGTTTGCGACGAGGGCTGACGTCATCAGTTGTCGGTTCCTTCTACTGCTCGAGGACCTGGGGCACGTTGGTGACTATGCTTGGGGAGTGGTGATCCTGGCATTCCTGTTTGACACCCTCAGCTCCACCAGCCGGCGGACGATGCTTGGGGGCTTCTCTCCCTTACTCCAGGTACGACTCGACTCTTAAACTATTATGCAATTTGCTATATGATTCCTATAAATGCTATATGCTGACATTTGATGCAATGCGATGCAGGTGTGGGCCTACGTGCACCTACGTGTGCTAGGGAGAGGGGAGGAGACTCACCCAGACTGGCGGCCCATCGCGAGGCAGTGGACGGCCCCACGGAAGACTGGGCCCTTGCGGAGATAGGTCCGGGGGATCCTGGATGACTTAGACACACTTCCCTTCACCTCAGTAAGAATCTAAACTCAAACTTTTTTATAAAATGCAACTTATATGCTTATGATACTAATGCAATTTTCCTATTCGACAGGTTCTGTGGACACCGTACGAGAGTGAGGGGCACGAGGGTCAGCCTTGGGTCATGGCGGCCCTTGCTTACGCTGGCCGAGACGTCTGGCTTCACTGCATGAACGTGGTGGAGCCGCTGCACTTCAGCTTGGTGATGAGGATGATAGGTGTCCACCAACTAGCGGTCAAGTTTCGGCACCAGAGAAGTCGAAGGAGCGAGTCGGGCGACACCCCGGAGGACTGGCCACGGAGCTGGATTGGACAGTGCGAGCGGTAGAGCAGATCGCCGACTGGGCAGCACGCGGGCAGGTGGTGGCCGCCCGAGGGGAGAGCGAGGAGGCCTACTACACAGACTACGCCTGGCACTATAGGAACTAGGTGTTCCGCGGTGCCCGCTGACCGGTACGACTTCTAACTCTAATGCTTTCTATATGATTATGCACTGACCTTTGGACTTCCTACATACAGATTGACCCCCAGGGGAGGATTGCGGAGTTACAGGGACTCCTCCTGTCAAGCCCCGAGCCTTTATGACAGCAGAAGACTCGCTCAAGAAATGTGAACAGCCAGCATGGTAAGCCTCTTGCAAGCAAGAATGATCAGAGTGCAAGGCAATCACACACATAAATGTAATTACACAATAGTTTCATCAAACCTCCAACTTTATTTCATAATAATCAAATATTCAAATACAATAACTTTCAACTTCTTTCAATCTATCAGACTCAAGAAATAGGAAAATCACATAGACTCAATCTAAACAATATAGACTTTCCTAAGTCTTCACTCTCCTCTTGACAACATTTTCATTCGCTCTCGGACCCGCTACTTGTATAACCCGAATCCGAATTCGAATCACTTTTATTTCCTAAAAAGAATGGAAATAGGTAATGAGCACACTTGCCTAGTAGGTATCTTCGCATCAACATGAAGGCATCATTAAAGTAATTAATATTTTATCTCTAAGGAAATAAGGTAAAATCATGCCAATGCGATCAATCATGCGAATACCCAAAGTAACAAAGATGATCGTTAAGATAGAATGAGAGCAAGTATGAACTAGCAAGAATGTAACAAGAACATGTTATGACATTTCAAGAGCAAGAATGTAATGAGAATGTACTAGCAAGCCACGTAATCATCACTACAGTATCTTTTGCTTATGAGCAAGTACTTCGTGAATTTCGATGGAATACCAAGTCATGTACAAGAAAGTCATGTCATGTCTTGGATCTTCACTTATTTAAAGAGAAAGTACTCCCAACGCAATGCAACACCAGTAGCATCATACCCCATGGTTTATAATAGTATGTTTTCGACAATCAGCCGAGGAGACTAGCATAGAGCCCTTGAACACAATCAGTGCTCGATCGCATCTTCAAGTATAATTCAAGCTACTTCCACGCATGTAACAATAAAGTATGGCCAAGAATGTACAATTCAATAAGTTCATGATAACACTATTCAATGAATGAACACTTCAATTTAATAATGCAAGAGTCAAGAATGACTTAAACAAGGTTATGCTTATGGAAATAAATCGGCAGCACAACGGTACATTTCTTTAACTTTTATTTCATTATATTAAGCCTCTTTGGATAATATGGCAAGTTCTAGATCATCAATAATCAATCTAGAAACTTTAGAACATCAACCCTTGGGTCAAACCTCAGGTTAAGCACTCAAACAATGTGACGGTCAAGGACTGGGCCGTTACATGATGTGACGCTCCAGTATTCAGCCGTTACATTAGTCTGATTCCAGAAATAGTAAAATAGACTTAGTGAAATGTGACGGTCTTATATTGGGCCGTTAGATGCTCCTGACGGTCCAGTATAGATCCGTTACATTGCTAGAACCAGAAACATCGATAGTGTAATCTACTAAATGGGCTTTAATGGTACAACCAACTCGGCGTCCTAGTGAGAATCCCAAGCTCGCGGAGAATTACGGAGGCCTTGAAACAAGATTTCCTAGTCCATTGGAAGGAATATCCAATAGAGAGGTCCTTATGTCCAAGAATAATGTTCCTATAGTGTAAAGTGTGAATTAATGGATAACATACCGGAATATGTGCCATGTACTTAAAGAAAATGACTCTATTGATAAGAGAGAATGTGTAACAATATGAAATCATGATAAAACTCTGTCAATACATCATTTAAAATCATGGAGTTAATACAAACTATAGTGCTTTGGCATGAAATTAACATATCCTTAAAATAATTCAAGATGCTTTTAACATGCGATACTTATCATGAACCAATTAATAAATTTAAAGTCATATCAACAGGTCAAAACTTAGATAACTAGGCATGTTTTTAAGTTAATGTGACTGTTCTTCAATTCTGTCTACAGTTACTCTGACGGTCGAGAATGGGGGCGTCACAGTGATTGTGACGGTTTATCGTGGGACCGTTACAGTGTTGTAACGCACTGAGTCTGGGCCGTCAGAGATAACAAAGAAATTTAAAAACAACATAAGGTGTGACGGCTTATCGTAAGGTCGTTAGATAACTATGACGGTCTTACATTGATGCGTTAGATAGTCTGCTGGCAGAAAAGATATAAAAAATCTAAGGTTTCAACTTACATCATGTCTGGAAATCATATATAAACTTCCACATGATAGAATGAAGGTTAACCTACTAGTATGCATGGGTTTTCTGTGAATTTGACAAGAGAGTTCCTTTTTAACTTAGTTAGGGTTAAAAGTATACATGTATGCATGACCTACTAAAATATGAAATTCATGATCTATGATGCATGAAATCAATCAAAACTAGAGGGCTTTTATCCCTAACAAGATGTTTTTGCCAATCATGATATGACCTACCTCTTAACTAGGCTTTAAGCTTCTAATTTGAGTCTGAAAACCGTGCCCTAGTTCTCCTTTTCCAGTGATTTTCCAGCAATTTCCTACTGCTCTAACTCCACGAACTCTTGACCTAAAGATGTGAAATTTTGAGAGTAAAAAGATGAAACTAAGGTGAACAAAAAGTTCTAAAGGATTGAGCTCTAATTACCTCGTTTAGACGTCCTAATCTCTTGATCTTCAGGGGTCTTGCGTTAAGTTTCCTGAGTTATTATGGTCGAACCAGTAACTTTGGAAGCTTCAATCTCCTTGGTTGCTTGATCTCCAATCATGAAATTTGGAGAACTATTAGTCTAAAGTATACTAAACAAAGTCTTCTAAAGAACTTACCCGAAATTATGACTCCTTACCTTGATTCTTCACGAGTCAAAAGTAAGCGTCGCTCAGTTCAGAACTAGGTCCTATTTATAGGGTTTTGGCTAAGGTTTGAAGATTAGATCGATTCTAGAGTCCTTAATTTGCCAGAACCTAACCCCTAAGAGTCCCAGGTAATGTTATAAGCCCTCCCAAGTTGATCTCTTGCAGATAGGATCCCAAAGTTCCAATCTTTATGCTCGTGCTTCCATTCACGGAACTATCAGGGTGTAACGCATCAAGACTAGTGCGTTACATGGCTGTGGTGGTCTCACGATAGACCGTTACATCCAACGTGCACAGAATTTAACATAAATCAAACTCTTTTGTTAATTATCCATATTATTATCTATAAAAATAGTATTTATCTTTAAAATACGTAAATAGGCTAAATAACCTTCTAGAATATGGGCCAAACTTAATGGGCTTGGTCCTTAAACCTTTTAGCTTTTATTTAAATAGGCTAGGTTAATTATTTAACACAATTGGACCTTATAATGACTTATTATTTTAATAATCCATTTATTAATCTATTTAGCCTTTATAAATTCCTAATAAATTTTAGAAAATTTTATAAATAATCCAGAAATTGTTATATAAATTCTGGGGCACTACACCTCCACTCGACCATCCAGGAGCGAGACGAGCTCCGACAGGCCCTGACCCTTCTGGTGAGTTTCCCTAACTCTTAAACTTACTTATGCATATGTCTATGATTATGACTGCGAAAAGACTAACCTTGGACTTCTAAAATGCAGCGAGCCAAGGGAGCCCAGCATCAGGGGGCTGACGCACCCTCTTCCTCTTCCCAAACTCCTGCAGACAGTGCCGAGCGGGAGGCAGAGTTTACACAGATGGTGGCACGGGTCGAGGTGGCCGAGGCGGCGCTCTCTGAGAGGGTAAGTGGTCGCTACGCTTTCCCTGTTGATTATGTTTATGAAATGCAATTGACTAACCATGATGCGTGTATGCAGACGACTGAGCTGACCTGGCTTCGAGGGGAGATGGAGCAGAGTCGTGCAGCAGCATGAGAGGAGGTTGCCCGCCTCTGGGTGGAGATGGCGCGGAGCCGACCGGCAGACGCAGTCGAGACGGCGCTCCTCCACACAGAGCTAGAGGGTCTCCGGGCCGGAGCTGCAGAGACGGAGCGCTACCGAGCTGAGGCGAAGCGCTACCGAGTTGAGGCAAAGCGAGCCCAGCTTCAGGCGGCGAAGCTGTTGGGCGTTGTGGAGGGGATGAGCAGGAGATCCGAGTCATGGTACGCACGGCTCCTATAGGAGTTACTTCATAGGTTCCTCCGGTCGCCGGAGGAACGAGGAGGAGGAGCGGCGCCGACGACACCGTGAGGAGGCGAGCTCGGCGATGCCCCAGCCAGCGAAGAGGCATGAGGGCTCGGGGGACAGCGGTGGGGGCCAGGGAGAGGGAGCGGCTTGATATATTTGTGACCCGACTTATGTATATGTGGATACGATTATGATATGATATGTTTTTGATTTTGATTTTGTGAATGAAATGTGTGAACAAATGCAAATGCTTGATACTAACTTACTAACAATGACTCCTAACCTGACACGAGTGAGTGGGAGAGAGAGAGATGACAATAGCCTGAATGGGATAGGTGCAAAAGGACAAAAATTGACGCTTCAGGTTGCTGAACGGCCATACAAATGACTGCTCCAGGGTTGACATGGTACCCTGATAGATCGCTGAAATCTGCTCGGTTGAGCGTCAATGAAGCAAATAAATGGTCCATGATGGTCCGTTCAAAGCACCAAAACGGTCATGTTGGAACCATGCGTTTAGCAGAACGACCTCTCCACGACTGTGCAGGTACCAGGGGTCGAAGCGTGTAGAAGGTTGTTGAACGGTCTCTATGAGACCGTGCCTTGAATAAACTGGTCTATCGATAGACCGCGTACGCAGGCGCCTTGAGAGCCCGAGCGGGACACTCTTGGAGAGTCCTAACCCGAGAGTAGGGGTTCTAAACCAACCCAAATTCTATCCTAATCCGATCTAGAACTATCTTACCTCAATTCTAGTGGGTTTAGGCCTCTAATCAAGTCCTATAAATAAGAGGGGACTTCCAAGTTCATTCTTCACACATCCACCCTCTTTCAAGCCTTGAAATGCTTCTCAATCTTCCTCAAAACATCATGAAGAGGGCCTTGGAAGGGATCCCAATGGGTGAGGTGGCTTACCAAGGTCCAAAGTCTGCTAGAAAGGAGCACGGGCAGCTACAAAGGCTGACCACCATCCTGGGGCATTTGAGCTCCAGCCCTATGAGAGAGGTACGCTTGCACAAATTCATTCAATTCAATTAATTCATTCAAAATGCTCATATGTTCTTTCTCTCTTCTTCTTCCTTTTTTTTCTTCTTCTTCTGCAGCTTCTCCCCAACCCTAGGCGCCACTCCACCTTGAAGTGGGCTCCCCTGATCCGTGAGCTACCCATAGCAGTGACATCTCTCCTCAGGTCTTGGCACCTACACCCTCTCCTAGTGTTAGGCAAAAACTACACCAAGCTCTCTTAGATTGGCATAGCATTTCGGCCTTGGTAGAGATATGGCACCCTAAGACCCACACTTTCATTTTCTCATCTTTTGAGGCCACCATCCTTCTAGAGGAGGTAGAGACCTATTTGTCTTTGCCTAGGTCCAAGGTGGGTGAGAAGGATTTAGTCTATCACACTGTTGCCCCTGTGAATCCTGCCCTCATCTTAGGAGAGTTCATACCTAGTAGCAAGGACATTCGTACCATAGTGGGCCCACACCAAATCTATTTACTACCTCTCAGCCAGTGGGTGATAGCACACTATAAGAATAAGTGTGGGTGGGACGAGGCCATAGCTAAGGCCACTTCCATTTGCTTGTGCGGGGCCATACTCTTCCCCTCTGCTGACCATGTCCTAGATATCCTCATCCTTAGCACCATCAGTGGTCTGTGGCAGGGTCTTTCCTTCTCTCAGGCCGTCCTTGCCTACCTATATGAGGGCCTTAGCTCTATCGCTCTAGGGGGTCCACTATTTGGCTCTATGATTCTCCTGGAGTGCTGGATGGGAGTCAAGATGAAGTTCATGCCTAGGAAGGATGTCGCCTCGGTCAGTCAGATCTTTGGGAGCCATCCATTGTTCTTCATTGACTGTTCTTTTAGGTTCCCTCAAGAGGTGGAGTGTAGGACAGCAGACAAGAAGAGTAGGGACGAGTGGTGCCTCTATATTAACACCTTTCCCCTAGATCGGTGTGTGATGTGCCCATTCTTCCTCCACGGCACCACGCTCAGGCTTCCTAGGAGGCTGGACTCGACTTGCGGCTCGTGGGGGACACCACGTTGGTGACGTACAGCCCACATAGGTGTTTTATATAGGTCGGGTTCCCCAAGATGACAGTTCCAGCACTGCCCCACCTTCCCACACTACAGGCGAGGAGGCTCGGCACCGAGGAGGATGAGCAGGCAGTCAAGAGCGCCCGGATCATGTAGGAGATCAGCAAGGTGCATATCCTACCTGCGGAGGTGACGGAGCTCCAGGAGGCGTACCAGGCATATGTGAGAGAGCTACGAGAGTTTAGGCCTCGCGAGGATGCCTGGCTGAGGATTGAGTGATTTTCTTGTTTTCATGATGTTGATATAGAGACTCATGTTTGGAAATGTTTGCATTTGAATGAATAAAATTGGATTGGATTGATCTGAATTTGACTTTTCTTGCACGTGATAGATAGAATCTCGGGATGAACACGACCCATAACCAGACCGCTTCGTTAGATAAACGGTTAGAGTCTAACCACTCCAGAGAATTGAGCGGCCAGACTTGGGCCACGTAGCAGATCAACCGTAGGGTTAAGAACAGGGATCTTTGGAGAGTGGAACGGTCTATCGACAGACCGTGGACATAGTAGAACGGCCTAGCCTGCACCGTTCTGATTTGTAAACGGTCTAGTAAAGACCGTTGATTCTTGAAGGTTCTAGAAATTGGAAGCGGTCTGAACGAGGCCGTGTGAAGGCTGGCACGGTCTGATATTGACCGTTGGAGGGATTAAAATGGTCGCCTGAGGACCGTTCAGAGATGGAAATGCTGAATCTTATCTTCAACCTGCCCTTGCACACATATAAACAAGAAAACATATTAAATATGCTTTAGGCTTAACCCCTTGCCTGAAGTAGGTTAGGAACTAACCAGTTCTTGATTTTTGGTCACGGGGGTAAGCCTTATTAAACAGGCAAAATGGTAAATGAAACAGGATGCAGTGCATGCCATTAAATGCAAGTGATGAAAATATTTTTTGTAGTTTTAAAATATTTCGATTTTTTTTGTTTTTCTGGATTTTGAAACATTTGAAATATTCGATTTTTTTTTGGACTTTTGACATATTTGATTTTTTTTGGATTTTGAAATATTTAATTTTTGGGATTTTGAAATATTTTATTTTTTAGATTTTAAAATATTTTATTTTTTTGGATTTTGAAATATTTTATTTTTTTAGATTTTGGATTTTGAAATCAACTTAAACCCGGCAATGGGATGTCGTCATATCTCATTAGGGGTCCCGAATTCAATGTGCATTATGGGTGACCGCCCATGTCCGGGGTCCAATCCTACTTAACGGTGTCTCTACCGAGGCCATACCCGGGGTACGATCCAGCCCTTGGAAAATAAAAGAGAATTCGATTGGAAAGCCAACAACATGTATAGAGACTTTTAGGGCTTGAGTTCTTCTCACGGCAACCCCTTTTCAAGGAATTTGGTCTATTGCGCCGGGGCTTTGTGTCCATCATCGAACTTACATCCGCTCTAGGCACGCATACGATCGGGCTCATGACGTCCCGCGGAGAAACTGTACTGCCACTCTTACCATGCCTAATTTCATTCTTTTCTTGGGAGCATCTAGACTTTTGAGCTTCGAGCTTTTGAATGAGCTTTTAACTTTGACTTGATTTTGCCCCTTTTCTTTTATTCCTTTCTTTTTTGTTTCTTTTGTTTTTGCAGAATTAAGTCATAACGGACTGCCCCTATTTGAGACCTCTCTTTTATCAAGGTGCCTAGATTAGTTCTTGCCCCCTCATTCACCACTTGCCCCTATTTTCAGCCGAAAGAGGAGAAAAACACGGATTTCACTTTCCCCCGAGCATGGCCAAGGGAGAAACGGTGTTGCGCAAAAAGGAACGCTCAACCACGCGGGTCGTGTAGTGTGTGAGTGTTGAATCGGGGACTTCCCTTCATGATTAAGTATAGGAACACCCCATCACCGGTCCGTTGCTGGCTCGACTCTATGGATACAAATGTTTAAGATACAACCCATTCCACGGGTTAGACAATTCTTTGCCCTCTGCGTTAATAAGATGGTATGTGTTCCCAGGATAGATTTCCTTGATCATGAATGGGCCCTCCCAATTGGGTTGCAGCTTAGACCTAGGACATGTTGACCTGATAAATTTGCATTTCAAAACCATGTTACCCACTTGAAATTTTCTTTCGATGACCTTCTTTTGAAAATGACGTTAGACACGTTTTTGATAAACAGAGACATGATTGGCCGCATTAAGCCTCTTCTCGTACAAGAGTTCCAGTTGGACTAACAATGCCTCTCGATGTTTGTCGAGATTAAGTTCTTTCTTGAGTTGTACTCTTAGGGAAGAGATCAAAATCTCATACGGGAGTACCGCCTCTATCTCATAAGTGAGAGCAAAAGTAGTTTGCCCCGTGGGAGTGCGGACGGAGGTGCGATAAGCCCATAGAACTTCTACTAATTTATCGGCCCAACAGCAAATTTATGTGACTCGCATATTTTCTTAATGATTTTAAGAAGAGCCTTGTTAGTGGCCTCGGCTTGGCCGTTGCCTTGAGGGTAGTATGGTGATGGATGATGCAATGAAATGTTAAATTTCTTACAAAGGTCCTGGAGTTCTTGTGACACGAACTGAGGTCCGTTGTCGGTGACGATGTCGCTCGGCACTCCAACCGCGAGATGATATTCTTGAGGATGAAGAGGCAAACTGTGGTAGCTTTGATTTCTGCATATGCTTCGGCCCTTGCCCACTTGGTGAAATACTCCGTAGTAGTTTGGATAAAAGATTTCTGTTTGACCTGAGAATTGGGATCACCTAGTGGGCCTACAATATCAAAAGCCCACATGGAAAATGGCCAAGGAGCGGAAAGAGGATGGAGTGATGAAGCAGGAGCATGGATTTTATCGGCGTGGAGTTGGCAGTGGATGCACCTACGGACATAGGTGGTGCAGTCTTCCTCTAGGGTTGGCCAATAGTAGCCCTGCCTAAGGATCTTGAAGGGGCGTGATCTCACGCTGGTCCTGAGCTGGGAGGATGATCACCGGGTAGTGAACTGCAGAGAAAGGGAAACAAATCAGGGGGCCCAGGGATGGTTCTCTGGGGAAACCCTCTGATGCTTAAGTCAGTAGAGCAATGGTGGAAGGTATTGAGGGAGGTTGAAAGAGATGCGCGAGATTCCCCAACACCAAGATGGTGAAGTGGTTCCTGCTCAAGGAGTGTTAGGCCTCTATCTGCCTTACTTACCGCCGGAGAGAGTCCCTGGTTTATATAGCGAGTTCCCTTGATGAGTCTCATAAGTTGAGGAGTTTCAAGCGGGTGTTACGTCCTCATTATGGGATCGTTACGTCCTTATCGTGGGCTCTTCATGATCTTGGGAGATCGTGGCACCCTTCTCCCGCTGAACTCCTACTCATAAAGGACTATCGACGGCTGCATGGATAAGCATTTGTCAGTCGATCCAAGCATGAGAAGTGCCAGCCCTCTCCGGGCGATGGGCATAGCTCCGATGCAGTCAAATCGGAGTGGGCGTGAAGCGCTCGCCCTTCATCCCGATGAGGGATGGCTCGGGCATGGGTTTTCCTCCGTTCTGTCATTCAGCCCTTCCGAGCCTAAGGGCCACCGAGGAAGGATGGGATCCTGAGTGATCTTTATTGGGCTTTTATGCCGAAGTGGGCCCTAGAGGGCTGTCACTCGGATGAGCTGAGCCTTGTTCGGTCCTGATGGGCATAGTTTGGCTGCTCTTAATTGGGCTACAGAAATCCCCCTCTCCACTTGTCCCCCTCCTACTCCCGAGCTTTAGTAAGCTCGGTCGAGTAGCTACTTGGGGTTCCGGACCAGCGTGGCTTAGGTGGGTGGAAATCTGGCGGTGCTTAGGAAGCCACGTGTCGTGGTCACCTATGCCCGTGTTAATGATGATCCTGACGGATTTGAACTGAAGGGGCCCCCTTTCCTCGGAGGTCGGAACGACGCGTCGCCTTCCGCGTGGGTTTATAGGCGTTGGGCGCTTGTTGTCATTCCAGACTCTTTACGTCTCTTAGGGTTTTGGCTCTCCTTCGTTCTTGTTTTTGGGGCTCCTCGATGCGCCGTGAGGACACGGCGGAGGAGCAGAGGCTTGCGGCGGCATTTGAGGAGTTGGTGGCGATAACCGCGGAGGCCGTCCGGCAGCTTCCTCCTTCCCCAGAATCTTCAGGGTCTCGGGACCGCCTTCCCTCATAGTCTTCTTCTGACTCCATGGCAGGCCAGCGCCCATATGTTGAGGAGTGGGAGGGCGAGCAGGTGGCGAGGGTGCCAGTCCCCAACAGCAGCGAACTGGGGGAGGCTGGAGCACCAGTACCGCCTGCCCCACAAGTTCAGTTTTACCACTGCTACCCCATACGAGACGAGCCTGGACTCTCGTAGAGGCCACATTTGTATGTTTCTTCTGTCGTGGAAAGGTGGATTCCGCCTTCCTTTCGAACCTTTCATCCTTCAGCTTCTTAATTTTTTTCAGTTGGCGCCCATTCAGTTGGAAGCCAACTCCTATCTCCTCCTTTCTGCCTTTCGTATTCTCTGTCGTCAGTGCGGAGTCCCTCCTTCCATGGACCTCTTCCACTTTTTCTTTGAGTTGAAAGCGCATCCTTCGGCGGGGAAGGGCTTCTATTTCATCCAGACGAGGCGGAATAGGAGTTGTATCTCATTGGCGGCGAAGGATTCTTCGTATAAGGGGTGGAAAACCCAATTCTTATGGGTGAAGATTTGTTCAGTGGAGGAAACCTGGAGGTGCCTGGTAATCCCCAATTTTTACCCTAATATCCCTCCTAGGCAGGATGAGTTCCCCCCTCACGTGGAGAAGTACGCAGCCACCCTGCTGAAAAAACGCCAGTCCACCGAGGAACTGGTGACGCCAGAGAATATCGAGCGGTGTCTTCTCACTCGGCTGCACCCATTGGGCTCAGGTGTCACAACTTAGATTTTCCTTCGGATGTGAGGGTTATCTTTCTTTTTCTGAATACATCTTCTTCTTTGTGCAGACACCAGGCGGGAGCCTCTGAAGGAGGCCGCAGAGGTGATCGAGCTTGGAGATGACTCGGCTGCCGACGAACTGACTGCTCCCGTGGTTCTCTCCCGAACCAAAGATAAGGGCAAGGGAGTGGCCTAGGGCGAATCCTCCAGACCGCGGGGACCCAAGCGCAAGGACCCTGTGGAGGGTATGATCCGGGCCGCTGCGAGGGCCAGAAAGCGGGCCAAGAAGGCCGGGGTCGTACCCACAGTCGAAGGTGACCCTACCGCGGCTCACCCCTCCGCCGGGCACAGTGGGGCCGACCCTACCGGGCGGGCTCTCCCACCAGCCGAGCCATAGGGGGCCGAGGAGGTCTGGGCTGCCCCTGCGGGCAGTGATGATGCGGGCTGGGTTCCTCCTTTGGCCGGGACCGAGGGGGCCGAGGGGGCTCCTGCAACCTGTAGCGGGGCCAACCCCGCTCTCCCCTCGGCCGGAGCCGAGGGGGCCGTGGCCGAAGTTGGGGGTGCTGTGATCACGGCCGAGGCTGGCGCTCCAGGTGGCGATGCTAGTGCCGAGCTGATCCGTGAGGAGAGGCCGTAGAAAAATCCAGCTGGGGCGCGAGAGGGGGCCGAGGCTGGGGCTCGATCCGGGCCATACGGTGGGGCGCCGGGTGATGGGGGGTTCTCCATTTCGGCGGCCTTGGAGAGGCTGGGTATCTCGGGCCCCCTGCACCAGGTGTGTCATGGTATATCCGCGAAGGTGAGGGGGGGAGGTAGGCAGCACTCCCCGTCCACGGCTCTCACCAGGGTTATGGAGGGCGGCCTGGCCCTGGCCCAGATGGGGGCGGTTCTGGCAGAAGCGTTTGCTCGATCGGAGTGGGAGTGAGCGAACTTGGATGTTAGCGCAGCAGGAGTGATATAGAAGGGGGGATGAATAGATCACTCCCAATTTGCAGAAACTCAGGTGGAAAATAGATTCTACTGCTAACGCACCTCCTTAACCCGTACACAGAGAAATATAGATGAGAGTGAAGAACAGATCACTTGAAGGCAAAGGGACAAGCAGATGAAGAGCACAGAAATCAATAGCAAACCACAGAGGAGGCACTCGGTTTTTAGGTGGTTCGATTGCAGTCCGTAATCTACATCCACCCCTCACTCCAACTAGAGTGAGGATTCCACTAGGCAAAGCTAGATCACAGCAGACTCAGTCTGCGTACAACATGCTGCCACATAGCTTGAACACCCAAGGGAAACAAATCCCTCGACCAAGCTCTCCTACCCACAGAACTTGAAGCCTGTTCTAGCTCCCAGCTAGAACACAACCGGAGAATCCTCTCCCTTCCTCCACACACGGAGGGAAACTGTTAATGACAACCTGTCACTAACAACACCAGATATCACCGATCTCTCTTCCTCTGCAACTTAGAGGGAAACTGGAGTAGTACTCCCTTCCTCCACACACCGGAGGGAAACCAATTCAAATCAGAATGGAAGAACAAAATAAACGAAAACAAAATAGAAAGAAAAACCAATGAAGAAGAGATCGGTTCTGAAACCGAATACAAATGTAGCTTCAAATGAAGCAATTCATCAATCCACACACTCTCTCTCTCTCTCTCTCTCGAGCAAACTCCTCTCAGATATGGAACTCTCTGCTCCTTTTCTTTTCTGGATCGTGCAGACTCTTACCAATGGCTTCTGCTTTTTCTTTTCACGATCGAACTTCTACTGAAGGATGAAGCTCTATATTTATAGCAGATAATGGCGTGTGGCTGCCAGGTTCCCGCCCATGCACTTTTGGCCAGATCATTTGAATTTCGACCACATGGCAGCATCCTGACAAGGTTGCCATCCACGTGTCATGCGCCTGTTGTCTTCGATCACGTGTCAGGTGCCAACCTTGATTCACGTGCCCAATCATCAGCCTAAATCACCTGCAGACAGACAGATGGAATGTATAGACTTAGTTAGTTCAGGCTTTCAACATGAATGTATATACTTTAGAAACACAACAGAGTAAGTGTGCACACCGTGAGAGAGTGTACAGACTTACTGAATAAAATGCACGTGAAGACAGTGTATAGACATGAACAATGCAAACGATTGTTACCAATGTGTACACTTTACAAGGCTCAGCCACTGTGTAGACTTCACGAAGCCTAAGCAGTGTACAGACTTGAAACGATAGTTAGCCAAGTGTGTATCATGTGAGAGTGTATCCACTTGGAGGTCTTCAGCATCTTCAGTGTATGGACTTAAGCATTTCAGGGCAATCCATAGCAATGTATAGACTTAGGCGTTCTGTTCAAATCAAATCAATGTACAGCCTTCATGCTGTACAGACTTGATGTTGATGAACAGATCTTTGAACATCAGCCCAAGGCGTCAACGCTTCCATCGAGTAGCGTCGCCTCAGCTTTCTCAGGCAAGATGCTCACGCCCTTGGTAACAGGCCAATGCGTCAACGCATCCAGTGTCAGCGTCGACGTAGTGAGCAAGACAGAAAGGTGTGCATCTACGCAGTCAGCCAAGTGCGTCAACGCATGAAAGGCACACAATCCATGAAGACAGACAGGCTGTACAGACTTTGAAGCTTGCTGAATGAAACGATCGGTTGATGGACCAATGTACAGACTCTGAATGTAAAGGCAGTCTGTATAGACTTGAATCGCTTGAAGTGATGTATGGACTTTGTGAAGCTCAAGCACTGTACTGACTTGTGAAGACTTCAGCGATGTATATACTTGGTGAATCGAAGCCTCTGTACAGACTTTCCTAAGACGTAGTTCAATGTATAGACTTGAACGAAAAAGGCCGATGTACAGACTTGCCTAAGACGCAGCTTGAGACGCTGGCTGAGACGGATGTTGTACAGACTGTGAAGAACATTGAACGTTTGAGCAGCATGCAATGTACACACTTAGTGGTGTACAGACTTGGCCTGGAAAGCGTAGGGAAAAGTTGAATGTATGGACTTGGCCAATGTGTAGGAAAAGATATCGAATGTACAGAGTTGGTGAATCACAAGCCAGTGTATAGACTTAGAGAAGTGAAGTCTAGTGTATAAACTTGAGAACTGTTCAATGTGTTGGATTGGCGTTGTATAGACTTGGCTTTGAGCACTTGGGCTGAAGGCAATGTGCAGACTAAGCGATGTATAGACTTTGCCCAAGGAACCGAATGTGTAGACTTTGCTGAAGCTAACTCTGAAGCAATGTTCAGACTTTGCAAACAAGACTCTGGGCGATGTATAGACTTACACTATCGGATGTGTAGACTTCAAGACAATGCAGCAGCCAGTGTATAGACATGAAGTTTGACAATCCAATGTATAGAGTTGAAGCTTGGAAGGATTATAGGGTTGAGCTGAACTGACTTTGGCAATGTGCAGACTTGACTTGTCGGGCAGTGTACAGAGTAGAGTATTAGAATCAATGTGTAGACTTCAGTAAGAAAGTGCCCGATGTACAGACTTAAGGAAGATATGCTAATGTACAGACTAAATGGATCCAGCTGGTGTATAGACTTTGTGCCCAAGCTATCAATGCTCTGATGCGTCGACCCACCCTTTCTGATGAGTCGACCCACTGCTGTTCATAATAACCAAACAGTGCATATAGAATCAAGATAGCATGCATATCTGACAGCCAAATGAACTGTACTCACTCACATGATGAAACAGTATTAATCTAGAGATAGATGATTGATTTATAGTGTGAGACATCATCAAAACTATAGGGATGTAACAATCTCCCCCTTTTTGATGATGACAACACTATGAGTCAACCAATATCAAGTTTCAACAAGAAGTTAATACCAGCTGCAACAAGTAGAATAAATTCAAGGCATGCTCATGCAAATGAATTAAACATTCCCTACAACACACTCTCATCTCCCCCACAACTCATAACCATGACTTCCACAAAGCAACATGACTCCCCTCAAAGCTCAAGACAGAACCAATACTCACTGATATTGCAAACTTCTCTCAAGACAAAATCAATACTCACTGATATTGCAAACTTCTCTCCCCCTTTGACATCAGCAAAAAGAACTACAGAATGTATGACAGTGCTGGAAACATGAGGACTCAGGGCAGTAACTTCTTAGTGCAGAAAGTCACGAGTAGGTCTTAAGAGAATAAGTGAGTTTCTAATCTCAAGAGAAGATTCTTTAGACTTCAGTACGCAATAGAGAAGTAGAATGATAGACAAGTTTATCAGCATACATAGTGGATGATTTAGAGCAGGAGTTCACAAGTATGGCCAAATATAGCTGATCATTCAACTATTCCACAAGACAGCAAGAGACTAAATCAGAGAGGTGTTCTCAAGGTATTGAAGATAAGCAATCCATTAGTTGCATAACAACAAGGAATTTTTGTTGGAGATGATTTTCAAGAAGATCAATGAGTAAGTTGGTAGTTCACTTCCTTTGACATTAGGGAGACACCTTGATTAGAGGCCTGAATCCCCAGTTACTCAGAGTGAGTACCTCATTACTTCCTTCCTTTTTTTTTATTAAGGAACAGAGTTAGTAACTGTGGCTTTTGACATGAGGAAACACCTTGATTAGAGGCCAGAGTCCCCAATTACTCACCAGCAAGCCACCATTACTCTGTCATGACTTTTCATTCATTTTAAGCATTTGACACCTCATGACTTGGGAGAAATATTCATTTCATTGATGAAGCTCCCAGTTTCTCAGTGATCAAAACAGAACATGTTTGTTCAGTTAAGCCCTTGAGTTAAAGAGATAGAATGATTGAAGACAATACCAAAAAGGACTTTTCTTGAATTGAGTCTTGAAGTCTAGATTTCAAGTTGATTGGGTCAGATATCAAGACGTACAAGTTTTTGGCCTGAACCATAATCAATGACAATGTAGGAAGATATACTTTATGCAATTAGTCCAGATCTCTGAAGGAGTACCAAAGGAAAGATTCTAACTTGGAGATTAGAGTCACTGACTTATAGACTTAAGAGATAAGTGACACTCTACTTTCTGAGAGAACCACACTAAATCAGTCATGCAAGACCAGCAAAGGTACACAACTGGACAGTCCTTTTGAATATGTCAAAGAACTTCTCTTCTCACTTCACAACTCAGCTCCCCCTACGACATAGCATTCCTCAATAAAAACATTCCAGCAAAATCTCAAGGCTTTCCTTTATTTAGAGCATTCCTGAAAGCTAACCAGTAAGCATTCTGGACTCCCCCTTAAACCAGCATGCAAGAAGGCTAAACATCAGATAGACACAACTCCCCCTCACAACAAGAGCAGGCTTCATAATTAAGACAATTTGTATAAGCCTAATTCTCTTCTCAATGTGGTGAATTTTTCATTATCCAGAGGTTTTGTGAATATGTCAGCAATCTGATTATCTGTCCCTACATGAATCAGTTCAAAGTTATTCTTAGACACCTCATCTCTTATAAAATGATGTCTTATTTCTATGTGTTGGGTTCGTGAATGCAAAATAGGATTTTTAGCAAGATTGATGGCACTAGTATTATCACAGTAAATAGGTGTGCACCCCAGGTCTACTTGGTAGTCCTGAAGCTGGTGTTTAATCCATATGACTTGTGTTCCACAACTCCCTGCAGCCACATATTCAGCTTCTGCAGTGGATAGTGCCACAGAATGTTGTTTCTTGGAGCCCCAAGACACTAAACACCCACCCAAGAATTCACAATGGCCACTTGTGCTTTTCCTATCTAGTTTACAGCTGCATAGTCAGCATCTGTGTATGCTACTAGGTTAAATGTGTGAGATGCAGGAAACCATAAACCAAGAGAGTGACTAGCTGACAAATATTTGAAGATTCTTTTAACTGCAGCTAAGTGTAGTTCAGTAGGTCTAGACTGATACCTTGCACACATTCCTACACTGAATTGTATATCAGGTCTAGAGGCTGTCAAGTAAAGTAGTGATCCAATCATACCTCGATAAAGTTTGGCATTTACTTCTTTACCTGTCTCATCTGCATCCAATGAAGTATTGGTGCCCATGGGTGTAGTAATGTGCTTTAAGTTTTCCATGCCAAACCTTTTGAATAGTTCCATTGTGTATTTGGTTTGGTTGATGAAGCACCCGTCTTCTAGCTGCTGTACCTGCAATCCAAGAAAATATTTTAGTTCACCAACCAAGCTCATTTCAAATTCAGCAGACATCATGGTAGAAAATTCATCACATAGTTCATGCTTAGTAGATCCAAATACAATGTCATCTACATATACCTGAACTATGATGAGATCTTTATTCATGCCCTTGGTAAATAAAGTCTGATCAACTTTACCTCTTTTGTAGCCCTTGCTGATCAGAAATTCAGACAATCTTTCATACCAAGCTCTTGGAGCCTGCTTTAGACCATACAAGGCTTTGTTTAACCTGAAAACTTGGTTAGGTTGAGGAGAATATTGAAATCCACGAGGTTGTTCAACAAAAACTTCTTCTTTAATAACTCCATTTAAAAAGGCACTTTTAACATCCATTTGTTGGAGTTTTATGTTCTTTGAGCATGCAAAGGCAAGCAACAATCTTATAGCTTCCATCCTAGCAACAGGTGCATAGGATTCATCAAAGTCTACACCGAATTCCTGACAGTAGACTTTGGCTACTAGTCTGGCCTTATTCCTCGAGATAATTCCATCTTCATTCATCTTATTTTTGAACACCCACTTGGTTCCTATGACATTAATACCATCTGGTCTTGGGACAAGCTCCCAGACATTATTCCTTTCAAACTGACCTAATTCCTCACTCATAGCATTGACCCAAGCTTGATCAGCTAAGGCCTCTTCTACTGTTTTGGGTTCAATTTGTGAGACTAAAGCAATTAAGTCATCATTATTCACATTTCTAAAATGAGACCTAGTCCGAAGAGGATCTTCAGGATTGCCTATGACTTTATCTAAAGGATGGTCTTTAAGAAATCTGATATTTGTTGAAGACTCACCTGTTTCTCTTGGCTCTTCCTGATTGGGGGAATTTATTTCTCCATTTGGCTGAGTCTTCTCTTCTTCCTGTTGGTCTTCTAGAAAGTCTCCACCATGATTGGAATCCCTATCAAGATTTTCAACATTAGAGACATCTTTCTTTTCACTAAAAAGGATGTGTGGAGACTCTTCCACTTTCTGATCTGATATGTTAAATACCCTATATGCCCTTGACACTTCAGAGTAACCCAAGAATATTCCAGGTGAACTCTTGGCTTCAAACTTGTCTAAATCTTTCTTATCATTGTTATGAATAAAACATTTTGCTCCAAAATTTTTGAAATGAAACAAGTTTGGTTTCTTACCTTTTAGAAGCTCATAGGGTATTTTCTTGTGTATGGGTCTTACCATGGCCCTGTTGATTATGTAGGTTGCTGTATTGGCCGCTTCTGCCCAAAACCTTCTAGGTAATTTGCTTTCAATCAACATGGTTCGGGCCATCTCCACCACTGTTCTATTTCTTCTCTCCACAATCCCATTTTGTTCAGGTGTCCTGGGAAAAGAAAACCTGTGAGTTAGTCCTTCTTTGTCACAAAGTTCAGTAAACATGGAGTTTTCAAACTCACCTCCATAGTCAGATTGAATAGAACAAACCTTGTACTTCCCTTCTTATTTGACCTTATTGAAAAATATGTTAAACTTTTGAAATACATCACTCTTATTTGCTAAGAAAAATATCCATGAATATCTAGAGAAGTCATCTATGATGACATAGCCAAACCTGTTTCCATTGAGACTCTGAGTTCTAGTGCGACCGAAAAGGTCTATATGAAGAATTTCCATTGGTCTAGAAGATAATGGCTCAGATCTTAATTTAAAGGAATTTCTGGTCTGTTTGCCTAGAGCACAGGCATCACATGCTTTTGATATTGAGTTGAATTTAATTCTAGGCATGCCTCTGACTAAATCATGCTTGACCAATTTATTTAAAGTTGAAAAGCTAGCATGACCTAGACGTCTATGCCATTCAAAGGCATCATTTTCAGAATTAGCAGATAAGTAAATAGTAGATTCAGATTTCTCATCTAAGTCTACAATGTAGACATTATTAATCCTGTTGGCTACAAATTTAACCATGTCAGAATTTGTTTCAAGGATTTTGCATGAACAATCATCAAATACAACCTTGTGACCCCTGTCACATAACTGACTTATGCTAATCAGGTTGTGTTGAAGCCCTTCCACAAGTAATACTTTTTCAATGGAATTTATGGAAGACTTACCTACTGTGCCAACTCCAATTATTTTACCTTTGTTCTTTCCTCCAAACTTGACCAGACCCCCTGGCTTCATTTCTATCTTGCTAAACTTGGATCGGTCTCCTGTCATATGCCTGGAGCAGCCACTATCGAGGTACCACTTGTTGTCTTCAGCTGCCAGGCCGACCTACACAAATATATCAAGCAGAGTGATTTGGAACCCAAGATGAGTTGGGTCCAAGGACATTGTTCAAATCTCTGATCAAGTGTTTAGGTATCCAGATTTGTTTCAACATGGTTTTCTCTGGCACCTTCCTTTCTGGTTTATTAAAGTTGTATTCAGCTGAACTGGAGAAGTGAGTTCTATTCCATTCATTAGTCTTCCTATTCCTAGGAAATTTCCTATAGGCTTGTTGATTAGCATATCTTTGACCATGAAAGTTATTTCTCCAGTAGGTCCTGTTTGGACCCATCTGATTGTTGTAATTCCAGCTCTTATTCTGATTTACTTTCTTGGTCCATCTACCATTTGTGTTCTGGTAAGTGGGCTTAGTGTTATTATTCATAAAATTCATTCCCATCTTAAATGGTTGTCCAGTACTGATTTTTGTGTTTTCTTTAGGACTTTGAATTTCCTTAGAGCTGTTTGAGCTGGATGGTGTGTCCAGCTTTTCTTTTCCCCTCTCTGGACAGAAGGTGATGGTCTTGAATTGCAAGGGTCTCTTGTTGGTTGGGTCATAGCCTAGACCTTCCTTATTGAAATTGACCCTAGTCCCTAGTATAGCATCTAGGCTAGTCTTTCCTTGGACAAACTTTTCTAAGATTTTCTGTTTGTCTTCCAGCTCCTTTTGAAGAGACTCAGAATTCTTTAGGAGTTCAGCATTTACTTTCTTCACAGCTTCATATTTCTTTGAATTCACTCTAATTTCATTCATGCCTTCTTCAATTTTAGTTTTGAATTCATTGAGCTGTTTTTGACTTTCTTGAGTTTCTCCCTTGAGCTTATCATTTTCTTTCCTTAGTGATGTCATTTCTTCTAGTTGTTCCTTTAGCTTTTCATTTTCCTCACATACTAGAGTTTGTTCTTCAACACTTGTGTTAAATTTTCTTTTCAGAACTCTGTGCTCTTTGCTAAGGGAATTAAATTTATCTAACAAATCACCATAAGCATCCTCCCAGTCATCAATTGAGAAATTTTCAAAAACATTTATTACCTCCTCTTCACTGTTTGCCATAAGGTAAATTCCATCTTCATATTCTTCTGAGGAAGCATCTTCAGGGTCTTCTTCTTCCTCGCTCCATGTGCAGACCATCGCCTGTGGCTTCTTCTTCTTTTGCACCTTTATGTTTTTCTTCTGAAGATAGGGACCCTTCTTCTGGAGGTCTGGGCATTCGCCTTTCATATGTCCCTGTTTGTTACAATTAAAACAAGTCAGTCTCTTAGGATTTCTATCCCTAAAACTAGTAAATTCAGCACTCTTGTTGAAAGAGTGTGGCTTCTTCTTCCTAAAGGTCTTTCCCTTTTTCTTCAGAAATTTTCTGAACTGTCTAGTGAGCATTGCCTGCTCCTCCTGGTCAAGATTTGACAGACCTTCAAGCTCAGACTTGGACTCGGGACTACTGCTGCTGCTCCCACTGTTACTACCCTTGTTGCGGGAAGCTCTTAAAGCTACATTTTTACCCTTCCTCTCACTTCCTTCTCCACCTCCTTTGAAATTCATCTCATAGGTCATAAGAGATCCTATGAGTTCATTCACAGTCAAGATAGTCAAATCTTTTGACTCCTCAATCACAATGGCCTTAGTGTGCCATGCCGGGGATAAAGATCTAAGGATTTTCCTGACTATATCTGCCTCAGCAAGATCCTTCCCTAGCCTTTAAGAGTATTTGTGATTAAAGACAACCTGGCATACATCTCAGTTATATTCTCGTCTGCATTCATCTTAAACATTTCATACTTAGAAGTGTAGAGTGATGCGGGACGAGACACGAACACGACAAGCTCACGATCGTCCCTTAACGAGGGAAGCGTCGGACGTGCGCGGTTGAGAAACCGGCAAGAGCTAGGGTGGTCGGCTCTCTCTTTCGTGCCCGGATCGGGTCACGGGACGGTAATGCTCACTCTCGCAGCAGCGGTGATACAAATAGAAAGCGAGCTAGTTACCCTATCATGCTCTCTAGCAGCGGCATAAACAAGTATATATGAAAATAAGCAAATGCCGAGTGTAGGGAGCGAGAACGATACCTCCACGCGCTCGGCGTGGGGACGACGGACCCGGCCGAAACTCGTACTCCCGGGGAACTTAACACACAATAATTACAGCAATGGGAATATGCCCACTCCACGTAGGGAGGTAAAGGGCGACACAAATGGGCCCGGGAGGACCGAATTCGGGATGACGGGCAGCTTCGTGTGTTGATTCGGCTACACGCGTAATCACGACCGTGGGGCCCACGCGCTGTCCGGAGGGGCCGTGTGAGACCCGGTGTCACCGCTGTGGTGGGGACACTGGTAGAAGCGATCCCCGGGCTGGCGGCACGCTGGAACGGCGATCGGAGGCCGGGCGGCTCCGTTCGGTACCCGTCGGAATTGCTGCCCACGGGCTGGTTGCTGCTGTTTTGCAGCGCGCGCTCGGACGAAAATGGCCGCTGTGATCAGCCCCGTTGCCGGAATGCGACGAAACCAGTGCCGTTGGAAAGAGGACTCAAAATCCTCAAACGTAGGGCCAGTAGATTCCTCTGAACCTATGCGGACCAGGGCCTTAGATATTTTTCAATCTTCTGCTCCACTGCTCCAGAAATCTCAGATCAGCATTCCAGATCCCTGTAAAAGGCCGTTGACCGCCTACTTACAGTGGGATTCGGACTTTGAGCTCTTCTTCAAAGTTGTAGATAATCAAACCACGGAACTGGGACAATTTTGTGAATTGGAGTTGGAGGTGAGGGTGATTTGATATGATTTTTGGAGTAAATGGTGGTTGGATCTGGGAACAGGTGGACAGAACTGTAGAGGGGACTGAGAATGATTTTTAGAAAATATGAGATGGACGAACCAAAAATTAAGAAAAATTGTGGATGAATGGGTGGATGGAAGCAAACGGAATTAAAATTTGTGGGATGAACAAAAATCAAAAAGTGGGCCTAAAACCTAAAACTCAGGGCGGGTGAAAATGGAAACAGACAGCAGACAGAACAGAAGTGGAAGAGTGGACGAAAATCTAAAAATACTAAACGGGATCTGAATGACAAACCAAAATTTAGGGGATGTTCTTGACACCTCTGGAATACCCAGTAAAATTACCAGATCGATCTGAGCTCATGGCTGAGGTGGGAATTTCGTGGAAGTTGCTGTGGTACTGCGCGGACAGAACTGCAGCGGCGGCTCGATGGCGGCACGAACGGCGGCGGCGGCGGCACCGATGATCACCGGAGGGTGGGGAAAGGAGATACCACTCTAGAATGGAGGCTTGGGAAGGGGAGAACTAGAGGAGAGAGGACTGGGGGCGCAGCTAGCTCTTGCTCATTCAACAAAATTCTGATTTTTCATTGATTTTCACATAAAAATACAATCTTTTATATGATTCCAACCAAATCAATTGTCCACCCTTAGATCTAGGGATGGGGATTGAAGGGCTGGGATTGCATGCCACAAACACAAAAAAAAAAACATTAAAAAATGAAGGGGGGGGGGGCGGCCTATTGACTATGGGTAGGTTTTGAATGGAAGGTTGAATGGGGGTAGGTGGGATGGGTGTAGAATGTTGACATTCTTAACCCTTTGTCTACCCATGTGGCATATGACTAGTCCACTCATCTAGAAGGCCACCTAGGCTGGTTGACCAGCCCCACATGGTCTAGGTGGACCAATGGGAAAGGGCTGAGGGCCCCCTTGCTGGTCCCATGGGCAAATTACATAGAAACCCACATAATCTACAGGAGTGACGCATTGGCCGATAAAGCCGTACAATTGTTCGTATACTTTCCCATGGATAAAAAAATAAACTAAAGGATATAAATGCAATATGAGAAGTACTAGTTCGGCGTCGATTCCCATCAACTCTCCCCGGGTGGGAGGAACTCGACCCCATCGAGTAGGGGTAGGAATGCTCGAGTACTCCGGTGGATCTGTCACCGTGCCAAGTAACGCGGGTACGCTCCACTCCAAATGATCGGCACCTGCTCATTCCATATATACTCGATATGCAAACTGCTATGAGCTAAAGGTGGTCACTCCGAAGGGGCACTTTCAAAAGGGAAGGAAGCAGCTCGAAGACTCACTAGGAATCACCGCTGAGTCCCTATAGGTGACTGATCCGGGTATAGAAGTAGAACCGATCCCATACTCATCAAGTGAGTCCAATCACCTCTTACTCATAAGAGAACGACAACGAGCTTGCACAAGACACATGCAGACTCACCATGCACTAACACACGTATGCAAACCACACAAACAATCGACTCAAAACACACCACACAAAACAAACCACACAAGGAAAACACACCGACTCATGCACGACTCTAGAAGAAGGTGGTAGCATCAAGCCCACTAGGTGGCGGTATCCTGAGCGGCAGAAGGGTCGCCCAGTTCTTCCCCCAAGGCATAATACTCATCGGCTAGTGCCTCATCGGCCACGTAATTGACATACTCAAGCTCGGGAGGTGCGGACCCTCCAATACCTAAGGCTAGGGTGGCGCGAGAGGGACACTCACTGGCAATGTGGCCAAATCCGTGACAGTGGAAACACTGCACTCGTGATCGACTACTCTCCCCAATAAGAGGGGCCTTACCCTTATCCTCCCGACGGGTAGGGGGCGTAGGTAACAAGGGTGGAGGTGTAGGCGCCGTGGGCAATAGCGGGGGAAGTGTCGGGGCCAGGGGGCGAGCCATGTGTGCCGGGGGACGGGCAACGGGTGCTGGTGGATGGGGTGGTGGTAGATCCCGTGGTGGGGAAGGTCGAGGTCTAGGAGCGAAGTGCTCCTGACGGGTGGGCTCCTGAGGACGAGCCATGAGTCCCCTCGGGTATGAACCTAAGGAGCCACGTGAATCACTACGGGAAGGAGCGGGGCTCCACCGAGGAATAGACTCGAACTCGCCCTCGAATTGCTCCATCTCGAGAGTAACTTGATATGCATCCTCCAACTTGTCCACCTTGCGGTGGAGAAGCTTATACCGTAGGTGCGGGCGTAGACCACGCCGAAACCGAGAGACGGTAAGGGAATCCTCCTCCGTGGCATCGCATCGCAAGTAGTACTCATCAAATTCGGCGATGTAATCCGAGACGGACCGGTCTCCTTGGGTGAGACTTTGCCACCTCTCTATAAGACGCTGGCGGTAGGAGGTAGGGAGGTACTTCTTCCTAAGTTTCTCCCTCATATCAGTCCATGTATCGATCGGGGGTTCTTGACGATGAAACAATAGGTTCTCCATGTTTCTCCAATAGGTTTGGGCTTGGCCTAAAAGTTTCATCCTGGCATACTTGACTTTTCGTTGGTCCGACATCTCGAATCACTCAAAATATCGATCCATACCAGCCTCCCAATCAAGGTAGACCTTCGGGTCTAAGGACCCGTCAAAGGTGGGAGGGTCGGCCCGAACGGTCCGAATGGCCCGTTCATCCATATCTTGGTCATGGGTACGCCGTGTATGGCGATGATCACGACCATGTCCCCGATGCTCATTATCGGACTCGTAGTCATGCACCTCGGGGACTTCGTGCCTCCTAGTAGCTACCCCTTGAACCCTTGGAGTCGCGGGTTGATGAACCGGCTCCGGTTGACCTTGTGTAGGTGGGGCGGGTGCCTGGACTGGGACAATCGGGTGTGTCTCGGCTGGTCCTTTCTCTAGTGCGGTGACTCTCCCGACCAATCCCTGAACGGACTGGCTTGACCCGGCGGCCCTATCCTCTACGGCCTTCACCCTCTCTTCTAGGCGGGTGCCTAGATCATTCACTTGGGTACTCAACCCTTCCATCCTATCCACTCGGGTGCTTAGCACTTCAAAGCGATCACTCAACCCATCCATTTTTCCCATAAGAGTTCGGAACATAGTGGCCACCTCATCGGAACTATAGACTCGGGATTCCGCCATTGGTGGTGGTGGGGGTGAGTATTGAGTACCTCGACGAGTGGGCATGCAAGACACGGAGTAGGAGACACCGACTAATGCAAATGCACACTACAAGATGATGCACCTAGACGTAACCAAAACTCGGCACGTGGCGGAGTTAATCGATCCGAAGATCACTCGCGCAAGTGTGCGGTCTTCCCGATAGGCGTAGCCTAACGTTCGGACAACACCTTTTGATATACCGAGTAAAGGGATGCAAATGCGAAAAGACACTTTTTTTGTTTGTTTTAAAACAATGATGACCCTAAACACGACTTAGACCGACTAATGACTAGACGTAAATGACACTCTTTTTTTTTGACACCCTAGACTCAACTCGCTCTGATACCAAATTGATGCGGGACGAGACACGGACACGACAAGCTCGCGATCGTCCCTTAACGAGGGAAGCGTCGGACGTGCGCGGTTGAGAAACCGGCAAGAGCTAGGGTGGTCGGCTCTCTCTTTCGTGCCCGGATCGGGTCACGGGACGGTAATGCTCACTCTCGCAGCAGCGGTGATACAAATAGAAAGCGAGCTAGTTACCCTATCATGCTCTCTAGCAGCGGCATAAACAAGTATATATGAAAATAAGCAAATGCCGAGTGTAGGGAGCGAGAACGATACCTCCACGCGCTCGGCGTGGGGACGACGGACCCGGCCGAAACTCGTACTCCCGGGGAACTTAACACACAATAATTACAGCAATGGGAATATGCCCACTCCACGTAGGGAGGTAAAGGGCGACACAAATGGGCCCGGGAGGACCGAATTCGGGATGACGGGCAGCTTCGTGTGTTGATTCGGCTACACGCGTAATCACGACCGTGGGGCCCACGCACTGTCCGGAGGGGCTGTGTGGGACCCGGTGTCACCGCTGTGGTGGGGACACTGGTAGAAGCGATCCCCGGGCTGGCGGCACGCTGGAACGACGATCGGAGGCCGGGCGGCTCCGTTCGGTACCCGTCGGAATTGCTGCCCACGGGCTGGTTGCTGCTGTTTTGCAGCGCGCGCTCGGACGAAAATGGCCGCTGTGATCAGCCCCGTCGCCGGAATGCGACGAAACCAGTGCCGTTGGAAAGAGGACTCAAAATCCTCAAACGTAGGGCCAGTGGATTCCTCTGAACCTATGCGGACCAGGGCCTTAGATATTTTTCAATCTTCTACTCCACTGCTCCAGAAATCTCAGATCAGCATATCAGATCCCTGTAAAAGGCCGTTGACCACCTACTTACAGTGGGATTCAGACTTTGAGCTCTTCTTCAAAGTTGTAGATAATCAAGCCACGAAACTGGGACAATTTTGTGAATTGGAGTTGGAGGTGGGAGTGATTTGATATGATTTTTGGAGTAAATGGTGGTTGGATCTGGAACAGGTGGATAGAACTGTAGAGGGGACTGAGAACGATTTTTAGAAAATATGAGATGGACGAACGAAAAATTAAGATAAATTGTGGATGAAGGGGTGGATGGAAGGAAACGGCAGTAAAATTTTTGGGATGAACAAAAATCAAAAAGTGGGCCTAAAACCTAAAACTCAGGGCTGGTGAAAATGGAAACAGATAGCAGATAGAACAGAAGTGGAAGAGTGGACGAAAATCTAAAAATACTAAACTGGATCTGAATGACAAACAAAAATTTAGGGGATGTTCTTGACACCTCTGGAATACCCAGTAAAATTACCAGCTCGATCTGAGCTCATGGCTGAGGTGGAAATTTCGTGGAAGTTGCTGTGGTACTGCGCGGACAGAACTGCAGCGGCGGCTCGATGGCGGCACGAACGCCGGCGGCGGCGGCACCGATGATCACCGGAGGGTGGGGAAAGGAGATACCACTCTAGAATGGAGGCTTGGGAAGGGGAGAACCAGAGGAGAGAGGGCTGGGGGCGCAGCTAGCTCTTGCTCATTCAACAAAATTCTGATTTTTCATTGATTTTCACATAAAAATACAATCTTTTATATGATTCCAACCAAATCAATTGTCCACCCTTAGATCTAGGGATGGGGATTGAAGGGCTGGGATTGCATGCCACAAACACAAAAAAAAAACAGTAAAAAATGAAGGGGCGGCGGCCTATTGACTATGGGTAGGTTTTGAATGGAAGGTTGAATGGGGGTAGGTGGGATGGGTGTAGAATGTTGACATTCTTAACCCTTTGTCTACCCATGTGGCATATGACTAGTCCACTCATCTAGAAGGCCACCTAGGCTAGTTGACCAGCCCCACATGGTCTAGGTGGACCAATGGGAAAGGGCTGAGAGCCCCCTTGCTGGTCCCATGGGCAAATTACATAGAAACCCACATAATCTACGGGAGTGACGCATTGGCCGATAAAGCCGTACAATTGTGCGTATACTTTCCCATGGATAAAAAAATAAACTAAAGGATATAAATGCAATATGAGAAGTACTAGTTCGGCGTCGATTCCCATCATAGAGGTTTACCTTCGAGGCTTTCACTTGAGCTATACCTTCATAGATCAATTGCAGCTCATCCCACATTCGCTTGGCAGTTCTGTATGCAGATATACGAGCATATTCCTCTGGATGAACAGCACACTGGATTATGTTCAGCGCCGTCCAGTTGAGTGAAGAGAGCTTGACATGGTCATCTGTCCAAGCATCCTCGTTTGGTGGCAGCTCATATGGCCCCACCGTGATTACTCTCCACAGTTTATGACTCTGAGCTCTGATGAACACTTCCATCCTGTTCTTCCAAAACAGATAGTTACTACCATCGAAATAAGGAGGGCGAATAATGGATTGACCTTCGGCCATGAAGGTTCTAGGACCACCAGCATTTCCTTGACCGTTCGTCCACATGGCGTAAATCTGCTCTGATACCAATTGTTAGCGCAGCAAGAGTGATATAGAAGGGGGGATGAATATATCACTCCCAATTTGCAGAAACTAAGGCGGAAAATAGATTCTACTGCTAACGCACCTCCTTAACCCGTACACATGGAAATATAGATGAGAGTGAAGAACATATCACTTGAAGGCAAAGGGACAAGCAGATGAAGAGCACAGAAATCAATAGCAAACCACAGAGGAGGCACTCGATTTTTAGGTGGTTCGATTGCAGTCCGCAATCTACATCCACCCCTCACTCCAACTAGAGTGAGGATTCCACTAGGCAAAGCTAGATCACAGCAGACTCAGTCTGCGTACAACATGCTGCCACACAGCTTGAACACCCAAGGGAAACAAATCCCTCGACCAAGCTCTGCTACCCACAGAACTTGAAGCCTGTTCTAGCTCCCAGCTAGAACACAACCGGAGAATCCTCTCCCTTCCTCCATACACGGAGGGAAACTGTTAATGACAACCTGTCACTAACAACACCAGAGATCACCGATCTCTCTTCCTTTGCAACTCGGAGGGAAACTGGAGTAGTACTCCCTTCCTCCACACACCGGAGGGAAACCAATTCAAATCAGAATGGAAGAACAAAATAAACGAAAACAAAATAGAAAGAAAAACCAATGAAGAAGAGATCGGTTCTGAAACCGAATACAAATGTAGCTTCAAATGAAGCAATTCATCAATCCACACACACACTCTCTCTCTCTCTCTCGAGCAAACTCCTCTCAGATATGGAACTCTCTGCTCCTTTTCTTTTCTGGATCGTGCAGACTCTCACCAATGGCTTCTGCCTTTTCTTTTCACGATCGAACTTCTACTGAAGGATGAAGCTCTATATTTATAGCAGATAATGGCGTGTAGCAGCCAGGTTCCCGCCCATGCACTTTTGGCCAGATCATTTGAATTTTGACCACATGGCAGCATCCTGGCAAGGTTGCCATCCACGTGTCATGCGCCTGTTGTCTTGGATCACGTGTCAGGTGCCAACCTTGATTCACGTGCCCAATCATCAGCCTGAATCGCCTACAGACAGACAGATGGAATGTATAGACTAAGTTAGTTCAAGCTTTCAACATGAATGTATATACTTTAGAAACACAACAGAGTAAGTGTGCACACCGTGAGAGAGTGTACAGACTTACTGAATAAAATGCACATGAAGGCAGTGTATAGACATGAACAATGCAAACGATTGTTACCAATGTGTACACTTTACAAGGCTCAGCCACTGTGTAGACTTCACGAAGCCTAAGCAGTGTACAGACTTGAAACGATAGTTAGCCAAGTGTGTATCATGTGAGAGTGTATCCACTTGGAGGTCTTCAGCATCTTCAGTGTATGGACTTAAGCATTTCAGGGCAATCCATAGCAATGTATAGACTTAGGCATTCTGTTCAAATCAAAACCAATGTACAGACTTCATGCTGTACAGACTTGATGTTGATCAACAGATCTTTGAACATCAGCCCAAGGCGTCAACGCTTCCATCGAGCAGCGTCGCCTCAGCTTCCTCAGGCAAGATGCTCACGCCCTTGGTAACAGGCCAATGCGTCAACGCATCCAGTGTCAGCGTCGACGCAGTGAGCAAGACAGAAAGGTGTGCGTCTACGCAGTCAGCCAAGTGCGTCAACGCATGAAAGGCACACAATCCATGAAGACAGACAGGCTGTACAGACTTTGAAGCTTGCTGAATGAAACGATCGGCTGATGGACCAATGTACAGACTCTAAATGTAAAGGCAGTCTGTATAGACTTGAATCGCTTGAAGCGATGTATGGACTTTGTGAAGCTCAAGCACTGTACTGACTTGTGAAGACTTCAGCGATGTACATACTTGGTGAATCGAAGCCTCTGTACAGACTTTCCTAAGACGCAGTTCAATGTATAGACTTGAACGAAAAAGGCCGATGTACAGACTTGCCTAAGACGCAGCTTGAGACGCTGGCTGAGACGGATGCTGTACAGACTTTGAAGAACATTGAACGTTTGAGCAGCATGCAATGTACACACTTAGTGGTGTACAGACTTGGCCTGGAAAGCGTAGGGAAAAGTTGAATGTATGGACTTGGCCAATGCGTAGGAAAAGATATCGAATGTACAGAGTTGGTGAATCACAGGCCAGTGTATAGACTTAGAGAAGTGAAGTCTAGTGTATAAACTTGGAGAACTGTTCAATGTGTTGGGTTGGCGTTGTATAGACTTGGCTTTGAGCACTTGGGCTGAAGGCAATGTGCAGACTAAGCGATGTATAGACTTTGCCCAAGGAACCGAATGTGTAGACTTTGCTGAAGCTAACTCTGAAGCAATGTTCAGACTTTGCAAACAAGACTCTGGGCGATGTATAGACTTACACTATCAGATGTGTAGACTTCAAGACAATGCAGCAGCCAGTGTATAGACATGAAGTTTGACAATCCAATGTATAGAGTTGAAGCTTGGAAGGATGTATAGGGTTGAGCTGAACTGACTTTGGCAATGTGCAGACTTGACTGGTCGGGCAGTGTACAGACTAGAGTATTAGGATCAATGTGTAGACTTCAGTAAGAAGGTGCCCGATGTACAGACTTAAGGAAGATATGCCAATGTACAGACTAAATGGATCCAGCTGGTGTATAGACTTTGTGCCCAAGCTATCAATGCTCTGATGCGTCGACCCACCCTTTTTGATGAGTCGACCCACTGCTGTTCATAATAACCAAATAGTGCATATAGAATCAAAATAGCATGCATATCTGACAGCCAAATGAACTGTACTCACTCACATGATGAAACAGCATTAATCTAGAGATAGATGATTGGTTTATAGTGTGAGACATCATCAAAACCATAGGGATGCAACACTGGCCTGGACCCTCGGTGGGTCGGACAAGAGGTTGACTCGACTCGTCGAGGAGCGCGACGGGCTTCGACGGGAGCTCTCCTCAATCAGGGGGCTAGTACGATCGAGCCAAGTGGAGACCCGGGCGCTAGCTGAGCAGCTGGCTAAGGCTCGTGAATCGCTCGAGAGAAGAACCGGCTTCTCGAAGAGGAGCGCTTAGCACGCATTGAGCTGGACGGCCGGTGGGAGACCGAGCGTGCCGAGCTAGTAGGCCGCGCGGAGGAAGCCGAGCGTCTTCGGCGGGAGGCCGAGGCTGATCGAGCTGAGGCGGAGAAGCAGGTGGCAGCGGCCGAAGGGCAGACTGCTGAGGCCGAGCGGAAGGCAGCCGAGGCGAAGCAGAGGGAGGCTGAGCTCATTGGTAGGGTGGAATCGGCCGGGGTGGAGGCTCTCGAGCAATACAAGAGCTCAAAGGCTTACCGGTTTGACCTTAAGGAGGCTACCCTCCCCTACTACGAGCTTGGACTCTGCTGGGGCATCTGCAAGGGGTTCCAACAGGGCTACGACCGGGCCATTTCTTATGCCGAGGAGCAGGCGTCCAGAGTGGTTGACTTCCCATCCGGTCAATGTTATGACTCAGACTTGTCATCCTCTAGTTCCTCTATTTCGGCGTAGGTTGAAGAGGATCCCGAGGGCTCATCACCCGAGGGGTGGCCAACTCCGGATGCCTCGGGAGGGCACGCAACCGAGGCAGTTCCAACGCCGGTGGGGTCGGTGCTAGGGTCGGCCGTCGCTGAGGCTGCCGGGGGCAGACCGCTCGAGCACTCTACTTTCGATCTCTGAGGTGGGCCAGAGGCCTGATGTGTCTGTTTCGCTTCTCTTTTTTGCATTCCTTTTCCCTTTTTGAAGGAAAAGACTCCCTTTTTTGTGTAGAGATAAATAAGGCAGTGGCATTGTGATGAAGACTTATCTGTTCCATATCGCCATTGCCGTATTCAGTCCAGCGTATATGCGGTGGTTGGAAAGAACCGATATTTTCTGCGTGAATCTCGCATAATGGTTGGGTGAGTGTCTGACAGGGTGTCTTTCCATTTTCCCACGCTTTAAATGCCTTGCTGCTTCGTGTGTCCCGCTGGGGCGGAAGACGAGAAGTTCGAGGTGACCGTTCGTAGGGAGAAATCCTTCTGGCGTGCTTTCGAGGGGGGGGGGAATCATTTAAGGCAAGTAGCCTCCCTTCGCCTATAAGAAGGACTGAAGGGCGTCCCTTCCTCTCCACCGCTTAGGGTTTTCCCTGACAGTCTTTCCTCATTCCTTCTTCATGTAGCATTGTGCCATTATATTCGGAGCATGGAGGAAGCTCCAGATGAGGAGGCTGCCGACGACGGGGGGCAGGGAGTTCCTGTTGCTCCGGACTTGAAAAGGAGTCGACGGCCAGCGGACAGACTTGAAAAGGGGCCAACACGTAGAGGCACGCCATTTTCCCTTTATCAGTTCTGGCGGCACTTGCAGGGGGGTGAGATGAAGGACGGATGGGGGATCAGACATCCCTGCTGCCCGTCCCTTCCTGCTCGCCTCACGGATGGGAGGAGGAAGCCAACTAAGCTCCATCCCTTCCGGGCCTTCCCCTGCCTCCTCATCCAGCTCTGCTGGTTTCTTTTTCTTTCTGGCAGCCTATTTTTCCCTCTTCTGCTCTGCTCCTCCTTTCTTTCACTCTTCGGAGGGTGCCTGTACTCTCTTTCTTCCAAAGAGTTGGCAGTTTGGCGGGGAAGATGCTTTCATATTCATTCCCTCTCCCCCTTCCCTTCCAAGTTCAACTTGGAAGGTAGCCTTCTATTTCTTAATCTCTCTGTCACCTTTGTCTCGAGTTGCCCGAGCAAATGGGGTCAACTATCCTTTATCCGAGCCAGTTTCTGCACTAGGCAGAGTCAGTGGCTGGACGCAGGAAGGTCATCCGAGTCAACCGAGCGATGGGCTCATACGACGGCGCTAGGTGGATCTTTTGCTTTTTTGACATGTATTCTATTGGCTTCGGCCTTCCTGATGTACAAACAGGTTGTTTGAATAAAAAGAAAGGAGCCTTTTGTCTTATCTCATGTCGTTTGCACAATACTCAGTACTCAGAAGTAGAACTTGCGTAATGTAGTTGCGTTCCAGGTCCGAGGGACGGGCTCTCCTTCCATCGTAGTCAGACGGTATGCTCCTTTTCGAGCATCTCGGCCACTCGGTAGGGGCCTTCCCAGTTAGAGGATAACTTGCCCGCCGCCTCAAGTGGTCGAGAGACTTTGGCTTTCCTGAGGATGATGTCTCCCGACTGGAAGTGTCTGTCTCAGACTTTGGCGTTGTAGTATCGAGTGAGGCGGCGTTGGTACTCCGTTGCTCTGATGCTGGCAATCTCCTGGATTTCATCTGCTAAGTCAAGATTTTCGAGTAGTTTCGGGTCGTTTGCCTCAGACGAGAAGTAGATGACTCGGAGGGAGGGGTTGCCAATTTCCAATGGGATCACGTCCTCGGTACCGTATACCAGCTGAAAAGGGCTTTCACCGGCTGCCGTTCTGGGAGTCGTTCTGTGCGACCATAGTACGTCTGGCAATTCCTCGAGCCAGATGCCCTTGGCTTTGCCGAGCCTAGTCTTGATGCCTTTTAAGATAGCCTTGTTGGCATTTTCGACCAGCCCGTTAGCCTGAGGGTGGGCGACCGAAGTGAAGTGATTGCGAATATTGAGGTCGGCGCATCTGTCTCGGAAGTACCGAGAATCAAATTGCCGACCATTATCGCTCACTATCACCCGGGGGATGCCGTAGCAACAGATGATCGTCTTCCAAATGAAGTTCCAGACGACTATCTTAGTGATCCTTGCAGTGGCTTCGGCCTCGATCCACTTAGTAAAATAGTCGATGGTGACGATAATGAACTTCTTCTGGGCCTGGGCCGTGGGGAACGGCCTGAGGATATCGATTCCCCAGCGAGCGAAAGGGTAAGGCTCGGCTAGGGTGACGAGCTCCGTTGCTGGCTGATGGACCAAGTTGTCGAATCGCTGGCAACGGTCACAACGTTGCGTGTAGGTCGAGCAGTCACACTGTAGGGTGGGCCACCAATAACCTCGCCGTAGCAAAATCTAGCGAGTGACCTTCCCCCCAAATGAGCCCCGCACAGACCTTCGCGAACTTCTTCGATCGCTCGGTTGGCTTCATTGGTACTGAGTCACTTCAAAAGAGGGCCAGAGAAGGATCTCCGGTAAAGTGTGCCATCCAGAGTGACGAATCGCCGAGCTTGGTATTTCAACCTTTGGGCTTCCCGAGGGTCGGGAGGTTCCTGGGAGTCTTGGAGCCACGATAGGTAGGGGGCACGCCAGTCACCTGCGGAGGCTGAGTCAACAGGTAGGAGTTCCGAATCAATGCTCGGGCACTCTAGCTCTTCGAGAAGGACCGATCGAGTACCCTCGGGGTCAAGAGAAGAGGCCAACCAAGAGAGGGCGTCCACTCGGTAGTTTTCTTCCCGAGCTATCCGGACTACCTCAAAACCCTCAAACTGTGGTGCCACAGTCTTGACTAGTTAGAGGTATTTGATCATCGGTGCCTCCCGAGCTTCATAATCGCCGTTGACCTGGCTAGCGACTAGTTGGGAGTCGGTGTGAATCCTGACTCGATTAGCCCCTAACCGCCGGGCCATGCGGGCTCCCGATATGAGGGCCTCATACTCGGAAGCGTTGTTGGATGCTTGGAAGTTAAACTTCAGGGCGTACTGTAGCTCTGCCCGTTCGGGGGACTTCAGGAGGATGCCGACACCGCTCCCGACTGAATTGGAAGATCCGTCAACGAACAGTTCCCAGGTCGGCCCGAGTGCGGACGGAGATCTTTCTTCAGCCAGGATGGTGCTCTCGGCGATGAAGTCGGCGAGCGCCTGGCCTTTGATAGCCGAGCGAGGCCGATACGATATATCGTAGGCCCCGAGCATGATGGCCCACTTGACGAGATGTCCCGAGGCTTCAGGGTGAGCGAGGATCTTCTTTAATGGTTCGCCGGTCAGCACGGTGATGGAGTGCCCTTGGAAATAGGGTCGGAGGCGCTTGACCGAGGTAACCAACGCTAGCACGAGTTTCTCGGTTGCGAGGTACCTTTTCTCAGCCTCGTTGAGCACCTTGCCTGTGTAGTAGACCGGTCTCTCGATTCTCGAGTCATTTTTGAGTAGGACCGAGCTAACTGTGGATGGAGTTGCCGAGAGATAGAGATACAGGGCTTCCCCGAGACGGGCTTGGAAAGCACTGGGGGCGAAGCCTGGAACTCCTTAAGCTTGGCAAATGCTCTTTGGCATTCCTCGTCCCACGTGAATGTAGCATATGCCATTTTGGGCCCCCTCAGCAGTTTGAAGAAGGGTAGGCATCGTTCAACCGCGCGGGACAGGAATCTGCTGAGCGCAGCAATGCGCCCGGTGAGGCATTGAACATCTTTGACGCAGGTGGGTGGGCACATGTCTAGGATGGCTTGGACCTTGTCGGGGTTGGCCTCAATCCCACGCTGAGTGACTAAGAAGCCCAAGAATTTCCCGGACTTTACCCCGAAGGCGCACTTGGCGGGGTTGAGCTTCATGTTGTACTTCAGGAGGGTGTTGAAAGTTTCTTCTAGGTCGATGAAGTGGTCCTCGGCCTTGGGGGTCTTCATGAGTATGTCGTCAATATAGGCCTCGACGTTCCGACCGAGCTATCCCTCGAACATGTGGTTGACTAGCCTCTGGTACATGGCTCCGGCATTCTTCAACCCGAAAGGCATCCGTGTGTAGCAGTGTACGCTGAAGTCGGTGATGAAGGTGGTCTTCTTGATGTCTTCGGGGTGCATTCTGATCTGGTGGTAACCTGAGTAGGCATCCAGGAAGCTGAGTATCTCATTGCCCGAGGTTGAATCAACCAGTTGGTCGATGCTCGGTAGGGGATAGCAATCCTTTGGAGTAGCCTTGTTCAAGTCGGTGAAGTCCACGCACATCCGCCACTTTCCCGAAGCTTTCGGCACCAGGACGACGTTAGCCAGCCACGTCGGGTACAGTACCGGTCTAAAAAGGCCAGTCTTCTGCACCTTGGTGACCTGCTCCTTGATAATCGTCTGCTTCTCTGGCGCATGCTTCCTTCTGCGTTGTTGCACGGGCTTCATGGTTGGGTCGAGGTTGAGCTTATGCACCACCGTCTCTTCGGTATCCCGGGGAGTTGATCATCAGACCATGCAAAGACCCGGATGTATGCAAAAAGGAACTCTTTGTATTGCTGTTGAACCTCAGATGTTAGGTCGGCTCCGATCTTTACTCCTAGGGTCGGGTCGTCGTTTAGGAAAACCGCTAGCAATTCGCCTCCAGGTTCGGCGGTTGCGGATTTTTCCTCGACTTCCCGGGGGCCCTTATTTTTCCCGTCCGGCCTTGTGGCTTCGACCGAGATATTGTAGCACCTTCGGGCCATTGCCTGGTTACCTCGGACTTCCCCCAATCCATTTTTGGTGGGGAACTTCATCTTTTGGTGATAGGTAGAAGGCACCGCTTTCGTTCGGCTGAGGATTCCTCGACCGAAGATTGCGTTGTACGCTATCATACATTTGATCACTATGAAGTCCACCATGACCGTAACGGTCTTGGCTGGGGTGCCAAGAGTAACCGGTAGGCTTAGGGCTCCCTCGGGATAGGTGTCCTGGCCATTGAACCCGCACAGGGGGGTCCGGATCGGGCGGAGTTTAGACGGATCCTCTCCCATCTTAAGGAAACATTCGTAGGATAATACATCAGGGGCACTTCCATTGTCAACCAGAATCCTGTCTACATTACAATGGTTTATTGTGGCCGATATCACCAGGACGTCGTCGTGCGGGGTGCTTAGCCCCTCCAGGTCTTGGTCGGAGAAGATTATGACCTGGGGTTTGCTTGGCGGGGCCCTGGGAGGCTCGATGGCTTGGCTCGCCCGCTCAGCGTGACGCTTCCTTCCTCGGCCGCTATCTCCTCCTGACGCAGCTCCTCCGGCGATGACGTTGATGTGGACCTCTCGGGGGGCATTGTCGATTTCCTCCGGGGCGCCTCGGTCTTCCTGGTGTCCGGCCACGAACCGGGAGAGGTGCCCCTGACGGATGAGACGCTCGATCTCGTCCTGGAGCTGGTGGCAGTCACCGGTATGATGCCCGTGGTCGCTGTGGAACAGGCAATGCTTGCTGCGACTGCGGTTCTTTGACTTCATTGGCTTGGGTTGGCGGAGGAGGCCCGATCCTTTGATGTCTTCATAAATCTCGTATACTGGAGCGGTTAGGGGATGTTGTGCCCCTGTGTGGTTTTGATGATGGCTGACACACCATGAGTCACACTGAGGTGTGCTAATTAATATTGATGACTGATTGACTGCTTGAATATCTGATTGTTTGCTTGAATAGCTAATTCATGAATATGGCTAGATTGGGTTAACATAGTGGCTAATTGTTCATGCAGTGCGTTGACGCAGTTGGAGATTGGGTTGACACATTGGCTGTTTGTTCACTAGCTACGTGGACGCAGTGGATCAGCGAGGTTGACGCCATGTTGCTTTGTCTCCTTTGTGTTGCTCATTAAGTCTCCTAGTCTGCACACTGCCTTTGTGGTCCAAGTCTATACAGCCTCATTCCTACCTACGTTCCAAGTCAAAGTCTGCACATTGTCTTCGAACCCAATGTCTGCACAGTGGCCTTCACACTTGAAGTCCATACATTCGATGTGCAGAGTTGGAGTCCATACTGTGCCTCAGGCTGAGGTAGTCCATACACAGTTGTCTGATGCATATTGATTGAAGTCTGTACATTGGGTTCTCACATGAAGTATGTACAGCCGTTCACTGTTGTAGTCCATACACCGGACTGTTAGGTCATGCCTACACTGGGTCTCAATGTACACACTTATTCATTGTGCTGCTTCATGCACAAAGTCTGAACATCCTTCAATGAACTTTGAAGTCTATACACTGATTCACTGTTCATCGCCTTTGGGCATCAAAGTCTGTACATCACCTTCAATCTTCAAGTCTATACACTGGCTTATTCTTCAAGTCTGTACAGCCGTTTTGGATTGTATTTCAAGTCTAGACTTTGCACTGTTGCATTCATCATCTTCGTGTGGTGTTCTGTCTTCGTGTTGATTTTACTTCGTGCACTCTTCTCTAAGTTCAAGCCCGTGTCTGTGCTGTCTCCATGTCATCCTCAGTTCGAGTCGGTTCTTTGTTATTTTCCGTCTTCGTGTTGTTCTTCCTAGACCTCGTGTCTTTCTTGTGTTGAAACCATATTTCGTGTTGGTTTCTTTTTTTCGTCTTCGTGTTGTGGTCAGCTCGTGTCGTTCTCGTTGCTATTTGTTATGTCGAGTTGCTTTTTACTTCGTGTCGTTTTCTCTGAAGTGTTAAGCGTTATTAGTATGTATCTCGTGTCGGTCTCATCGTAGTGTTTGTTTTGTTACAGTGACACTTCGTGTCGTTCTCGTTTTACCTCGTGTTGTTTTCATCTGACCTCGTGTCATGCTCTCCTTATCTCGTACTGTAGTAATCCTGTGTTCTCGTGTCATTTACTATAGCTACTCGAGTCATATTCCTGCTTTCTTTGTTTTATCACGTGTCGTTTCACCTCATGTCGTTCTATCTGCTGATTATTATGTCGTGTTGTTTCTTTGTATCCGTGTCTTCGTGTTATTCTAGTGTTTATAACCTCGTGTCGTTCTCTGTGTAATACTTGTTTTGTCACCTTTGAACCTCGTGTCGTTCTATGTGTAGTGTTTGGTTTGTCACCACTGTATCTCGTGTCGTCCTCAGTGCAGTGCACCTCTTGCTATTTCTATACACCTCGTGCAGTTTTAGGTTCTGGTGCCCTGAGTTTTAATCGTGTTAATTCCTTGCAGGAGAAGAAGAAGATGGTCCGAGGAAATATTCCCGAGTGACTGTCAGCACGTGATCCGAGGCTGAAATAAAGCCTGCTGAGAGACTGCCACGTGGTCCGAATACTTAGGGCTGGAAATGTGGAGGTCACACGTCGGGGGTGATACTGCTGCTGCTGCTATATATATGGGTCTTCATCCTTTGAAGAAGTATCGAAGAAGAAAAGCCTGCAGAGTAGAAAGCCCTTCGATCCAGAAGAAAAGAAGAGAATAGAGAAGAGAGTGAGAGTGAGAGCAGAAGAAGAAAGAGAGAGAGAGATAGTGCCAGTGAGAAGAGAAGAAGAAGAAAAAGAAGAGTGGTAGAGTGAGAGAAGCTGCAGAAGTAAAAAGAGAAAGAGAGAGAGCTCGCGAGTGAGAGAAGGAAGCAGAGAAGAAAAGGAAGAGAAAGAAGAAGAGAGAACGAGAGATGGGAAGCTTCATCTGAAGACTTGTTCCTACTGGACCGTGGATCAGATCCAGGCCAGTCAGCTCCATTGAGAGCCACATTTGTGTTTTCATCTTTTACAGCTTTCTGATTGCTGTGTTATTTTCGTTTATTATTTTTTCCTTTGTTTTTCTGATTACCTTTGGTCTTCCGATTGCCCTGTTGGGGATTGGGTTCCTCCTGTTGATTCAGGAGAAGGGAGATCTGATCTCCGGGTTGCAAGTGATAGGTTGTCACTTGAGGGTTCCCTCTAGTTAGAGGAAGGGAGGCTAGCCCTCCGGTTCTGGGCTTGTGGTTGCAAGTCCATGTGTCCCTCCGGTTGGGAGGAAGAGAGGTCTTCGACCTCTGGTTTGCTGGTGACTGGAAGTCACCGGTTGGTTCCCTCCTGGTCTGGAGGAAGAGAGACTTCGGTCTCTGGTTTCCAAGTGGCTGAAAGTCACTTGGGGTGTCCCTCCTGTGGGAGGAAGAGGGGAGCGTGTTCCCCTGGTCAAGCTGTTTGGCAGCATTTGTTGCAGACTGAGTCTGCGGTTTCTAGCGTGAGCTAGTGGAATCCTCACTCCGGTTGGGAGTGAGGGGTGGATGTAGGTCTGGAGGACCGAACCACCTAAAAATCTATTGAGCAGTGGTTTGCTTTGTGTGTTTGCTTCCGCTAGATGCCTGGATAGGCGCGCTCCATCTGCTTGCTCATAAGTTTAATTGAATTAGTTTTATTCTGTGATTGCGTCTAGCATCTGAGTTTCTATTTGGGCATTATTCGTAACAGGATACATTCACCCCCCTCTGTATCCGGGCCTAGCACCCTAACAGTTGGTATCAGAGCGGGTGTCTGCATATAAGGTCCAGCGACCTGCAGATTCGATCTTGCAGTCTTAGATGCTAATTTGTTTTAGTGCATCAATATTCTTGTTGCATTGAATCTATCTGCTATCTGTTTCAATGGCTTGTCCACCCGTCTTTAGTGGTTCTGATTTCAACCAGTGGCACAGTGCTTTACGTGCTTATGTTAAATCTGTTGATCCAGACCTGTGGAAAGTAATTTCACATGGTCCTCATGAATTACCAAAGAAAAAGTCCAAATGGACTGACAGTCACGAATCAATGTATGAGGAGAATCAGACAGCTATAAATCTGATGAAAGCAGCCACTGACAAAGCCTTTCACTCATGTTTCCTTGATTGTAGATCTGCAAGGGATATGTTGGAAATGATGAAGAGAGCCAGGAAAGAAAATCAAACAAGCTGCATGATGGCCAACAGAAGCAATCAAGGCAGCAATCAAACTGAAGAAGATGATGATAATGAGGTAAATATCTTCGAGAATTTCTCTCTAGAAGATTGGGAGAATGCTTATGCTGAATTACTTGAATCTCATGAGCTGTTAAGAAAACAGTATAAGAAATTGAAGAAGGGTACTGGTTTAGATAGTTCAAGCGTTCCTTGTAGAAATTGTGTTGAATTGAAAAATATTCATGATGCTTGTATGTCTGACTTTCAAATTCTGAAGAAACAAGTTTCACTATTGAAAACTGAAAATCAAGAACATACAAATGTGATATATGAACTCAAAGAAAAATTGAACTCAGATAATGATAATCAGACTGTTGTTAACTATCATGACCAGTATGAAAAAATTGCTGAAAAACTTTAAAAGTGTAAACTCAGATTTAAACAAGCTGAGATCCGAAAATGATTCCCTGAGAACATCTGCTAATAAAAATGATAACAAATTTGAGAAACTCAAGAAGGAGAAAAACTTGCTTGCTGAAAAACTGGAAGCCATCAAATCTGTGAATGTGGAATTACAGAAAAACATTGAAAAGAAGGAAAAAGATTTGAAGGAATTCAAGACTGAAAGAAAACTTGAAATTAACTCAGAAGATCAGACTCTAATAAATGAGTTAATTCATAATGACAAGCTTAAGGAAGAAAATGAAAAATTAAAAATGTTGAATTCCACTATGTCAGAGAGACTTCTAGCTTTGGAAAGAGGAAAAAGTATTTGTGTTGAAGATTCTAATAAACTGAGCAATCTGGAACAGGAAATTGAAAAATACAAAACTGCTAACAATGTGTTAACTGAAAGTGTGAATTGCAGTGAACAAGAGATTGCCAGTTATGAGCTACATATTTCCTCTTTGGAAGATGAAATTCAGGATTTGAAAGTCTCTTTGTCAAAATTTGTTGATGGGCAAGAAAACCTAGACAAGCTGCTAGGTGTAAAAGTCAATGTCAAAAGGGAAGGGTTGGGCTACAATAATCTAAATAAAAAGACTTTGTAAATGGCTCAAACGTAGCCACAACATCAAAAGACAAACAGCCCATTGTTCAGAAAATACTGGGAACAAAGATTAATTTTAAGAAAGAAGGACTGGGTTACAGTCCAGTCATGAGGATGGCTGATGGAGCCAACCTGAAAACTGTCTTTGTTAAATCCTCTGAACAGGAGAAGCCTTCTACTTCATCTCCAACTCAGTACAAGGCTAAGAAAATAGGAAAACAGGATAAAAATCAGAAAAGGACTGTAAATCAAAAAATAAATGAAAAGGGTTCATCAGTGCATATTGATCATAGTCCTCATACACATTCACAAGCATCCAAGAAGAAAATGATCTGTCATTACTGTCATAAATTTGGACATCTGATGCATGAATGTAGACTGATGGAAAAGGATGATCTGAGTGCTAGAAAATATCATGATAAAAATCTTTCATCTCAGAAAAGGAAAATTGAGTGTTTTCATTGTGGTAAACTAGGACACAAAACTTCACAATGCTGGTTTGTTAGTGATAAGAATAAATTTCATGCAAACTATCATGCTCTTAACAAGAACAAGTATGTTCTAATGAACCAGCATATGACATGCTTTAATTGTGGAAAATTGGGTCATAAGAGATTTGAATGCTGGCTGAATGCTGGTAAGAAAAGGTCTAATTCATGCTTTCACTGTGGCAAGATGGGCCACATTGCAGCCCACTGTTGGCATGCTCAGGGTAGACAATTCAATTCTAAAACTGTTAAACTCCCTGCAAATGGAAATATTTTTGGAAGTAATGTTTTTAGAGGCAAGCACAATGAGTGCTTCAACTGTGGGAAGCCAGGTCACAGGGCTGCAACCTGTTGGCTGGCAGGATATCAAAACCAAACTGGTTTTGGCAAACAGAATTTTTATTCTGTTAACAAGAAATCTCATGCTTATGCACATAGAATTCATGCTAACAAGGATCTGCATAAATCAGATCTGAAAACTGCTCCTAGAAATGTGCTGAGAAAACCTGCTAGGAGTAATACTGTTTTGTCAGGACCCAAGACTTCTTGGGTACCTGTTTGTGCAAAATAACATTGCTATGCAGGTGTGCCTTGGGACTGAAATAAAAAGGGGTAATGATCCAAGGCACTCAAGAAGAAAACCCCATACTGAACTTTTCAGGTAAACTTCCTGCTCTTATTATTTTTAGTTTTAATGCATAGCAAGTTAAATCTGTTTTTGCATAATCATTCTTCATCTGCATTGTCTGAAATGATGCCTCTGAACTCTACTCATCTGAAGTGCATATATGTGATTTGCATGTAGAGTACATTCATTGAAAACCTGAATTGCATATAGGACTGTTGGTTTCACCTTGATATTCATGACCTCTATGGTATATCAAATGGTAAGCTACCAAAAGGTAGGGAAATCTGTCCGGAGGTCCTTACTATGTGAGAGCTGGTCTTTTAGACCAAGTGCTCCGCCTAGTACCATGGGTCATTTTGCTTGACAGGGCAGTCTGAATGTGCATGAATCATTTGGTATCATATGTTCAGTTTTCAGTGCAATCATTGCATGTTTTCAGGGGGAGTTAGTTGCATATCCTTGCATAGCAATTCAATGTCGAGTCTTTGCATGTCCCTGCATACATATAGTGCATTGCATTTCCTTACATTGAAAATGCCAAAAAGGGAGTTTGAATGCATATTGTGAGGGGGAGTCATTGCATTGCATATAGGTTGTCAAATGCATACATGGGTCAGAACTCATTGCATATCCTCTCTTACTGATTTTGTTGACAAACCTTAATCATATTCTGAAAACTTTGAGCTTCACAATCTCTCTTAACAATTGGTATTTCTACTATCAATTTGGTATCATTTGGCTTCAGAATTCTATCAGTCTTTCATGAAGATTTCAATGGGCTATCTCGATCATAAATCTGAAAACTCTTGAACTAGAAATCTTCTATTATACGTTTTTATGAATGACTGAAATAACTCATGTGGTTTAAGTTTAATGTATTCAATGAGTTTGGCTTTAAAATCTCTTAAAAATATCTTAAGCATGTTTAATAAACCTTAACCATCTATTTCATGCTATGTCTTGTAAAATCTTCTGAAATCTGCACTTTTTGAATATATGACTTCAACTGATTAAGTACATGAAACTATTATTGATTTGAAGCAAATGAATTTTTCTGAAATGTCTAAAAGGTAATATCTGTCAGAGCAATGACATTGGTCACTGAGAAACACATGTCCGAAGGACTGTGTCATGAGGTGCCTTAGTTAACTCTGATTAAGAATTCATTGAAATTCAGGCAGAGCAATGGCATGCACACTGAGAAATACAACTCACTCATCAAGAAATGATTTGGAGTGTGTCATGATGTGTAAATGCTATCTCTGTTCATATATAGCATGACAGTTAGTCACACTAAGTGCTTAGGGACATTGGCCTCTGATCAAGGTATATCCTCTAATTACAAGGTGTGAACTGAACTAGAGTGCTCGTAAAATTTGTAGCATAGAAAATTATTGAACAAATTGAAATATCTGAATATTGATGCTAAAATCAAATTGCTACAACCCTAGACAAAATCATATAACTTCATAATTGCTTGACTTCAATATTGGTGCATGTAATTCTGAAAGAAGTCAATAGATTTGATTGTGTAAGAGAAAGGGAGATTAATCAAGATAAATATGAGAGCGTGGTTCATCTTTATTAAAACATGGTTTTAGATATCAATACAGAATTTTATTGATAAACTCTGCATACATCATGTTTAAACCATGCTGTTCAAAAGGCTCATCCATAAGTCCCTATAATGGAAGACCTTGAAAAATTATGTTTTGGATTTATGAGATTGATATCTCCTTGAAAATCTTTCTGCTCACTTTCCTTAGATCATTGACCTGAACTTCTCCTTGTCTGCCCCTGTGGTCTCCTTCTCATCTATCTCATAAGATTCCACTTATTGAGGGGGAGCTTCCATGTCATGCATCACTTGCATATCAAGTGGCATCTATTCAGGGGGAGCATTCCTTGTCATACAGAATCATGTTCATATCATTTGTGACCTTGCATTCAAATCCCTCATGATCAGATTTATGCATGGTTAATAAAAGCTGTATAGTCAACTCCTTTCTTATCAGTTGACTGATTCCATCTGCATTTTTCTGACCATACAAATGTGAGGTGCCACTCCCATTATTACATTGTTCACTTGCAGCCTTCTGAACCTCAGAATCTTTATGATGGTGGATTTCAGATTGATTCCTGAGATGTATTTCTCTCTACACTGTTGGAATCTTCCATCTTGTTCTGCAATAAGTTCTGATTCTGTGGTATCTTCACCAGAATTCAGATTCTTTGTAATGACTGATTTCAGATTGATTTATTGGATAACCAGAGTCCATTTCTATGCTTCAAGAGGAGAGTAGTCAATCATGCATGTTGATAGGGGGTGAGCTGTCTCATTGCATAAGGGAGATCTTCATTTTTTTTTACTCATTCTCTGCATTAGCTCTATATTTTCTGCCATGTCAAAGGGGCAGTATTTGTTGCATTTGCATCTCTGCATAAGTTGTTTGTCAAAGGGGGAGATTTTGATTTAATTGCTTCTGATCTTGAGCTGCCCTCATAAGTTTTGTTTTTGCTGAAGTAAAAGGGGCAGTTTAGTCAAAGGGGGTGTTTTTTAATTCTCTCCTCAACTCATGTCTTTTTGCTGAAGGCAAAGGGGGAGAAGAATCTAATTTGAGTCAGTGTAACTCGTTGTGTTGCCATCATCAAAAAGGGGGAGATTGTTGTGCCCCTGTGTGGTTTTGATGATGGCTGACACACCATGAGTCACACTGAGGTGTGCTAATTAATATTGATGACTGATTGACTGCTTGAATATCTGATTGTTTGCTTGAATAGCTAATTCATGAATATGGCTAGATTGGGTTAACATAGTGGCTAATTGTTCATGTAGTGCGTTGACGCAGTTGGAGATTGGGTTGACGCATTTGTTTGTTCACTAGCTGCGTGGACGCAGTGGATCAGCGGGGTTGACGCCATGTTGCTTTGTCTCCTTTGTGTTGCTCATTAAGTCTCCTAGTCTGCACACTGCCTTTGTGGTCCAAGTCTATACAGCCTCATTCCTACCTACGTTCCAAGTCAAAGTCTGCACATTGTCTTCGAACCCAATGTCTGCACAGTGGCCTTCACACTTGAAGTCCATACATTCGATGTGCAGAGTTGGAGTCCATACTGTGCCTCAGGCTGAGGTAGTCCATACACAGTTGTCTGATGCATATTGATTGAAGTCTGTACATTGGGTTCTCACATGAAGTATGTACAGCCGTTCACTGTTGTAGTCCATACACTGGACTATTAGGTCATGCCTACACTGGGTCTCAATGTACACACTTATTCATTGTGCTGCTTCATGCACAAAGTCTGAACATCCTTCAATGAACTTTGAAGTCTATACACTGATTCACTGTTCATCGCCTTTGGGCATCAAAGTCTGTACATCGCCTTCAATCTTCAAGTCTATACACTGGCTTATTCTTCAAGTCTATACAGCCGTTTTGGATTGTATTTCAAGTCTAGACTTTGCACTGTTGCATTCATCGTCTTCGTGTGGTGTTCTGTCTTCGTGTTGATTTTACTTCGTGCACTCTTCTCTAAGTTCAAGCCCGTGTCTGTGCTGTCTCCATGTCATCCTCAGTTCGAGTCGGTTCTTTGTTATTTTTCGTCTTCGTGTTGTTCTTCCTAGACCTCGTGTCTTTCTTGTGTTGAAACCACACTTCGTGTTGGTTTCTATTTTTCATCTTCGTGTTGTGGTCAGCTCGTGTCGTTCTCGTTGCTATTTGTTATGTCGAGTTACTTTTTACTTCGTGTCGTTTTCTCTGAAGTGTTAAGCGTTATTAGTATGTATCTCGTGTCGGTCTCTTCGTAGTGTTTGTTTTGTTACAGTGACACTTCGTGTCGTTCTCGTTTTACCTCGTGTTGTTTTCATCTGACCTCGTGTCATGCTCTCCTTATCTCGTACTGTAGTAATCCTGTGTTCTCGTGTCATTTACTGTAGCTACTCGAGTCATATTCCTGCTTTCTTTGTTTTATCACGTGTCGTTTCACCTCATGTCATTCTATCTGCTGATTATTATGTCGTGTTGTTTCTTTGTATCCGTGTCTTCATGTTATTCTAGTGTTTATAACCTCGTGTCATTCTCTGTGTAATACTTGTTTTGTCACCTTTGAACCTCGTGTCGTTCTATGTGTAGTGTTTGGTTTGTCACCATTGTATCTCGTGTCGTCCTCAGTGCAGTGCACCTCTTGCTGTTTCTATACACCTCGTGCAGTTTTAGGTTCTGGTGCCCTGAGTTTTAATCGTGTTAATTCCTTGCAGGAGAAGAAGAAGATGGTTCGAGGAAATATTCCCGAGTGACTGTCAGCACGTGATCCGAGGCTGAAATAAATCCTGCTGAGAGACTGCCACGTGGTCCGAATACTTAGGGCTGGAAATGTGGAGGTCACACGTCGGGGGTGATACTGCTGCTGCTGCTATATATATGGGTCTTCATCCTTTGAAGAAGTATCGAAGAAGAAAAGCCTGCAGAGTAGAAAGCCCTTCGATCCAGAAGAAAAGAAGAGAATAGAGAAGAGAGTGAGAGTGAGAGCAGAAGAAGAAAGAGAGAGAGAGATAGTGCCAGTGAGAAGAGAAGAAGAAGAAAAAGAAGAGTGGTAGAGTGAGAGAAGCTGCAGAAGTAAAAAGAGAAAGAGAGAGAGCTCGCGAGTGAGAGAAGGAAGCAGAGAAGAAAAGGAAGAGAAAGAAGAAGAGAGAACGAGAGATGGGAAGCTTCATCTGAAGACTTGTTCCTACTGGACCGTGGATCAGATCCAGGCCAGTCAGCTCCATTGAGAGCCACATTTGTGTTTTCATCTTTTACAGCTTTCTGATTGCTGTGTTATTTTCGTTTATTTTTTTTTCCTTTGTTTTTCTGATTACCTTTGGTCTTCCGATTGCCCTGTTGGGGATCGGGTTCCTCCTGTTGATTCAGGAGAAGGGAGATCTGATCTCCGGGTTGCAAGTGATAGGTTGTCACTTGAGGGTTCCCTCTGGTTAGAGGAAGGGAGGCTAGCCCTCCGGTTCTGGGCTTGTGGTTGCAAGTCCAGGTGTCCCTCCGGTTGGGAGGAAGAGAGGTCTTCGACCTCTGGTTTGCTGGTGACTGGAAGTCACCGGTTGGTTCCCTCCTGGTCTGGAGGAAGAGAGACTTCGGTCTCTGGTTTCCAAGTGGCTGAAAGTCACTTGGGGTGTCCCTCCTGTGGGAGGAAGAGGGGAGCGTGTTCCCCTGGTCAAGCTATTTGGCAGCATTTGTTGCAGACTGAGTCTGCGGTTTCTAGCGTGAGCTAGTGGAATCCTCACTCCGGTTGGGAGTGAGGGGTGGATGTAGGTCTGGAGGACCGAACCACCTAAAAATCTATTGAGCAGTGGTTTGCTTTGTGTGTTTGCTTCCACTAGATGCCTGGATAGGCGCGCTCCATCTGCTTGCTCATAAGTTTAATTGAATTAGTTTTATTCTGTGATTGCATCTAGCATCTGAGTTTCTATTTGGGCATTATTCGTAACAGGATACATTCACCCCCCTCTGTATCCGGGCCTAGCACCCTAACAGGGGAGTGTACCCCTCATACTTCCGTGATGGTTCCTTGCGTTCCCCGTCTCGGTTCCGCCTTTTTCCTTGGCCCGAGCTTGGCTCGGGTGCCCACTTCTTGTCCCCCTCCCGACCCGAGCCTGTTGCTTCTCGGCAGGCACTGAGTACTTCCTCGCACTCGGCGTGGCGCAATGCCAGAGTCACTAGCGCAGCAAGGGTCGAGGGAGGGTGGAGGACAAGCTCGCGGCGAAGGTTCTCATCGCGGGTGCCCCCGGTCAGAGCGGTTATGGCCGAGGCGACATCCAGGCAGGGGATCCTCAGGGCTTCTGATTTGAATCGGAGGATGTAGGCTAGAAGTTTTTCCGCTTGCGCCTGTTTGAGGGCCAAAAGCCCCGCTACTGACCTAGGGGGGCCGCTACCGGTGAAACTCTCCTTGAATACTCGCCCGAACTGCTTGAAGTCTCGGATGGATCTGGGGGCGAGGGCCCGGAACCATGCTTGGGCGCCTTGGACCAGGGTGGTCGCAAAGGCTCGGCACTTGATGGCGTCGGATGCTCCGTGAAGGGTAATCAGAGCGTCGAAGCTGTCAAAGTGGTCGGCCGGGTCGCCCCGGCCGTAATAGGGCTTGAAGGTCGGGATAGAGGTTCGGGGAGATACCTCTACCTTCAGGATATGGTCGGAGAACGGGGATCTCTCCTCGTCCTCGGTAAGAGAGGTCGTCTGCAGGGCTCGCAGGGCGCGCTCCTGCTCTGCGAAACGCCTCTCAAATTCTCACAGTCGGAGGGATAGTTCCGGCTGCTGCTGTGCCGTAGGGCTGAGGGGGCGTGAAGGCAGGCTGTCTTGGCGCTCCCTGGGGACTTTGATCTCCGGGAGGGGATGGTGTAACGACCCGAGAATCCGATTTTTCAGAAAAATATCGAAAATTAGAAAAATACATTTCTGGAATCCTCGGAACGCACCGATCGCAACGGTACCACTCGTGCCCGGGTGAACCGCCCGGTTCGCCCGCAGCGAGCTTCCGAATAAAAAGCCGAAACACACACCGGGAATCGGAAAACACGCGCGGAAAAGCCGCGGAACGCCTCCGGGCCTCCGAAATGACTCCGGATCGCGCCGATCCGAACACGAAAGATGTCCGAAACGAAATTTCGGACACAACAGAGCCGGACGCTCTGAAAACCAGATCCGGGACCCACGAAGAAGGATCCGAAAGGTCCGGGATATTACAGCCCTCCCCCCTTAAGGAATTTCATCCTCGAAATTGAGAACAACCCAAGCGGAAAGAAGAGGAAGACTCACTCAAACAGATACGGGAACTGCTGACGCATCTCATCTTCACGTTCCCATGAAGCCTCACCACCAGAGTGTCGTTGCCACACGACCTTTACCAAGGGAATGACCTTGTTCCGCAGGCGCTGCTCTCGCCTATCCTACACGCGGATCGGAAACTCTGGGAGAGAAAGATCTGGAGTCACCTCAGGCCAAACGGAAAACTCGAGCACATGAGAGTCATCAGGCATATACTTCCGCAACATCGAGACGTGGAACACGTCATGCACCGACGCCAACTCAGGAGGTAACTGCAACTGGTAAGCAACCTCACCGATGCGCTCCACAATCGCGAAAGGACCAATATAGCGGGGACTCAGCTTCCCACGCCGTCCAAAACGCATCACCCCCTTCATCGGAGAAACTCTCAAGAACACATGATCGCCCATGGTGAACTCGAGAGGCTGCATCCTACGGTCAGCATAGCTCTTCTGCCGACTCTGGGCCGCCAACATATTCTGACGAACCAGGTGCACAACGTCCACACATTGCTGCACCAATTCCGGTCCTGTCAAAACACGCTCACCCACCTCAAACCAATCAAGTGGAGTCCGGCAAGGACACCCGTACAGAGCCTCATAGGGAGCCATGCCGATGCTCGAATGATAGCTGTTGTTATAGGCAAACTCCACCAACGGTAGGTGATGAATCCAACTCCCCTGCCACTCCAGGCAGCAGGATCTCAGCATGTCCTCCAAAGTCTGAATGGTCCTCTCAGACTGACCATCTGACTGAGGATGATACGCCGAGCTAAACGCCAACTCCGTGCCAAGAGCTCGCTGGAAACTCCTCCAGAATCCAGAAGTGAAGCGTGGATCCCGATCTGACACGATCGAAATGGGAACCCCATGCAACGGCACGATCCGCTCCACATAAAGATGAGCCAACTTAGACACGCTCCAGCTGACCTTGACCGGTAACAACCGCGTCACCTTCGTCAGCCGATCCACCAGCAACCAAATACTATCCTGCCCACTCGGGGTCCTCGGTAACCCCACCATAAAATCCGTGGTCACATGGTCCCACTTCCAAGCAGGAACATCCAAGGGCTGGAGAGTACCGCCTGGTCGCTGATGCTCCGCCTTCACCTGCTGACAGATCAGGCACCTGGCCACAAATTCGGCAACATCTCTCTTCATGCCAGGCCACCAAAACTGCCTCCGCAAGTTCCGATACATCTTCGTCGCACCCCGGTGTACAGTGTACCTGCTCCCATGAGCCTCGCGTAACACCGCACGATGAACCTGCTCCTCCGCTGGGATGTACAGCCTGCCACGAAACCTCGCAGCACCGTCCTCGCCAAGTTCTACGTCAGCCATCGCAAGAATCTGGGGCAACTCAGGGTCTGCATGCTGAGCCTCTGTCACCTGACGACGGATAGCAGGAGTGACAGTCAGACTCGCAAGCACAGCCAACCCTGGCTCCTGGGGAATCTTGAGCCTGAAAGAAACTTCGGGCACTTGTTCCCAGAGCCTCCACTTCCTCAACATCAAGGTACTGACCGCAACCTTCCGACTCAAGGCATCAGCGACGACATTCATCTTGCCCGACTGATAAGACAGGGTGAAGTCATAGTCCTTCATGAACTCCATCCAACGCCTTTGTCTGAGGTTCAGGTCTCTCTGCAAGAACACGTACCTCAAACTCTGATGGTCAGTGAATACCTCGAACTTCTCACCGTACAGATAATGCCTCCAAATCTTCAGCGCGAAGATCACCGCCGCCAACTCAAGGTCATGGGTAGGGTAGTTCTCCTCATGGGGCTTTAGCTGCGGAGATGCATAAGCCACCACTCTACCATGCTGCATCAGAATAGCACCCAATCTGATGCCGGAAGCATCTGTACACACCACAAAACCTCCCTGTCCAGAAGGTAAAACCAACACCGGAGCCGAGGTGAGCAATCTCTTCCGTTCGCTGAAGCTCTGCTCACACTCCTCGGACCAAACGAAAGGCACATCCCTCCGTGTGAGCCTCGTCATCGGGGTCGCAATGCGGGAAAAATCCTGGATAAACCGGCGATAATAACCCGCAAGCCCCAAGAAACTCCGGATCTCCGTCACCGACCTCGGCCTCGGCCTCGGCCACTGCATTACTGCCTCGACCTTGGCGGGGTCCACGGAAATGCCATCACCAGAAATCACGTGCCCCAGAAAGTGCACCTCGCTGAGCCAAAACTCGCACTTGCTGAGCTTTGCATACAACTGGTGATCTCGCAACGTCTGCAGCACCACACCCAAATGGTACGCGTGCTCCTCGGCAGACCGTGAATAAACAAGGATGTCATCCACGAAGATGACCACGAACTGGTCTAAATACGGATGAAACACCCTCTGCATCAAGTCCATGAAGGCTGCAGGGGCATTGGTGAGCCCAAACGGCATCACCAGAAACTCATAATGCCCGTACCTCGTACTGAACGCAGTCTTTTCCACATCGGACTCGCGAATTCTCAGCTGATAATAACCGGACCGCAAATCAATCCGCGAGAACACTCGCGCAGACTGAAGTTGGTCAAACAAATCATCGATCCGCGGTAACAGATACTTGTTCTTAATGGTCACCTCATTCAGCTGCCGATAGTCAATGCACAAGCGCAGACTACCGTCCTTCTTCTTCACGAACAACACGGGCGCACCCCAAGGGGAAAAGCTAGGGTGAATATACCCCTTGGCCAATAGTTCCTGCAACTGCGCCCTCAACTCCCTCAACTCAGCGGGGGCCATACGGTAGGGAGCCTTCGCCAAAGGTCCCGTACCATGCACAACCTCGATCATGAAATCGATCTCCCGCTGGGGAGGTAATCCAAGCAACTCCTCGGGAAAAACGTCGGAAAACTCGCACATCACCGTAATGTCCTCGACATCCGGCTCCATCCGGTCAGACACAACCACTGACGCGAGAAAACCCTGACAACCAGAATCAAGCAATCGACGGGCTCGAATAGTAGAGATAAGGAATCGAGAAGAGGCAGAACGGATACCTTGGAAATAGAAGGTCCTCTTGCTCGGATGCTGGAAGTAGACCCTCTTCATTCCACAATCCACCACCGCTCCATGGGTCTCGAGCCAATCCATGCCTAGAATCACGTCGTAATCCCGAAGCTGCAACGCATAAAACCTGCCTGGTATATTCCGCCCATCGATCCACACCGGAACCTGGTCGAAGCAATACGGAGTGACCATAAAGTCACCCGAAGGCAACTCCACTGCCAAATCACAGGACAACTGGGTCACCTGCTCCTCGACACACGACGTGAAATCCTCCGAAATGAATGAATGAGACACGCCAGAATCAAACAAAACCCGAGCCGCACAACCCAAAATCTGAACGGTACCTTCCACGAGCTGCGACGCCACTGCCTCTGCCCTGGTCATGTGCGTGATCTGGCCCCGAGCCCTCTGCCTGCCTCCCACGCTAGCTGACCTGGGTAGCGGCGGATACTGTCCCTGCTGCTGCTGCGGCTGGGGAACCTGCTGCTGCGGTGGCCTCTGAGGATAGTCACGCGCCATATGCCCTGGCTGGTCACACTGAAAACAGATGATCGGTGCCGTGCACTGCCTGCCTGGGTGGGTCCCACCACACCGTGGACAAGGTCCTCGCGATCCACCCACTGATCCCTGACGCTGCAAAGGAATCGGCTGATGTACACTGCCCGATGAAGCCTGCCCCTGATCCTTGGACTTCTTCTTTCAGAAATTCTTCGAGAAGAACTTCCTGACCTTCGTACCGAAGGACGCAGATCCTATCGCCGAAGCTGCAGATGCCGGTACTCCTGAACCACCCAACGCATGCTGGAAGGAACCCTGTTGCTGGGTAGCCGACTGCTGGCTGCGACCTGACAAGGACTGCCCCTGGCTGATCGGTCCTCGAGTCCTCTGCATATCCATCTCCAAAGAAATCACAACACGAGACGCTGTCTCAAGATCAGTGGCCCCATTCGCGATCAAATGGTGCCTCAGCTCCAGCCTCAAGCCCTGCAAAAACTGCATGGTCCTCACCCTCTCATGCTCCATGATATGAGGTGTGTACCGACCCAGCTCGACAAATCGGGCCCTATACTGCAACACGGACATGTCACCCTGCACCAGCTCCAGAAACTCCCGCATCCGCTGCGTAGCAACAACGTCTGGACAGTACGTACGCTCGAAAGCACTGACGAAGTCATCCCACTCGATCTGCTCAAGTGGACGAAGTTGAAAAGACATCTTCCACTCGGAAGACCACCACCTCCGAGCCGTACCCTGCAACTGGTTATAGGCCAACACCACTCTGTCCTCGGCAGCACTCCTCACGGAACTGAAAACCCACTCCATCTCATCGAGCCAATCACGAGCCGCATCAGGGTCTGCCTGGCCGCTAAAGTAAGGTGGATGGAACTGCATGAAGTCCCTCACTGCTCGGCCTAGCCCACCCCTAGCTGATGAGCCCTCACTGACCTCTCCGCCGAACTGCTGAGACATAAGCTGGTACATGCCACGGAAGAAATCCTCGGCCCCCGGAACTCTCGCAGCATCCGCGGCCTCGGTAGCCCCCCGTGGTGCTCTACTATGCTCCGCCTGGTCCCTCTGGACCTCCTGCTGAATCTCCTGGCCTCCAGCCGACTGCCCCTGCTGAGAGCGAGAGCTCCTCCTTGGCGCCATCCTCGCTCCTGAAGCAAAAGACAGAAAACATGAAAATGGCAAGGTCAAGAAAAACACACGATGCCCAATGCCAGCGTCACCTGTACATCATCGCTGTGGACTAGTGGACCACTACAATTACCTATGATTCTCATATAATTCCACAACCGCGCTCTGATACCAGCTGTAACGACCCGAGAATCCGATTTTTTGGAAAAATACCGAAAATTAGAAAAATACATTTCCGGAATCCTCGGAACGCACCGATCGCAACGGTACCACTCGTGCCCGGGTGAACCACCCAGTTCGCCCGCAGCGAGCTTCCGAAGAAAAAACCGAAACACACACCGGGAATCGGAAAACACGCGCGGAAAAGCCACGGAACGCCTCCGGGCCTCCGAAACGACTCCGGATCGCGCCGATCCGAACACGAAAGATGTCCGAAACGAAATTTCGGACACAACGGAGCCGGACGCTCCGAAAACCAGATCCGGGACCCACGAAGAAGGATCCGAAAGGTCCGGGATATTACAGATGGCGTGCCCCATGCCTGCCCCGCTTCGGCGTGGAGGAAGCATCTTGCTCCGGAGGGGGGGCTTGCGAGGGTCCTCCTACTTTGTTGCGGATGAGCTGCTGTCCTCAGAGGGTGAAGTGGCCTCCGGTGGTGTGCTGGGACACGTTCTCACGGGGAGGGCTCTCCGGAGGGGCGCGTGACCTTCCATCCCTGGCCGCCTGGGTCCTCATGAGTTCCACGAGGATGTCCAGTTTTGCGTTGAGGGCTTGGAAGGCATCGGCACCGCCGTTGAGCGGCAGCCCTACCGTCGTGGGAGGAGGGGGTGGTAGCCCGGCCGCAGGCGGAGGGGGCGGTCCGTCGATGGGAGTGCTGGCACCGGAGGAGGGGTTTTGGGAGGCTTGTGAGGGGCCTTCCCCCGCCACCACCGTGGTCTTTCCCCTTTCCCCGGTGGACCTCCTCCCTGTACTTCTTCTCACCATACTGGCTCTTTGGTCGTTTCCCACAGACGGCGCCAGATGAAGGGGCATGATATCGCGCTGGTCCTGAGCTAGGAGGATGATCACCGGGTAGTGAACTGTAGAGAAAGAGAAACGAATCAGGGTCCCAGGGATGGTTCCCTGGGGAAACCCTCCGATGCTTAAGTCAGTAGAGTAATGGTGGAAGGTATTGAGGAAGGTTGAAAGAGATGCGCGAGATTCCCCAACACCAAGATGGTGAAGTGGTTCCTGCTCAGGGAGTGTTAGGCCTCTATCTGCCTTACTTGCCGCCGGAGAGAGTACCTGGTTTATATAGTGAGTTCCCTTGATGAGTCCCATAAGTTGAGGAGTTTTAGGCGAGAGTTACGTCCTCATTGTGGGATCGTTACGTCCTCATCGTGGGCTCTTCATGACCTTGGGAGATCATGGCACCCTTATCCCGCTGAACTCATGCTCATAAAGGACTGTCGACGGCTGCATGGATAAGCATTTGTCGGTCGATCCAAGCATGAGAAGTGCCAGCCCTGTCCGGGCGATGGCATAGCTCGGATGCAGTCAGATCGGAGTGGGTGTGAAGCGCTCGCCCTTCATCCCGATGAGGGATGGCTCGGGCGTGGGTTTTCCTCCGTTCTGTCGTTCGGGCCTTCCGAGCCTAAGGGCCGCCGAGGAAGGATGGGATCCCGAGTGATCTTTATTGGGCTTTTCTGCCGAAGTGGGCCATGGAGGGCTGTCACTCGGATGAGCTGAGCCTCGTTTGGTCCTGATGGGCCTAGTTTGGCTGCTCTTAATTGGGCTACAGAAATCCCCCTCTCCAGATCTTTTTCACCAAGGCCTGACCATTGACATGCCCTCCACACTCGCTTGAGTGAGCTGCTTCAACAACTTTCTAGGCCTCATCATCGTCTAAGCATCTCATGAGAACTCCATTGAGAGCCCATCTATACAATTCTCCTACAACAATGGTGTATCGAAAGGCGACTCTCCTTATGGCCTTGGGCTGCGCGGCGTTGGCTGATTTCGAGAATGACCCATCCCTGCAATACTGCTCGATTTCATGGTACCAAAGCAATTCCTCCACTTCCAAAATTTCCTCGAGCTCAGTTAAAGATACTTCTTTCAAATCCTCCTTTTCAGCTTTCTTCCCTACAGACTTCCTAAGGTTGTCAAACCACGGATCCTGAAGGGAAGGAGCGTCTAACCGCTGGACCGCAATAGTCTCAGTGGCGCAGCTGAGGGGAAAGGAATGGGAAGAAGCAAGCGACGCGAGTGCATCGGCAAGAATATTCTGAGACCGAGGAGTATGGGTGTAAATAAGTTTACAGAATTGCTTAGCCAAGATCGTGACCAAATCTTGATAAGGTTTGAGTTTGGGGTCACGGGTGCGATAAGTGGAAAGAACTTGACGTAGCACCAATTGAAAATCTCCTATAATATTTAAGTATCGCGCGCCCATGATGTAGGCGTGTTTCAATCCGGCAAGGAGAGCCTCATACTCAGCTATATTATTGGTGGCAGGAAAGGAGAGTTGATATGCAATCGGAATGGTCACTCCCTCTAGAGTTAGGAGGACAACGCCGATCCCTCGGCCCTGGGAATTAAGTGCACCATCAAAGTGCAATGACCAGAACGGGTGATGATCGATCACAGCTAGGTGTTCATCAGGGAACTCATCTTGGATAGAATCTGTGCAAGGGATAGGAGAATGAAAAAGATGCTCAGCAATAGCATATCCCTTGATCACTTTCTGAACGACAAAGGTGATATCAAATTGAGAGAGGAAGCTCTGCCAGTGAGCTAATCTGCTAGAAAGGACGGGCTTTTCTAAGAGGTAACGGATTGGGTCCATTTTAGAGATCAACTTAACATCATGGGCAAGGAAATAATGTTTGAGCTTCTGAGCTACCCATACTAACACTGCGCAGGTCTTCCCCATAGTGGTATACTTAGATTCAGCATGATTGAATAACCTAGAGAGGTAGTAGGCTGCCCTTTCCTTTCCTTCGTCGTCCACTTATGCCAGGACAACTCCTAGGGAGTCATCAATAACTGAAATGTATAAAATCAGGGGTTTATCAGGGGTAGGTTGTGACGACCCGAGAATCCGATTACCGGGAAGGCCCGATAACCCGAGACTCGCACCGCTGCCCACGAGCCGGGAGGGCTCGGAAGGGCTAAAAGGAGTGTGGAGGCACAAAGAAATAGGAAATAAAGCAGGACAATTCAATAATTAACAGAAATAAATAAATAACTACAACAGAGTCCAGTCCAACAGAAAGTACAGTCTAAAGTAGTAAAACGTACCACATGCCAAGTGAACACTCGGCCCGGCAAGCTGGCAACTGAGAACCTCCGCTCCGCACCCTCGAACCTCGAGGAAGAACCGCCACACCTAAAAAGCAGGGAATGAGTCTCCAAAACAGAGACTCAGCAGGGATCCCGCGGAACCCCAACCGGAAACAACGGCGGTAGCGGAAAGGAGAGCTACAACTACAGCAGGAACAGCAAACCGGTGGCCGGTCAAAAACTCGGCACTACAGCTACTCCTACTGTACCAGAAAACACCACCTAGTCTCCCGTCGGGGGACAACCAAGCCACGCACCCGACCACCCGATTCCACGATCGGGGACCACCAAACACGAGCCGCCCTAGCCACGCTACTAGGAAAACGTCACGATACCTCCAAAGCGGAGGCCTGCCCTCATGAAAAGGGCCCAAGCCAAAACCACACGGTCAAGGAACACAGTCACGACCTCACCGTCGTAAACACAACGCTGTCTGGGGAAAGGCCCTCGGTGAAGCTCACCGGAAACCCCAAACCTCGACTCCGGGAACACTCCCGAAACCACTCACGAAGTCCCGTCTCGCGGACGGACACAGAACCCGGTACACAACAACTCACGTCACGTGACAGGAGCACCACCCACTAGAAGAACGACGGATGCGTCCCCTGTCGTCTTACACCGCGTCACAAGTGTCTAGCTACGACGCCCCGGGCGTGAGACTCAGACACGTAACAAGTACCACAACAAGGACTAGCTGGGGTCATGCTCGTCAGCGCGTGTCCTAAGCCCCCAACTACGTGTGCACACACAGACCATCTGCTCTAGGTCGGGTCCTCTAGCTGGTTTTCCCCCCCACCGGACTCTGGTGGCAAAGGCAAGGGGCCCTACGGAAACCAGCCTAAAAACCGCGTCACACTGGGTCTCACTCTCCACCACTCCCAGGTGGGTCCACACACGCGTGCGCAGGAAGCTATGACTAGTGGACGTGTCATAGAACGTGGACATAGAAAACCACACCCGCACCCATTGCGAGTATCGTAAAGTAACAGGTGGCACGACGCCACCATACTCTAGATGGTCCACTAGACCTACTGAACTCAACGGTCTTTGAGTCACACGACTCAGAGTCGAGACCGTTGCACATGACAGCACTAAGCCGTCAATCTGGCCTAATCCCTAGGTCTAAAACCACGGTAGCACGAATACCGAGATAACTCACGAGCTGCCAAGACCACTCCCTCGGGAAGGGAATGCAAAGGACTTAAGGCCACCCACACGGGCCACACAGAAAACACGGAAGCACGATTCCCAAGGTAGCACACAGGTCACCATGTCGATTTCCCATCTTGAAGCAAGCGAAAAACCTCCAGCCCCAGGCCGGATAACTAGACTCGCAGTCCAAGGCCAAACACGTGGCCCACATGGGAATCGCCGACCAAAGAAACCCACGATATGCGGGGGAGGCCCCACCGTACACCCATCGATGCACGGTGACTCGATCATGCGTAACATGAAAACCTGGAACACGTGGGGTCACCCGGACCCACCACACCTATGGGCACGCTAATTGAGGCAACACGGTCCCTCCCGACACCCCAAAAACATGGACACAGAACCCATGGGGTGTCCGGGATACTCACAAGGCCGTAGGTCGACCACTGGGTCCCAACCGGGTCGACCGGAGACCAACACAGCACAATCGGAATGCTAAAAGGTCACTTGGACCCTTAAGCTCGTGACACGCAAAACGAGGTAAGTGGGACAACCTCTGGACACCCAAAGACACGGTCACGGAACTCCACGGGGTGTCCGAGACACTCACGAGACCTAAAGTCAACCACTGGGTCACAACCGGGTTGACCGGAGGTCAAAACAGCGCAAACAGGAACCAGAACATGGTAGTGGTCACCTGGTGACCGCGACCAGATAGTGGTCGACCGGGGACCGCGACCAGATGGTAGCGGTCGACCGGAGACCGCGACCATGCTGTCACGGTCACCTCACGACCGCAACCAGCCAGACACAACCCCGATGGTAGCGGTCGCCCGAGGACCGCGACCAGATAGTAGCGGTCATCCCATGACCGCGACTAGACCAAAGCGGTCTATTGCACGACCGCGACGCTCAAAGGCCTCCTCGACCAAAACACAAAGGATGAACGCGGTTCTCCCAAGACAGCGACCAATGAACGCGGTTTCTGGTGGACCGCGACCATTTCGGAAAACCGAGAACGGCGGGAAAACCCCAAAAATCCACGCCACACCCCCAAACATCCACGGATGAGGGGGAAAACATAGGGGAAGCCCCCAAATAACCCCTAGCATGCATCTACGGCCTCGGATCGGCCAGAAACGCAATGAAACGGGAGATCGGCCCACAAGCCCTAAAACATGGATTTTTGCCCAAATCACCCCATTTGGCCCGCTCGGCTCACCGTAGCCTACAAAACTTGCGGGAAAGGAAGTGCACGAGCTGGGGGTCCATCTCCCTACCCCCACCGAAGATTTCACGCACCGTGGATGCCAATCCACAAAGAAAACGCCGTTGAAGCCTCGTCGTTCCACGAACCCACGGCCGAGCTTCACCACGCCCCAGAGCCTCGATCCTCGACCCATCCTCGCCGTCCTCCTCGCCCGCATTGCCCCGCCTCGCCCCCGCCTCGGTCCGTCGGCCGCCGGAGAGGAGAGAGTGAGAGGAGAGAGTGGGAGAAGAGAGAGAGGGTGAGAGTGAGAAATGAGAGGAAGAGAGAGGGTGGGGGTATATATAGGAAAATCCAGAAATTTGAAAAAATCCCAAAAAATAGAAAATCACACCCTCGCGATCCTCGGAACGCACCGATCGTAACGGTACCACACTTGCCTAGGTGAACGGCCCGGTTCACCCGCAACGAGGTTCCGAAGAAAAAGCCAAAACCACGCCGGGAATCAGAAAACACACACGGAAAAAGCCGCAGAACGCCTCCGGGCCTCCGAAACGACTTCGGATCACGCCGATCCGAACACGAAAGATGTCCGAAATGAAATTTCGAACACAACAGAGTCGGACGCTCCGAGAAACCAGATCCGGGACCCACGAACGAGGATCCGACAAACCCGGGGCATTACACAGGTGGTTGTAAAACAGGGGGATTGGATAAATAAACCTTGAGATCCTCATAGGCCTTCTGACATTGTACATTCCATTCGAATTTGGCCCCCACCTTCAATAATTCACAAAATGGGCGGCATCTTTGCGAATGTTGAGATATGAACCTCCGAATAAACTGCAGACGCCCAATCAATCCTCTAAGCTCAGTGATGTTCTTAGGCGGTGGCATTTCCATAACGACCTTTACTTTGTTTAGATCAATTTGAATCCGCCACTTACTAACTATGAACCCTAGCAATTTCCCTGATGTAACTCTAAACACACATTTCTTTGGATTCATTTTTAACCTATACTCCCTAGCCCTTTGCAGCACTTTGGCCAAGATAGTAGGGTGCTCTTCCTTTGACCTTGATTTTACCAGAATATCATCCACGTAGGCCTCCATATACACATGCATCATGTCGTGGAAGATAGCCATCATTGCCTGTTGATACGTGGCACCTGCATTCTTTAATCTGAATGGCATGACAACATAGTAGTATGTGCCCCAGGGTGTGGTGAATGAGGTCTTTTCTTGATCTTCAGGAGCGAGACGGATTTGATTATAGCCTGAATATTCATATCACAAACTAGAGGGCTTCGTACCCAGCCGTGTTGTCCACCAACACGTCGATGTGAGGAAGCGAAAAATCATCTTTCGGACCTGCCTTATTCAAGTCCCTGAAATCAATGTAAATCCAAATTTTTCCATCCTTTTTCATTACAGGGACAATATTCGTCACCCATTGAGGATATAAAACTACTCTAATGAACTTGGCCTTATGTAGCTTATCATCTTCTCCTTTTATCCTTAAGGCCATTTGGGGGTGGAATCTTCTCACTTTTTGTTTAACGGGCGTTGCCCCTGGGTTTAAGTACCAATCTATGTTCTACCAGAGTAGGGTCAAGGCCCGGCATGTCCTCGTAGGACCAGGCAAATGAATCGCTATAATCCCTCAAAACCTTGATCAGCTCCTCTTCAACTTGAGGAGGGAGATTAGCAGAGATAATTATAGGCATGGGGTGCTCTTCAGTCCCTAGATTAATCTCTTTCGTGGGTTCATCCACTACCGACGACGGTTCGTCAAATCTCTTCAAACTCTGTACGTACAGATTGACAGTGTCATCCACGTCGCTCTCCTCATCATCGATAGGGTCCTTCAAATCTATGATTTCATATACTCCTAATCTGTCATCGCTCCACACCCCATCTATCTCCTCATCATCCTCCAAGACTATGATTGTCTCTACAAACTCAGGGCACTTATTGGACAAGATCTTGAAGGAATCTATCAGGAACGACTTTAGAAGGACGTGTCATCGGGCGCATAGAAAGTGTGGATGGGTTGGAGACATTAGAGAAAGAACCTAACTCACTAGACTCAACTGACTCTACTTCTCTAATCTCAACAAGTCCTACACCTAACCTAGGGGATAGAATATCTACGGGAGCAGAAACAGGGGGCTCGTGCCCCTGGGAAGGATGCGGACAAAACAAAGCATAATCCTCCCTTGAAATCTCTGTTTTGAAATTGGTATTTTTTTTTGAGATTGGAGGAAATCATGCAACAAGAGAGGTTAGAGGAGGAAGGAGGAGGAGGAAGTTGAAGGGGGAAGAGAGACGGGAATAGAACATCAAAAAATGGATCGGATGAGGAAAACCACATGTCTGAAAGATTGGATGAGGGGGTCCACATGGTAGACAGATCAATAGGTGGGCACTGCCCACATGCACATGGAACAAATAAAATTTTGAATGGCCTTTCAGTGAAGAACGTGTCAACCATGATTGGTGGTGAACGGGGAATAAACCCCAACTGCTGAAACAGGGAGGCAAGGCGGGAAGGAGGCCAAGAAAAAGTAATGATGGAGCTCCCCTCTTCCCGTTGCCTCCAGTAAACTGGCTCCACCGGAGAGCACTTCGCAAGCTGCAATTCTAATTTTTTCAAGCAAACTTCTTCCTCGTGAAACAACTTTTTAAAACAATCACAAAAATCTTCTATATCACCCACCAACCCCTTTAGTGGCGGTGGTGGGTCAACAACAGCACAAGTGGCATCACTTCTCTCATCAGTGTTGTGCCTCTGTGATTTTGATGATAGCAAACACTATAAGTCACCATGTGTTTGCATGAAAGATTGAATGTTTATGCATTTGCTCTTGCTTGCTGTGCATTGCTTAAGTCAGTGCTGGTGAATAATTGTTGTATGCATCACGAGTATAATTGCTGTATGCATCACGAGTTTGATGAGCATTTCATGGGTATGCCTATGCATGCATCACACTGAAGAAGATCAGTGCATTTTCTATCTCGGTGCAAACTTTGCATACTTATATAGCATAGTCAGTGCATGTTTTACTTCGGTGCATATGTGCACTCGGTGCAATGTTGGTCGTGAACACGGCATACTTGGGTCGGTGCATATAGAAGATCGGTGCAAAGTTTTGCCTCAGTACAAACCTTGCCTTGGTGCATATTGTGTTCATGCTTACATTAAGGTCAGTACAACCCTGTTCATTCAGTAGAGCGTCCGTGCATGTTTCATCTTATGTGACCGAGCATAAGGTCGGTGCAACCTTTGTTGGTGCACGCTGGATAGGTCGGTACAAGGCATCCCTTGCACGCACCCAAGTCGGTGCATTCTCTTGGCTGCTCATACACAAGGTCGGTGCAGAATTCCAGTTTGTGTAGACTAAAGTTGGTGCATATCTTCATCAGTGCATTGATTTGTTAGCGTATTTGTGTCCGTGCTTTTAGCAATATTAAGTCGGTGCAAGATTTGGTTTCAAAGGATCAACGTCGGTGCAATGCCTTTAGCACATCAGGTACGTCTGTGCAATATTTCTCATAGCATTCACTGAGTCGGTGCAACACTTGCACCAAGTAATTAGAGTCTGTGCATCCCTCTAATACTCGTACACACGGAGTCCTTGCAAGGCTGCTCACGACCCGAGTAGGTCTGTGCAATGCTTGCACAATGCATACACATAGCTAGTGCATCCGTTAGTATTGTGCTGCAATTAAGTCTGTACACATCTGGCTTATTCACCTATTGACTCCGTGCAGTCCTGTTTACCTGTTTACTATATGTATAACTGTCTCGAGCTGATATTTCTTTCTGACTGTATGACAGGTATTTTTTTGAGAAGAATAAGAATGGCACGTGATCCAAGAGTGGAGGAGGTGCCAGGATCATGACATGTGAAAAGCATTGAGCTAGGATGCTGCCATGTGGGCCAAGGCATTTGGGTGGGAATCGTGAAAAGCACACGCCCTACATCTGTTGCTCATATAAAAAGGAAGCCTCTCCTTCCTGAGAAAGGGGATCGAAGTAGAAAGATCTAGAGCTAGCATGATCCAGAGAGGAAGAGGAAGAAGGAGAGAGAGAGCTTTTGAGAGCAGAGATCGAGAGAAGAAAAGAGAGAATAGCAGAGAGGGAAAAGAAGCAGAAGAAGAGGAAGAAAGAAAGAGGGTGAAGAAAGAGCTCGAGGAGAAGAAGATAGAAGAATTTCCTGAAAGATTAGTTCCACTGGACCTTGGATCAAATTCAGGTCAATCAGCTCCCTGAGAGCCACATTGGTGCTATCATCATATATAGCTTTCTATCGCTATGATTTCTCATTTCTTGTTTTTCTTTCACACTCTTTATTTCAAGCTGTTTGTCAGCAGAGCAAGTTGTGATGCTCAGCGGGCAGAGGAGGATTCCTCTGGAACGGTTAAGCTGTAAGCCCCAGCGGTTGCAGAGGTGTGGTATCCTCTGGTCGGCGAAGCTGTAACACCCAGCAGTCAAGCTGTGAGTCAGTGGACGGCTATACTGTATTGCCCAGCGGAAGCAAGCTGTGATGCTCAACTGATGTTGGCAAGCTGTGAGGCCCAGCTGTTAAGCTATGTATCAGCGGAAGCCACACTCTAGTTGGAGTGTGGGGTGGACGTAGGTCTGCGGGTTGTAGACTGAACCACCTTAAAATTGCCTTGTGCACTGTGGTTTGATTGTCTCATCTGCTCTCGCTAGATGTATGTTTAGGCCGATTAATTTGTTTTTCCAATCTAGCGAGTGTTCCATTTGCATACCGCACGTTTGATATAGGTCTCGTGTGAGTTTCGTGAAGTCTATTCTTATTATCAGTCTATTCTGTAGAGTTCTGAAATTTTGTTTGTCCGTCATCTTCTCGTCCTTCGTAGAGAGCATCCACTTTATGCTAATTACCTGCCCATATTGCTTCCGCATCTTTGCCTTTCCACAAGTTTTAACTGGGCGTAATTAGTAGTTTTAATTGATTGAAATTTTTATAAGAGGGATTCATTCACCCCCCTCTGAATCCATCGCACCAGCTCTAACAATCAGCATAGGGTGGCATCCTCCGGGTACCTGGCTGCAATGGACCCTTCACGAAATGCTGACGGTAGTCCCACGTCAGCGGCCTAGAATCTCCCAGTATTGACAATGCTGACTCCCGGTAGCCAAGGCCTCGCCTGCTCATCTTTCTGCCCCTAGAGATGGGCTTAGTCCATCCATGCAACTGTGCACCGAGGCCCATGCCCAGCTGATAGCCTAATTTCAGGATCATGTGCCATCCCTTAGAATCTCTAATCTTGGACTTGATTTTGACATTAATTGGTGCAGTGGCGGGCTTGCATGACGCATATGCCCATGGAAAGTTCAAGTCCATCACAGATAAAATTGGCTTGTTGCTCGGCCATAGAGTAGGTAGAATTTTGTCAGCAATAGCATCAACTGTCTGTAGATCCTATTTAAAATCCACTTAGGAAAAAAAATAAATAAATATGGATGAATATGAAGCATAAAAAGCATGCACGAGGTGCAAATATGGAAATGTGATCGCTAGAGACGCGAGGGCCTCAAAGAATATAACAAAATAATCACATGGAGGGATCGCGAAAAATACCTTGAAACGCGGGGATGTGAGTGCTCCTTTCTCTTCTACATCGGCCGGCCGATGAAGAGAGTTCTTCTCAATTTGATTACCCTTGCAAAATCAACAAACACCAATAAAGAAATTGAATTAGAAATATGGTGAGTGTAGCATCAAATTCTTAATAAAAATATGAGCATGAAAGTATGATGAAGAACACACCTTAAGGGTGGTGGCCCTTAAACCCCTATGCAAAAGGGTGTGGAAATATATGAATGTATGAAGATGCAAATATATGAATAAGGGAAAGAGTGCAAGAGTGGCACTTACGGGAGATACTCAACGTGGTTGAGTTTAAAAAAATAAACATGTATGAACATGCATGCATATGAATGAACCGATGATGATAAAATAAAAGGAAGAATAGATAAAAGGATGAAGGGCATGTGCTGCTTCTTTGGCTTTGATTAATCGTTTGGGAGGAAGTCTTCCAAAGGATGAAGTTTAACCGTAAAGAGCCCCCCCCTCCCTAGCCAATGCAGCAGCTTCCTGTGAAGAAAAAAAAGACGAAGAAACAGAAAGAAGAAGAAAACAGAAAAAAAAACACAGAAGAACGGAGGGGAGAAGAAAGAAGAATTCGAATCTAACCCCTTAACAGAGCTACAGAAGCTCTATTAATAGGATTGAATCAAAGATAGAAGGATGAGAACGGGCAAGAGCCCAAGGAGGGAAGGATAAGAATGGGCAAGGTGACCAAACGAAGCAGGGACTCTCTGAGAAAGGCTGCGTTCGTTTAGAACCCGAAAGGTGAAACACGACCTGAACAAGGGCGTCAATTCAAGAATTGACGACCTGTAAGAGGGGCGTTAATTTAAAACGCGCCTTGGAACAAGGCGTCAATTCAGGGATCATTTTTAGAAATAAATCTTTCTTTTTTTTTCTGAAAATTGTGAAACACGCCTCAACCAAAGGCGTTAATTAAAAACGCGCCCTACCAAGGGTCGTTAATTCAAAAAGAATCAAAATAGGGCTATTTTTCATTTCTTAATATTATTTTTCCATTTTTTAGGTGGAGGTGCATCTCATTGTACTGATTCCAATGACAATTTTTGCGTATTTTTCTAACACCCGGAAGTCCACCAAATCACCTCTAGAAGAGGGTAAAAAAATATTAATAAAATAATCAATTGAAATTGACGCCCTTCCCCTACGTCGTTTCTTCAATTTTTTTTAATTTTTATTTTATTTAAAATAAATGTAACGTCCTATTCTTGATCGTTAATTCTAAAAAATTTCGAAAAAACTTCAAAAAATTCTAGAAAAATAAGAATTTGAGAGAAATGGACGCCCTCATTATATGTCGTTAATTTTCTTTTATTTTATTTTAATTTTCTTAAAAAGAAATGACGCCCTTCTTTAAGTCGTTAATTCCAAAAAATTCATAAAAATACCCAGAAAAATCTAAAAAAATGGAGAAAAAAGCCTAGAAAATCCAGGAAAATAGGGAAAAATAAGAAAAGAGAGAAACAAGCGAGAAATCCAAGAAAAGTGGGAAAAACCACTCAAACAAAACTAATTTAAGGGTCAAATCGGGACATTACAAGGTAATATGAGATGTACTCATAGTAACGTCAATTTTAGCGTGTCTACAGCTGCCCCGTCTTGGCGTCTGCTTTGCAAGGGAGCAGAGCAAACTGAAAAGTAGATGCCAAGGTGTGATGAGACACGCAATCAACATCACTCGATGAGAATGAAATCAAAAGTTCGAGATGAAGCAATCTCGAGAAATTCAATAAAATCAACGATGTTTGGATAAAAGAGGGAGTGTGCACACGGGCACGAAGGAGATAAAGAATGATCAACTTCCAGCGCGGTGGAAGTACCCCAGGTCACAAACCTGTAGGTTTCACCATTGGGGAGCGGTTACCAGCCAATGTGGACGTGCTGCAGCCAAGGTGGATCAAAGGGAAAGGATTAAAACAAGATGATAGAAATCCAAACGAGAGCTTTCGAGAAAATGACCCAAAACAGCGACAAAACGAACTGAAGACACAATTCGGCATGGAATATCTCATATCTGGAAACATGATCAAATTTAACCCTCAAAATCAACTTATCAGAGTGATTTTCCAAAGTTGATTCAAAATCCTACATGAATGCATGCTGGGTTTAAAGGGAAAAATTAAATCAAATGAAAATATAAGATAATCAAGGATAATATTGTTAAACTGTCCAGACTGAGTCAAGAAACCCATTCTGCGAGCTGATACTAAGCCGAAGCCCGTTTATCCACGCACCAACTCACAAAAGGGAACCATCGTCCCCAGTCTTGGACGGCTCAACGGCCTATCCGTATGACTAAGACTCCTCTGGAATCACCATTATTTTTGATGAAGGGGAACTCAAATTCCAGATTTACAAAGCCACAAGGTCCTTGATATAATCTAGTAGCGTATGTAACATATAGTAGAATGCATACAGGGAGAGATGGTGATAGCAATGAGCATATGGGGAACTGAGATGAAATAATGTGCAAACACCGTGGGGCTTGGATGTTGATGATGCCCAGTCAGTGGGACCAAGAGCTTCTTCCTGCGCTCAAAGATTCATCAGCCAAGATATAAAAGATAACAAGCAATGAATAAGGTATTTAAGCATAGTCATCAAAGCATGAATCAAAGCATCAATCAACCATTATGAGTTGAATCATGATATTACAAAGCATCATTATTTGTTATTTCGTCATGAGGATGACAATCTTGGCTAATCAAGATGTAGAGTTGAATGATCAGAATGATATAATGCCCAATGGCAGAATTGATCAAGAGAAATTAGCAGGAGTTGATTGAAAGATTTGAAGATGAATAATCAGGATGATAATCAGGAGATATGATAATGAGAATGATATAGGGAGATGATAATCAAAAAAAATGCCCAGGGTGGCATGTCATGAGAATATCGGGAGAAATTAATAGATTGATAGCAATGAGTGGAGATAGGACTTATCCCGTGCTCTTGATCCTTGCAAAGTTGTTCCTGCAAAACACCATCAGAAAATACAATGCATTTTTTTTATTTTTGAAATATGCAAATTTTTATGAGTTTTGGAAAAGATATTCAAATTTTTATGAATTTTTGGAAAATATTTCAAATTTTTATGGATTTTGGACAAGAAATATTCAATTTTTTTTTGAATTTTGGTTAGACATTGCTAAAGCAGCATCAAAGGGTATTTTAAACCACTGGTTAGGGGTCCTCGTTCATTCCCCTTTCGCTAAAAACTGCCCAAAGTCAGGCGTGCATTGAAAGCGACGTCCTATAACCAACTGCCCATGGTCAACGGTGCCCCTACCAAGGCCATACCCGAGAAACATTAGGTCTTGGAGGGAGAAGAGAAGAAGAATTGGAGATAAGCTTTATGCAGGATGGGAGATGTCGGGACTTGAATTCCTTTCAAGGTGTTAACCCTCAAAGAGGTAGTCTGTTGCGCCGTGGCTTTGTGCCTTTGATTTTTAGACCCTTGACATGCATACGACCAGGGTTTTCCCTGCGGGGACTTTTCCACTCTTGACATGCCATAATTCATAATTTTGAATTTATTAAAATTTCGACTTGATTTTCAGAATAGCCCTTTTGGCGAGATGTATATCATGAAAACTCATATGAAAACTCAAATCGATTTTGGGTCAAGACTGCCCCTATTTGAGACTTCTCTCGTATTGGGGATTACCGAGGTTGGTCATCTCATCCGTCAACCTCTTGCCCCTGCATTCGGCCGAGTAAAGAAGAGAAAAAGACTTTCAGATATACTCATGACATAGCCAAAGTAGCAACGGTGTTTTACCCAAAGGAGCCGGCTAAGGACGCCGTGAAGTGTGTGGAATGCCTAGCTAAGGGTTACTCTTAACAAGCGAGGAGAGAATGTTAAATTCCCAGCGCGGGGTTCTTATAACCAAAGTGCTGCATAGCAAGCCTAAAGACTCTTTTTGACAATGATTTTTAATTAAACAAAAACCTAAGATAAATGTCTAAAACATCACTTTTAATCTTGTTAAGAAGCACTTCATTTTGAAAATCATGCGTGAATTAATGAGATAATGATATCATGAAATGAGTACTTACGCCAATATGTTACCTTGCAACCTTTGTAGAAGCAGCTGTCAGAGGCGAGGTTGATCATCGTGGGATAGTCCTCTTTGGCAGATAAAAGGATTGGAAGCAAAGGATTGAAAGTGGCTTAACAAGAAGGAGTGGTGCTCAGACCAGACTCAGACGAATAAGGAAAAAATGGAAGAGAGGCGAGGGTTAGAACTCCCTCACTAAGGCGCGGAGACCCTGATCACATGAAAGGTCTACAGAAGAAGTGGAGAATTAGAAGGAGGAGTGAGGACTAAAGCCTCGAAAGCAGCGGGAGAAAGGGCAGATGCCCAAGGCAGTGGATGTGGAAGAAGTTGGGTCGGACCCAGAATCAGGAGGAATTAGAAGAAGAAATTGATAGATGGAAAGAGGCGGATCTGGAGGGTCCGGAAGTAAAGGAGGAGAATCGTGATAGGAGGAATCATCCGGAGGCTCCGGAGGGATGACGAAAGAAGGGACGCGATGCCCTGGGAAAAAATAGGGAAAAAGATGATGGGTAAGGAAGAAGAAAATGAATGATGTGATATTCTAGAAGATCAAAAAGATGAATTGGAAGAAAGATGGAGGGTCCGGAGGTTCCGAAGGAAGAAAATAGAAAGGGGCATCGTGCCCGAAGGAAAGGTATGAAGGATCCGGAGGTTCCAGAGGAATGAGAAGGGAAGGGATGCGATGCCCAAAGAAGAGGGAAATAGAATCCGGAGGTTCCGGAGGATTAAGATGGAAAGGGGCGCGATGCCCGAGGGGAATGCCCGGAGGTTCCGGAAGAATAAGGTGGAAAGGGGCGCGATGCCCTGGGAGAAAGTGAGAGAAATCCGGAGGTTCCGGAAGAATAGGGTGGAAAGGGGCGCGATGCCCTGGGAGAAAGTGAGAGAAATCCGGAGGGTCCGGATACAAGAGCTGAAAAGGGACGCGATGCCCTGAGAAGAGATTGGGGAGGGGGCAACGCCCGAGCAATGTAAGGGGACCTACAGATCCCGAGGATGAAGATGAATAAGATGGGAAATTCGGAATATCCGGAGGTGCCGGAAGGCGGGGAAGATACGGGTTTGGAAACCCGGGAATCAGGAGGTGTATGCAAAATGATGGATGCGATGAATGCAGTGAATGCGCGAATGCAACAAAATGCGTGAGATGCAAAGAAGATGGAGAATGTGAAGGGTGAGAGGACGAGATCCTCCTCCTAACCCCGGGAATGGCCCATGAAGAAAAAGTGATAGAAATGGATGCATAGAAGGTGGAACAAATAAGGGACGGCCCCTTAGCACTAAGATAACTGCCCCTCCACGGCAGTGAAAGTGTATAATCAAACGGCCCAATGGAAAAAGCTTCAATAATAAATGACAACCCCCTTGGAAGGCAAGGATCAATAATGTAAGGGAGTTGGAAAGTTGATACAGGAAGCATTGCCATGCCCATTAATTGTGGTGTATAAGAAGTGTTGAACAAAATGGGCATTTGCCCCTTGTATGGAGGAATGGAATCAAGATTTGGAAGATGGAACAAAGGGTGCCCTGCCCGGCCCTTGGATGGCATCAACGCTTGGCATTCTCTGAGCAATGGCGGTGACCTGGCCCCTTCAATCGTTCCTGGCACAATAACCCGGATTGGCATCCGACAGATGAACTCTTGCGTCTTGAATGGCACGGCAGTGGCCAAATTCTTCTTACGCAGCTCTTGCTCATCTTCGGCACACGTACTTATAGCAGCGCTCCCCTTCCGAGTAGTAAAGGGAGGTGAGGCGGAGGCGGAAGGCCTTGTGGATAGTGGAGGTATAATGGAAAGTGTTGGTAAATGGGTGAATGGAGGCGGAGGTTCAAACACGTCAAGTTTCTCCCTTTGCTCGGAAGCAGTTGGGGTTGGCTCGAGTGCAAAAAAGGGTGGATCCTGCTCAGGATTAACCATAGGTAATGGTGAATGGTTAAGTGGTGGAGTAGGTAAAGTAGGTTTTAGGGTTAAAGGGATAATGGAAGGTTGAATTGGGGAAGGTTCAATGGTAGGCTCGGTGGAGGCTAAAGGCTCAATATGTGGAGGTTTTATAGTGGAAGGCTTGGGGGAGGCTGGTGTTGTGAAGGTTGATGGCATAGTGGATGGAGGTGTAATTAGTGGAGGTTTAATGGGTGACGGTTTGGTGCGGAGGAAATGCCGAACAGGGCGAACGATGTTAGGAGTGGGAGGAGACTCAAAATGCGCCGGCGCGGGTGATTGGAGTATCGACCCGTCGTCGTAACACCAAGAAGTCTCGGAAATGGGGGGTGAATTGGGAAAGGTGGCTTCATCCTGAGCAGGAGGTTCATCAAATGATAGTGGGGGAGGCGGGAAACGAAGGAAACTCGGAAGGGGTGCCTGCGGAGCTTCATCATCGTATACCGCTTCAAGTTCTTCAATTGCCGGCTCGCGCTCGCTTGAAATGCCGATGCCATAGTCATCTCTCCTATCCTTCCATTCTTTCTCCATCTTAGTAATATCGTTCAAAGCGGCATGGAGAGGATTGACCGGAGTAGGAGGAGCCATGACCCTCCTTAATTGTTCCTCCATCAAAGTGACTTTGTCAATAAGAGATTGTTGGAGGGGTGTGACTTGAACAACTGAGGGTTGGCAGGACCTTGAAGGAAGGGTGGCATGAAAATGCCGTGGAGGGGAGTTAATGGGCCGACCCATAGAAGAACTTGGATGAGCCGGATTGCAAGAAATAAATGGGCCTTGGGGCCGTGGTGGAGGAGGAATAGAAGGAGGCGGATGTCGGACCACCCGAGGAGGATTGTGATTGGAAGAGGATGGGTAATGGGCTACCCGATTAGGAACATGAGTAGGAGAGGGAGGTGGGTGATGGGCCACCCGTGTAGGATTGGAAGGAGGATGAGAAGAGTGCGATGAATGAGATGTACCCTCAACAGCGGCCTTAAGGGCTTGGATCTGTTGAGGGGTGAGATGATCTAATGCATGAATGATTTGGGAGACCTTCTCATCATCGGGAAGAGACGGTCCCGAGGGGATAGTGGCTCGCGCTTGAGGTGAGGGACCATGGGATTGGACACTGCCCATGGGTCGGGCATGGCCATAAGAATGAGGATGCGGTCCCTTGAAAATATGGTGAGAATAATGTCGAATATGTTGAGATTGAGGAGAATAAGACGTGCACGGTTGTGCATCCTCATGAATTGAATTAAACATGTCGGTTTTCTTACCATGGTAAGCCATTATACAAGCAAAGTTCAAGCAATATAATTTGTTAAAACACACAAGTTGGAATGTTGATTTGAACCTTGGTGGATTAATGACTTTTGCAAATAGATATGCTCACTCAAGGGGCGAACCTAGTTTCAAATGAGGTTTAACTTCTGTGCCAACTAGGAACCCTCTCTCACCATGCATAGGCCAACTAAACCCAGGGAACTTCAAAGGTACAACTTGCCCAGCGTCCGTGAGGGAATCCACAGGTGCGGGGACTTATGGAGGCTTGGTTTAGGAATTTCCAGTCCAAAGAGACGGAGTGCTCAATGGAGGGTCGTTCCTTCACCAAGGGGTGTGTGTAGCTCCTAAAGATGTGAGGAGAGGAGGTCTCCCAAACCAAAATGAATGAATGAATGCAATACGTGCACGGAGATAAGCAAATCACCAATAGAGCCAAATAATCAATATAAATCAATGAAGCACGAATAAATCACAGGAAAGAGACGACCTGTGGAAGGTCGCTACTAATAAAAACGCGCCCTGGTGAGGGGCGCTATCCATAAAAAGGACGCCTGCTCCAGAGGGCGTCAAATGCGAGTGGTGCACACGCAATCAAAACAAAACGCGCCTGCGCCAGAGGCGCTACTCAATAAAAAGACGCCCTCACAGAAGGCGTCAAACGTGTAAACGACGCCCTAGGGCAAGGCGTGACATAAAAAGGCGCCCTCGTGGAGGGCGTTAATTCTCCTGTCCCAGAAACCCTCCAGCGGCCAGAAATATCAAACATCAATACACTCACAATCACATGGCAATCAATAAAACGATAACATGCTCATCAATTTTTATTTTTAAGAGGATAAATGGAATTTCTAAAAAAATTCTAACAAACTAGCCAATCACTAGTGGGGAGGGTACTACGTGGAGCACGAAGGGAGGCGCACCGTGGATGCAAAAAGGGAGATGGCACACGTGGGTGCCTAAGGGAAAGGGTAATAAAAAGAAGAACACAAGGGGTCCCACCGTGATCGCCAATTTGTAGATCCTATTTATAATCCACTTAGGAAAAAAAATAAATAAATATGGATGAATATGAAGCATAAAAAGCATGCACGAGGTGCAAATATAGAAATGTGATCGCCAGAGACGTGAGGGCCTCAAAGAATATAACAAAATAATCACAAAAGCGATCGCGAAAAATACCTTGAAACGCGGGGATGTGAGTGCTCCTTTCTCTTCTAGATCGGCCGGCCGATGAAGAGAGTTCTTCTCAATTTGATTACCCTTGCAAAATCAACAAACACCAATAAAGAAATTGAATTAGAAATATGGTGAGTGTAGCATCAAATTCTTAATAAAAATATGAGCACGAAAGTATGATGAAGAACACACCTTAAGGGTGGTGGCCCTTAAACCCCTATGCAAAAAGGGTGTGGAAATATATGAATGTATGAAGATGCAAATATATGAATAAGGGAAAGAGTGCAAGAGTGGCACTTACGGGAGATACTCAACGTAGTTGAGTTTAAAAAAATAAACATGTATGAACATGCATGCATATGAATGAACCGATGATGATAAAATAAAAGGAAGAATAGATAAAAGGAAGAAGGGCTTGTGCTGCTTCTTTAGCTTTGATTAATCGTTTGGGAGGAAGTCTTCCAAAGGATGAAGTTTAACCGTAAAGAGCCCCCCCCCCCTCCCTAGCCAATGCAGCAGCTTCCTGTGAAGAAAGAAAAGACGAAGAAACAGAAAGAAGAAGAAAACAGAAAAAAAACACAGAAGAACGGAGGGGAGAAGAAAGAAGAATTCGAATCTAACCCCTTAACAGAGCTGCAGAAGCTCTATTAATAGGATTGAATCAAAGATAGAAGGATGAGAACGGGCAAGAGCCCAAGGAGGGAAGGATAAGAATGGGCAAGGTGACCAAACGAAGCAGGGACTCTCTAAGAAAGGCTGCGTTCGTTTAGAACCCGAAAGGTGAAACACGACCTGAACAAGGGCGTCAATTCAAGAATTGACGACCTGTAAGAGGGGCGTTAATTTAAAACGCGCCTTGGAACAAGGCGTCAATTCAGGGATCATTTTTAGAAATAAATCTTTCTTTTTTTTTCTGAAAATTGTGAAACACGCCTCAACCAAAGGCGTTAATTAAAAACGCGCCCTACCAAGGGTCGTTAATTCAAAAATAATCAAAATAGGGCTATTTTTTATTTCTCAATATTATTTTCCTATTTTTTAGGTGGAGGTGCATCTCATTGTGCTGATTCAATGACTATTTTTGCGTATTTTTCTGACATCCGGAAGTCCACCAAATCACCTCTCGAAGAGGGTGAAAAAATATTAATAAAATAATCAATTGAAATTGAGGCCCTTCCCCTACGTCGTTTCTTCAATTTTTTTTTGATTTTTATTTTATTTAAAATAAAGGTAATGTCCTATTCTTGGTCGTTAATTCTAAAAAATTTCGAAAAAACTTCAGAAAATTCTAGAAAATTAGGGATTTGAGAGAAATGGACGCCCTCATTATATGTCGTTAATTTTCTTTTATTTATTTTAATTTTCTTAAAAAGAAATGACGCCCTTCTTTAAGTCGTTAATTCCAAAAAAATTCATAAAAATGCCCAGAAAAAATCAAAAAAATGGAGAAAAAAGCCCAGAAAATCCAGGAAAATAGGAAAAAATAAGAAAAGAGAGAAACAAGCGAGAAATCCAAGAAAATTGGAAAAAACCACTCAAACAAAGCTAATTTAAGGATCAAATCGGGGCATTACAAGGTAATATGAGATGTACTCATAATAACGTCAATTTTGGCGTGTCTACACTGTCTAGACTGTGGAAATACTTTTCACCTTGACTATCCGCCCCTGAAATGGGAATTTGAGGCATTGGTGGGCGGTCGAGGGCACTGCATGCAAGCTATCAATCCATGGACGACCCAGAATAGCTTTGAACATTGGGTCAATGTCCAACACATAAAATTCCGCATCCACTTTCAAAGGCCCTAGCTCGGCCTGAACTATCACGACCCCGTGGCAAGCTCTCCTGGAGTTATCATACGCTGCAATAGTTGTCGGTGTCGGCCTTAGCATGTCTTTAGAGATGTTGCAAGCACGCAACGTGCTCAAGGGACAAACATTAATAGAATCTCATGTGTCCACTAGCGCTGAGTCAACGGCCACCTTGTTCAATGAAATCGAAATACATAGTGGCATCTGACGTGCCTCTGGGGCTGCCAGTTCTGACTCAGAAAAAGAAATAGACTGCCCCTTTATGACAATGGCCAATACCGACGGCAAACTATCTACCGTCACGTCCTCGCTAACCATAACCTTCTGTAGAAAAGCCCTTGGGGCATCTTGGTGTAGCGTGGACCTCTTGATTAACTCCAGGACTGAGATCTTGGCCGGCATCCGATCCAAGTGCTGTAAAAAATCATATCTAGTGCCAGGCAAGGGGTCGGTTTCTTCTGTTTCTATTGCTGAGGAAGTAATTGGGGGGTTGGGTGCAGGTGCACCAGTAGAAGGGTAGTTTCTCTGAAATAAACGCCTACTCCTGAGGGCAAGGTTCTGGGCCAGCACGGCGACGGATGGACTCCCAATTGGCCCGATAGGATAAGTGGAAGGAACAACGATGGGAAAATGGTGGTAGAGGCGGGTCTGACAGGCCCTGGCGAAAGGACGATGGGTGGAGGGTTAGGTGAGGGGGTGACAACGGAGGGTATGATGGGTGAAAGTACAAGGACTGGCGAAATGGTGGGCAAGGTGGTAGCAGGTGCAATGGGAGATCTGGAAGGAATGGTGGGTGTAGCGGAGGTCAAAATGGTGGGTGAGATGAGGGAAGTGACAGAGGGTGAAGGGGAGTTGGTGTATGTATGGTGGAGGGCCAAAATATGAGCAGGAGTCTCATCATCAAAGGACCACCCAGCGTTGGGAGCTAGACAGTGAACAATATTCACCTGAGCCGGTGCCGGCGGCTATTGTTGAGGCTGCGGAGCGGGTGGGTGGTTTGGCATGGGATTCTGATGAATCCCTAACTCTGGTGCAGGCGGCTGCTGCTGCTGTGGTTGAGGTTGCTGAGGTTGCTGTTGCTGCGGCACTAGCTGCTACGGCCTTGGAGCCTGTCTTCTTCTTTCTCTCATGTCTTCTATCAACTTGTGCATCTGGGCCCAGTCAATTCTCTGCCCTTCATGCAAATCATAAACAAAATCATGGAAATGATAGCACCTTTCTATAGTGTGCCCGGGCTGCCGATGATATATGCAATATTTGGACTGATCGACGGTCGGATTCCAATTAGGGCGTTCCGGAGGGAGCTGAAGATCGCCAGTGTACATCAGGGCCGAGAAAATGTCTGGGAGAGTTTCAGGAAGTGGAGGGTAGTGGGTTCTCTTGGGACCCGGTCGAGCAGATGCATAGCCATTGGGTGGCGGGACGTTATGGTACTGTGGCGGCTGTTGAGGCTGTTATGGTGGTGGTGGTGGTTGTTGTGGACGAGGAGCAGGAAATGAGGGTTGGGCATTTGATGGTGCGGTGAACTGGGGATTACGGGGAGGTTGTTGGAAGCGTGGTGGAGCGGATTGGTTGGGGAAATCAACAGCCTGCACCTGCTCGTTCGTCTGGACTCCTTCGGTGACTGGGCCCTGAGATTTTCTTATGGTTTTGGACTTCTGGGCCTCAAATAGGGAATGGATAGGGGAGTCCTTAAACTGGGTTTGTATAAACCGGGCCCTGCTATACAACTGGTGCATATTTGATATATCATTCATTGCCAGAATGTTCTGGAATGTAGGTGTAGCATTTGAAATCAACAATTTTACTTTTTCTTCTTCCGGGATTTGCCCGGGCACACGTGAGGCCATCTGCCTCCATCGGTCTGCATAAGTGGCAAAATCTTCATATGTCTTCATCTTCTCTGCTACTAGGTCTATGAATGAATACTCCGGGCCTACCCGGTCTTGAAATCTTTGTATAAACTTCTCCTTAACAACCTTGAAGCTCTCTGCCTCCTCCAAGGGCAAAGTGTAGAACCATTCTAACGGAACCCGATCCAACGATCGGCGAAAGAGATACGCCATAAGGTGGTCGTCATGCTAGAATAGCGTCGACTCGTATAGAAACTCTCTTATGTGAATGAATGGGTTGCCATTCCCGTCATACTTTCGGTAAGTAGGGAGCTCGGACTGAGGTGGGAAGCGAATATCCCGGAAGTTAGGAACGGGGACATCAGCGAGGGACTGTGGGCCGACCCGTTTATGAAGGAGGTCAATTTGTTGCTACATGCAGCCCACTTATCGAGAAGTTCCCGTTCCCGGGAAGGAGGAGACAAAGCAGAAAGAACAAAACTAGTATATGGAGCTGATGGGTAGACTGGTGGAGGGGGAAGCCCGTAAGAAGGATAATGGGCCAAAGAAGGGCCCATATCTGCATGAGCCAATTGGGCAGCCCCTGGTTAAAGATGAACAAAATCAGCTGGGGCCACAAGGGCCTGGCACTAGAGAAGTGGCGATATAAGGATCTAGATAGGAAGATGAAAGGATCTAGGCCTTCCCCTTATCAGAAAGCTGATCGGCCGAGCTAGAAGCTTGGCCCACTTTCATACTAGGAAATCGGAGGGTCTGAGGATGGACAGGAGTGAGATCAATGGGCGCAGTAGAAGCAGACACTCCATGAGAAGGAACTGAAGACGGGGCATCCGGCCCCTACAGAGCTTGACGAAGAAGGTTGAGCTGGGTGGGATCTAACTGGGCCATCATGTGAAGAATCTGACCTACCGAGTTCTGAGAGGAGGAATCGGAAAGGGAGGGTCGAGCACCCTCAACAACAATGGTCGGAAGAGGAGGGGCGGTCCCATCTCCTCCCTATATGTGTGCAACCTAGGTGGGTCCTCCAGAAGTCCCTGAGGGAGAGATTCCTCATGGGAGTGGGAGAAATTGTAGGAAGACATGGTGGGTGAGGAATCGAACAATAGGTTAAAGTAGGAAAAGAAATGAGAGTTGCCCCTAGGAGAAGATCCTGAGGGTGTGAGGCAACTCCACATGCAACACTCACTAACACAAAAGACCAAACCTAATGAGTTTCTAAACAATCAAACTATCAATCGCATGCACATCGAAAGAGAGGAGAGGAGAGGCAATCAAATGACCAACCAAGTTGAATGATGCGCGGCAAGTTTTAGAACTTCTCCCTCTTAGAACCTTAGTGGATTAATTAAAATGATGATTCTCACAACGACAAGGGTGCATAACAAGGGTGGAACGGGAGACTTGGTTGACTCTAAAGGGGACTCTCTCTCACGAATGCAATCCTAGACTGGTGTGGTAAGGTACAACCTGCCCGGCGTCCATGTGGGAATCCACGGCTCACGGGGGCTTATGGAGGTCCCGGGTAAGGTCACCTAGTCTGCTTCAAGGAATATGGAGACGAGAGGATCCCCTACCAAGGTAGGAATGCAACTAATATGGAATATATGTATGGTCGTATGCGCACCGGAGTGCATGCAAGATATAACCTAAATCTAACAAGCAATGATCGATCAATTATGACAAGTATGACAATAATCATGCAAAATCAAATGACAATCAGGGGAGATCAAAATAGCACCCAAACTAACATGAAATAACGTGAAATAATAGTCAAAATGGTGATCACGGGTGCAATGTAGCACTAAAACACGGTCTGATGAGAGACCGCTCAGGGAGGTAGACGGTCCTGGGCAGGACCGTTCAACAGCAGAGGTAGTAAAAAAACTAAAAACACAGAGAAGATGCATACCTGACTGGACGGTCTATCGATCGATCGTGCAAATTGTGGAATGGCCCTAAATAGATCGCGCAGAATCAGTAAAATCTCAAGCGTATGAAGAACAGTAACGTACCTGAGCCAGCAGACGTGAACGGCCTTTGGACAGACCGTGGAAATTAGTGCACGGCCCAAGGAGGACCACTGAAACTATCAGGCTCACAGAAGCACAGACACTCGTGAGATAGAAATGGACGGTCTATCGAACGACCGTGGAAACTGGTGAGCGGCCAGAAATAGATCGCACAGTCAAGAAGAGTGTCAAAGAAATCAAACGGGAACGCACCTGAGACCGAGATAGCACGACCTAGCTTCCAACAGCGGGGAGATTTGAGCGGCCCTGGGAGAACTACCGTACACCTCTAGGAATAGGAACGCATCGTAGACGAGATAGCAACTTGAAACAACTTAGAAAAACCCTAACCACGCACAGAACGTAGGTCAACAAAACAACAACACGATGGGCACTAGGCGTCCCACCGTGATCGCCAAAAAATGGGGTGTTGACATGTTTTTCCCCCCTCTTCTTCTTCTTTCCCTTACCTTTCTAAGTCAAGATGTAAAGGCAATCAAAGATGAAAGAAGAAAGGTGGAGAGGTGTGTGTGTGATCGTGATTGCCACCAAGACACAGGGTACCGAAGAGCACTACGTACCTTGGAAAGGGGAGAAGACAGTCGCCCAAAGTGCAGCGCTGGCAGTTAAACACGGTCTAGTAACGACCGCTCAATGGATGGCACGGCCGCTCGATAAGCCGTTCACAGCGCTGGAAAGAGAAGCGGGATGAAGGCTGGACTGGCTCCAAAATGGTTCGCAGACGGTCACTCACAGGATCCGGATGGTTCGTGGAGGACCGCTCTTCTCTGTAGACGGACAGAAGAAGACCGTTCCAAGCTGCCAGACTCCAAGTTGTAGGACTTGATCTTCCACCCCTTCCGGCCGGCCAGAGGGGATGGGCCTCGTGCTGTGCTGATGCTGACCTGCAAAATAATGTAGACAACAAGAAAATGCAACCCAAATTAGCCCTGGAATGTGTAGAAACTATAAAATAGAATGGAAAATCAACATAATGGCATGGAATGGGCGATACCTGGGGTGGTTTTTAAACCCCTATAGGGTGTAAAAACAAATGGGAAGGGTGTAAAATGATGTTGACAAGTGCAAAATGTGGAAGAAAAGTAATGGAAATGAGCATGCAAGGATGAACTAATAACTAAACACATAGACTAGAACACAAAAACAAAAGGTTACTCCCTCAACCGGAGGCTTAAAAGGATGTAGAAAGCCTCCCGCCGTGGCTACAGCTCGCTCAAGAATTCAGCAGAGCTTCGACGTCGATGTTGGATCTCCCCCTCTTCAAGCCTGGACTAGGGGTTCTATTTATAGGCCCCTAAAAGTCTAGTCCCGAAATTGGGTTTTCCACTGGATATTAATCCGAGATTATTAAACATAATCCGTAGATAATACTCTAATCTCCCGCCCAAATCAAACGGCACCCCATTTGGTGGAGAAACCGCGGAGACATGGGTGGGAGAAGTTAGGGATTTAACCACGGATAGAGAGAGAGAAAACCAAACAATCCACAGATCTCAGGCCTGTACACGGTCGCTCGATAGACTGCTAAGTCATGTAGACGGTCCATTGCTAGACCGCCTAATGCTGTCGGTGATAAATAAATAAAACGAGAAATTATCCAACTATCACATTGAACTGGCCAGGTATCATGGTGCTGGACTCTTTAGGATAAAACGGTCTAATGATAGACCACTCAACGAATGGCACAGTCCGTGCTAGGCCGTGTAAAACGTGTCGGTGATAAATCCAGAAAAATAAGATAAATAAACAATTATCTATAAAACCAACCGGCTGAGGACTCTGGGAGCTGAACGGTATAAAGCCACGCCGTTCAATGGCAGTAAATGGCTGCACTAAGACCGTGCAAAGGCTTGTCAGTGGAAATTCAAGAAATCAAATAAATATCCAATAAATCGTTCTGAGATTGTAAACAGTTCCAAATTGACCGCTCAATCACTGAACGGCCCATCGCTAGACCGCGTACAGCCTGGATGTTTGAAATTATTAAAATAGGATAAATGAGCCCATTTACCCCCAAAACCAAGCGAAATCAAGGCCCATTAAGCCCGAATTCGAGAATAGACCTAACTAGGGAGAGAAATACCCATAAAATAAGCCCAGAGACATGCCTAGAAATAGCCCAATGGGTAATGGACAATTCAAGGCATCAACAAATGATGGTAAGCAGAATGACCCAACTCATGGGCAAAAAACGAGTGTAAACACCTACGTCCACCCCTCACAGAAACCTAGTGAGGCTTCACTAACACGCTACGAGATGTAGCAACCACGGGGACGAAGCCCCAAACACCATACAACCACGCTGCTTCTGTAGTAATCCGCACACACGGGGACTGGCCAAAGGACGCTGCCACCGCAGCACACACTCACACACAATCGCGGAACGCACCCCGTACAAAAACCTCACACGAAGACGTAGCTCCGTACACACACACAATGTATTTTTATGTTCAGAAAAATAGAAAGGTATACAAGATATTAGGGTTGTCAATGGGCCGGGCTTAGGTCGGCCCGGCCCGGGCTTAGGTTGGCTCGGCCCGGGCTCGACTTATCAAGATTAAGGCCCGAGCCCGGCCCGGGCCCGACCTATGTCGGGCCAGGCCAGGTCGGGCCCGACATTATGAAAAAAATATAAAGCCCGACTAAGGCCCGGCCCGGCCAGACAACTTAAATAAAATAAAAAAAATAAAAAAATAATAGATTTAATAATATAAATTTTATCATCTCAATAAATTGAATAATATTTTGATATTAATTATATAATTTATATGAAAAGAGAGTTTTAAACTTTCTACTTAAATAAAATAATCTAATTTTAAGTAAATAGTTTTTAAAATTTTGATATTAAATAAAAAAAGAATGGGTCGGGCCCTGCGGGCCGAACTCAAAGCCCGAGCCTGAGCTCGGCCCACGGGTCGAGTCGGGTTGGGCTTTTAGGCCTGACTAAAAGCCCGCGGACCGAAAAAGACCTTGCGGCCCGGCCCAAAATCGGGCCAGGCCTGCGGGCCTGTCGGGCCGGCCCGGCCCATTGACAGCCCTACAAGATATGCTCACAGCTATGTATCAGTCAAGAAGGGCATCACAAATAAATGGATAAGAGATATAGAATGTTTCCTCTTTGATTTTCAATGGCCGTTGAAGATCTTCCTTGAAGCACAGGTCAGAGGGAGTCGAATCCGCTGTAGGATGGAGCAGCTGGTCATCTTCCTTGAAGATCCCAGCTCGTTTGCAACTCATACAGGATGATGGCCTTCAAATCCTAGCTCCAATCACACCTGCAAGCATCAAAAAATGGTTAACCTCTAAAAGCCCTCTCCTATCCACCTTGTGGCCGCCCTCCCTCTTCTTTTCTCTATAAAAGATGAAGCACGTTAGCCCATTCGATAGTTTTCCTCATAAAAATCGCAAGGATATATTGGGCAACAAATAGATGAACATATGACAAGAATGCCCTTGATGAAAACCTCCCAAAACCCTTATATAATATGTATGGGAACCCTAAGGGTAAAGGGGTCAAAATGGGATCCAATAGAATTAGGTTTAATGGGATTTGGAACACATTCGCAAAACCTGTTCCGGAATTCCCTGAACAAGTGTCGACACCTGGTGTCGACACTTGTTTAACAGGTTGCTGCCAAAAGTGCAAAACAGAACCCAGCGGTGCAAGTGTCGACTGTTGACAAGTTTTCCCACCGTTCTCTTTCTTACCTTGCCTTTTCTAAATCAAAAATGTAAAGACAAACAAAACGAAAGAAAGGGAGGTGAAGTGTGTGTGATCGAGATCGCCACCAAGACACGAGTACCGGGTGGTAAAACGTACCTTGGAAAGAGGGAGAAAGCACTCGCCCGAAGTTCAGCGCGGACAGGTATAGACGGTCCTAGAAAAACCGCTTAGTGGATGGAATGGTCGCTCGACAGACGCTCATAGCGCCGAAGAAGGAAGCTGGACAAAGACTGATCTGGCGACAACACAGTTCCAAAACAACCGCTTACAGGATCTAAATGACTCTCAGAGGACTGCTCTTATCTGCAAACGGACGGAAGATGATTGTCCAAAGCGCCAGACTTCAAAGTTGTAGATTTGATCCTCCACCCCTTCCGGCCGGCCAGAGGGGATGGGCCTCATGCTATGCTGATGCTGACCTACAAAACAACGTGAAAGACAAGCAAACACCACCCAAATTAGCCCTAAAACGTGTAGTAACTATAGAACGAAATGGAAAATCGACATAATGACTTGGAAGGGGCGATACCTGGGAGGTTTTTAAACCCCTATAGGGCGTCAAAAACAAATGGGAGGGTGTGAAATGACGTGGAACAATGCAAAAATGTGGGAAAAAATGGGGAACAACAAGCATGCAATCAATGAACTAAAGAGTAAACATCGTGACTAAAACTCAAATCACGGCGTTGGACTCTTTCGGATAAAATAGTCTACTGCTAGACCACTCAGTGAATAGAACGGTCCAATGCTAGGCCGTGTACACATGTCGGTGATAAATCCAGAAGAATAGGGTAAATAGATAATTACCTGAAAAACTAACCGGCTGTGGACTCTTGGAGTTGGACGGTCTAACGTCAGGCCGTTCAAAGTCTGTAAACGGTTGAACCAAGACCGTGCAAAGGCTTGTCGGTGGAAATTCAAAAAATCAAATAAATATCCAATAAATAATTAAACGGTTCAAAGAAGACCGTGCATTCACTGAACGGCCAGTCGATAGACCTTGTAAAGCTTGGACGTTTGAAATTGATAAAATGGGGTAAATTAGTCCATTTAACCCAGAACCAAGCGAAATCGAGGCCGATTAAGCCCGAATCCAAGAGCAAACTTGGCTAGGGAGGGAGATACCCATAAAACAAGCCCAAAGACATGTCTGAAAATAGCCCAATGAGTAATGGACAACTCGAGGCAACAACAAATGATGGTAAGAGGAATGACCCAACTCTGTCAACAGATGTCCCTCCTTAACGTCCTCTTTGCAGGGGAGCGAGTGGAGGTGAAGCAAAAGCGAAATGGAACATGGAGATGAAGCGGAAATGAAGCAGAGTGGACTGAAAAGTGGGCGTTAAGGTAAAAGACACCCATTTCATTGCCAACAAGCGATAGGAATCTTCCGGAAAACTCTGAACCAAACACAAGGGAATGATTGGACCAAAATGACACCAGTCTGGAGAAACTAACTAAACAAAAAGAAAAACACACGATCAACCTCTTGGGGGACACAATCCCTCGGACCAATGAGGAGACCGGAATAAGCAGCAAAAAGTGATGAAACGGACTAAAACTCCAGACAGGGGCCTTCAGTCAGTGAAACCAGGTGAACGGATCGGAGAAAACCTTCCAACTCTGAGTGGAATAGTTCCTCTTACTCGAAACCATGAACGCACAATCATCCATCACAAATGAGATAATTTCAGACAAACCATGGGTCATGAATGCTCAAAAGTTGCGTATGATGCATGCTAGGCTAAAATAAAAGAAATCATTAAAACAAATACAAAGAAAGCCTCAAAATAGAAAATACTCAAGAATAATATTGCTAGACTTGGAGAATCAAGGTCAAGACACTATCTGCAACCACAGCGTGCGAGATAGAACCATCGTCCCCTAACTTTCTTGACCTAACGACCTATCCGATGATTAAACACATGAACCTGGATCATCATCATTTTTGTTACAGGGGAACATCAGATCCTGGAACACGTAGATAACCAACTGGTTCTCGAGATAATATAGCATAATACCATATAGTAATGCAATAAGGGATATAGGGGTAGAAGGCCATACCTAACTTACCTGTGCAGGCGAAACGGCAAAGTGAAGTGGTGCTGCAAAGAATTCATGAACAAGATTTGAAATGTTTCATCATGAAATAATCATTCAAGCCAAAAAAAAGAAATCAGTCACTTAATCACATAACGCAGCCAAGAACATTCTTCACAATTATTTCAGCACATGAACGGTCTAACAACAGACCGCTCCCCAAAGTAAACGGTCCATCCCGGGCCATTCAAACATTACCATTTTGAATATGATCGTGAAAATGCACGGCCCATCATGAGACCGTTCAATGAACTGGACGGCCATCACTTTGCCGTTCAAAGAAGCGCACCGCTAGAACCAAAACGGTCGCATGGGAGACCGTCCAATCATCACACGGTCTATCGATAGACCGTGTAATCACTAGCGGTTTCAAAAAAATAAAACACTTCTTCTTCCTCCTCCTCCCTCCACATCGTAACCAATGGAGGAAACCATCCCCCACGACGCCACCGCCCTCTCCATCTTCTCCAACTCTCTCACTCTCATTCTCCATCTCACCCCCCCCTTTCGTCCCCTTCTCATGCGATACAAACACCAATCGACGAAGCGGCTTCTTAGTCTCATGGCCGGTGAAGGAGACCAAGCACCACCGCCAGCGGCCACCGCGGACGAGAACGCCCCGCCACCACCCGCGGCCGAGGAAGAGCAGCACCCGTCGCTAAAGAGGGAGCGATCGTTGCCGAGGAAGGAGATGTCGAGGAAGCACCGGTGGAGCCCACGGCAGCGGTGGAGAAGCCACCAAAAATGGACGAGGTAGGCCGCCTAAAACCCTCCCATTTTCCAATTTTTAATCCATGCATGTAGCTTAGAACGGTAGATTATGGGCTCACAACCCCTTTAGGGTTGGTTGGGAGGCTCCATGGGGACCTCACTGTCGGCAGGGAGGGGTTTGAATGCTGTCGGGGGCGGCGACCCTAGCGCGGTCTTACAGTAACCGCATGGGAGAATTACGCGGTTCAAATAGAACCGCTCAAACACGAAACGGCCCACGGATGGCCGTTCAAAATGTACTGAACCGACGTTATAACACGGTCTGAGGAGGACCGTGTGTATCTAGGACGGCCCTCATTGGTCCGTTCAGAATATGAAACGTTCAAAACAGAACGGTCTCCACCAAACTGTGGATATTTAGGGCGGGCCACCTAGGTCCGCTTAGAACATGAAACATTAAAGAACAAGGTGGTCTCCATTAGACTATAGAAATGTAGAACGGCCCACCTTGGTCCGTTCAGGACACAAAAAATCTAAGAACAGAACGGCTATGACCAGACCGTTGAGAACCATACGGTTGGACGATAGACCATGCAAATCCAGATGACTAGGGGCTTGAAAAAGGGCAGACACGGTCAGATGGGGACCGTGTGATCATTGAACAGCCAGGAATGGTTCGTTATCAGGGGTGGACACCAGATAGGAGAATGGTCCTCCCAGGGACATTGATAGGGCAGAACGGTCCATGAGGGGCCGTGAACTTCTGAGGGGGATTTATTGGGACGATTTGAATCCAACCATGGAGTGAGTAGACGACCCATATGAGACCGTTCAGAGTGATTTATTTAATAAAATAAAATGCAAGATCCTAAAATTAAATGTAATTATCTTGTATGTAGGGGAAGCATAGGACTCGTATCTTCTGGCTGCAGGTCCGAGCAGTGTATCTCGCACTGTCGGACTTTCAGCGGGCGAGGCTCATGACCATGGGCTTCACTGAGTTCCTGAGAATGGAGGTGACTAGGCTAGACACGCCGCTCCTTTACGCTCTGCACGACCGTTGGGATCTGGTGAGCCGGACGTTCCTTTTCCCGTGGGGCTACATGGTCCCCACGCTAGAGGATGTTACACGCATCACCAGATTGTGCGTGCACGGGACTTCGATCAGCGGGATGACTTACCCCGATTACCGAGAGCTGGCCCAGGAGCTGCTGGGCTTGGACTTGCTGCACCAAGAGCGTCAGTCGATGACGTTGACCAGGGTGAGGCTACAGGACAGCCTTGGATTGAGGCGCGCAGGGATAGCGATAGGCGAGCTACCCGAGGAGCACTTACAGAGGTTGATAGAGCTGGCACGACCCAAAGTAACAGCTGCGGCGCGACCTGAGGCAGACCGGGTGTTGAGATGGTTCCTAATGTTATTCTTTGGTAGACTCCTATTCGCGACGAGAGCTGACGTGATCAGCTGCCGGTTCCTCCCACTTCTCGAGGACCGAGGGCACGTTGGGGACTACGCATGGGGAGCGGCGGTCCTTGCTTTCTTGTTCGACACCCTCAGCTCTACTAGCCGGCGGACGATGCTAGGGGGCTTCTCCTCTCTACTCTAGGTACGACTCTGACTCTTATGCAATTTGCTACATGATTCCTATAAGTACTACATGTTGACTTTTGGTGCAATGCAATGCAGGTGTTGGCTTACGTGCACCTACGTGGACTAGGGAGAGGTGATGAGACATATCCAGAGTGGCTGCACATCGCCAGGCGGTGGACCGCTCCACGCGAGACGGGATCCCTATGGAGACAGGTGCGGGAGATCCATGACGATCTAGACACACTGCCTTCGCCTCGGTACGACTCTAAACTCAAACTCTTTTAGTAAATGCAACTTATATGCTTATGATACTAATGCAAATTTTCTATTTGGCAGACAGGTTTGGTGGACACCGTACACGAGTGAGGGGCACGAGGGTCAGCCATGGGTAGTGGCGGCCATCGCCTACTCAGGCCGAGACGTTTGGCTGCACTACATGAACGTAGTGGAGCCGCTCCACTTCCGACTGGTGATGAGGACGACCGGCGTCCATCAGCCAGCAGTTGAGTTTCCGGCACCAGAAAATCTGGAGGAGCGCGTTGGGCGACACCCTTGAGGGTTGGCCACAGTGATGGACTGGACGGAGTGAGCTACGGAGCAGATAGCAGACTGGGCAATGCACGGGCGGGTGGTGACTGCCCGAGCAGAGAGCGAGGAGGCCTACTACACGGCCTACACCCGGCACTACAGGGACCAGGTGTTCCGTGGTGCCCACCGACCGGTACGACTTCTAAACCCTAATGCCTTCTATTATGCTTTCTATATGATTATGCACTGATGGTTGGACTTCCTAAATGCAGATTGACCCCAAGGGGAGGATCGCGGAGTTACAGGGACTCCTCCATTCGACCATCCAGGAGCGGAACGAGCTCCGATAGACACTGACACTTCTGGTGAGTTTCCTTAAACCCTAAACTCTTAAATTATGCAAATGTTTATGATTATGCATGTGACTGACCTGGAGTTTTGGATGCAGCGAGTTGAGGGGGCCCAACGCCAGGGGACCGACGACCCTTCCTCCTCTTCACAGACCTCTGCAGACTGCACCGAGCGGGAAGTTGATTTTGCACGGATGGTGGCGCGGGCCGAGGTAGCTGAGGCGGCACTCTCCGAGAGGGTACGTAACCACTACACTTACTCAGTTGATTATGTTTATGAAATGCATTTGACTAATCATGAAATGTGTATGTAGACGACCGAGTTGACATCAGCCTTGGGTGAGAGTACCGGGGTGAGGGCGGAGCTGGAGCAGAGTCAAGCAGCGGGTCGGGAGGAGGTTCCCCCCCTTCGGGAGGTGATGGCGTGGAGCCGACCGGCAGACCCGGTCGAGACGGCGCTCTTTTATGCAGAGCTAGAGCATCTCTAAGATGGAGCCGTAGAGGCAGAGCGTTACCGGACAGAGGCATTAGAGCTAAGGGGGGAGCTGTGGGCATACAAGGAGATGAGCCGGTGGTCAGAGCACAGTGGCACTCCGAGCGGCAGCACCCATGGTACCCATGGCTCCGTTAGGAGTTACTTCATGGGTTCCTCCGGCCGACGGAGGAACGAGGAGGAGGAGCGGCGCCGATGACACCGCGAGGAGGCGAGCTCGGCGATGCCTCCACCAAAGAGGCATGAGGGAGCCGGGACAGTGATAGGCTAGAGGGAGAGGGAGAGGCTTGACCTTTGTACTTTGAAAGGACTTGTACTTATGGATATGATAGTGATATGGTATGTTTTTGTTTTGATTTTGTAGATGAATGTATGAATGGATGTAAATGCTAGATACTAACTAACTAACAACAACGACTCCCAACCCGACACAAGTGAGTACGAGTGAGTGAGTGAGAGCGACGGCGCGAGTGAGTGAGAGAGACGACACGACTTGAGTGAGATTGGTGAGAAAGATGCCAAATAGTGAGTGGGAGAGAGAGGCGCCAAATAGTGAGTGGGAGAGAGAGAGGCCACATAGTGAGTGGGAGAGAGAGACGACACGACTTGAGTGAGATTGGTGCAAGAGGGTGAAAAACGAGGCTTTAGGTTTCTACATGGTAGTTAATAGGACCGCTCCAGTACCCTACACGGCCTTTCTTTAAACCATTGAGAGCGATTCGGCCAGAACCCACAGATGCAACTAAACGGTCCACTATTGTCCGTTCAAAGAATAGAACGGTTCAGATTTGACCGTGTGTATAACAGAACGGCCTCTCTGAGACCGTGCAAAATGCCAGGATTCAAACTGTGTAAAGAGTTACTACACGGTCTCCATGAGACCGTTCAATGATCAGAGCGGTCTATCGATAGACCACGTACGTGTACGCCCTGAGAGTCCGAATGGGACTCTCTTGGAGAGTCCTAACCTAAGGATAGGCGCCCCAACTCAGCCCAAACTCTATCTTAACCCGATCTAGGCTTATCCAACCTCAATTCTAGTGGGTTTAGGCCTCTAACCAAGTTCTATAAGTAAGAGGGGATTCCAAATTCGTTCTTCACACATCAACCCTCTTTCAAGCCTTGAAACCCTTCTCTATCTTCCTCAAAACACCATGAAGAGGACCTTAGAAGGGAGTTCCATGGGCGAGGTGGCTTACCAAGGTCCAAAGCCAGCTAGAAAAGAGCATGGCGTGCTACAACGGCTGACCACCATCCCGGGTCATTTGTGCTCTAGCCCTATGAGAGAGGTAAGTTAATGTTGTTCAATTCAATTTCATTCAATTTCATATCCTTTCCTTCAAAAGCTCATATGTCCTTCCTCTCTTTTCTCCTCTTCTTTTCTTTACTTCAGCTTCTCCCTGGCCCGAGACGATACTCCACCTTGAAATGGATGGCTCCTATGATCCGCGAGTTACCCATATCTATGACATCTATCCTTAGGTCTTGGCACCTCCACTCCCTTCTAGTGTTAGATAAGAACTACCTCAAGCTTTCTTTAGATTGGCACATCATTTCAGCTTTGGTAGAGATATGGCACCCCCATACCCATACTTTCATGTTCCCATCTTTCGAGGCTACCATCCTTCTAGAGGAGGTCGAGACCTATTTGTCTTTCCCCAGGTCCAAGGTGGGTGAGGAGGATCTAGTTTGTCACACTGTTGCCCCTGTGGATCCTGCCCTTATCTTAGGAGAGTTCATACCTAGCAGTAAGGACATTCGCACCATAATAGGCCCTCACCAGATCCATCTACTACCTCTTAGCCAGTGGGTGATAGCACACTGTAAGAATAAGTGTGGGTGGTATGAGGCCATAGCTAAGGCCACCTCCATTTATTTGTGCGGGGCCATACTCTTCCCCTCTGCCGACCATGTCTTAGATATCCTCATTCTTAGCACCATCAGTGGTCTGTGGCAGGGTCTCTCCATCTCCCAGGCCATCCTTGCCTACTTATATGAGGGTCTTAGCTCAGCTGCCCTAGGGGGTCCACTGTTCGGCTCTATGATTCTCCTAGAGTGCTGGATGGGTGTTAGGATGAAGTTCATTCCTAGGGAGGATGTCACCTCGGTCAGCAGGATCTTCGGGAGCCATCCCTTGTTCTTCATTGGTGGTCCTTTCAGGTTCTCTCAGGAGGTGGAGTGCAGGACGGCAGACAAGAAGACGAGGGACGAGTGGCACCTCTACATCAACACCTTGCCCCTGGACCGGTTCGTGATGCGCCCGTCTTTCCTCCACGGCACTACTCTCAGGCTTCGTAGGAGGCCTGGCTTGGACTTGAGGCTAGTGGGTGACACCGCTTTGGCAATGTATAGCCCGCATCGGTGCTTCCTGCAGATTGGACTACCCAGGACTACACTTCCCGCGCTACCCCATCTTCCCGCACTACAGGCGAGGAGGTTTGGGTCAGAGGAGGATGAGCAGGCGATCAGGAGTGCCCTAATCATGTGGGAGGTTAGTAGATTGTTCACCCTACCGGCGGAGGTGACAGAGCTCCAGGAGGCGTATCAGGCATATGTGAGAGAGCTGAGAGAGATTAGGCCTCGTGGGGATGCTCGTTTGAGGATTGAGTGATTTTCTTGTTTTCATGATGTTTATATTGAGATAGAGATTTATGCTTAGCAATGTATGCATTTGAATGAATAAATGCATGATTGGATTGGTTTGAGCTTGGCCTTTCTTGCATGTGATTGAATGAGTTTGAGATAGGATCAGGGTGAACACGGTCCATACCAAGACCGCTCAGTTATATAAACGGTTATAGTCTAACTGCGCGATAGAGTTAAACGGCTAGACCTGGGCCGCGTATCAGATCAACGGCAGAGTTAAGAACAGAGACCTTTGGAACATTGAACGCTCTATCGAAGGACCGTGGACAGAAAAGAACGATCAAGTGTGCGCCGTTGTGGTTCGTGAACGGTTTAGTGAGGACCGTTGATTCATGAAGGTGCTAGAGATTGGAACGGTCTGGACGAGGCTGTGTAAATTATGGAACGGTCTGATGTTTGACGGTTGGAGGGATAAAACGGTCTCAAGCGGACCGTTCAGTGATAGAGATGTTGAACCTTGTCTTCAACCTGCCCCTGCACACTCATAAACAAAGAAACATATTAAATCTGTTTTAGGCTTAACCCCTTGCCTATAGTAAGTTAGGAAGTGACCAGTTCTTGATTTTTAGTTAAGGGGGTAAGTCTTATCAAATAGGCAAATAACACAAAGGAAAATGGATGCAATGCGTGCCATGAATGCAAATCATGATGATGAAAAAATATATATATTTTGGTTTTGAGGATATTTTATTTTTTTTGGATTTTTGAAATATCTGATTTTTTTTTGATTTTAAAATATTTGATTTTTTGGGTTTTGAAATATTTGATTTTTTTGGATTTTGGAAGATTAGATTTTTTTAGATTTTGGAATATTTGATTTTTTTTTGATTTTGGAATATTTTATTTTGAGATATTTGATTTTTTTTTTTAAATTTTGGAGCCAGCTCCGACCCGGCGACAGGATATCCTCACATCTCATTAGGGGTTTCCCGAGGTCAACGTGCGTTATGGGTGACCGCCCATGGCTGGAGTCCAATTCTACTTAACAGTGCCTCTTCCGAGGCCATACCCGGGGTATGATCTAGTCCTTGGAAAATAAAAGAGAGAATTTAATGGGAAGCCGGCAATAGGTATAGAGGTTTTTGGGGCTTGAGTTCCTAGCACGACAGCTCCGTTTTCAAAGAATTTGGTCTGTTGTGCCAGGGCTTTGTGTCCATCATCGAACCTTCATCCGCTCTAGACACACATACGACCGGGCTCATGACATCCCACGGGGAAACTGTATTTCCACTTATGCCATGCCTAGTTTCATTCTTTGGGGAGCTTTTAGACTTTTGAGCTTCGAGCTTTTGAGTGAGCTTTTAACTTTTGCCTTCGATTTTGCCCCTTTTCCTTTATTTCTTTTCTTTCTTTTACTTTTATGAACGCGGAGTCAGGTCATAATGGACTGCCGCTATTTGAGACCTCTCTTTTTATGGGGGTGTCTAGATCAGTTCTCATCCCCTTATTCACCACTTGCCCCTATTTTCAGTCGAATAAAGAGAAAAACAAGGATTTTCACTTTCCCCTAAGCATGGCCAAGGGAGAAACGTTGTTGCACAAAAAAGGAAAACCCAACCACGGGGGCCGTGTAGTGTGTGAATATTGAACCAGGGACCTCCCTTCATGATCAAGTAAAGGAACACCCCGCCACCGGGCCGTTGCTGGCTTGACTCTAGGGATAAAAACGTTTTAAATACAAACCATTCCACGGATTAGGCAATTCTTCGCCCTCTACATTAACAAGACGATATGCGTTCCCAGGATAGATTTCTTTAACCACAAATGGCCCTTCCCAATTGGGTTGCAACTTAGACCTAGGACCTGCTGATCTAATAAATTTACGTTTCAAAACCATGTTACCCACTTGAAATTTTCTTTCGATAACCTTCTTTTGAAAATGCCGCGAGACACATTTTTGATAAACAGAGACGTGATTGGCCGCGTTAAGCCTCTTCTCATCCAAGAGTTCCAGTTTGACTAGTAACGCCTCTCGACGTTCGTCGAGATTAAGTTCTTTGTCGAGCTGCACTCTTAGGGAAGGGATCAAGATCTCGTACGGGAGTACCGCCTCAATCCCATAGGTGAGAGCAAAAGGAGTTTACCCCGTGGGAGTACGGATGGAGGTGCGATAAGCCCATAGAGCTTCTATCAATTTGTCGGCCCAATCAGCAAATTTGTGTGACTCGCATGTTTTCTTAATGATTTTAAGAAGGGTTTTATTTGTGGCCTCGGCTTGGCCATTGCCTTGAGGGTAGTGTGGTGACGAATGATGCAATGAAATATTAAATTTCTTACAGAGGTCATGGAGTTTTTGAGATACAAATTGAGGCCCGTTGTCGGTAACGATGTTGCTCGGCACTCCGAACCGCGAAATGATATTCTTCAAGATGAAGCGGCAGACTGTGGTAGCTTGGATTTCTGCATAGGCTTCAGCTTCTGCCCACTTGATGAAGTACTCATTAGAAGTCAGAATGAACAATTCCTGTTTAACCTGGGAGTTCGGATCACCCAGTGGGCCTACAATATCAAAAGCCCACATGGAGAATGGCCAAGGAGCGGAAAGAAGATGGAGAGAGGAAGCAGGAGCATGGATTTTATCGACATGAAGTTGGCATTGAAGACACCTACGGACATAGGTGGAGCAATCTTCTTCTAGGGTTGGCCAGTAATAGCCCTGCCTAAGAATCTTCTTTGCCAAAGCTTGACCATTAACATGTCCTCCACACTCGCTTGAGTGAGCTGCTTCAACCACTTTCCAAGCCTCATCATCGTCCAAACATCTCATAAGAACTCTGTTGAGAGCCCGCCTATACAATTCTCTTGCAACAATGGTGTATCTGGAGGTGACTCTTCTGATGGCCTTGCGCTACTCGGCATTGGCCATCTCTGGGAAGGATCCATCCCTATAATACTGCTCTATTTCATGGTACCACGACAATTCCTCCTCTTCTATGATCTCCTCAAGCTCAGTTAAAGATACTTCCTTCAAATTCTCCCTTTTAGCTTTCTTCTATACAGATTTCCTAAGGTGGTCAAACTGTGGATCCTAGAGGGAAGGAGCATCTAACCGCTGGACCACAATGGTCTCAGTGGCGCGACTAAGAGGGAAAGAAAGGGAAGAAGCAAGTGATGCAAGTGCATCAACAAAAATGTTCTGAGAACGAGGAGTGTGAATGTAGATGAGCTTACGGAACAGCCTAGCCAAGAGTGTGACCAAATCTTGGTAGGGCTTAATTTTAGGGTCACGGGTGCGGTAAGTTGAAAGAACTTGACGCAGCACCAATTGAGAGTCTCCTATGATGTTTAGGTATCGCGCGCCCATGATGTAGGCGTGCTTCAGTCCGGCAAGGAGAGCCTCATACTCGACTATGTTATTTATGGCAGGGAAGGAGAGTTGGTAAGCGATGGCTATGGTTACTCCTTCCGGTGTGAGAAGAACGGTGTTGATTCCACGGCCCTGAGGTTTGAGAGAACCGTCGAAGTATAAGGACCAGAAGGGGAGATGAGTAAGTACAGCCAGGTGCTCGTCAGGAACTTTGTCCTGGATTGAATCAGTGCGAGGGATAGGAGAGTGAGCAAGATGTTCAGCAATCGCGTATCCCTTGATCGCTTTCTGACCGATGAATGTGATATCAAATTGAGAAAGAAAGCTCTGCCAGCGAGCTAATCTGCTAGAGAGGACATATTTTTCTAAGAGGTAACAGGTTGGGTCCATTCTAGAGATCAACTTAACTTCATGGGCGAGAAAATAAAGCTTGAGTTTCTGAGCTACCCATACTAATGTTGCGCAAGTCTTCTCCATGGTAGTATACTTAGATTCAGCAGGATTAAACAACCTAGAGAAGTACTATGCTGCCCTTTCTCTTCCTTCGTCGTCCACTTGAGCCAGGACAGCTCCTAGGGAGTCATCAATAACAGAAATGTATAATATCAGGGGTTTCCCAGGGATAGGTGGTTGTAAAACCGGGGGATTAGATAGATAAACCTTAAGATCCTCGTAGGCCTTCTGACACTGTTCATTCCATTCAAATTTAGCTCTCACCTTCAACAATTCATAGAACGGGCGGCATCTTTGCGAATTTTGGGATATGAATCTTTGAATAAATTGTAAACACCCAATCAGACCCCTAAGTTCAGTGATGTTCTTAGGCAGCTTCATTTCCATAATGGCCTTTGCCTTATTCGGATCAATCTGAATCCCCCGCTTACTAACTATGAACCCTAGCAATTTCCCTGATGCAACTCCAAACACACATTTCTTTCGATTCATTTTCAGCTTATATTCCTTAGCCCTTTGCAACACCTTAGCTAAAATGGCGGGGTGGTCTTCCTTGGATCTCGATTTCACCAGAATATCATCCACGTAGGCTTCCATATACACATGCATCATGTCGTGGAGGATAGCCATCATTGCCCGTTGGTACGTGGCACCTGCATTCTTCAATCAGAATGGCATAACGATGTAGCAGTATGTGCCCTAGGGCATGGTGAACGAGGTTTTCTCTTGGTCCTCGGGAGCAAGACAGATTTGATTATAGCCTGAATATCCATCCATAAAAGAGAGGGCTTCTAACCCAGCCGTGTTGTCTACCAACACATCAATGTAAGGAAGTGGGAAATCATCTTTCGAACATGCCTTATTTAAGTCCCTGAAGTCGATACAAATCCGAATCTTTCCATCTTTTTCATCACCGGGACTATATTTACCACCCATTGAGGATATAACACAACTCTAATAAACTTGGCCTTATGCAATTTATCAACTTCCTCTTTTATCCTTAAGGCCATTTGAGGGTGGAATCTTCTTGATTTTTGTTTAACGGGTGTTGCCCCTGGTTTAAGGATAAGTCTATGTTCAACCAGAGCGGGGTCAAGACCCGGAATGTCCTCATAGGACTAGGCAAAAGAATCGCTATACTCCCTCAAAATCTTAATTAGCTCCTCTTCAACCTGAGGAGGGAGATTAGCGAAAATGATTATGGGCATATGGTCCTCTTCAGTTCCAAGATTAATTTCTCTTGTGGGTTCATCCACTGCCGTCGACGGTTCGTCAAACCTCTTCAAACCTTGTGCGTACAGATCGGCAGTGTCATCCACGTCACTTTCCTCATCATCAATAGGGTCTTTCTCATCTATGATTTCATATACACCTAATCCGTCATTGCTTCATACCCCGCCTGCTTCCTCATCATCCTCTAGGACGATTGCGGTCTCCACAAACTCAGGACATTTGAGGCCATGACATCTTTGGGCTAGATCATGAAGAAACCTATCTGGAATAGACTTGAAATGACGCATCACAGGGTGCACCGCAGACGTGGATGGGCTGACAACACTAGAGCTAGACTCTACCCCAACTGACTCTACCAACCTAGGGGACTCGGCACACTGTACATCTAACCTAGAAGACAAGAAATTTATAGGGAAAGAAGTAGGGGCCTCATGCCCCTGGCAGGAAGTTAAACAGAACATAGCGTAATCCTCCATTGAAACCTTTGTTTTAAAATCGACATTTTTTTTTGAGATCAGAGGAAATCACGCAACAAGAGAGGTTAGAGGAGGAAGGAGGAGGGGGAAGTTGCATGTGAAATAGAGACGGGAAGAGACAATCGAAGAATGGGTCAGAAGAAGAAAACCACATTTCGTGAAGTTGGGCAGTGGGGGAGGGAGGAGTAAACAGAGTTGAGAAATCAATCTGTGGACTGCGCCCACATGCACATGGCACAAATAGAATCTCAAATGGCCTTTCTGTATAGAACGGATTGACCAAGATTGGCGGTGAACGGGGAATAAACACCAACTACTGAGATAGGGAAGCAAAACGGGAAGGAGGCCAAGAAAAGGTAATGATGGAGCTCCCCTCTTCTCGCGACCTCCGGTAAACTGGCTCAACCGGAGAGTGCTTCACTAGCTGCATCTCCGTCTTCTTAAAATAAACTTCTTTTTCATGAAACAACTTTTCAAAATAGCTACAAAAATCTTCCATATCACCCACCAGCCCCTCCAGTGGCGGCGGTGGGTCAACAACAGCACAAGTGGCATCAATTTTCTTATCAACACAGGACGGGGGCCTCTTCTGAGTACCTAGCTACAACGGGCCTTTTACGAAATACTGGCGATAGTCCCACATTAGTGGCCCGGAGTCCCCCAGTATTGACAATGTGGACTCTCGATAGCTAGCCAAGGCCTCTTCGGCTCATCTTTCTGCCCCTAGGGACGGGCTTAGTCTGCCCCTGCAATTGTGCGCCGAGGCCCATGCCCGGCTGATAGCCTAGTTTCAATATCATGTTCCACACCTTTGAATCTCTAATCTTGGACTTGATTTTGACGTTAACTGGTGCAGTGGCGGGCTTGCGTGACGCATATGCCCATGGAAAGTTCAAGTCCATTACAGACAAAATTGGTTTGTTGCTCGGCCATAGTGTAGGCAGTATTTTATCAGCAATAGCATCCACTGTCTGGACCGTGGAAACACTTTTCACCTTGACTACCCGCCCCTAAAATGGGAATTTGAGGCACAAATGGGCGGTCGAGGGTACCGCCTGCAAGCTGTCAATCCATGGACGACCCAGAATGGACTGAAACATCAGGTCTATGTCCAGCACATAAAATTCCACATGCAGTTTTAAAAGCCCTAGCTCGGCCTGAACTGTCACAACCCCATGGCAAGCTCTCCTAGAGTTATCGTATGCCGCAACATTTGTCAGTGTCGACCTTAGCATGTCTTCAGATATGTTGCAGGCATGCAACGTGCTCAAGGGACACACATTAATAGAAGCTCCCGTGTCCACTAGAGCTGAATCAATGGCCACCTTGTTCAAAGAAATTGTAATGCATAGTGGCATCTGACGTGCCTCTAGGGGTGCTAGCTCCGACTCAGAAAAAGAAATAGATGGCCCCTTTGTGATGGTGGCCAACATTGACGGCAAACTATCTACTGCCTCGTCCTCGCTAACCATAACTTTCTACAGAAAAGCCCTCAGGGCATCTTGGTGTAGCGTGGACCTCTTAATTAACTCCAGGACTGATATTCTTGCTAGCATTCTATCCAAGTGTTGCAACAAATAATATTTAGTGCCAGGCAAGGGGTCAGTTTCTTCTGCTTCAACTATTGTGGAAGGAATTGGGGGGTTGGGTACAAGTGCACCAGTAGAGGGGTAACTTCTGTGGAATAAACGCCCGCTCCGAAGAGTGTAATTTCGTACCGGCATGGCATCGGATGTACTCCCGATTGGCCCGGTAGGGTTAGTGGAAGGGATAGAAATGGGGGTGAGGATGGCGGAGGCTGGCCTGACGGACCCTAGCGGAGTGGTGATGGGCGAAGAGTTAAATGGAGGGGCGATGATGGAGGGTAAGGCGGGTGATGGTGCAAGGATTGGCGGAATGGTGGGTAAGGTGGTGGGTGTGATAGGTGACCTGGAGGGAATAGGGGCTGGAGGAGTGGTCAAGGTGGTAGGTTGGAGAATGGAAGGAATAGGAGGTGCGAGGGAGTTGGTGTGGTGGAAGGCCAAGAGATGAGCGGGAGTCTCATCGTCATAAGACCACCCAGCATTAGGGGCTGGGCGGTGAACAACATTTACTTGAGCCGATGCCGGTGGCTGCTCTTGTGGAACGGGTGGATGATCTAGCATGGGATTTTGGTGAATCCCGAGTTCAGGTGGTTGCTGCTGCTGCTGAGGTTGAGGTTGGGGTTGCTGAAACTGCTACAGCTGTGGCGTCGCCTGCTGCGGCCTTGCTTGTCTTCTCTTATCTTTAATGTCTTCTATCAACTTGTGCATATGGGCCCAGTCAATCCTTTGCCCCTCATGCAAATCATGCACTAAGTCTCAGAACTGAAAGCATCTGTCTATAGTGTGCCAGGGCTGCTGATGATATATGCAATATCTTGACTGATCGGCGGTCGGGTTCTAGTTCTGACGATCCGGTAGGAGCTGTATGTCACCAGTGTACATCAAGGCCAAAAATATGTCCGACAAAGTTTCAGGGAGTGGAGGATAATGGGCTCTTTTCGGGCCCGGTCGAGCAGGCCCATAACCAGCAGGAGGAGGGACATTGTGGTATTGGGGTGGCTGCTGAGGCTGTTGTGGTGGTGGTGGTGGTGGTTGTTGTGGCTGTTGGGGAGCTTGGAAAGGGGGTCGGGAAGCTTGTGGAGTGGAGAACTGGGGGTTGCGTGGAGGTTGTTGGAAACGGGGTGAAGCAGACTGGTTGGGGAATTGAACAGCCTGCACCTGCTCGTTGGTTTGAACTCCCTCAGTAACAAGGCCCTGGGATTTTCTTGTGGTCTTGGATTTCTGGGCCTCAAACAAGGAATGGATGGGGGAGTCTTTGAACTGGGTTTGTATAAACTGGGCTCGACTGTACAACTGGTGCATATTCGATATATCGTTCATTGCCAAAATATTCCGGAACGTAGGTGTTGCATTCAAAATCAACAATTTTACTTTTTCTTCTTCCAGGATCTGCCCCGGCACACGTGAGGCCATCTGCCTCCATCTATCTACATAAGTTGCAAATTCTTCGTCTGGCTTCATCTTCTCTGCTACTAAGTCAGTGAAAGAATACTCCGGGCCCACCCGATCTTGGAATCTCGTTATGAACATCTCTTTGACAATCTTGAAACTTTTTACCTCTTCCAAAGGCAAGGTATAGATCCATTCTAGGGTGACCCCATCCAATGACCAGCGGAAGAGATACGCCATGAGGTGATCGTCATGCTGGAACTGCGCCGATTCATACAGAAACTCCCTTATGTCAATGAACGGGTTGCCGTTCCCGTCGTACTTACGGTATGTGGGGAGCTCCGACTGAGGTGGGAAGCGAATGTCCCAGAAGTTAGGAATAGGGACATCAGCAAGAGACTGCGGGCCGACCCGCTTATGGAGGAGGTCAATTTTCTGCTGCATGGCAGCCCATTTATCGAGAAGTTCCCATTCCCGGGAAGGAGGAGATACGGTAGGAAGAACAGAGCCATCATACAGAGCTGATGGATAAACTGATGAGGGGGTAAGCCCATAAGATGGATAATGGGCCAAGGAAGGGCCCATATCTACGTGAGCCAACTGGGCGGCCACTGGTTGCAGATGGATAAAATCAGCCGGGGCCACAAGGACCTACGGCGCTGAAGAAACAGTGGTGTATGGATCAGAATAAGAAGTCAAGGGGATCTGAGTCTTCTCCCTGTCAAGAGGCTGTTGGGCTGAGGTAGAGGCTTGGCCCATCTCCATGCCAGAGAATCGGAGGGTCCGAGGGTGAATCGGAGTGAGATCGTGGGCGCAGCAGAGACAGCCCCTGACCCAATAATAGGAGATGAAATGGCGGCAGTAGCCATGCCATGATGTGAAGACGGGGCATTCGGCCCCTGCAGAGCTTTCCGAATGAGATGAAGCTGAGTCGGATCAAGCTTGGCCATCATGTGAAGAATTTGATTGGCCAAATTCTGGGAAGAGGAATTAGAAAGGGAGGGTTGAGCACCCTCAACAACAATGGTTGGGAGAGGAGGGGCGGTTCCCTCTCTCCCCTGCACATGGGCGACCCTAGGAGGGTCCTCCAAAAGTCCCTGAGGGAGAGAGTCCTCATGGGAGTGAGAGAAATTATAGGACGACATGGTGGGTGATGAATCGTGCAAAGGATTGAAATAGGAATAGAAGTGAGAGCTGCCCCTAGGAGAAGATCCTGAGGGTATGAAGCAACTCCACATGCAACAACCACCGACACCAAAGAACAAACCTAACGACCTTCTAAACAACCAAACAATCAATCAAATGCACACAGAGAGAGAGAGAGAGGAGAGAAGAGGCAATCAATTGACCAACCAAGTTAAAATGATGCACGGCAAGTTTTAGGAGTTCTCCCTTTTAGAACCTTAGTGGATTAATCAAAATGACAATTCTCACAACCACAAGGTGCCTAACAAGGGTGGAATGGAAGACTTGGCTGACTTCTAAAGAGACTCTCTCTCTCACGGATGCAACCCTAGACTGGTGGGGTAAGGTACAACCTGCCCAGCGTCTGTGTGGGAATCCACGGCTCACTGGGGCTTACGGAGGTCCCGGGTAAGGTCACCTAGTCGGCTCCAAGGAATATGAAGACGAGAGGATCCCCTACTAAGGTAGGAATGCAACTAGTATGGAAAAGTATGAATGAATCCTATGCGCACCAGAGTGCATGTAAAATCTAATCTAAATCTAACAAACGAAGATCAATCAAATGAAACACTGATCATGCAAAAATGAAGTGACAAACAGGGGAGATCAGAACAGCACCAATCAAGTATGAAATAATATGGAATAACAATCAAATTGATAATCTCGAGTGCACTGTAGCAATAAAACACGGTCTAATAGGAGATCGCTCAGGGAGGTAGACGGCCTAGGAAGGACCGTGCAGTGACAGGGAGTAATAATAGACAACAAATAGTAAAGACACAGAACTGAAATGGATGAGGAGAACCATACTTGACGGAACAGTCAATCGAACGACCGTGCGACTTACAGAACGGCCCTAAACAGACCGCAGAGAATCAATAAACCTACAAGTGTATGCAAGGCAGTAACGCACTTGAGCTAGCAGACGAGCACGGTCTATTGGAAGACCGTGGAGGAAAATACACGGTCCAGAGAGGACCGCTGAAGCTGAGACTGGGACAAAACGGTCTATCACCAGACTACAGAGAGACGTGAGCGGCCCCGGGAGAACCGCGTACACCTCCAAGGACAGAAACGCCAGTGGATGAAATAACAACCTGAAACAACTCAAACAAAAAACCCTAACCAAACATAAAACACAGATCAGCAAAACAATAGCACGATGAGCACTAGGGGTCCCACCGTGATCGCCAAAAAATGGGTTGTTGACATGTTTTCCCACCGTTCTCCTTCTTACCTTGCCTTTTCTAAATCAGAAATGTAAAGACAAACAAAACGAAGGAAAGAAAGAAAGGGAGGTGAAGTGTGTGTGATCGTGATCGCCACCAAGACACGGGTACCAGGTGGTAAGACGTACCTTGGAAAGAGGGAGAAAGCACTCGCACGAAGTTTAGCATTGACAGGTATAGCCGATCCTGGAAAAACTGCTCAGTGGATGGAATGGTCTCTCGATAGACCGCTCATAGCGCCGAAGAAGGAAGCGAGACGAAGACTGATCTGGCGACAACACAGTTCCAAAACAACCGCTTACAGGATCTAAACGGCTCTCAGAGGACCGCTCTTATCTGCAAACGGATGGAAGATGACTGTCCAAAGCGCCAGACTTCAAAGTTGTTGGATTTGATCCTCCACCCCTTCCGACCGGCTAGAGGGGATGGGTCTCGTGCTATGCTGATGCTGACCTGTAAAACAACGTGAAAGATAAGTAAACAACACCCAAATTAGCCCTAAAACGTGTAGTAACTATAGAACGAAATGGAAAATCGACATAATGACTTGGAAGGGGCGATACTTGGGAGGTTTTTAAACCCCTATAGGGCGTCACAAACAAATGGGAGGGTGTGAAATGATGTGGAACAATGCAAAAACGTGGGAAGAAATGGGGAAAAACAAGCATGTAATCAATGAACTAAAGAGTAAACATCGTGACTAAAACTCAAATCAAATGACTACTCCCTTGAATCGGAGGCGTAGGAGGATGTAGAAAGCCTCCCTCCTTGGCTACAGTTCGCTCAAAAGTTCGGCAGAGCTTCGCCGTCGACGTTGGATCTCCTCCCTTTCAAGCTTGGACTACAAACACTATTTATATAGTCCTCAAAGTCCAATCTCGAAATTGGATTTTCCAATGAAAATTAATCCGAGATGATACAACAAAATTCGTAGATAAACCTTTTATCTTCCACCAGGATCAAACGGCACCCCATTTGGTTGAGAAGTCGCGGAGAAAATGGCTAAGGAAGGTGGAGAATTAACCACGGATGGGGAGAGAAAACCCACATAATCCACAGGTTTCGAGCATGTAAACGGTCGCGCGATAGGCCGCCCAGACAATTACACTATCCAATGCTAGACCGTCCAATGCTGTCGGTGATAAATAAATAAAAATTTGAAATTATCCAATTATCCACCGAACTGACCGGCCATCACGGCGTTGGACTCTTTCGGATAAACCGGTCTACTGCTAGAGCACTCAGTGAATAGAACGGTCTAATGCTAGGCCGTGTACACGTGTCGGTGATAAATCCAAAAAAATAGGGTAAATAGATAATTATCTGAAAAACTAACCGGATGTGGACTCTTGGAGTTGGATGGTCTAACGTCAAGCCGTTCAAAGTCTGTAAACGGTTGAACCACGACCGTGCAAAGGCTTGTCGGTGGAAATTCAGAAAATCAAATAAATATCTAATAAATAATTAAACAGTTCAAAGAAGACCGCGCATTCACTGAATGGCCAGTCGATAGACCGTGTAAAGCTTGGACATTTAAAATTGATAAAATGGGATAAATGAGTCCATTTAACCCAAAACCAAGCGAAATCGAGGCCCATTAAGCCTGAATCCGAGAGCAAACTCAGCCAGGGAGGGAGATACCCATAAAACAAGCCCAAAGACATGTCTGAAAATAGCCCAATGAGTAATGGACAACTCGAGGCATCAACAAATGATGGTAAGAGGAATGACTCAACTCATAGGCAATAAATGGGTGTCAACATCGACACATGGTGTCGACACTTGGTCGTGGACCTGCTGCAAACAGAAGACTTGCCATAAAGTGTCGACACCATGTGTCGACACTTGCTCCTATTATCACAAAAATAGCATGCCTTGAATAAAGTGTCGACACTTGCTTGTGGGCGCAGAACCTTTGCAGCCAAGTGTCAACACCTGGTGTCGACACTTGTTGTCTTGGCCTGTCTGCCCAAGGCAGCCTTAAGCAAGTTGTAAACCACTGAAAGCACTATTGAAAAACTTATTTTACCAATCAAATGGCATGCATTAGAGGGTCTTAAAAACATCTTTCAATCTGGTTTCATTAAGAAACGTGGGAAGCTAAAAGAGCAAGATGCTACTATAAGACTATCATGAAAATCATGCATGAAGGACACTTGAAAACCCAGTTCATCAAAAATACTTCAAACCCATTCATGGGACCATGAGTCACATTCAATAGTTATACAATGATATGCACCCAAGAATGTGAGAGCATTAATGTACCGGCACTAAGCACAAATACATTTTGACATCCATTGATCAATGCAAGTGAAAGGAATGATTACCTTGCCACCATGCTAAATGTAAGAATAATTCAAACCAATTTACCATCCAACTAAACAATCATATAAACATTCAAACCAACATTCAACAAAGTTGTTGTGAGTATCTCAAATGAATATAACCCTGAAAAGCCATCCATGCAAACCATTCAAAAAACCAGTAAAAGAACAATTTACCTTATTCAAAGCTCAAGTTCAGTAAGCCATCCATTTAAACAAAATGAGAGAGCCATTCACTCAAATTTCACCACAATCAATCATGAACTCGCGGAATGGGTTAGGCCTATGAAAATTTGGAAGCCAAAATATCAAGATGCATAAGCCACCCTCCATATAGAAATCGTAGCAGAAGAAGTGTCGACACCTAGTGTCGACACTTAGTTGACACATTAAAACAAGGCCATCCTTATGAAGTATATGCATGGAGTACAATGAAGGCCTGGTTAACCCACTGAAAAACATAATTTCCACATGTAAGCTCTAAAGTCTCATGAACAATATTACATTAGCTAGTGAAAATATACACATGAAAAACCCATGCAATTCAATTTTGTAAAGCAACCTGAAAAATAAGATATCAACATATAAGCTCATTTTACACACATGCAATGTACACAATATTTTGTTATCATCAAAACCATTATTAAAGATAAAGAGGGAGTGCAACGAACCCAACAATCTCCCCCTTTTTGATGATGACAAAATATTGTGGCCACCTCCTCAAAACTCTCTCCCCCTTTGACATTATCAAAAAGTGGGGGACTAGAGGAATATATGTGACAAATCAAAAATGAATGAGACAAAAATATAAAGACATTGGCACACGAACCCAGCAATACACCTACCATGAAAGGAAGGTGTGTGAATCATAAACATAAAGCAAAAAGATGGAATTTGATGTGTAATATGCAAGATGTTTGAAATATATGCAAATGCTCAATTTTTAAACTATATGCAGAATATATGACCAATCTAACCGCACAGACTGTAGCGAAACTGAACTATATGCTAATGTTATGCTAAAGAGCATTAGTCTCCCCCTTTTGTCATGAACAAAAATTGATTGACTGTGGGGTTATTTAAGCTTGTTATTTACATGTATGATCTGTAGATGCACGAGAGTGAAGTGTGTTGCGGGAGATTGTTGCATCTCCTAGTTGATGTTTGATGTTTAGTTTTAATGATAACAAAACGATTGTGCTTGTGGCGATGTGCATCATTGAGCATGCCTGTGTGTGTTTCATTGAGCAACATGTATGCATCTTGGTTGATGAGCTAACAGATGACTTCAAGATTCTCACTTGGAAGTCATATGAATGATTGTCCCTTTAAAGAACTCACGCTATGTTTATCTTAGCTTGTAGGATCAAAATCAGCTTGGAACTCAAAAGAGTCCATCAATGAAGTTCTTTTTTACAAAGGGAGTTAACTCTCTCGTTGCTTTACGTTGACTCTTTCTATGTTTTAAGCATTTCATCAAAGGGCTTTTCAAAATCTTGATTGAGTATTTTCATGTATTTTCCACATGAGGTTTCTGGACTTGCAACATCCTCAATCTATTCACTTGAAATTTGATGAATGTAATTTTATTGATGTTCTCTCATTATATGGATTCTTGGTCATGTTGAAATGAGCATATAGTGATAAATGGTTGCAATGATTGATTATCAATTCAACACTAACATGGCTCCATTGTGTTATTTGCAGGAAAGAAATGGTTGGATCACACTTAAACATCACATGGATGCATGGTAATATTGTCTCACTTTTTCTGTCTCATGGGGTTGTGGAGAATGGCTTTTATGTAATGAAGGTTTCATGGGCCTTTTGTAAGACCTTGAATGATTTCCATGCATATCCTTCATGAGAAGTTAAAAATCTTGTTTTGATTAAGTTAGCATGCATATCTCCTCAGTGAGTTCTTAAGGTTGATGAATGTACTTCATGCATGCTCTTCAAAGGATTGTTGAGTTGGATGCATCTTATAGATTCCTCATGCAAATCTTGACAGAGATTAATTGAATCATACTCTCTCATTATATATATAAAATTTGGGTTCATGATGTTATCACATTGTATAAAGGAATTGATATATGAACTTGATCCTAAGTTTAGGATGATCATGCTTTCCAAGTGTTCGTATGCACCTTGAACATGGGCTTTCATGTATGCATTTCATACATTTATCATATTGATTATTGAGCTAAAGTTCTAATCATTTTTCTTATGGTTTTGCAGGTTAAATACTTTGTATAAACTTTCAATGATCAAAGGACTTGATGCCACAATGTTTTGAATGGGGTGCAATGTGTTAAGGGGCTGCATTCTGCAAATCTAGGAAAACCTAGATTTCGATCGACCGCCCATAGGGCTTCGGTCGACCAGAATTCCTAGGGATGGGGAGTTTTCAATCTGTAAAATTCCGGTCAACCACCCAAGGTTCCGGTCAACCGTTCGCGGCGTAAACCTAAAAATGTGTATCCGAAAACCTACTAAACCTAACCCATTTGTGCTCCAACCTTTACCCTTTTGCCCCTAGGTTCTTAGGAGTCATATTAGGGTCTTTTTAGAGGATTCTAGAAGGGTTATGTTGGTCTCTTGGTGTCTTCTATATATGCTTAAGTGAGAGCTACGAATTTGAGAAGAAACATACCCTAATGAGCTTACTTTCTATCGTGTAGGAGAAGAAGGCCAAGGAGAAGAAAAGAAGATCTTGCAAGGTGGATTTGATCTACGTCCATGCATCTCCGGGCTTCGTGGAAGAAGAAGAAAAGGAGCGGATCGACGAGAGGAACAAGAGGACGCAGAAATTATCATCATCCGATCCGAGTTGTCAAGCGACATCCTCCTTTCATTGTGGAAACCAAAGGGGGATATTTTCTTCATCTCATTTTCACTTGGTTGTGATGTTTATCATGTATTTCACATTGATTTGAGCTTGCTTTGAACATTTGTTTAATTTCTGAAAGCATACTCTGTGTGTGTGACCGTCTATGTATACGGTCGTGTTTGATCGCCTACGCGCGATCGTCTGTGTCGTTGTGTTGCATTTGCTGCAGCGTGTATGTGTGAGTGTTGTGATCCGTTCATCGGATCATGTTGGAGACATCATCTTCGTGTGTGTGTGTGTGTTGGGGCACGTCCCCGTGTGTGTGCAGGCGTCGTCCTGTGTGTGTTGTTGGAGCGTCGCCTCTGTGTTGGGGATTTATCCCCGTATATGTTAGAGCCTTGCTCCATGTTGGGGAGTCTTCCCCTTGCTGGTTTATCCAGCGAGTGAATCCTTACCGGTTTGGTAAGGGGTGGACGTATGGAGCCCATCGTGGTCCCGAACCACCTTAAAAACTCCTTTGTCTTGTGGTTTACATTGTGTGATTATGTGTTCCTTGCTTACTCCGTTTAGTCGCCCGTGTGAGATCGGAGAGATTGAGTGAACTTAAATTACTTTGTTAGTCTATTTCCTTCAATCTCATCAAACTTATTAATTCCGCTAAGAAATTTTTAATTTGCCATATCGCGTGGGGGACAATTCAACCCCCCCTTCTTGTCCGCTCGCCTACCCGAGACCAACAATTGGTATCAGAGCACAGCTCTAATTTCTTGGGTCTAACGACCTTTAGAGTGATCCCTCGACGAGCTTCATTGAACATCATGTCTATATACTGCTTGTCTTATCTTCCTCCTCGTTTTGATGGTCACAATTTAATTTCTTGGAGAAATGACATGTGTGTTTATCTTAGAGTTTATGAACCTGAACTGTGGAAAGTGATATGTAATGGTCCACATAAACTCCCTGCAAATGAAAGCAAGTGGAATGAAAAACACATCAAGAAAAATGCTATAAATGTTACTGCATTAAATATTTTAAAGAATAGCATAGAATCTGATGTGATTTAACGATTTCTAATGTGCAAATCAGTAAGGGAGCTTTGGTATGAGCTGGCATGCAAGTATGAAGAAGATACAAAGGATACATACATGATGGCTCATGGAGAAAGTGAAGGTCAAGTAAATTCTAACTCTGAAGAACTCTCAATTGAAACTGGCAATTAGCATATGCCGATTTACATGACAGATGTAAAAAACACAAATCTGAAATCAAGAGATTGAAAAAGAAAAATGATGAGAATGGGGATGCTAATTCTTCATGTGAAAATGTGCATGTTAATTCCCCTTGTGAAAACTGCAAAACTTTGGAATCAAAATTGAAACTCTACAAGATCAAAATGAATCTCTTGAATCAAAAGTTGAGTTATTTTCAGATGAGATTTCCTGCATGACTGAAGAGTTTGAAATGGCTAGGAAATCTAATACATCATTTGTAATTGAAAACAATTATCATGATTTGCTTGATCAAAACAAACACTTATTGTCAGAGATTTCATTACTTGAAGAAACAGAAAAATGTCTTAGAAATAAGTTAGCTTCTTTTTCTGATGATGATAAGTTGTTTGAGAAATTACTTGATTCTGAAATTTATAGCAAAAGCATCATGGATGAAAATGAAGATCTTAAAAAGAAAAATGGTGCTATGTTAATTCGGAATTCCTTACTTGAGGGAAGATTGAAATGTCTTGATAAGTTTGAAAAAGAAATCTCATTGTTGAAACATGAGAATGAATAGTTGCTTGTTAAGATCTCAAAGTTCGATGAAACTGAGATAGTTCTTGAAAAATTGACTAAAAAATTACATGCTATAAATGATGAAAATAAGGAAATCATGCAAGAAAATGAGAAACTCACATCAAAGAACTATTTGTATGGTGATAAAATCCTTGCATGCGAAGAAGAAATCACAAATGCTGAATTGCATATTTCTAGTCTAGAAGAATAGGTGAAAAGGTTGAAAGATGACTTATCTAGATTTGTCAAAGAGAAAGAAAATCTGGATAAGATGTTGGGTGTTAAAGTGAATTTTCAAAAGGAAGGTCTTGGATACACCCCGTTCAATAAAAAATCTTTTGAACACAAAATGACAACTTCTTTTGTTCATGCATCTGACATTCCCAGCACTTCCAAAGCACCTCCTTCCACTTCTCAAATGAAAATTTCTGAAAATGGCTTTGAGAAAAAGAAAAATCTCAATACAAAACCCATCATGCAAAAAGGGTTTCAAAAAGTTCAAAATGGGCAAAAAATGAAATTGAATGTTGAATGCTTCTATTGTGGCATGCATGGCCATGAAATGAACGATTGTGTTGTCATGTAAAGGGATGATGAAAAAGTATGCAAAGATAAATCTACTTTCAAAAGAAAGAGAAATGTTTCTTGCTTCTATTGTCATAAACTAGGCCATGCCACGGAAAATTACTTTACGAAGGAAAATGATGATTTTCATGCCATGAATACACAATCAAATTTTCAAAGAAAATTCAGAAATGAACATGTCTTTCATGCTCAAAGGTCCTCATCCTATAAAAAAAACGTGTTCACAAACACTCATGTAAATAATGGAAAGTTATTCCGTAGACCCACATCTCCTTGTTGCTTTCATTGTGGGAAGTACGGGCATGTTATGAAAGAGTGTTGATTTTTAAAAATAGAAAATGTCTATGCTTCTAGAATAAATGCTAGGTCTAATTTTGTTAAATCTAGACCTTTTGAAAATAGAAGATGGAATGGATTTAAAAATTCCTTTGCTCCTAAAAGGAAATCTTTTGGTAAAATACTTCTCCTCAATGTCTTTATTGTGGAAACCATGGACATGTTATTGAGGATTACAGGATCATGAAGAATGATGACATGATGGCTATGAGAATATCGAAGAAAGATTTTGGTAGAAATGTTTCTAATCTCCAGGGACCCAAAAAGGCTTGGGTGTCAAAATCTGTCAATTGAGTTGGTTTTGATGGAGGTGGACCTTGAGGTAAATAAAAAAATGAAAGGGGTTTCAACAAAATGGAACAAGACACACTCGAATGGTAAAACTCTAACTTTGCTTCATCTTTGTAAAATTGATATTCTTAATATTTTCCTTCTGCTACTTTGTACAAGCCATTCATACTCTCATTGAATGAATATTTGGTATATCAAATACTATTATGTGAAATGACAGATTAAGTCTGTCAAGAAGCTAACATCATGCGTGAGGTGATCCTTAGATCAAAGCTCTCCGGCTTGTACCAAAATTCAGAAATTGAATTGTCTGGCTAACCAGGAAACATTCTTTTTTGAAGGAAATCAATTTGCCTTGAAATTCTGAAATACCATGTGCGTTCAAATTGACTCTGAAATTCTTTCTTGCTTCAAGAAGGTAAAATTTTTAAAATGTAGAATTGTTCATTTGACAGATATTGATTCTGAAAACTTGATCTGTTATTCTTGTATTCTGGTATGATGAACATGTCTCATTGGTTGAATGAATTCAAAATTTTTGAAGAATAAGTATGATGTCTTTGTCTATTGAATACTTTTCAATCTAAAATGTATGAGCATCTGAACTTAATTGAGTTTCTGGTATATCAAATGGTGTGTAGTGGAAGGGTGGATTACGTTCACCTAGACGCTCTCACTATGTGTGAGTTGGGTTTCCGGACCTTTACCTCCACCTTGTACTGGAACTTGAAAAATCTACTTGACTTGTGGGTGATACTCTAAGCTTTTGAAATGTTATTGAAAATCTACTTTTGAACATTTCTGAAAATAATTGGGTTGCACTACTTAATTTTGATCATTTGTGCACCCTTGTTCAAAAAGGGCAAGTCTTGGAAAATGGTTGATGTTCATCATTTGAATGTGCATCCCTCTTTGTGCAGTCTGTCATGATGTTCTGAAAAATAAACTCTTGCTTCTTATTTTTACATTTTACATTGTATTCTCATGTTTCTAGAAGTTGTACGTATTAGAAAATTCATAAGGTGTATTTAGATCATTCACATGAAAAATTAAAAACTTGCATCTTACACCCATGTTAAATTTTACAATGCATCTAGAACTTTTAAATAAAAATATGACATTCTGCATCACATTACATATTTGCATATCATTCACATAGTGCATTTGTAGATGAAGCTCACCGTGTGCCAAAATATTGTTACAGTGCAGATTGCATATACTCCCGTTGTGTGCTTGCATGTTATTATATGCTAATCACCCACTTCCTTGGAATTTCTAAGACCTCATATTTATTGCTAAATAATGTTACAAATTAAGTCATCACTAGAGTGCTACATGTCATACACTCAGGGGGAGTAATCTCCTGATAAGTGCATCTAGATAGGGGGAGCTGCATTGTTATGTGTTCATGAAATTTTCACTATATATGCTGAATCAAATTCGTACACTTCTTGCATAAATGTGAAAATGAGTGTTAGAGATAAGGGTGTAGGAATTTCCTTTTAACACTCTAGAGATATTAAACTTGCTGCATGAATGATAAAGAGGCAGTTGGGGAAAAAGCTGCCTGCCTATTTTTGTAGAAAGAATCTGAAAAGAATGGTAAAGTAATATTTAGTCTCACTGAGTAAATTGGGCACATGTCGCCTGAGACGTGATGTGCTTCACTTCAGAAAGGTGTTGTACTATAGTATCCCTCCTCAAATGAGGTGAAATGGTTCAGTATTCTGAGTAACCGGGGAGTCTGACATGAGCTCTATGTGTCTCCTCGCGTAAAAAGGAATTATTTGAACCTGATCACTCTTGAAAAATTTTGACTATCGTGTGATATTGATTGAGTCAAAAAATTATGGTGAAAACTCGTTGTGGCAGAGCGTAGCCTCCAATACGCAGTTCTCATAAAATGAAATGCAGTCTGTATAATCTCTCTTTGTGTTGATCTGAATATCTGAATATCCATATGACTACAGTCTATTTTCATGTTATTCACCTACACATATAGAAATTTGATTTAATATGTATTCAAAAAATTGAATGACTGCATTGACTATTGCACAACTCTTCTGTGTGATTGCACAATCCCCTATGTGTTCCACATAAGCATCCTAGTTATTTCGACTCTCATACACTTTTATTATACACATTCCCCTCTTAAATAAGTAAGGGGGAGCTGTGTTGCATGTATATACATATACATATCTGCTTTGTTGCATGGTGCATTTCATATCTCATCATTTATATGCATTTAGCTTTATGCATTCCTAAAGAAAATTCAAGAATCTGAAAACCATGAAAATCAAAATTTGTGACCCTCACATAGAAATAATCAACATGGTTTTTGAGCTCAACAATTGGCTTAGTTGTTTTTCATAGGCATATCTATTTAGTCGCATTGCATGCATTCATACTGTCATCATATGTCTGCATTGAGTTTTTATGCATTTCAAAAGAAAATTTAAAAATATGAAAAATCAAAAATCAAAAAAACTCATTTAATATGCCATCTTGCCGTTGTTTTGCTCTTGCATCTTGTGAAAATCTTAAATGGGCTATCATGTTGAACACTTCATGTTGCATAAATCTTCCAACAATGGCTCAAATCTTTGAGATTAACTCTCATGCACTGAAATTTCATATCCTCTTTTTTTGTTGGAAAACCCTACCTAGGTGCAATAGGAGAGTGCACCCTCTACCATAAAATTTCATATCCTTGAGGTTAACAATTACCAACAACTGGTATCTAACTTGGTATCATCTCTTCCGGCCTAACATATTCATTTTATGTCAAATAACCCCCTATCTTTTTATCGATGACAAAAGGGGGAGAATTTTGGTTGTGTGCTCAATGCCTTCTGCTCAATGAAGAGGGAGTAGTTTTGAGGGAGAATGTAGTTTAATGTGATTAAATATCTTATCCACCTTTCTCATAACATTCATTGAAATGCTTCTACGCTATCCTTAGGAACTTTCGCACACATTATTTTGTCATCATAAAAAAGGGGGAGATTGTAGTTGATGTTTGGTGTTTGGTTTTAATGATAACAAAACGATTGTGCCTGTGGCGATGTGCATCATTGAGCATGCATGTGTGTGTTTCATTGAGCAACATGTATGAATCTTGGTTGATGAGTTAACAGATGACTTCAAGATTCCCACTTGGAAGTCATATGAATGATTGTCCCTTTAAAGAACTCACGTTATGTTTATCTTGGCTTGCAGGATCAAAATCAGCTTGGAACTCAAAGGAGTCTATCAATGAAGTTCTTTATCACAAAGGGAGTTAACTCTCTCGTTGTTTTGTGGTGACTCTTTCCATGTTTTATGCATTTCATCAAAGGGATTTTCAAAATATTGATTGAGTATTTTCATGTATTTTCCACATGAGGTTTCTGGACTTGCAACATCCTCAATCTATTCACTTGAAATTTGATGAATGTAATTTTATTGATGTTCTCTCATTATATGGATTCTTGGTCATGTTGAAATGAGCATCTAGTGATAAATGGTTGCAATGATTGATTATCAATTCAACACTAACATGACTCCATTGTGTTATTTGCAAGAAAGAAATGGTTGGATCACACTTAAACATCACATGGATGCATGGTAATATCGTCTCACTTTTTCTGTCTCATGGGATTGTGGAGAATGACTTGTATGTAATGAAGGTTTCATGGGTCTTTTGTAAGACCTTGAATGATTTCCATGCATATCCTTCATGAGGAGTTAAAAATCTTATTTTGATTAAGTTAACATGCATATCTCCTCAGTAAGTTCTTAAGGTTGATGAATGTACTTCACGCACGCTCTTCAAAGGATTGTTGAGTTGGATGCATCTTATAGATTCCTCATGCAAATCTTGACAGAGATTAATTGAATCATACTCTCTCATTATATATATGAAATTTGGGTTCATGATGTTATCACATTGCATAAAGGAATTAATATATGAACTTGATCCTAAGTTTAGGATGATCATGCTTTCCAAGTGTTCGTATGCACCTTGAACATGGGCTTTCATGTATGCATTTTATACATTTATCATTGTAGTGCCCCAAAAATTATATAAATAATTTTTTAATTTTCTAAAATTTATTGAGAATTTATAAAGGCCAAAATAGATTAATAAATGAATCAATATTGGGATTATAAGGCCCAATTATGTTAAATAACTAATCCAGCTTTGATAATTGAAGCCCAATAGGTTTAAGGACCAAGCCCAATAAGTTTGGCCCATATTCTAGAAGGTTATTTAAGTCATCCACGAAATATTGGGATAAATACACTTTAAAAAGGATAATTTAGTGGATAATTAACCAAAGAGTTTGAATCAAGGAGAATTTCTTCGCCCAGTTGATGTAACGGTCTATCGGGCGACCGCTACAGTAATTTAACACACTAGTCCTGGTCCGTTACACTCAGCTGATTCCGTGAGATGAAGAACTTACAAAAAGAGTGGAACTTTGGGATTCTCTTGGCTAGAGACCAACTTGGGAGAAGTTATAACATTGCTAAGGACTCTTAAAGATTAGGTTTTAGCCAATTAAGGACTCTAAAATCGTTCAAATCCTTGAACCCTAGCCAAAACTCTATAAATAGGACCCAGTTCTGAACTGGGCGACCCTTACTTTTGGCTCGTGAAGAATCAAGGTAAGGAGATAGAATTTCGGGTAAGTCCCTTGAACTTTTTATTTCTAATACTAAGGTCTAACAACTCTCAAAATCTCATGTTAGGAGATCCAGTAACCAGGGAGATAGAGACTTCCAAAGTCACTGGTTCTGTCATAGCAACCCAGGATTCAGAGCAAAGGACCACTAAAGATGAAGGAATTAGGACGCCCAAACAAGGTAATTAGGGAAGGGTTTTTTAGAACTTTTTATTTCCCTTAGTTTCATCTTCTTACCCTCCGAATTTCACATCTTTAGGTCAAGAGATTGGAGAGATAGGGCAACATGAAGTTTTTGAAAAACCACAGGAGAAGAAGAACTAGGACGTGTCTTACGGATTCAAATTAAGAGTTTAAAGCCAGTAAGAAGGTAGGTTATCTCATGAACGGCAAAAACACATTGTTAGGGATAAAAGTCCTCTAGTTTATTTGGATTTCATGCATTATACTTCATGGATTTCATGTTTTAGGATTAGTCTATACATACATGCATGCCTTCAACCCTAATTGAAGATGAAAAGCTATCTCTTGTTATTTCATTACTACCTATGCATCTTGATAGCCCTTTTCCTCGTTTTGACATGATTAGAGTAGTTGGCATGCCATGATTCCTATATTTTCTATTTTTTTTCTGGTAGCAGAGACTCTAACGGTCTATCGTTAGACCGCCAGGAAATATGTAACAGACCTACAGTGGACCGTCACCCTACTGTGACGCGCCCAGGCTAGTCCGTCACACACACACTGTGTTCTGTCAACCCGAGACAGAATTAAGATTGGCTCAATTAGCTTATATATATGCCTAGTTAATTAGATTAACCTATTTTCATGATTTTAAGTTTAAATATTGATTTATGTTAGCGATTGCATGATTTATGATACCTTAGAGTTATTTTTAAAGCATATGTTAACTTCATGCCAAAGCACTATAGTTTTGTATTAAAACCTTGATTTAGAAAAGATATTGATGAATTTTATCATGATTTTATACTATTACACATTCTCTCTTATCTATAGAGTCAATTCTTTAAGTACGTGGTGCATAATCCGGTATGTTGTCCACTAGTTAAACTTATTGCACTGTAGGGACACATTCTTGAACTTGAGGACCTCTCTATTGGATATTCCTTCCAATAGACTAGAAAATCTTGTTTCAAGGCCTCCGTAAGTCTCCGCGAGCCTGGGATTCCCACTAGGACGTCGAGCTGGTTGTACCATTCAAGCTCATTTGTCTAGAAAAGCACAAAACTGAAGTTTTAAGTCTTGTTAACATAACGGACCTGCACTAGCCGTCAGGCTTACCTAACGGAGCGGTGTACGACCGTCACATTTTATTGAGTCCGATTTCCTTGTTTCTGGATTCAGCATGTTCTAATGGTCCAGTTCTCGACCGTTACGTTCATGTAACGGCCCAGTAGTAGACCGTCACAGTTCTAAATTCTTTAACCCGAGGTTTGACCAAAGGGTTGATATTCTAAAGTTCTTAGATAGAGTATTGATGGTATAGGACTTGTCATATTGTCTAAGATATTTAACTTAAATTATGAATGATAATAAATATACCGTTATGCTGCCGAATTATTTCCATGAGCATAACATCATCTTGAATCATTCTTGATCTCTCATGTCCTAAATTGAAGCGTTCATTTATTGATTTTTGTTATCATGAACTCATTGAACTTGTTACTTTCTTGGCCATATTTTATTGCTTGAAACGTGGAATTAGCTTGATTTATACTTGAAGATGCGATCGAGCACTGATTGTGTTCAAGGGCTCTATGCTAGTCCCTTCGGCTGATTGTCGGAAACATACTGTAAACCATGGGGTATGATGCTACTGGCGTCGCATTGCACTGGGAGTACTGTCCTTATAGATAAGTGAAATCTACGGAAATCTACTATGACATGACTTTCTTGCTTATTACATGATATTCCACAGAAGTTCACTAAATACTTGCTCATAAGCAAAAGATGTTTGGATGATGACTACGTGGTATTGCTAGTGCATTCTCGCTACATTCTTGTTCATGAAAGGCCATGCTACATTCTTGTTCATACTTGTTACATTCTTGCTAGTTCATACTTGCTCATTCTATCTTACATGATCGTCTTGTTACCCAATTATACTTGTGATTCATCGCATTCGCATGATTTTACCTTATTCCTCTAGAGCTAAAATGTTAATTACTTTAATAGTGCCTTCATGTTGATGCAAAGATACCTACTGGGCAGGTGTGCTCATTACCTATTTCTAATTTTTTTCAGGAGATATAAGTGATTCAAATTCGGATTCGGAATATTCAAATAGCGGGTCCGAGAGTGAATGAAGAATGAGTGAAGACTTAGGAAGTCTACATTGTTTAGATTGAGTCTATGTAATTTTATTATTTCTTGAGTCTAGTATGATGAAGAAAGTGGAATTAGTGATTGTATTTGAATATTTGATTGATAATGAAATGAAAGTTGAAGTTTGTGTAAATATTGTGCAATTGCATTTATGTGTGTGATTGTTTTGCACTCTGATCATTCTTGCTTGCAAGAGGCTTACCATGTCGGTTGTTCACGTTTTCCCCCGAGTTAGTCGTCCGCTGTAATAAGGGCTTGGGGCGTGACAGTTAAGTTGGTATCAGAGCCTAAGTCTCAGGACTTAGAGAGAAGAATCATGTCATAGGATAAGCCCAAGGTTTAAGGACCCATGCCTATGAACTAAGGAAAAATTTTCCTCACCTATGCGAGAATTGGGTGAGCCCAGGATAAGATAGTTGATTAGTTTAAGATTTGCCCCTTTCCAATTTTATGAGAATTAACAATTTGTTATTTCTCTCAGGTACCTCATTTTTGCAATGGCACATCGCGTAGATTGGGGTGGCATGCAACAAACGGTTGCCTGCCTTACCCAGGCATTGCAAACTATGGCCCAGGCAGGCGCAGGGGCAAGGGCTGGCGACTTACATCATAATTTCATGAGTTTAAACCCTCCGCGTTTCTATGGTTCTTCTAATCCGGATGAAGTAGTGAACTGGATTGACGAGATGAACCATATATTTGACGTCATCCAATGCACCGATAAAGAGAAGGTGCGTCTTGCAACTTTCCAACTCAACAAGGATGCCCGTACATGGTGGAAGTCGGTTCCGGCACCTCCGGCCGATGCACCTCCTACATGGGATGGTTTTCTCACTTTATTCCGTGCTAAGTACTTTTCTGAGCATGTGAAAGAAAGAAAGTCTATGGAGTTTGACTCTCTTCGACAAGGAATGATGACAGTTGCAGAGTATGAACTTCAATTCTCCAGGCTAGCACCTTATGCACCGCATTTAATCAGTACCGATCTATTGAAGGCTAATCGGTTTATGGACGGGTTACGACCCGGTTTCATTCAGCAGCTCGGGACCCAAAACATCCGTACCTATGCAGAGATGGTCCAGTGGGCATATTTATGTGAGAGGACCTTAGAAAAGGTCAAGAAATTGAAAGGAAAAGGAGAAGAGTCCAGCCGACGATCAGATCGGCGTTACAAGAAAGAAAAATTTAGCATCACGGAACCCCACAAAAGCCGTGATAGTAAGAAAAGATCCAGGAGCAGGAACGGTGGAAGTTCCCAGAAAAACAAAAAGGTCAAAGATGAGAAGGAGCAAGTCGCCACGGCTTGCACTTTTTACGAAAAGTTTGGCCATTCGGCTGAAGAGTGCTGGAAGTGCCTCGGCGCTTGTTTACGGTGTGGAAGCATGGAGCATCGTATGCCGGATTGCCTCCTTATGAAGGACCAATCATCTGGTGGTGGACGCAGGAGGCAGGCTCGCCTCAATGCCGTTCTAGAAGAAGAGGAAGCGCCCAGGGATGGTGGGCTTATGAAAGGTACTCTTCAAATTTATTCTCGTCCTACATTTATGCTATTTGATACTGGTGCCTCTTATTCTTTTGTCTCCACTACGTTTTCCAAAATCTTACCAATTGCATCAGTTCCCCTACCTTCAGATCTCGCTATTACCACACCCTTAGGTTCTGGAACAAAATTTACTAAATATTACCCTGATAGTGAGGTGATAGTAGAAGGTCACAATCTCCCCACAAATTTAGTATGTCTTGACATGAAAGGTTATGATGCCATTTTAGGGGTAGATTGGCTTATAGATCATGATGCAGATATTAACTGCCGAAATAGGATTATATCCTTCCGAAAATTAGGTCTTACAATATTTTCTTTCATTGGCATCAAGTATAGGAAACATCCCACTATCATATCTTCTCTTCACGCTTGCAAACTTATCTCACAAGGATGTGAAGCTTTTCTTGCTTCTATCGTTGTTACCGAATCTACGGAAATCATCCTAGCAAATATTCCTACTGTAAATGAGTTCCCAGATGTATTCCCACCCGAATTACCCAGTTTAACACCCGAGAGGGAAGTGAACTTCACTATTGAACTCATTCCAGGAGCAACACCTGTTTCTATAGCCCCTTACAGAATGTCCCCCACGGAACTTAAGGAACTAAAGAGGCAGTTGCAGGAACTACTAGACAAAGGTTTCATTAGACCTAGCACATCCCCTTGGGGTGCGCCGGTGCTATGAAGAAGGATGGCTCTCTCAGGCTATGCATAGACTACCGACGACTGAATCAACTTACAATCAAAAATAAGTATCCGTTGCCGCGTATTGATGAGCTCTTTGATCAACTTTCGGGAGCAGAGTATTTCTCCACGATAGACCTCAGGTCAGGTTATCATCAGCTTAGAATTAAAGAAGAAGACATTTATAAATCGGCTTTTCGAAGCCGTTATGGCCACTATGAATTCGTGATAATGCCATTTGGGTTAATAAATGCCCCAGTAGCATTTATGCAGCTTATGAACAATGTTTTCCAGCCATATTTGGACCAGTTCATTGTTGTCTTCATTGATGACATCCTAGTATATTCCAAGACGAAAGAGGAGCATGAAGAACATTTGAGGATAGCTCTGCAAACACTTAGAGAACATAAACTTTATGCCAAGCTTAACAAGTGTGAATTCTGGCTCAAGGAAGTTTCATTCCTCGACCACATTATTTCAAAAGAAGGTATCACTGTGGATCCTTCGAAAGTCGAAGCTGTCAGAAATTGGAACCGGCCAACGACTGTATCAGAAGTACGAAGCTTTCTGGGTCTAGCTGGTTATTATAGGAGGTTCAATAAGGACTTCTCAAATATTGCAGTTCCTTTAACTAGACTCACAAGAAAAGAAAATCTTTTTGTCTTGTCAGAGGAATGTGAAAAGAGTTTTCAAATTCTTAAGAATCATCTTACTACAGCTCCAATTTTAGCACTACCGGTGGAAGGTGGTGGATTTGAAGTATATACAGATGCGTCTGGCATTGGCTTAGGGTGCGTCCTTATACAAAATGGAAAGGTAATCTATTATTTTTCAAGACAATTGAAACGTCACGAGGAAAATTATCCTGTGCATGATTTAGAATTAGCAGCTGTTATTTTCGCCTTAAAAATTTTGTGTCATTATCTCTATGGAGAGAAGTTCACGGTCTACTTGAACCATAAAAGCTTGAAATACTTATTCTCTCAAAAGGAGCTTAATATGAGACAGAGAAGATGGTTAGAATATCTAAAAGACTTTGATTTTGTTATTCAATATCATCCTGGCAAGGCTAATGTTGTAGCAGATGCACTCTACAGAAAACCAATGGGAAAGCTATCATGTCTTATAATAAGTATGACTAATCTTATTCCTCAATTTGCTCAGTTGAACTTAGATCTTGACATAAAGGAAGAAGATTGTTCCATAGCTAATGTCCGAGCTCAACCTACATTGATAGAGGATCTGGTCAAGCTGTAAAATGATGATCTCGTATTACTGGAGATTAAAGCCAAAATTGAATAAAAGCAGGATTTCTTTGTTTCCAATGACAGAAGATTGCTATTTAAGGGCCGAGTGTGTGTACCAGATCATGAGGATACGAAGAATCTGATCCTAGAAGAAGCACATAATTCCAAGTACACCATTCACCCTGGTAGTACCAAAATGTATCAAGATCTCAAAAGAAATTTCTGGTGGCCCAACATGAAGAGGGAAATAGCTGATTTCGTGTCTCGTTGTCTCACTTGTCAACAAGTAAAGGTAGAACATTTTAGACCCGCAGGTAAATTACATCCCTTGAATATTCCCGAATAGAAATGGGAGAGTATAGGGATGGATTTCATCATGGTTTTACCTAAGACCAGAGGAGGACACGATGGTATATGGGTAATCATAGACCGATTGAATAAGTCTGCACATTTTCTAACCATAAAAAGTCGATGGTCTGTTGATATTCTAGCAGCATTATACATAAGCGAAATTGTCAAATTACATGGTGTTCCTGTCACTATTATATATGATAGAGATCCTCGATTCACATCACAGTTCTGGAAGGGCCTACAACATTCACTAGGGACTAGATTGAATTTTAGCACAGCGTTTCATCCACAAATTGATGGTCAGACTGAAAGAACAAATCAGGTAGTAGAGGATATTGTCAGGGCTTGTGCAATTGATTTTGGAGGAAGTTGGCATGATCACTTACCTCTAGTAGAATTTGCATACAACAATAGTTATCAGGCCAGCATACAGATGGCACCCTTTGAAGCTTTATATGGAAAAAGCTGTAGATCACCAATATGTTGGAAAGAAATAGGGGAAAGGCAATTTCTAGGCCCCGACCTTATCAAGGATTCTTCAGAGAAAATTAAGCTCATTCGAGAAAGACTGCAGATGGCACAAGATAGGCAAAAGTCTTATGCTGATAATCGAAGACGCGACTTGGAATTTCAAGTAGGAGACCATGTGTATCTCAAGGTTTCTCCAGGTCGTGGTATTCGAAGATTTGGCATTAAGAGCAAGCTAACTCCAAGGTTCATTGGCCCGTTTGAAATTCTTGAAAGGGTCAGTGAAGTGGCTTATAGACTGGCTTTACCTCCACAAATAGCAGGAGTTCATGACGTATTTCACATCTCTATGCTGAAAAAGTATGTATATGATCCTTACCATGTTATCACTTACGATAATTTGGAGATTCAGAAGGATATGACGTACGAGCAAACGCCAATAAAGATTCTAGAACGGGAAGTGCGTCAACTAAGGAATAAAGCTATTCCTATAGTCAAGATTCAATGGAAGAAATCATGGCCGACCGAAGCAACTTGGGAAACAGAAGAAGCTTGACAGAAAAGATTCCCAGAATTATTCAACTGTATGTACACTCTCCATATAATCCATGTATTGAATTTGGGGACCAAATTCTTCTAAGTGGGGGAGGGTGTAGTGCCCCAAAATTTATATAAATAATTTCTTGATTTTTTTGAATTTATTGAGAATTTATAAAGGCCAAAATAGATTAACAAATGAATCAATATTGGGATTATAAGGCCCAATTATGTTAAATAACTAATCCAACTTTGATAATTGAAGCCCAATAGGTTTAAGGACCAAGTCCAATAAGCTTGGCCCATATTCTAGAAGGTTATTTAAGTTATCCACGAAATATTAGGATAAATACACTTTAAAAAGGATAATTTAGTGGATAATTAACCAAAGAGTTTGAATCAAGGAGAATTTCTTCGCCTAGTTGATGTAACGGTCTATCGGGCGATCACTACAGTAATTTAACGCACCAGTCCTGGTCCATTACACTCAGCTGATTCCATGAGATGAAGAACTTACAAAAAGAGTGGAACTTTGGGATTCTCTTGGCTAGAGATAAACTTGGGAGAACTTATGACATTGCTAAGGACTCTTAAAGATTAGGTTTTAGCCAATTAAGGACTCTAAAATCATTCAAATCCTTGAACCCTAGCCAAAACTCTATAAATAGGACCCAGTTCTGAACTGGGCGACCCTTACTTTTGGCTCGTGAAGAATCAAGGTAAAAAGATAGAATTTCGGGTAAGTCCCTTGGAACTTTTTATTTCTAATACTAAGGTCTAACAACTCTCAAAATCTCATGTTAGGAGATCCAGTAACCAGGGAGATAGAGACTTCCAAAGTCGCTGGTTCTGTCATAGCAACCCAGGATTCAGAGCAAAGGACCACTGAAGATCAAGGAATTAGGACGCCCAAACAAGGTAATTAGGGAAAGGTTCTTTAGAACTTTTTGTTTCCCTTAGTTTCATCTTCTTACCCTCCGAATTTCACATCTATAGGTCAAGAGATTGGAGAGATAGGGCAACGTGGAGTTGCTGAAAAACCATAGGAGAAGAAGAACTAGGACGTGTATTACGAATTCAAATTAAGAGTTTAAAGCCAGTAAGAAGGTAGGTTATCTCATGAACGGCAAAAACACATTGTTAGGGATAAAATCCCTCTAGTTTATTTGGATTTCATGCATTATACTTCATGAATTTCATGTTTTAGGATTAGTCTATACATACATGCATGCCTTCAACCCTAATTGAAGATGAAAAGCTATCTCTTGTTATTTTATTACTACCTATGTATCTAGATAGCCCTTTTTCCTCGTTTTGACATGATTAGAGTAGTTGGCATGCCATGATTCCTATATTTTCTTTTTTTTTCTAGTAGCAGAGACTCTAACGGTCTATCGTTAGACCGCCAGGAATTATGTAACAAACCTACAGTGGACCGTCACCCTACTGTGACGCACCCAGGCTAGTCCGTCACACACACACTGTGTTCTGTCAACCCGAGACAGAATTAAGATTGGCTCAATTAGCTTTTATATATGCCTTGTTAATTAGATCTTAACCTATTTTCATGATTTTAAGTTCAAATATTGATTTGTGTTAGCAATTACATGATTTATGATACCTTAGAGTTATTTTTAAAGCATATGTTAACTTCATGCCAAAGCACTATAGTTTTGTATTAAAACCTTGATTTAGAAAAGATATTGATGAGTTTTATCATGAGTTTATACCGTTACACATTCTCTCTTATCTATAGAGTCAATTCTTTAAGTACGTGGCGCATATTCTGGTATGTTATCCACTAGTTACACTTATTGCACTGTAGGGACACATTCTTGAACTTGATGACCTCTCTATTAGATATTCCTTCCAATGGACTAGGAAATTTTGTTTTCAAGGCCACCGTAAGACTTTACGAGCCTGGGATTCCCACTAGGACGCCGAGCTAGTTGTACCATTCAAGCTCATTTGTCTAGAAAAGCACAAAATTGAAGTTTTAAGTCTTGGTAACATAACGGACCTGCACTAGCCGTCAGGCTTACCTAACGGACCGGTGTACGACCATCACATTTTACTGAGTCCAATTTCCTTGTTTCTGGATTCAGCCTGTTCTAACGGTCCAATTCTCGACCATTACGTTCATGTAACGGCCCAGTAGTAGACCGTCACAGTTCTAAATTCTTTAACCCGAGGTTTGACCAAAGGGTTCATATTCTAAAGTTCTTAGATGGAGTATTGATGGTCTAGGACTTGTCATATTGTCTAAGATACTTAACTTAAATTATGAATGATAATAAATATACCATTATGCTGTCGAATTATTTCCATGAGCATAACATCATCTTGAATCATTCTTGATCTCTCATGTCATAAATTGAAGCGTTCATTTATTAATTTTTGTTATCATGAACTCATTAAACTTGTTACTTTCTTGGCCATATTTTATTACTTGAAACATGGAATTAGCTTGATTTATACTTGAGGATGTGATCGAGCACTGATTATGTTTAAGGGCTCTATGCTAGTCCCCTCGGCTGATTGTCAGAAACATACTGTAAACCATGGGATATGATGCTACTGGCGTCGCATTGCGCTGGGAGTACTGTCCTTATAGATAAGTGAAATCCACGGAAATATACTATGACATGACTTTCTTGCTTATTACATGATATTCCACAGAAGTTCGCCAAATACTTGCTCATAAGTAAAAGATGTTTGGATGTTGACTACGTGGTATTGCTAGTGCATTCTCGTTACATTCTTGTTCATGAAAGGTCATGCTACAAGCTTGTTCATACTTCTTACATTCTTACTAGTTCATACTTGCTCATTCTATCTTATATGATCTTCTTGTTGCCCAGTTGTACTTGTGATTCATCGTATTCGCATGATTTTACCTTATTCCTCTAGAGCTAAAATATTAATTACTTTAATAGTGTCTTTATGTTGATGCGAAGATACCTACTGGGCAAGTGTGCTCATTACCTATTTTCAATCTTTTTCAGGAGATAGAAGTGATTCAAATTCGGATTCGGAATATTCAAATAGCGGGTTCGAGAGTGAATGAAGAATGAGTGAAGACTTAGGAAGTCTACATTGTTTAGATTGAGTCTATGTAATTTTCTTATTTCATGAGTCCAGTATGATGAAGAAAGTTGAATTAGTGATTGTATTTGAATATTTGATTGATAATGAAATGAAATTTGAAGTTTGAGTAAATATTGTGCAATTGCATTTATGTGTGTGATTATCTTGCGCTCTGATCATTCTTGCTTGCAAGAGGCTTACCATGCCGGCTGTTCACGTTTTCCCCCGAGCTAGTCTTCCGCTGTAATAAGGCTCAGGGCGTGACAATCATATTGATTATTGAGCTAAAGTTCTATTCATTTTTCTTAGGGTTTTGCAGGTTAAATACTTTGTATAAACCTTCAATGATCAAAGAGTTGATGACATAATGTTTTGAATGGGGTGCAAAGTGTTAAGGGGCTGCATTCTGCAAATCTGGGAAAACCCATATTTCGGTCGACCGCCCATAGGGCTTCGGTCGACCGGAATTCCCAGTGATGGGGAGTTTTCAATCTGTAAACTTCCGGTCGACTGCCCCAAGGTTCCGGTCGACCGTTTGCGGCGTAATCCTAAAAACGTTCATCCGAAAACCCACTAAACCTAACCCATTTGTGCTCCAACCTTTACCCTTTTTCCCCTAGGTTCTTAGGAGTCATATTAGGGTGTTTTTAGAGGATTCTAGAAGGGTTAGGCTGGTCTCTTGGTGTCTTCTATATATGCTTAAGTGAGAGCTACGAATTTGAGAAGAAACATACCCTAATGAGCTTACTTTCTATCATGTAGGAGAAGAAGGCCAAGGAGAAGAAAATAAGTTCTTGCAAGGTGGATTTGATCTGCATCAAGGCATCTCCGGGCTTCGTGGAAGAAGAAGAAAAGGAGCGGGTCGACGAGAGGAACACGAGGACGTAAAAATCGCCATCATCCGATCTGAATTGTCAAGCGACATCCTCCTTTCATTGTGGAAACCAAAGGGGGATATTTTCTTCATCTCATTTTCACTTGGTTGTGATGTTTATCATGTATTTCGCATTGATTTGAGCTTGCTTTGAACATTTGTTTAATTTCTGAAAGCATACTTTGTGTGTGTGTGACCGTCTGTGTATACGGTCGTGTTTGATCACCTACGTGCGATCGTGTGTGTCGTTGTGCAGCGTTTGCTGCAGCGTGTGTGTGTGAGTGTTGTGATCTGATCGTCGGATCGTGTTGCAGACATCGTCTCCGTGTGTGTGTGTGTTGGGGCGCGTCCCCGTGTGTGTGCAGGCGTCATCTTGTGCGTGTTGTTGGAGCGTCACCTCCGTGTTGGGGATTTATCCCCGTGTGTGTTGGTGCCTTGCTCTGTGTTAGGGAGTCTTCCCCATGCTGGTTTATCCAGCGAGTGAATCCTTACCGGTTTGGTAAGGGGTGGACATAGGGAGCCCGTCGTGGTCCCGAACCACCTTAAAAACTCCCGTGTCTTGTGGTTTGCATTGTGCGATTGTGTGTTCCTTGCTTACTCCTTAGTCGCTCGTGTGAGATCGGAGAGATTGAGTGAACTCAAATTACTTTGTTAGTCTATTTCCTTCAATCTTGTGAAACTTGTTAATTCCGCTAAGAAAATTTTAATTTGTCATATCGCGTGGGGGACAATTCAAACCCCCCCCCTTCTTGTCCGCTCGCCTACCCGGGACCAACAAAGTGAAGTATGATATGAATAAAAAGGATCAGGCAATCAAGCACTCAAGCATGCATAATAAGATATATAGGTAAGCAAGTCCCTTAGGGACAAGTTTAAGAAAAGTGCTATTGATTATGGAGCATGATGTCCATGAACAATACTAAGAAGGTCATGCTTACAAAAAGATGGTACTGCATAAACCATGAAAGATGACTGATTCAAAAAGTACATTCACACAATCAAGCATGAAGTGTACATGTGAGAATTGAGCAATGAATTCCAAAACAATATGGATCATCAGATTTTCTAAGGAACACTATAAAGAACCTATCCTCCATACACTTCCATTCAAAATGCTAGAGTATTGGTAGCTACGTATAACCCCCTATTCTTTTTTTTATTTAAACACAAGAAGATAACTAACCTTTTGACGTGAGTTATACCCTTTCTCTCAGGGATATTTTTCGGTTACTCAGTTTCGTCACTTATCTTAATTGCAGATTTTGTCACTTTTTGGCGCGAATTGTATCCTTTGTCTCAAGGACACTTCTCGACTACTCGGTGCCAAATCCCACTTATTTTAATTTTAGATTAGCTTCACTTTTCAACGCGAGTTTCATCCTTTGTTTCAGGGAAGATTCTCGGCTACTCGGATTCACATTCCACTTATACAGATTTTTGGTGGGGCAAATAGCTTTTTCCTCACGAGACATGTGATTTCCATGTAGAGATTCAATAGCCCTTTAAAGAGTTGAGTAGAATAACCGTAATCCTTATTAGATTGAATCATTTATCTCAAAAAGGTGCAAAGTGTGTGAGAGATTGTACTGAATGTAAGAGATGAATTAGTCTAATCACAGTTATGTCTCCCCCTAAGCATATGCACAGTTATGTATAGAACCTCCCTCTTAATATGTGCCATGTAACAACATGTCTAGATCAATAAAATTTTATTTAGCAAGAGTATAGGTCGAGGAGTAACCAAAAGATAAGGTTGATACGATATATACACTCAATCATGCACTGCGATAAAATTTTGACACAAGTTGACTACCGATACATGACGGAGAACATAAGTCCGAAGACCACCATCACGCATGAGGAAAGCTTCCAGCTGGACATAATCCAACCTTCTGCAATTGCCATTTGATATACTGGATAATCATGGCATTCAAGCACACAAGTATGTAGAGTATATACAAGTATATGCATGTAAATGAAAGATGATTGAAAATTGTTCCTATCTACAAGTATGCAAAGATATGTATGATATATGCAATATGTATAATGCAATTAAGAGTGTGTTCTATGTATGCAAAACTGAATTGTTATTTGCAAAATGTGAGTGAACGTGTGAAAGACTTTATGTGCAATGTAAAGCATTCAAAAACTGGATTTATTCACAAGATGTGCAACGGAGAATGTGTAAAGCTGACTTAGTCACCTAATCATTTAACCTACAAATCTCAGCACTTATGTAATTGCCAATAATCAAAAAAATAAGGATGCAATTGCTTAAATACAAATATTTTTCTCCAAACTCAAATTTTACCTTTTCAGATTTTTCAAAGTAAACCTAAGCAAAATGAATTTCAAAACCAAACCATTTTTCTTTCTCGTCTTGAGAGTCCTTTATTTATTGACTTTCCTTGACCTTAAGGCGCCCCTACAAAATAAATTCTCATTTTGAAGATTTGAGTACCCAAGCCATCTTGGGTCCCGAGGGGTTAGTTCTAGCATGAGCAAGACACATTTTATTTTTCCTCTCAAACCATTCATCATCGGCCCTCATTAAGCCACATACATCCATTGAATGACCATTGTGGCCACAATACAAGCAGTAAGAAGATTTTCTTTTCATCGACCATTTTTCATCATTTTTCATTGAAAACCAGTTGTTCATCACATGTCCAACTTCACCACAATAAAAACAACAAGAAAAGTTTCTTTTAACGGACCACTCATCATCACTTTTCTTGGTAAAATAATTTTTGATAACATGTCCATGCAATCCACAATAGAAGCAATGAGTGTTGAATCTTTTCTTTATGGGTTTCTCATGATCTTTAGAACTAGCAACTATTTTCATTCTTGATTTCAATGCCACATCATCATCAGATTTCATCAAGAAGCAATCATACATTTCATGGCCATATTTCTCACAGTAAAAATATGAAACATTCATTCTTTTTCTTGATGCATGATCATATTTAATAGTTGAAGGTTTCACTTGCACACAAGAACAATGAACAACATTTTTCTATTTTTGATTTTCTTTATCACACAAGAGCAAAGACTCATTCAACCTCTTGATTTCAATTTCTAGAGACAAGATATGCAATTCCAAAATAATCAATTCTTCTTCACATGATGTAATTTTCTCATTTAACAAGAAATTAACACTTTTATGACTTTCAATTTCTTGTTCAAGAGCATGCAATTTGTCACAATCATCGACAAACACACATTTTCCTTTCCCAAACGTATTGAGTTTATCAAGCAGCAAACTGTTCTGATCTTTCAATTTCTCAATATCTTCAGCAAACTTTTCATTCTGAACAAGTTCATTAAGCAAAATCTGATCACTATCCAAAGAATTCAACTTATCTTTTAGTTCCTTTTCAACATCTTCAAGTTCTGAAATTTTAGTCATTAAGGTTTCATTTTCAGTTTTCAGAATTGAAATTGTTTCTTTATGACTATCAACCTCAAGTATGGAAAACTTACTTAATTTCTCAAACTCAGCACATTTTTCACATGAGAAATTATCAGCACAAGAGTTTTCAATTTTCTTTTTCAATTTCCTATTTTCCTATTTTATTATTTTACGTCTATCAAACAACTCATCATAAGCATTCATCAATTCATCATAACTCAGTTTATCTTCCTCATCGGAGTCAGAGTTTACCTTTAAACTCTCCTTGTTTTGACGGTTAATCACATTGTTTGTCACGAGGCACTTACTATTCCAACTTTATTCTTGGGCTTCGCTTAGCCCATCCCAGATCTATTTGGCTGACCTACAAGATGAAACAAAAGGAAATACATTTGTGTTCACTGTAGCCTTAAGAGCATTCAAAACAAAAAGATTGTCAGAATTCTTTTTCTTGTGCTCATCAGTCCACCTTAACTAATCTTTTGGTAGAACATGAGGACCGTGAGTAATTAAATTCATAAACTTCGATCAATACTAGAAATCTAAATACAGAGTTTTCCAAGCCATGATATATAATCAAAACCATCAAAGACAGGAACCAAATTTACACTGGCCATCATGAGTAGATCTTTTCTCCTAGACCGTGAGGTCAGCTGAATAAAAATCAGAGATTGTGCTCTCATACCAATTGTTGGCCCAGAATAGATGGCGGACAAGAAGGGGGGTTGAATTATCCCCCAGCCGAGATGGCAGATTTTAAAAAAATAATCTAAACTAATCACAGCGGAATTAAAATTAACTATGTTAACTAGCCTAAACTCAAGTGAGATTTAAATGTTCTCTCAACCTTTCCGATCTCACATGGATATACAATGCAAAGAACGAGTTAACTACAACTAAGCATGGATATCCAACCAACAAGTGATGAACAAATACTGATAGCAAATTACAGAGGTAGCGAAGTGTGAAGGTGTAGTGAATAAAAATCTATCAAATAGACCTGTGAACGGAGGTAGGAGAAATGGACAATCGCACATGCATCCACAATGAACATAGAAATTTTTAGGTGGTTTGGGACCACGGCGGGCTCCCTACGTCCACCCCTCACCAAAACCCAGTGAGGCTTCACTAACACGCTACGAGATGTAGCAACCACGGGGGCGAAGCCCCAAACACCACACAACCATGCTGCTGTCGCAGCAATCTGCACACACGGGGCCTGGCCCCAGGATGCTGCCACCGCAGCACAAACTCACACACAATCGGGGAATGCTGATACTTTGTTTTGATGATAGCAACACAGTGACAGTGACAGTGAGCCATTCATTGTGTTTAGTGTACATGCATTACTGCTAGTTACTGCGTATGCAAACACTTGGTCGATGCATTGCATTCTGTCAGATATCAAGTCTATACATCCATTGCGTCAGTTCAATATTTGCTATGTGCATACATTGCATCGATGCATTGTAAGTCTATACATCGTGTGCTTCTCGTATTTAAAGTCTGTACAGCCCTTGCTTAGCAAGTCTGTACATCGTCCAGTTGCTCACAATGTCTTGGTTAAAGTCTGTACATTCTTCAGGTGCATCATCTTAGCAAGTCTATACATTGGACTTGAGCATATAGGAAGTCTGTACGTCGTCCAGTGCATTGCATGCATCGTTCATGAAGTCTGTACATCGGACTTGTCTGCATCGGCTAAGTCTATACATCCGAAAGTTCAGCTCGAGGCTAAGTCTGTACAGCCAGTGCATATGTTAAGTCTATACATTGCATCTTTACCTACGTTCTGAACTGAGAAAGTCTATACACTCCTTATCTTCACCTACGTTCAGTTTAGCAAGTCTGTACATTGGGCTATCACGCAAAGTCTATACATCGCCAAGTCTGCACATGCAAGTAAAGTCTGTACAGCGTCTAGCGTCTTACCTTAAAGTCTATGCATCGGCCAGGCAAGTCTGTACATCGCATCGTCTCATGCAGTGTCTCATGCAAGTCTATACATTCTTGGCAGCTCAGCGTCTCACTTAGCGTCTTATGCAAAGTCTGTACATCGGTGAAGTCTGCACATCCACCGTCTCACTTAGCGTCTTATGCAAAGTATGTACATCGGTGAAGTCTGTACATCGGGCGCCTCATTCGTAAAGTCTGTACATTGAGCGTCTCATGTTGCATCTCATTCGTCAAGTCTATACAACGGCTTGTTCGCTTCATAACACCAAGTCTATACAACGGCTTGTGCGCTTCAATTTATAAAATCTATACATCCATTTGTAATGTTCATACTTTGCTTGATGCATTCTGCATTACACACTTCAAAGCCTGTACATCATGGTCACATGCATCTAAGTCCATACACTGCTTGGTGACCTGCATGTGGACTCATTATCATTGTGCATAGTTTGCTTGATGCATTCTGCATTACACAATGCAAAGTCCATACATTGCAAAGTCTACACACTACATCGGTGAGCTGCATACACTGCATCAAGTCTATACAACATCTGCACATTACATACTATAAGGTCTGTACAAGGTGTCGACATTAAACTGATAAGTTTCTCTCTGTCTGACAGGTACTGTTCGTGAAGCTTAAGAATGGCACGTGATCCGAGGCGGGAAGGGCTGACAGGATGATGACACGTGGCCAAAGCATTTGTGCGGGAACTGTGGAAGATACGCGCCCAGTGCTGCTCCTGCTCGAACTACTATATAAGGAAGACTTCTTCCTCTGGAGAAGGCTGATCGAAAAGAGAAAAGACTTGAAGAAAAGTAGAAGAGCAGAGAGCCCTTTCGATCCAGCAGAAGAGAAAAGAAAGAGAGTTGAGAGAGAGAAGAGTTGAGAGAGATGTTCCTCAGATCTTTGGTTCAAAACTAGATCTGAGTTTTGCTCACTTGTTTGAGCTACATTCCCTGCAGGGATTCTTTTTCCTTTTCGTTTATTTCTGTTTTGTTTTTCGAACTCCTTTCATCAAGCTGTTAGTTAGTGTTTGCAGAGGTGCTGCCTCTGGACGGGTCAAGTTGTAATCCCCAGCGGTTGCAGTGGAGGATTCCACAGGACAGCAAGCTGTGAGGCTCAGCGGGTTGTAGGCAAGTTGTGAGGCCCAGCGGTTCAAGCTGTGAGTCAGCAGTAATCCACACTCGGGTTGAGTGTGGGGTGGATGTAGGTCTGGAGGACCGAACCACCTAAAAATATCTTGTCTACTATGTGATTGTTTTGTGGTTTGCACCGCTTCTATATTTCTGTTCTTTGCGTAGTAGATGTTTGCTTAGGACGGTTCTTCAGTTCTGGCTAGTATTTGCTTTGTGCCCTCTATCTGTTCAGCAGAAGTTTTCATTCCGCATTTGAATCAGCTGTAGTAGTTGATTTTTAACGGGTGACTGATCTATTCATATAATGCCCTGGATCCTTGGTAGGTCTTGCTGGATCTTCATTGGATCTTTTGGATTTGTTTCGGTGAGTTTCGGTTCGCTTTTGTGGCTTCCGAGTTGAGTTTTACGATCCGTGTGGGTTTATCTCTCGTACTAGTTACGGAACCCTGTGGTGAGTTTACTTGTCAGTTCCTCTACTCGTGAATGCTGCAGCGACGATGTACTCTTCGAGCCAGTCGTTTTGACTATTTTTGCATATTTTTCAGAGATAGGGCCAGAAATTGGATTTTTCAAAAATTAGGAAAATTCCTAATTTCTTTTCCTTTTTCTTTTCTTTTCGTCTCTCCTCCTTCTCATTCGCCGCCGTCGTCTCTCTCTCCCATTTTCTCTCCTCTCGAGCCTCCTCGGCTCCGGCTGCAGACGAGGTACCTAGAGGCATGTGTTGGGGATGCTGTGGAGCTGGCTGGGTGCGCGACGAAATGAGGATCGAGATGGATTTGGCGCGATCCTGAACGGTGGATTCAAAGCCGACGTTTGAGCTCGCGGTCTGATTTTCGATGCGGTTTAGTCCCTTCGGGGCACGGTTTCTTCGGTGGAGTAGGGTGATGGTTCCTCACTTCCTCCTCTCCGTTTTCCCTGCCCTTGCACATCGTTTGGCGCAGAAACGGCCGAGTTTGGACTTGTTTAGCCTAAATCGTGATTTTCGGGTTTTGTAGGGTTCGCCGAAAAATGGCAACCATTTGTAGCTCGGTTAGTGTTGAACTGACTGTTGCGATGTTAGGATCCCATCCATGCTTGTTTCGTGTTGATTGGTGGTCATTCGAGGCCGGTAGGAGCCCGAGAACCTCGTTGACTCGTTTAGGGTGGATTTGTTAAAATCGCCCCGATCTAGCGTTTTAACCCGTGCATGTGGGCTTTTTAGCCTTCTAATGATGTTTTTCATCATCGAGGGTTGTTTCCTCTGCTCTTCGGCGTGAATGGGGCGTGGAACGGGCCGATTTGGTCAACCCTCTGTTTTCCCGCCGTGACTGGTGTGGTGGTCGTTCCAGGGACCGTCACATGCCCTGACGACCCCACGACAAACTGTCACAGCGTCTGGGCAATTTTTAGTTCTTGGTGGTTTTGAGGGTGTGACGGCCCAGGGGTGGCGCGTCACAACCTCCTGACGCGTCCGGTGAGACGCGTTACGCCAATCTTGTCGTTTAGTGGTTTGGTTAAGTCGGTTCCCCTGATGCGCCTGCCCCTGTGCGTTAGGTGGGTGTAACGCGCGTGGTGTAGGCCGTTACGTTCTGTTTGACCGCGTTTGACCGGTTGAGTCGGTTCGCCTAACGGTTGTGCTCTCGTGCGTTAGGTGTGTGTAACGCGCCTGCCCCAGGCCGTTACACTTCGTTTTGGGCCGAGTTTAGGTGGCTGTGCCTGTTGATTCTAACGGCCATGCCCCTGTGCGTTAGGCCTGTGTAACGCGTCCGCGATGGACCATTACATGCGGTTTTGGCTGAGTTGGGTGGCTGCGTCGTTGGCTCTAACGGCTGCGCCCCCGCGCGTTAGGTGTTTGTAACGCGTCCGGCCGGGACCGTTACATACCTCTCAGCCAGTTGTTTCTTGTCTTGGGTTTTGTTGGCCCTGACGCACTTGTGTTGCCCCGTTAGGTGGCTGTAACGCGTTCGGTCTAGCGCGTTACATGGTTCGAGTCTGTTTTGAGTTTTATGGTCTGTTGGCCCTGACGGCCCGGGTCGGGCGCGTCAGGTTGACGTAATGCGCTCGGTGCTGGCCGTTACGTGCCTTTGCGTTTGTAGAAGTTGGTTAGGGTAGTGTGTGTGACGGCTTCTCCCCCGACCATCGCGTGGAGTGTAACGGCCTAGGCTTAGACCGTCAGGTTCATGTAACGGTCTAAGGGTGGTGCATTACATGCCTTGTGCTCTGATTTCCGTCGTTTTGGTTTCTGCTTGCCTTGGCTTGTCCTTGTGGTCTGCCCGTAGTCCCGTGGATCTCTCCTGATGTCCTATGAAGGTTAAGACTACGTTGTAAGGTAGCCAGGAGTCTTCTTGCTTGTGGTAGGATTCTCTATCCTACTCTTGTGTGTGTGTCTTTGGTCGGGTTCCGGTCAACCCGGGGTGACCCAGCGGTTGACGGGCGACCTTGAGTGTGGGTGTCTTGGGGGTTTCGTCCAGTCCAAGATAATGGTTTTGGATGCCTCGAGGTGTTACCTTACCTCGGTCTGTGTGTCCAGGTGTGCTGAGGGTCTCCGGTGTTCCCTCAGGTCTCCGTGAGTCATTTTCTGTGGAGTGTCGTTTCTTGTGGCTTAGGAGTAGACCGATTGGCGGCTTGTTCCGCTGTTTGTGACGATCTTGCCTTAGAGTCATTCGACTCAGGATCGTTACGTGGTAGGTCTAGTTGCCTAGTCCTGAGTTTGTTGGCAGTTGCCGTACTGTCGGTGGTGCTTCGTAGTACGTTGATTGCGTGTCTGCCTGTCAGTACTCTAGCACTTGTGCTCAGAGTTTTGTGTTTTGCATGCCTCCGATTGTTTTTGCCCTAGGCCTTTGAGTGCCGATCCGCCTGGTGGTGGCGGAGGGGTGTTCCCGAGACACGGTTTGTAAGCTAGTTCCATGGGCTCCCAGCCAACGGTAGCGTCCTACCGAGGGAGAAAACTAGCTGGAGTACCTGGCTTAGGCTAGAGCCAGTGTGTGCACACGTGGTCAGGGACTGAGGACTTACGTCGACGGGCGTGACCCTGACTGGTTACTTGATGCTGTTTGGTTCTGTGCGGGTGTCTGCGACTCTACCATGGCTTCGGCGGTATTGTAGGCGAGACACATGTGGCGCAGCATAAGACGTCTGTCGACGCAGCTGTCCGTTGCTCTGGTGGGGTGGTGCGTCCGTCTGTGACGCGTGGCCCTCCACTGCTCTTCGTGTTTCTTGTGCGTCGTGACCTTTCTGGGTTGGCCTCTCCGTGGCTGTGCCCGAGGTCAGTGTTTCTGTCACATGCATGATGTTCCGATCGTGCATGGGACAGTGTGCACGATGTTCTACTAGTGTTTGTGTGATCGAGTCCGTCGGTCGTCTGTGTAGTCTTTTCTAGACCTTTTTGTCTGTTTCTTGTAGGTCTTTCTCTTGGACCTGGTGTTGGGTCGATAGATCGGTAACTTCTGACTTTGTTAGATCAGAGTCGCCCTTCTGTTGCTGCTTGGAGTAGTCTGGGGTGCCGAGGTTAGTTCGGCCGCCACTTGTCTGGCGCGGGTTCTTCCCCTTTCTTACTGTTGAGTAGTGGTCAACGGATCTAGAGGGGAGGGGTGAATAGATCTGCCCCTCTTTTCGCAATGCAACCCTCTATATAGCTAGATAATGATAATAGCAGCGGAATATAACTAGCTAAATGAAGAACACAGTGATTTACTTAGCAAGATGATTAAGCAATATAGATATTGAACCTAAGCATGCATCTAACACAAAGTAATCGCACAAGCAAACCACAACACATAATATTTTAAGGTGGTTCAGACTGAATCCCCAATCCTACGTCCACCCCTCACCAAATCCGGTGAGGCTCCACTAATGCCACACATTGAACCGTAAATCGGAAAGACCTCCGATTGCCTTCCTACTAACCCCCGGTAGGGACATCAACACTGCAGATCGGACAACTTCCGATTACCTTCCTACTAACCACCGGTAGGGACGATCTTCAGTTCCAAATGTTTGAATGAAATGAAAAACGAATAAGATATGAAAACACTCAAACAAGATATGAAATATGCTCAAAGAGAAAGGATCTTGTTTGAGATTGCTGGAGCTTGAATCTGATGCTTCACTTGGCTTGGAGTTGATCTCCTCTTGAAGTAGCTTGAATCACTTGGAGATATGATGAAGAACTTCTTCCCGGAGTACTGTTCACAGCTACAGTACTCGAACTCCTCTCCCTTGACCACACCCTTGCAGCCTCCTTTGATCTCCCTTATTAGCCTTTCTTGCTTCTACTCTTCCTTGGAGGTTGCTGGATTGTGATATGAACTTGAATCACCTTGAGTTGATGGAGAGAGTGTTGGATGTAGCTTTGATCTTCCTTTTGATCCTCTTGAGTTGATGAAGAGGAAGAAGGATGCAGTTTAGATCACCTTTGAACCCCTTGATTGCTTCTTCTTCCTTGGAGGTTGAGATGGCTTCAGATCTAGACTTGAATGCCTTGGAATGGATGAAGAACTCCTTCCCGAAACACTGTTCACAGAGGTGCTATAGTACCTCGAAAATGGCCTCCCTTGATCTCTCTTGAAACCTTGAAGCATTAGGGTTTCTAACCCCTCAAGTGTTGATTTTATAGACCTTGAATGGTCCATAGACACCCTCCAGACCAGATCCATAAATCATGGAAGATTAGGTAAGGTTTGATTAAACAAATCCATGGAAAGGGGCTGGCCACGAGGTGGATTTCGAAGTCAAACATGGCTGCATCGGGGCTGGCGGTCGACCTGCAGCTCCTGGCGGTCGACCTCCACTAAGAAACACTATAGACAGATGGCCACTGGAATTTTAGATCGACCGCTACGGGCTGGCAGTCGACCGCCAGCTGAAAGACACACATTCTGGCGGATGCTGGCTAGGGCGGTCGACCGCCAGCTGGGCTGATTCCGGGCTTGCCCGGGTCGGTCCGTTATCCGCTTCAGCTCCGTCGTTCAACTCCATTAGCAGCCTGTGCATGTTTGTGACTTCATCCTTGTTGGTCTAGAAAGTACCAACTGAATCTTTAACCTTGGATTCTCTTGGCTATACTTCTTTGTGCATTGACCTTGGATGAGTGACGAGCCGAATATGAAATGTCGACTTTTGCTTGTAAGAGAGATGAGATTTACATCCTTGCTTGGGCGCGATCAATGAGCTTTCACTTTGGCCATTGCCACTTGATTCCTTATCCATTCATGGACATATCTGTCATGAATAAAAATATCACGTATGTCAATCACATGAGAGTGGAAGATATCAATGACTAATAGTGTTTAGCCATTATCAAAATCAAGAATACCACAGAACTCATATGACTATAGAATGATGTCGAATGACCCAAGTGACCACAGAATGACTCAAATGACCTCAGGGACATAACATTCTCCCCCTTTTTGATGATGGCAACATTGTGAGTCATTATGTGATAGAAATGTCTAAAATGGCACAAGTTATAACAAATGCAACATATGCAGCTCAAGATCCATGATAGTAATAGCATGTGAAGGCAGATATGATGAATGCTATGCAACATGTGAATGCAGATATGAAAGCTATGCAATTATGCAAACCCCATCACATACACATATGAGATGCAAAGTGAGCAATGGATTCTCCCCCCTTGGACTCTCCCCGTACACCATTCAGACATCCTCACAAAACACATAAGCTCTCCCCTTTGACAACGCGATAACGCATACATAGCTCTTACACATGACTCACACAAAGAATTACATAAGCTCTCCCCTTTGACAACGCGATAACGCATACATAGCTCTTACACATGACTCACACAAAGAATTCTCCCCCTTTGCCAACAGCAAAAAGGAGTGATAAAGTAAAATGTCTATGAGATCAGAGCTGAAAGGAGTGAAGAGCAAGCCATTATATGCAAACCTGAAACAGACCATGAGCAACATATATGGTTCAAAGCTAATGAGATCTGAGATCATCAACAGAGTTCGAAAAGAAGCTACATCCAAGATGTAATAGAAATGAACCAAAGGTGCAAATCATGGCAATGTTTAACCATCCCTTGTCTTATTTATCCATATTCAGTAACGACAAAGGGAATAACACAAAAGCATGTATTGAGGCTAAACAAGCAAGATTGAAGCATGGAATTGAATGATTGTAGCATATGTTGATTTTCAATATCTTTAGTATTTGAAGGCACATGACTCACTTTATACAAGCAATCAAGTCTAGGTCATGCCTCCTAGCCGTAAGAATACACGTTGTTTAGACTCAAGTATCCCTAGGTATTTGGCAAGACTGATTGTCATGCTTCAGGAGGAACAGAGTTAACAAAATCACGTCATGACATATCCAATCTCATTTCTTTGATGAGAAGATATATTTCTCAGCAATTATGCCAGTGCTCTGCCTAGAGTCCAAATAGAATGACGATAGAGATAACAGGGGCACATCATGACATATCATTTGTCACTTGATTTTGATGACATGACATGTTTCTCCGTGCAACAATATCATTGCTTTATCAAAATGATTTTCAGGAATTCCAGCTCATCAATATGTTTAGAAGCAATACTAAGCCTAAGTGTATCACCAAAGTTGTCAAGACGTTTGGATTTTCAGATTTCAGGATAGTCATGCAAAACACAATATGCAGTCTCTAGTTAAGGTCTATTAAAGCTTCAGAACATAGATGATTTCAAACAAGATATATCAGAAGTACAAGGAAATCATTAAATCTAAACCATTCTCATTGAATGGACAAGCATCAAGGCACATAATAGAAAGCTCTTACACCATATGTTCGTCAGTCTCATGATCTCAAATTCAGACTGTAAGCCAAGAAGTGCAGATTGCAAGAGGTTAAGAGAATCAACAAAACTCCCCCTAAGGATATGCAATGATTTCACTGAAGGAGTTATGTTTGCAAGCAAGTTGAAACGTTTTCCTTATGAAGGTGGCAGAAATGAAATGTATGACCCAACCTTTGGTTGTACACTTATTAAATGCCACAGAATGAATATGAAATATATGCATGAATGTTGCACAAGGACAACTCCCCCTTACTATATGGCCTATATACGACATTGACACATGGTACTTGGCGGAGGTAAAACCTCACGCATATTGAGTGCTTCGTGACAAGCATAGCCTGCCCTTCCATACATCAACATTTGATATACCATGGCCATGCAAGAATGATGCGACACAAACCATGCAATGCATTGTAACATAAATTCAACTTTATTATGCAACTACAGGCAATGCGACACCATATGCAAAAAGACATATTGACATATAAATAATGCATGAATACCAACGTGCAAAACACACAACTAATTGAATATGATCATCATTTCAAATTCTTATTAGCCTGAGGTCGACAAAGACCAAGCTCCCTTCTGAGCGTTGAAAACCTGTCATTACACAAGGGCTTGGTGAAAATATCAGTAATTTGATTTAGAGTATCAATAAAATGCAGTTCAAAATTTTTCTTACTGACCTCGTCTCTAATGAAGTGATGCCTAATCTCAATATGCTTAGTCCTAGAGTGATGGACTTAATTTTTTGTAAGGTTGATAGCACTAGTGTTATCACACAGAATCGAGACACAGCCAAGATCCACTAGGTAGTCTTGGAGTTGGCGTTTAATCCACAACACTTGGGTGCCACAGCTCCCCGCAGCAACATATTCTGCCTCCGCGGTTGAGAGGGCAACCGAGTGTTGTTTCTTGGAAGCCCAAGAAACTAAACACCCGCCTAGAAACTGGTAATAGCCACTAGTACTCTTACGATCCAGCTTGCATCCAGCGTAGTCCGCATCAGAATAAGATATAAGAGATAAATCACATGACGACGGATACCACAATCCCAAATCTTGAGTGCCGGCAAGATATCGAAGGATACGTTTGACGGTAGTCAAATGGGATTCTCTAGGACTAGTTTGAAATCTAGCACAAAGACATACACTAAACTGGATATCTGGTCGGGATGCAGTCAAATAAAGCAAAGAGCCAATCATACCTCTATAGATCGTTGCATCCACTAATTTACCATTTTCATCCGAATCCAGTGATGTTGTGGTGCTCATAGGAGTTGCAATGATTTTGCTATTTACCATGTCAAATCTTTTCAGCAGCTCCTTGATGTATTTGGATTGATTTATGAAGCACCCATCTTCTCCTTGGTTGACCTGCAAACCGAGAAAGAATTGAAGTTCTCCCATTAGGCTCATTTCAAATTCGCTAGTCATGAGGTTAGCAAATTCCTCACACATTTCAGATTTAGTAGAACCAAATGTAATATCATCAACATAAATTTGAACAATCAAAATGTTCTTACCTTGCTTCTTGGTGAAAAGTGTTTGGTCTACCTTACCTCGTGTGTACCATTTTTCAATAAGGAACGAGCTTAGTCTCTCATACCAAGCTCTTGGTGCTTGCTTAAGTCCATAAAGCGCCTTGTCTAACTTGTAGATAAAATATGCATGGTTAGAATTCTCAAAGCCAGGGGGCTGCTCAACATAGACTTCTTCTTTGATCAAGCCATTCAAGAAAGTACTTTTGACATCCATTTGATAAAGCTTTATTCTAAGGGAGCATGCAAAGGCAAGTAAAATTCTGATGGCTTCGAGTCTAGCAACTGGGGCATACGATTCATCAAAGTCTACCCCAAACTCTTGATTATACCCTTGAGCCACCAATCTAACCTTATTTCTTATTATCTTGCCATCCTCACTTAGTTTGTTCCTAAAGACCCATTTAGTGTCTATGACAGATTGTGATGAAGGTCTAGGAACAAGATGCCAAAATTTGTTTCTCTCAAAGTGGTTTAACTCTTCTTGCATGGAATTTATCCATTTTTCATCTTCTAATACTTCATCAATATTTTTGGGTTCATGCTACGAGACAAGAGCAAGTTGATCTAATTCTTCCATAATTTTAAAATGTGACCTTGTTCTAGGTGGGTCATTCAAGCTGCCAATGACATTTTCCAAGGGATGATCCTTAAGAATTCTAATGTTTGTAGAATCGTTACCTTCCTCTGGAGCTTGATCCCTTACATTGCTTGATTCAGCTAGGTCACCATATTCTTTTATTTCTTCTTGTGGAGGATCACTCTTGTCCTTCATGTTTAGGAATTCTCCATCTTCATCATTTTTCCTGCAAGAGTTATCATTGTTAGAATCATGATATTCATCAAAGGAAACATGGGGTGATTCTTCCACAGTTTGACTTTTAATGTTATAAATTCTATAAGCTCTAGATCTATCAGAATATCCAAGAAATATACATTCATCGCTCTTGGGCTCGAATTTATCTAAATCTCTTTTGTCATTATTGTGGATGAAGCATTTTGACCCAAACACTTTCATATGTGAGAGAGAGAGCTTTTTACCTTTCAGCAACTCATAAGGAGTCTTTTTGGTGTGTGGCCTTACCATAGAGCGTTTGATAATGTAACATGCCGAGTTTACCGCTTCATCCCAAAACCTCCTTGGAAGTTGCCGTTCAGCAAGTATGGTTCTTGCCATCTCTACAAGTGTTCAGTTTCTCCTTTCAACTACACCATTTTGCTCCGGTGTTCTTGGTGAAGAGAATCGGTGCGAAATGCCTTCAGCCCTGCAAAGATTATAGAAATCAGTGTTTTCAAATTCACCACCGTGATCAGATTGAATCTTTGAAATTTTAAACTCACCATCCTGCTTTATTTTCACGTAGAGTGTCTGAAACTCATCAAAAGCATCATTTTTATGTGTGAGAAAGAAAATCCATGTGAATCTGGAAAAGTCATCCACCAAGACATATCCATATTTTCTACCACTTAAGCTAGTAGTTCTGGTTGGACCAAACAAGTCCATATGAATTAGCTCGAGTGGTTTGGATGATGTATTTTCAGATCTTCCCTTGAAAGATTTTCTTGTTTGTTTACCTAGGGCACATGCATCACACAACTTGTTTTCTTGTTTAAATGATAATTTAGGCAACCCTTTCACCATTGAATGCTTTAACAATTTATGTAAGATATTGTAGCTAGTATGTCCTAGTCTACGATGCCATAACCAAGCAATTTTAGATTTTGGTGCAGCAAGATAAAGATTTAAATGAGCAAGATCATCTAAGTCAATCATGTAAACATTGTTGACTCTCTTACCAGAAAATTTTATCTTGTCAGATTTTGGTTCAAGAATTCTGCATTCATGAGAGTCAAACAACACTTTATGACCTTTATCACATAATTGACTTATGCTAAGTAGGTTATATTTCAAACCTTCAACTAGCAACACATTTCCAATAGAGTTGGAGAGGTTCTTACCTACATTACCTGTTCCAATGATTTTTCTTTTGTTATTCCCTCCAAACGTAACGTATCCTCCTTCCTTTTCCTCCAAGAGACAAAATTTTGTTTTGTCTCTAGTCATGTGTCTTGAACAGCCGCTATCAAGATACCACCTGTTATGCATGACTGCAAGACATTCCTGCACAAACAATTAAGCAATTGTATTTGGAACCCAACCAATTTTGGGTCCCATCAAACTCTTAAGATTTTTAAAACATGTCAAACCTTTCTAACATTCATGTTTTGTTTGCATAAGCAGGGATTTAGTTTTTCTTTTCAGCCTTGACATTTCCTTTTTGTTTAGAGGCTCTTTGTTGGATTTTATGAAAGTTTGATGAAGTTGGCTTCTTAACCCATTGTGGCCATTGGTTGTTTTTGGGTTGAAAGTGATTGTTCTGCCACCTAGGAGATTGAAAGTTATAGGATTGATGAACACATGAATCACAATTTCTCCGAAAGTATGGTGGTGTTGGCCTATATGAATGAGCAATCCAGTTTTGGTGATATCTGGAAGATTGAGCATGCAATGGCCAAGGAAGTGTTGACCTATGCTGTGGGGAAGGTCGACCTTTCTTAGGTTTTTGGACAGGCTTTTTGGAAATGTTGGTGACTGCCTCTTCAATCTTTTCTTTCCCTTTCTCCTTTTGTTTTTACTATTTTTGTGTGGGAGTTGTGTTTGAGGTGGAAGCTTCGGAAGATGAAACGAATGTGACAGTTTTGAGCCCAATTGACCTTTTGTTTGTTGGTTCAAAACCCAACCCTTCCTTGTTGAAGTTCATTCTGGTACCTAGCAAAGCATCTAGGTTTTCTCTTCCATCCACAAACTTTTCTAAAGATTGTTGTTTATCCTTCAACTCTTTTTGTAGGTTTTCAATATTTTGAAGAAGTTGAATGTTGACTTGTTTGACAGCTTCATACTTTTCATTACTCAATTTACTATCTTTTTCATAGCTTTGCATTTTGAGCTTCATGCTATCAATCTCATTTCTCAAATCTTCATTTTCGGTTTCCAAGTCAGCCATTTCTTTTCTTCCTTCCTCCAAATCCTCAATCATTTTCTTAAGATTTTCAATTTCAGTCTCAAGTAGAGCATTCTTATCATTCGTATCATGATCATGCACAAATGAGTTAATTTTCTTTTTCAATGATTTATTCTCCTTTTTGTACATTTCATATTTTTCCATGAGTTATATATATGCATCCTCCCAATCATCAATTGTATAATCTTCAAATGTAGAATTTGCCTCAGTTTCTTCATCGCCTTTGGCCATAAGGCAGAAATCTTCTTTTTCTTTATCCGAGGAGCTAGTTCTGTCATCACTTTCCTCTTCATCGCTCCATGTGGACACCATGGCCTTGTTCTTCTTCTTGCCCTTCCATTTGTCAGCTTTTCTGAATCTGTCGGGACAATCATTCTTGAAATGCCCTGGTTTGTTGCAAGAATAACAAATGATTTTGTCAGATTTCTTAGAGTTTTCAGAATTAGATTTGAAACCATTTCTTACCTTTGACCTTCCTCTCATGAAGCTCTTACCTTCCTTTCTTAGGAATTTTTTGAACTTACGTGTGAGCATGGCTACGTCATCCTCTTCTCGCTCACTTGCCGAATCCTCACCTTCATCAGAAGTGCCATGACCGCTAGGTCCTGCTTTAAGAGTTAGGGACTTCTTCGTATGTGCCTCAGCCTCTTTATTCTTGAGGTTGATCTCATAGGTCATCAATGACCCAATGAGTTCATCTACTTTGGTAGTTGCGAGATTTCTCGATTCTTCAACCACGGTAACATTTGTGTGCCATGCTGGAGTTAGTGATCTAAGAATTTTCCTTATAATTTCTTACTCTGAATATTTCTTTCCCAAATCAGTTAAACTATTAGTAAGCACAGTCAATCGAGCATACATATCTTGAATTGATTCATCAGGCTTCATGCGGAACATTTCATATTCAGAAACTAAAATGTTGGCTTTTGTTTCTCGTACCTGAGAGGTTCCTTCGTAGATTACCTCTAGCTTGTCTCACATTAGTTTTACAGATGCGCAGGTAGCCACTCTTGAGAATTCAACTGGATGGAGTGAGCATTGCATGATGTGTTTGGCACTCCAGTTGACAGTGGATTGCCTTATCTGTTCTTTGGTCCACAAGTCCTCATTATCCGTTAGCTCATACGGACCTTTACTGATCACTCGCCAAAGTTCGTAGTCTTGGGCACGAATGAACACCTGCATACGATGTTTCCAATAGGGATAATTAGATCCAGTGAAATAAGGAGGCCTATTCACAGAATGTCCTTCCGGTATATAACCCTTAGACGCTGATCCACCATTTCCCTCAAGGTCGTTGGACCCCATAATGAGAGATTAGGCTCTGATACCACTTGTTGAGTAGTGGTCAGCGGATCTAGAGGGGAGGGGTGAATAGATCTGCCCCTCTTTTCGTAATGTAACCCTCTATATAGCTAGATAATGATAATAGCAGCGGAATATAACTTGCTAAACGAAGAACATAGTGATTTACTTAGCAAGATGATTAAGCAATATAGATATTGAACCTAAGCATGCATCTAACACAAAGTAATCGCACAAGCAAACCACAACACACAATATTTTAAGGTTGTTCGGACTGAATCCCCAGTCCTACGTCCACCCCTCACCAAATCTGGTGAGGCTCCACTAATGCCACGCACTGAACCGCAAATCGGAAAGACCTCCGATTGCCTTCCTACTAACCACCGGTAGGGACGTCAACACTGCAGATCGGACAACTTCCGATTGCCTTCCTACTAACCACCGGTAGGGACGATCTTCAGTTCCAAATGTTTGAATGAAATGGAAAATGAATAAGATATGAAAACACTCAAACAAGATATGAAATATGCTCAAAGAGAAAGGATCTTGTCTGAGATAGCTGGAGCTTGAATCTGATGCTTCACTTGGCTTGGAGTTGATCTCCTCTTGAAGTAGCTTGAATCACTTGTAGATATGATGAAGAACTTATTCTCGGAGTACTGTTCACAGCTACAGTACTCAAACTCCTCTCCCTTGAACAGCCTCCTTTGATCTCCCTTATTAGCCTTTCTTGCTTCTACTCTTCCTTGGACTTTGCTGGATTGAGATATGAACTTGAATCACCTTGAGTTGATGGAGAGAGTGTTGGATGTAGCTTTGATCTTCCTTTTGATCCTCTTGAGTTGATGTAGAGGAAGAAGGCTGCAGTTTAGATCACCTTTGAACCCCTTGATTGCTTCTTCTTCCTTGGAGGTTGAGATGGCTTCAGATCTGGACTTGAATGCCTTGGAATGGATGAAGAACTCCTTCCCGAAACACTGTTCACGGAGGTGCTACAGTACCTCGAAAATGGCCTCCCTTGATCTCTCTTGAAACCTTGAAGCATTAGGGTTTCTAACCCCTCAAGTGTTGGTTTTATAGACCTTGAATGGTCCATAGACACCCTCCAGACCAGATCCATAAATCATGAAGATTAGGTAAGGTTTGATTAAACAAATCCATGGAAAGGGGCTGGCCACGAGGTGGATTTCGAAGTCAAACATGGCTGCATCGGGGCTGGCGGTCGACCTCCACTGAGAAACACTATAGACGGATGACCACTGGAATTTTCGATCGACCGCTACAGGCTGGCGGTCGACCGCCAGCTGAAAGACACACATTCTGGTGGATGCTGGCTGGGGCGGTCGACCACCCCTGTGCTGGCGGTCCACCGCCAGCTGGGCTGATTCCGGGCTTGCACGAGTCGGTCTGTTATCCGCTTCAGCTCCGTCGTTCAACTCCATTAGCAGCCTGTGCATGTTTGTGACTTCATCCTTGTTGGTCTAGAAAGTACCAACTGAATCTTTAACCTTGGATTCTCTTGGCTATACTTCTTTGTGCATTGACCTTGGATGAGTGACGAGCCGAATATGAAATGTCGACTTTTGCTTGTAAGAGAGATGATATTTGCATCCTTGCTTGGGCGCGATCAATGAGCTTTCACTTTGGCCATTGCCACTTGATTCCTTGTCCATTCATGGGCATATCTGTCATGAATTAAAACATCACGTATGTCAATCACATGAGAGTGGAAGATATCAATGACTAATAGTGTTTAGTCATTATCAAAACCAAGAATACCACAGAACTCATATGACTATAGAATGATGTCGAATGACCCAAGTGACCACAGAATGACTCAAATGACCTCAGGGACACAACATTTACTTGTTCCTTACTACTACTTCCCGTATGTTTACTACTGCTTGTAGCGTAGTTTTACAGCTTTGTAGTGTAGTTTCCTGTTTTACTACACCTGCTATTTTCGTTGTTCCGTGTTACTGCGTGTTTTTCAGTGGGGATCCGCATGACCCCTACTGAGCCAGTGACACGTGGCTCACCCCTGCTTTTCAGGTGGGGTGGCGTTGTTCGTTCTGCTTCCGCGTGGTTCCTGGAGTGCGTGCTCATTGTGTGCCGTTGCTGCCAGCTGGTACCTGCGTCGGGCCTTCCCCGACTTCTCGGTACGTCTTTCCTTTCAGTCGACTGTACTATGCTAGACTTGTTGTCTTTAGCTTTGGACTGACTCTGGGATGTAATTATTAATTTGAACAGTTAATTAAAAAGTAATTTTATTTCTGCTACTTTAGCAAACCTATCTAATGAAATTTAATTGCTTCTGTTATATCTCTGTGGCTTCAATGTACTCTACACATGCCCTTATCCCTTCGGAGCTTTCCCGCTCTTGGGAGGCCTCGCGGGTTCCATGCAATATCACGTGTATCCGGTAGTTCTATCGGGTATGCCGGGTATCCGGAATCCGGGTCGCTACAATTCACCCCCCTCTAGATCACCTTTAGCATCCCAACAATTGGTATCAGAGCTTCTTAGTGGCATGGTTTCTATCAGATGAATTCCTAGAATGCATTGCTTCACTAGCATGCTCATCTTCAAGCAACAGTATGCAATCATCCATTACATGCCCTATCTTGCCACAATAATGACATGACACTTGTGATTTCCTGGCGACATGATTACTAACAGACTGAGTAGATGCATGAGAATGAGTACATGAAGCATGAGCATTTTGTATTGACCCATTAAATTCAGCAGAGATAACAGATTTCATGACACAAATAGGGACATTTTTAACCACATCTTTCTTTCCATTCTTGTTCTAATGTTTAACTTTGTTCACACTTCTTATTCGTTTTTCAGCTTTCTGTGCCTTAAATTGAAAGACAGATGATGAAGGTGTTTTCAGATTTTTGTTTTGTTTTGGGGATTGATTTGAGGTACCAGCTACATCAGAGCTTTGCATAAAAGTGGTGTATAACTGGTTCTTAGTGATTTCCTTAACATCAGAACTGCAACTTATCCCCTCTCTTGAATTATCATCCTTACCTTTCATGACAGCTTTCATTTTTCTTTCATTCTTAGCAGAATTGGATGCTGAGTTTTCCAGATCATGAATTTTATCTTCCAAAGATGCTATATGAAGCTCATAACTGGCTATCTCCTGTTCACTGCAATTGACACATTCACTTAAGACTTTATTTGTAGTTTTATACTTCTCAACTTCTTGTTCCAGATTACTCAAGATTTTTGATTCTTCATCACAGACAGCTTTTCCCTTTTCTGTGGTGAGAAGTCTTTCAGACAAGCCAGTGTTTAACCATTTCAATTTTTCAACTTTAGCTTTCAGTTCAGTATTTTCTTCCTCAAAATTTTTAGCCTGAATTTCATTATCAGCACATCTTTCTCTTCCAGACATCAGCTCCAGTTTTTCAATTAGTTCCTCTTCCCTTTCTTCCACTTTTATTTTCACAGCAAGCAGATTTCTGTGATCCTCTTTAAACACGGCAATTTGTTTCTTCATCCATTCATTTTCATTATAGATATCTTCATTACGTTCTCTTAGAGCTGAGCACATATTACAGCTTGACTCTACAGAAGAGATATGCATTGCTTCCTTGTTGATTTTATTCAGACTAGCCTTGAGATCTTCATTTTCTTTTTGAACTTCAGCATGTTCAAGCTTTAGTTTGTCCATTACAGAATTAATTTCAGTCAGCTCTTGCATGCTTTTTAGATGCTCATTTTTCTTCTCATTCAGCTAATTCTCAAGTTCTGATATCTTGTCCAAGCATGTTTGATTTTCAATTTTTAGAGATCCATTTTACTCCTTAAAGTTATGAACATCTAGCATACATGTATCATAAGATTGTTTCAAATTTGGACAGTTTTCACAGGGAGCTTTCAAATTTATCTGATCACATTTCTTTTTCAATCTTTTATTCTCAGATTTTAATTTTTCACATCTATCATTAAGTTCCTCATTTATATTCCATAGATCATCAATCGAAAGTTCTTCGGATCCAGAGCTTACCTAAGATGATGATTCTTCATCATCCTTTCTCCGATCAACCATCAAGCATTTGTTGTGATTCCTGATAAGCTTTAGTTTTTCCAAAATTTCTTTGGCAGACATGCAAGAAGAAATACATGAGATTAGAGCTCTGTCAAGTGATGCTTTCATTAAATCTAATGCTCTAGAGTTGACAGATTCTTTCAATCTATCCTTATCGGTCTATTTAGATACATCCCTCGATAATTTATGAGGACCGTGAGTTATCACCTTCCAAAGATCAAGATCACTTTTCCACACATATCGATGCAGCTTTTCCAGCCATATGTTAAAGTCATTACCTCTGAAGATCGATGGATGAGCCATCGAGAAATGATAAATGCACCGAAAATAGAAGAGCAAGGCAAGACACTAAACCGATGAAACAAAACACAGAATACAAGAAACCCACTCTGAAATGCACCAAAAACTAGCAGGATCCTCTGCAGATTGTTAGATCTGTTAGGTCAGAAACCCGCTCTGATACCAAGTGTTGGGTTCGGTGCGCTCGATTCAGAGGGGGGGTGAATGAATCGCCCCTTTAAAAATTTCGCAAGGAGACGTAGCTCCGTACACACACACAATGTATTTTAATGTTCAAAAAAATAGAAAGGTATACAAGATATGCTCACAGTTATGTATCAGTCAAGAAGGGCATCACAAATAAATGGATAAGAGATATAGAATGTTTCCCCTTTGATTTTCAATGGCCGTTGAAGATCTTCCTTAAAGCACAGGTCGGAGGGAGTCGAATTTGCAGTACGATGGAGCAGCCGGTCGTCTTCCCTGAAGATCACAGCTCATTTGCAACTCGTACAGGATGATGGCCTTCATATCCTAGCTCCAATCCCACCTGCAAGTATCAGAAAATGGTTAACCTCTCAAAGCCCTCTCCTCTCCACCTTGTGGCCGCCTCCCTCTTCTTTTCTCTGTAAAAGATGAAGCATGTTAGCCCATTCGATAGTTTTCCTCATAAAAATCGCAAGGATATATAGGGCAGCAAATAGATTAACATATGACAAGAATGCCCTTGATAAAAACCTCCCAAAACTCTTATATAATATGTATGGGAACCCTAAGGGTAAAGGGGTCAAAATGGGATCCAATAGAATTAGGTTTAATGGGTTTCGAAACACATTCGCAAAACCCGTTCCGGAATTTCCTGAACAAGTGTCAACACCTGGTGTCGACACTTGTTTAACAGGTAGCTGCCAAAAGTGCAAAACAGAACCCAGCAGTGCAAGTGTCGACACATGGGTCGTGGGCCTGCTGTAAACAGAAGACTTGCCATAAAGTGTCGACACCAGGTGTCGACACTTGCTCATGTTATCACAAAAACAACACGCCTGGAATAATGTGTCGACACAATGTGTCGACACTTGCTTGTGGGTGCAGAACCTTTGCAGCCAAGTGTCGACACCTGGTGTCGACACTTGCTGTCTTGGCCTATCTGCCCAAGGCAGCCTTAAGCAAGTTGTAAACCACTGAAAGCACTATTGAAAAACTTATTTTGCCAATCAAATGGCATGTATTAGAGGGTCTTAAAAACATCTTTCAAGCTGGTTTCATTAAGAAATGTGGGAAGCTAAAAGAGCAAGATGCTACCATAAGACTATCATGAAAATCATGCATGAAGGACACTTGAAAACCCAGTTCATCAAAAATACTTCAAACACATTCATGGGACCATGAGTCACATTCAATAGTAATACAATGATATGCACCCAAGAATGTGAGAGCATTAATGTACCTGCACTATGCACAAATGCATTTTGACATCCTTTGATCAATGCAAGTGAAAGGAATGATTACCTTGCCACCATGCTAAATGTAAGAATAATTCAAACCAATTTACCATCCAACTAAACAATCATATAAACATTCAAACCAACATTCAACAAAGTTGTTGTGAGTAGCTCAAATGAATATAACCCTGAAAAGCCATCCATGCATACCAGTGAAAGAATAATTTACCTTATTCAAAGCTCAAGTTCAGTAAGCCATCCATTTAAACAAAATGAGAGAGCCATTTACTCAAATTTCACCACAATAAATCATGAACTCGCAGAATGGGTTAGGCCTGTGAAAATATGGAAGCCAAAATATCAAGATGCAAAAGCCACCCTCCATATAGAAATCACAATAGAAGAAGTGTCGACACCCAGTGTCGACACTTAGTTGACACATTAAAACAAGGCCATCCTTATGAAGTATATGCATGGAGTACAATGAAGGCCTTGTTAACCCACTGAAAAACACAATTTCCACATGTAAGCTCTAAAGTCTCATGAACAATATTGCATGAGCTAGTGAAAATATACTCATGAAAAACCCATGCAATTCAATCCTGTAAAGCAACCTGCAAAACAAGATATCAACATATAAGCTCATTTTTCACACACGCAACACACATAATATTTTGTTATCATCAAAACATTATTAAAGACAAAGAGAGAGTGCAATGAACCCAATAGAGAGCGTTGCCAGCTGTTGGGTTGTTCTTCCCTATTTTCTGTTGGCTTCTTAAATTTTGAGGACAACATTTCTTAAAGGAGGGGAGGATGTAATACCCTGGATCCTTTGGATCGGAATCGGAGAGCTTTCGAAGCGCTTTTGCGGGTCCCGGATCGTGTTTCACGATCCACTCGGGTTTTTCTGATGTATAACTTGCGAAACCCCATGGAGAGTGAACCATTAAGTTTAGAGATTCCAAGATGCTGCAGATGCATTGTGCTCTTTCCGAGGATCACAAAGGCTATTTTTTCATATTTTTATGATTTTATGGAATTTCAGGGCAAAAATTGGATTTTAGAAATATTTGAAATTTCTTTTTTTTCTTTTCTATTTAACCCTCACCCTCTCTCCTCTCTCCTCTCTCCTATCACCGTTCCCTCACTCTCTCCCTCTGTTCTCTCTCCTCTCTTTTCCTCTCCCCCGGGCGCACGACCGTGGTGGAGGTGGATGAGGTGGTGACACCGTGGAGACGACCAGGAGCGTGATGGCGTGAGGAATGAAGTTGTTGTGTGGTGGTGGCGGATCTAGAGGGGAGGGGTGAATAGATTAGCCCCCCTTTTGCAAATTAAAGCACATCAGAAAGAAAGGTAGGCTAAAGCACAGGAAGATCCACAAGATAGGAGTCAAAGAGAGATAGGAAGACGGCCTATGCAAGCATCTATCACAAAACAAGCTCACAGACAACCACACTAGACAAGGAGTTTTAAGGTGGTTCGGACTCAATCCCAGAGTCCTACGTCCACCCCTCACTCAACCAAGTGAGGCTTCACTAGTGCAACTGCACTAAACAAATGTTGACACACAGCCTGCGGACTCACATAGCCAAGCTGACACACAGCTTACGAGCTCACACAGCCAACCCACAGAGCAGAAACACCTTCTATCTGTCTTCCTACAACTCCCTGTAGGGACCGAACAAAGTAACAAGAGAAATGTTCAAAGACATGAAAAATGATGTAAAAGAAAATCCAGACAGGATGTATGACACTAGAGGACGGTAACACAAGGCCCTGTCTGGAATCTGGATGGTGATCTTCGCTTCTTCCAGACGGAGTGCTTCCTAGAAGGAGCAGGTTCTCCTTCGTAGGAGAAGGAAGCTTCTTCTCCCTTTCCTCGCAGGATGAAGAAAGGAGATGAAGACGTCTGTCTTTAGGTGCTCCTCGGTTGCAGCAAGGGCCTCCGCAGCTAGCTTGATTCCACAAGGCTCCTTCTTCCTGCTGTAGACTTTCCATGAGCTTGCTTCTAGCTTTCTACTCTATGCTCCTCTTATATAAGCTTAGCCTCATTCTCTGGTGCACTTAGTGCCCAGCGTTCTCTCAAGCTTTTCTTACCATCTTTGGACAAGCCCACCTTTTTCTTTGAACTTGCTGCATGATCTTCTTTTGCTGAGTATGTCTCCCAGCTAATATGCCTTTGGGGTAGACATTCTTTTTTTCTTGTCTGCAACGTACGAGGTTGGTAGCTCCTGATCTGCTAAGATGAAATCTGGGCCATCTATCTTCATCAGAGAGGACCAGATGCCAGACCACGGTGACCTCTGATTGGTTCAGAAGTGATAAGGTGTAGTGAGTTCTCATTGGCTTCCCAGACTGCTTCGAGCTGTACACTGCAGTTTCCATTAGCTGCCAATCATATCTTCGTCCGGTACAATACTATCTCCTTAAGGTTTGACCCCTTTTAGGATGGAGACCCTCTTTAGGAGATTTGCCATTGGTCCAGTTGGAAAGTAAGAATCTTTGCTGACAACTGATCTTCCAGTACTTTGAACAATCGAAGGATGTCCCTTTCAATTATTTGGAGTAGGACTTAAGGGCCTAAATCCATTTTTAGTTTAGGTAAGGAAGGGACAGACCTTATAGCTATCGAGCATAAATGTGCACAGACTTTCTGGGCAGAATTCTAGATGTGAACTGACTTCAATGCGCGTTGAAAGCAAATGTGCACCGACTTCCTGAGCCGAGTGGCATATGTGCATAGACTTCAGTTTTCGTTGAAGGAAAAGATGCAAAGACCTTCTTGGCAGTATTGCAAATGTGCACCGACTTCATTTCAGCATTAGCATAGACTTGAAATGTGCACAGACCTTGCAGTTCAATATGTGCATGGACTTCGCTATGTTGAAAGTAAAATGTGCACCAACTTTGCTTCGTTGAAAGCAGAATGTGCACAGACCATGTAGCGTTGAAAGCTAGATGTGCACCGACCTTGTTTGCCAAAAGCCAAAAAGTGCACTGACCTTGTTTGCAGTATAAGAGAATGTGCACCGACCTTGTTTCCCAAAAGCCAAAAAGTGCCCTAACCTTGTTTGCAGTATAAGAGAATGTGCACCGACCTTATTTGCCAAAAGCCAAAATGTGCCCTGACCTTGCTGTGTTGAGGGTAGAGTATGCACTGACCTTGTCTTGTGCTAGTCTTCAATGTGCACGGACCCTACAGAGTTGAAAACAAAACATGCACAGACCTTGATGCATGGCTAGCATGGACCTTAGTACCTAACAATCCCTGCTAGCACAGACCTAATGCACAAGATTATGCAAACTAACATAGACCAGATGCGCATGCAACTCAACTAACACCGACTTGTTATGCAAGACATCTTGTGCTAGCGTTGATGCACGATTATGCATGAATGCAACTAGCACTGACCTTAATTCAACTAGCACATACTTTATATGCAAAACATGCTATACTAGCATCAACCTCATCGAGTTGGCATCGACCTTATGCAAGAACTAGCATCGACTACATCGAGCTAGCTTCGACCTTATGCAAGAACTAGCATCGACCTTGTTTCAACTAGCATCGACCTTACTTCATCACTGACTAAAGTAGCATCGACCTTAGTTTAGTTCCAGCAAAAATGTGCACTGACTCTGACTGATGTGCACTGACCTTGTATGCATGAAACAGTTACATGCTCAGACTTTGGCTTCTTCTGAACAGTAATATGCTTAGACTTTTGCCTTGGTGCTAGCAAGAGTAGCATCGACTTTAGTTGTTGTGCTGCCGAAGCAACATCGACCTCAGTTGATGTGCTGCCGAAGTAACATCGACCTCAGTTGTGAAGTCCCGTGATCAATGACACCCAAGAGGGGGGTGAATTGGGTGTTTACCAATTTTACGAAAACTTTTGACCTTTTTGAAACGTGTGATATAATGCTAGTTAAGAGATTCAAAACTATATGATCACAAACAATTTACACTAATACTCACAGAGAATGGAGGTAGAAGAAATGGACCAAACCACACAATGCGAACCACACTGCACAACGGTTTTTAAGGTGGTTCGGATGCAACGACGGCAGTCCTACGTCCACCCCTCACCAAACCCGGTGAGGCTTCACTCGGGGATAAATCCCCAAACTGAGACGACGCTCCAATCACACACGCAGGACGACGCCTGCCTACGCACACGGGGACGCACCCCAACACACACACACACACGGAGACGAGATCTCCAACACGATCCGACAAAAGGATCAACAACACACACACACACACTGCAATAGATGCAACATTCCACACACTAAAAAACCGGATCTAAATAGATCCACACACACGTAGATCTAGGAAGCTCTACGTACACACACACAAATAGAACACAATGATCACACACGACCACGGATCCACAATGATCCACACACACACAAATGTTTCCAGATTATAAAGAACACAAACATAAAGCCCAAAACACAAAAACAATGAAGCACGGTTTAGAAGACTCCTGATTTGGCTTCCACTGAGTGTATGATGTAGATTTTGAATGATGCTTCCTTCTTCACTTGAATGGAGCTTGAATGGCTTTAGATAAAGCTTGAAGAACTTGGAGATGGATGAATAAACCTTCCACGAATTTACTGTTCACGGAGCTACAGTAGTTCTTTCTTCTCCCTTGGGCAGCCTTCCCTTGAATCCTTGATTGCTTGCTTGCTTCTACTCTTGATTGGAGCTTTGTTGGCTTCAAATTGAGCTTGAATGGCTTCAGATGGATGAAGGGATTGCTAGACGGAGTACTGTTCATGCAGCTTCTCTTGCTCTTGCAACAGCTCACTTTCCCCCTTTGATAGCCTCTTCTTTGATCTCTCTTTGTTGGTTGCTTGATTCTTCACTTCATAGATGCTTGTTGGCTTGAGAAGTACCTTGAATGGGTTGGAGATAGATGAAGAACTTGCTGCACGAAGTACTATTCACAGAGCTACAGTACTCTCTTCTTCCTCCTTGGACAGCACCCTCTTGATCTCCCTTGAAGCCCTCTTGGATGGTTAGGGTTATGGCTCCAAATGAGATGTTGTATAGCCCTTGAATGGTCCATGGACATCCCCCAGACCAGATCCACATTTTGTGGGTGATTTGGTGTCATTAGGATTAAAGAATTACAAGGAGAAAAGCTCTTCTCAAAGTGGAAAACAAAGTCAACATATGTTGGCTCGGTGCTGGCGGTCGACCTGTGGAAGCTGGCGGTCGACCGCTACTGAGAAAACTATAGAAATTTGATCCTTGGCATTTTCGGTCGACCTGGGGCAGTCGACCGCTGCTGGCGGTCGACCTGGGGTGGTTGACCTACAACTACAGTAAACTTCAGACTTTTAGGTTTCACCCCCGAACACCATTGCAACCCATTTAAGTTTGAGGCTTCAAACTCCTTTGATCTTGGGGAATATATGTTGAGTGTTTTGACCTACAAAACCATAGAAAAAAAGATTAGAACTTTGATCAATAATGCATGTGGTAATTGCATGAAGTACATGTATGAAATCCTTTGGCCATTTCGTAGTTTCAATCAATTAACAAGAGCTTATTGTAAACCGTTTGAGCAAGATATAAGTACTATTATTCTAATTTTCAAGCAAGTTTCTCATGAGTTGTTTCAACATAATGCAAGCTCAAAATGATATGTGAAATATGTATTAGAGTTTAAGAAGTGATTTACATTGAGACCCAATTTCACATATAAGATTGGAACACTTGTTGCTTTGACAAATGCATGTATAGTATGCGTAAAAATCAACCAAACAAGTTTCAAACTATTTGATCAGGATTTGAACAAAAGTGTTCATCAAAGCTCAAGTCCATATGTTCAATCATATGAAGGCTTGAAACCTCTTATAGAACCAACATATGCAAACCAAGCATTAAGACCATGTAACCGTTGCCATTTGCCATCTCAAACATACATAGATTACAGAGCATGAGCAATCAACCACAAGTTTAGTTATCATCACTTAATCACACATTAAGTTTAGTTATCACCAAAACCATAACTTAACAATCACAACAGTCATCAAAACCATAACTCAACAATCTCCCCCTTTTTGATGATGACAAACTTATTGATGATGACAAACTTAATGATAAGTTTGTTAATGATGATACAACAGAAGGGCAGAAAAATTCTTCTTCCCTGTCACACACACTCATCAATTTTTCTCCCCCTTTGACATAATCAAAAGGCGGGATAATATAAATCTTGCTCCTCCTGTGACATGATCAACAATAGCAACAATGCTGGAAGAAGCCAAGCAAGGAAGAACAAGCCTAACTCCCTTTGAAATAGTAATAGCCCATCATAATAAAGCAAAAGAAGCAGGGGCAAATCAGAGACGAGCAAAGCAATATGATGCTAATCAGAAGAAACCAATTGGTGATTATTCTCACAAATCAATATGATGCCATCCAAAGCAAATACAGTCAAGCATGTATTGATATCAATTGAAGGTGGTGATGGCCTCAAGGATATGAACCAGTGGAGGAAGATGGCCACAGGATGAGGTGTTCAGCATGATAGCATTCAAAATCTAGATCCCATGTCAAATTTTCATAATAAGCAAGAGTAGGAGTGCATATCAAAAGGATTTTCATTGATTTTTAAATTTTTTGATTTTTATATTTTGGTTTAAAATGCATGAAATGCAACACATGTATGAAATGCCATATGAGATGTACAATCAAACAAATACATATATGTACATGCAACACATCTCCCCCATACTTATATAAGAAGGGAATGAGTATAAGAAAGATGCAAGAGAGTCATGACAACCGGAGTGCACATGAGTAGCACATGGGAAATTATGCAATCATATAGGAGATACATGCAATTGCTAAAGCAGTCAATCAATTTTCTGAATCCATAATGAATCAAATTTCCAGATGTGTAAGTGAGTAACATGAAAAATGATAGTTGCAATATGGATATTCAGATTTTCAGATCAACACAAGGAGATATTTTACAGACTGCACTTCAATTTTGAGAACAGTGTATTGGAGGCTACGCTCTACCTCAATGAGTTTTCACCAATAATTTTTAACTCAACCACATGATAATCAGAATTTTTTCAAGAGTGACCAGGTTCAAATAATCTCTTTTTACGCGAGTAGACGCATGGAGCTCATGTCAGAATCCCCGGTTACTCAGAATACTGAACCATTTCATCTCATTTTGAATAGAGATACTAGTCAACACTTTTCAGATATGAACCACATCACGTCTCAGGTGACATGTGCCCAGTTTACTCAGTGAGACCGAGCATTGCTCTATCTTTCATTATCATTTCAGATTTTTCAACAAGGATGGGTAGGCAACTTTTTCCTCAACTGTCTCTTCAACATACATGCAGCAAGTTTAACATCTCGAGAGTGTTGAAAAGAAAATCATATATCCTTATCTTTAACACTCATTTTAACATTTTGTGCATGAAGTGTGCGAATTTGATTCAGCATGTATACTGAAAATATCATGAATACATAACAGTGCAACTCCCCCTAAATAGATGCACTTATGAAATATAAACTCTCCCAGAGTGTACGACATGAAGCACTCCAATAATGACTCAAATACAACAATATTTATCAAGAAGACATAAGGCCATAGAAATTTCAAGGATTGTGGTGAATAACATATAATAGCAAGTAAGCACACAGAGGGAATGTATGCAACATGCAATACAAGTATGCAACTGATACCAATCAAATGGATACCAATTGAATGAACTGAATGTAGCTAAGGCATGAGTTCTATTGCAATGCAACATTTAACATGGGTGCAAAATGTGAGTTTTTGGTTTTTCATTTGAGTGAATTAAATGCACCTAATGCATTGGGTTCTGATGCATGCAACCTACAACCATGTGAGAATGGAATGCAAGATGAAAAATGACACTATATTCAAGAGAGCAGTTCAGATTTGAATGATGAGCATGGAACATTATTCATCACAAGTGGTTTATATACAAAGGTGCAGAAATCATTCGGCATGTAGTGGAATCCATTTATTGTCATAGATTGTTAAGAACAGATTTTCAAAGGTTTTGAAATCAATCACAAGTCATTCAGAAGTTGACATTCCTATTGCAGAACTCTTCACTTCAACAAGGATCGATTTTTAGAAATTTTGAAGCAATTCATCATGAGCATGTTGCATGTTTCAATTGGAGATCACTCAGTCAATAGAGAATGAAATAGAATTCATTTCAACTTGTTTAGCTAGCAAGACCCCCTTTGACAAAAACATGAATCACAGAAAAATTCAGTGAAAGTGCAATGTTTGTCTTATGACATGAGGCTAGCTAACAAGGAGCAAATAATAGCATCAGAAAATTCTTTCAAGGCCAAACAATCGATTTCTTCCAGTTCTGATACAAGGTGGAGAACTTTGGTCCAAAGACCAACTCACGCATAGTGAGAGTTTCCAGGTGAAGATAATCCACATTTTCACTACTCAGTATTTGATATACCAGATACACAATTAAGCTTAAATGTGCTCAAGCAATCAGATTGAAGGATGTTCAAAGGTCAACATAAAGTTCAAGATTTTAAGTTTCATTCAACCAATAAGCAAGTTAATCACAGCAGAATGGAGGAGCAATTATTTCAGGTATGTAGAATAATACCTGTCATCTAAAGGTGTCACCAAGTGACAAAAGGCCATTGCATAATTATGTATTTCCATAGAAGGAGGGTTGAATTACCTTAGTTCATGAGACAAGATTGGAGGCCTTCAATCACTAAAACTCACCAACCTCACGAAGGTTGATATTTCAGCTTTTGCTTTCTTACCTTTGCCTTGAGAATCTATTTTCTTCCAAGCCTTTCACCTGCAATCCAAAGAAGAGTGAAACTCAGTTTACTCATGAGAGTATTTTAAAATCTCCTTGCATAGTCCCTGTAAAATCTTCACAAAAGGCATTATTAGTAGCTCAGAAATGATATCATCCACATGTACTTGAACCACTAAGAAGTCTTTTACCTGATTTACCTTGTGAGAGGTGGTTGATCAAGGTTACCTATTGAACTCATTCTTGGTTAAAAAAGATGCGCGCTTTTCATACCATGTCTTGGGTACTTACTTCAACATGTACAAGACTTTCACCACCTTGTACTTGAGTCGATCCTGGAAGTTGTTCTACACAAAGTAGCCCATCTTCTTGTAGTAACTTGAGAGGGTTCTCATCATTTTCATCCTTGCAAGGTATTTCTTTCATTTACTCAGGCTTGGCCATGACTAGCCCATCATCATTTAAATTTTGGGAGTATAATCTGCATCCAAGAACAAACAGGCTTTAGTTGTCAATTTCGATTCAAATTTGCAACTAGTATGACAAATTTATTTGATAACTAAACATCCCTTTAATAACCTCCAGAGTTGATGCATGACTCAGGCATGAATGCAAGCATTAATCCCATGTGACGAATGCGGTTGCTCCCCCTTAGTGTGTGCATGAATGCAAGATGTTCAATGAGATTCTAATGCTATATGCAGTCATGGATGTGTTGAAGATAAGAGAGTTGCATAGATTATGACATGAGTTCCTTCAAAATGAGAAGTAGATTCTTCAACTCTTGTGCATGAGATCATGTGAAGGTATATGTAAACATGAAGATGTATGTAAACTCAATGCATGTAATGGAATTATGATTTGAAGAATTTTCATGCTCCCTTACAACAAGATGCTATATGACACTTGAGATGCACACAAATATGCAAGCAACCATAAATGGAATGCAAGTGAGGACATATACAGGATTACATGACTATAAGACTCAAAATGAATCAAAACCTTACACAGTCACTAGAGAGAATAGAAGGGATATCACCTGATTTTTCAAGTTCAGTTTTTTGATTTTTCTTTCAAGCCGACTCATGCCAGTTGGCCCGTGTGCCTTACCTTCTTGATGAAAACAGATTCCATGCTTTACATTTTCAAGGCACGCCTGCAAAATAGAATTCTCAATTGGCAATCTTAGGTACCCAAATCCTTTTGGGTCCTTGTGGGTTAGGAGCAATATTGACATGCAACTTCCAATTTTTAACAATATTCAAGTCATTATTTCTCATAAAAAGATAATCATGCTTAACATTCCTAGATTTGCCAAAATGATGGTAGAGGGCACGTGACATCATATTCCTTCTTTTCATTGGTTCTGCCAGTTCATGTGAGTGATCATGATGTGTTGAGTGAGAGTTCTTTCTCTTCGACAATAACCAACAATGTGAAGTTGTGTGTCCCCTTTTACCACAATGATTGCAATGCATGGAGGGTTTTGTGGTGAATGACTTCTTTACATTTTTCAAACCAACTTGATTTCTACATGCTCTCAAGTCATCATTTTTCATAATGAAGCAATCATGCATGGCATGTCCATGTCTTCCACAGTAAAAGCATGAGAGTTTCTTCATTAGTGGATGTGTGTGTGAGGCAGAGGTATGCTTAACATGCATAGTGATGCTAGCAACATTTTTAGATTTTTGATGCATGTTGATTTTCTGATTTTTATTTTCTTTTTGAATCCTTTGGACATTCACACTATTTTTCTGATTTGATTGGGTTCTTGATATAGTGGATTGCTGGGAGTGAGATGTGGAGGTGCTGGGTGCATAATTTTCATGAACAAATGAAGTATATATTTTACTTTCAAATTTCTTTTTGTTCACGGGATTAAACCCCAGCCCCTCTCTTTGAAAGTTTACTTTCATTCCTAGTAATTTGTCCAGATTATTTTGACCGTCCACAAATCTAGATAATGAAACATTCAAGTCAGAGATTTCTTTTTCAAGTGATGAAATGTGTAATTCATAGGAAGCCATCTTATTTTCACAAGAATTAACTTGATCATGTAAAGTAGTATTGATGGTTTTATGACTTTAAATTTCTTGCAACAATTCATCCACTCTTTCAGATTCATGGAGATTCACAGATTTTCCTTTTTCAAAAGCACACAATTTTTCAAAAGTGGCCATGTTAAATTCCTTCAATTTCTCATTTTCTTTTCTCATACATGAACTGGTTTCTTCATGATTTTTAATATCAATCAGAAGACATTCATTTTGAGTTTTGAATCTTAAGCATTCATCACATGAAGAGGTTTCATGAATGGAATTTTCAAGCTGCTTCAATCTGCCTTCAATCAAAGACTTTTGAATTAACAATGCATCGTTTTCCTTTTTAACACTTTCAAGTTTAGAACATTTGTTACAAGAGCCACTCTCATGAAAAGCATGTTCAGATTTCTTTTTCAATTTTGTGTTTTCAGACTTAACCTTCTTGTACTTATCAACCAACTCTCCATAGGCATTCAACAACTCTTCATATCTAAATTCATCTTCATTTTCAGAATCAGAATTTACCTTTGAGCTTGATCCACTTGGTGAGCTTGATCCACTTGGCTGATCACTCCTTTGTTCACTCGTGCCTGCCACAAGACATTGGTCTCCATGCTCTTCTTGGATTTTACTTAATCCATCCAAGATGTCCTTCGCGGATCTGCAATGTGAGACAAACGGGAAATAATTATGATCAACTGCAGCAATAAGTAATTTTAGAGTCAAACAGTTTTGATCATGATTAAGCTTTTGATTTACAGTCCAGACATTTTTGTCTTTAGGCAATTCATAAGGACCATGTGAGATAAGCTTTCATAGCTTAGGGTCGTATGAATTGACTAGACTACACATCCTTCCTAACCACAAATCAAAATTGCAACCATCAAACACGGGTGGAGAGTTCAAGGTGTACATCATGGTAGTCATTGATCTGGATCACTCTTAGATCGTTAGATCTATGAAAAACAGAGCCTTAGCTCTGATACCAATTGAAGTCCCGTGATCAATGACACCCAAGAGGGGGGTGAATTGGGTGTTTACCAATTTTACGAAAACTTTTGACCTTTTTGAAACATGTGATATAATACTAGTTAAGAGATTCAAAACTATATGATCACAAATCGGATTTATCAAACTATGTATGATAATGATATAGATTATGCAACATACACAAGGATAAATCGGAACAAACAATTTACACTAATACTCACGGAGAATGGAGGTAGAAGAAATAGGCCAAACCACACAATGCGAACCACACTGCATAACGGTTTTTAAGGTGGTTCGGATGCAACGACGGCAGTCCTACGTCCACCCCTCACCAAACCCGGTGAGGCTTCACTCGGGGATAAATCCCCAAACGGAGACGACGCTCCAACCACACACGCAGGACAACGCCTGCCTACGCACACGGGGACGCACCCCAACACACACACATACACGGAGACGAGATCTCCAACACGATCCGACAAAAGGATCAACAACACACACACACACACTGCAATAGATGCAGCACCCCACACACTAAAAAGACCGGATCTAAATAGATCCACACACACGTAGATCTTGGAAGCTCTACGTACACACACACAAATAGAACACAATGACCACACACGACCACGGATCCACAACGATCCACACACACACAAATGTTTCCAGATTATAAAGAACACAAACATAAAGCCCAAAACATAAAAACAATGAAGCACGATTTAGAAGACTCCTGATTTGGCTTCCACTGAGTGTATGATGTAGATTTTGAATGATGCTTCCTTCTTCACTTGAATGGAGCTTGAATGGCTTTAGATAAAGCTTGAAGAACTTGGAGATGGATGAATAAACCTTCCACAAATTTACTGTTCACAGAGCTACAGTAGTTCTTTCTTCTCCGTTGGGCATCCTTCCCTTGAATCCTTGATTGCTTGCTTGCTTCTACTCTTGATTGGAGCTTTGTTGGCTTCAAATTGAGCTTGAATGGCTTCAGATGGATGAAGGGATTGCTAGACAGAGTACTGTTCACGTAGCTCCTCTTGCTCTTGCAACAGCTCACTTCCCCCCTTTGATTGCCTCTTCTTTGATCTCTCTTTGTTGGTTGCTTGATTCTTCACTTCATAGATGCTTGTTGGCTTGAGAAGTACCTTGAATGGGTTGGAGATAGATGAAGAACTTGCTGCATGAAGTACTGTTCACGGAGCTACAGTACTCTCTTCTTCCTCCTTGGACAACACCCTCTTGATCTCCCTTGAAGCCCTCTTGGATGGTTAGGGTTATGGCTCCAAATGAGATGTTGTATAGCCCTTGAATGGTCCATGGACATCCCCCAGACCAGATCCACATTTTGTGGGTGATTTGGTGTCATTAGGATTAAAGAATTACAAGGAGAAAAGCTCTTCTCGAAGTGGAAAACAAAGTCAACATATGTTGGCTCGGGGCTGGCAGTCGACCTGTGGAAGCTGGCGGTCGACCGCTACTGAGAAAACTGTAGAAATTTGATCCCTGGCATTTTCGATCGACCTGGGGCGGTCGACCACTACTGACGGTCGACCTGGGGCGGTCGACCTACAGCTACAGTAAACTTCAGACTTTTAGGTTTCACCCCCGAACTCCATTGCAACCCATTTAAGTTTGAGGCTTCAAACTCCTTTGATCTTGGGGAATATATGTTGAGTGTTTTGACCTACAAAACCATAGAAAAAGGATTAGAACTTTGATCAATAATGCATGTGGTAATTGCATGAAGTACATGTATGAAACCCCTTTGGCCATTTGGCAGTTTCAATCAATTAACAAGAGCTTATTGTAAACCGTTTGAGCAAGATATAAGTACCATTATTCTAATTTTCAAGCAAGTTTCTCATGAGTTGTTTCAACATAATGCAAGCTCAAAATGATATGTGAAATATGTATTAGAGTTCAAGAAGTGATTTACATTGAGACCCAATTTCACATATAAGATTGGAACAATTGTTGCTTTGACAAATGCATGTATGGTATGCGTAAAAATCAACCAAACAAGTTTCAAACTATTTGATCAGGATTTGAACAAAAGTGTTCATCAAAGCTCAAATCCATATGTTTGTGGACACATAAAATTGCATGTCCATGTCCCGCTAAGCTCTGCGTTAATGTCAAAGTCAAAGGAAGAAGACCCGGAGAGACTGGCCATCCAGGCTCCGGGAAGATACTACCGCCCGGCAAATCCCCGCATTCGCACGGGCGCATTAAGAGACCAAGAGGTCACAGGATGTCCTCCTGAATTAACACACTGCTAGGGACCCTCCCTCGGGCCCTTGACGGTGAAGAAATATCCCAAAGAATGCCCGACTTCAAGTTACTTAAGCAAAAGCAAAGGCCCTCCAGCGGCATGGGCCTGAGGCCCTTCAGCGGCACGGCCATAAGCCCCAGCGGCACGGCACTTCAACCTTTCAGCGGCACGGCCATATGGCCCTCCAGCGGCACGGCCATCTAGCCCTCCAGCGGCACACTCCATATCATGTCTGAAGTCTGTACAGGCTCATGCATGCTCATAGTGCGAAGTCTGTACAGAGTTCTGGCAAAGGCGAAGTCTATACATCCGAGCTCCAAGTGTGTACACTAGTTCGCTGCATCAACGAAGTCTGTACAACCATCAGCCAAAGTCTGTACGTTGGTGAAGTCTGTACATCCACCAGTTCAACTGCCAAAGTCTATACACTGGTGAAGTCTGTACATCCACCAGTTCAACTGCCAAAGTCTATACACTGGTGAAGTATGTACATCCACCAGTTCAACCGCCAAAGTTTGCACGTTGGCGAAGTCTGTACATCCGCCGGTTGAGCTTCCAAGTCTATACACCGGCCCCTGCAAGTCTATACATTGCAGTTGAGTTGAAGTCTGTACAGCCTTTGCTCTACCAAAGTCTACACATTGGTGAAGTCTGTACATCCGCCGGTTGAGCTTCCAAGTCTATACATCGGCCCCTGCAAGTCTATACCTTGCAGCTGAGTTGAAGTCTGTACAGCCTTTGCTTTGCCAAAGTCTATACATTGTGAACGCTCAAGTCTGTACATCATCCGGTTGCCTTGCCAAAGTCTATACACTCATCTACCAAGTCTTGGCCCCTCCAGCGGCATAGGGCTTCTTGGCTCCTTCAGCGGCAAGGCCTTTGGCCCTTCAGCGGCACAATCTGGGGAACCCCTCAACGGCACACTGCAACAAGCTGCCAGCGGCACAACGTTGAAGTCTGTACAGAGTTCGTACAAACACGAAGTCTGTACACTTACAGTGCGAAGTCTGTACAGAGTCCATGCCCACGAAGTCTATACACTCACTCGCCAAGCCTATCTCCCAGCGGCACGGGCCTCCTTGCCCTCAACGCTCTGCACCCTTTCCCCAGCGGTACAGTGCTGAAAGCCTCCCGACGGCACGCACCGGCAGAAGATACAACGGTCAATAGGTAGAGCCATTGGCACGTAGTCCAGCCCCTTCAAAGCTAGCTAGCGCCTGTCTCCGTGTCACGTTCTGGCTGGAGGAGGGGAGATCTTCGCCTGACGAGGAAGATACCGAAGTCAACCTCGGATGGCAGTGCCATCATGAGGTGACCTCGTCAACCGGCCGCATATAAAAGGCCCCCCACAGACAGAAAGAAGGAGAGGATGGATTTATGCTAGAGAGAGAAAAGAAACACAGAGAAAGAAGAGAGCATCTTCGTGCGAAGAGGCCCGTTCGAGGCAAGGAAGAAGAGAAGAAGAAGGTAGAGCAAATGTAGGAAGAAGAGAGGAGTGTTGCATGTAGCAGAGGGGGGACGAATGGAGGACAGGGAATGGTTACCCTTCCTCGTTCCAGCCCTCTCTCCAACTCTTTTTTTTATTCTTTGTTTTCTTCCCTCCGTTTGTTCAGGGATGCATTGTATGATGTGTGGTCTTCGGGCCATGATTCCCTTTTTTATCATCCTGAATCTTCCATGAATGAAATAGTGTTTGGTTCTGCTTCTTACTGCATTTGTCATCTTCTTCTCACCGGTCTCTTGTGGTTTTGTTTTCTCTTCCCTCAACCTCCCAACTCCCTGTTCTACTTGATTTCCCGTAGCGCTGGTTTATGCAGTCAATGGAGTATGGCCAGCTTCGTCCCTCTTCAATGGCTCTCCGTTGCATAACAACCCTTGATATCTCCTTCTATCTCGGGTCTGTGGGAGCCCATTCTCTTTGACACATTGGAGTCACTCGATGCCCAGAGCATTCTCCTCTGCCCTCCTTCGGGACCAGTGGCATTTCCACACACCCTCAAGCTCCCAGCCTTTCTACCACTCAAGGCCCCCAGCAGTACGCCTCTCCCACGCGGCCGTTTGGCGGTACAGCCTTCCTTGAGTCTGCTTGGCGGCACACTCTCCTCAGGGCCATTCAGCGGTGCACCCGCTCTCTGCTTGTCAGCGGTACACCCCCCTTTTCCTTTGCCGCTCAGCGGCACACCCTTGGACTGTCAGCCTGGCACTCCTTGATTGCCACTTCTCAGTGTACTCATAGTTTGCGTCAGTCTATTGGTTCCTCACTCGATGTTTTCTCCGAGTTTCCCAAAGTTTCCCTAAAGGCGGCTGCTCTGGCACCCCCCTCAGCTGTTGGTTCATGCCACCCCCGTGGGCATGTTCCTTGTTATTCCTTTACCTCCCGGGTCAAGGGGAGGTGCTGCCGAATTTTCACCAAGAATAACAAAAAATTTAAGAGATGAAAAGAAGTAGCAAACAGATGGACTGAGCAATGATAAAAACACCCTAGCCAACTAAAAGGACTATGCAAGATTCAAGGAACTGGACTGAACAAGACTTCAAGCACTGTATTGCTAAAATATGACTTGGGACTCAATCTCATGACAGGAGAATGAAAGCTTAACCATCTAAGATGCCTCATCTTGAACTGAACAAGGAATCCTCTCTTGAGTCCTGGCCCACCCCTTCAGCGGCACAATCCGCTTAGTTTCGTTTGCTACTTTTCCCAGCGGTACACGCTGGCCGACCTCTTCCAGCGGTGCGCCCTAACCTTCTATCCTCCAGCGGTACGCTCCCCATTGCTGTCTGAGCGGCACGCATCCTCCCAGCATTCCATCAAGTCTATACATCGCTGCATCATTCACGTTCAAAGTTTGTACATTGTCTTCTTGTTCATGCATTGCATCATTTGAATTGAAGTCTGTACAGCCTGTGCATGAAGTCTGCACACTGTCTGGTCGCACACACTTATAAGTCTATACATTCGCAGCTCTACCTACGTTGCACTCATAAGTCTATACATTCCTCATTGGCTTGCTTCATGCACCAAATCTGCACATTCCACGCTAGCGAAGTCTGTCTAAGTCTGTACATTGCTTCTTCATGCATTGCACGAAGTCTACACATTGTGTGCTTCATGCTCATCAAGTCCACACACTGGCTAGTCTGTACAGTCCTCATGGCTCGTTCACGCATCAGCTCCTCCAGCCCTTCCAGCGGTACGCTTCCAGTCCCCCAGCGGTACGCTCCACATTCTCCCAGCGGTGTGCTCCCCTTGTGCCTCAGCGGTACGCTACGCCCTCTACCCTTCAGCGGTACGCCCATCTCCATTCTTCCAGCGGTACGCTCCCCAGCGGTACACCCTTCTTTACACTTTGAACCGCACACACCATTCATCTCTCAGCGGTACACCCTAGTCTCCATCATCTCCCCAACGAATACACACATGCATGCAATAAAAAGGGAGGGGGGCTATATGATAAAAGGAACGATGAATAGTAATAACAATAATGAGATAAAAGGGGTGGTCCCAACCAGGATAAAAACAAGGGAAGATAATATCAAAGAAAGGGTAATCTCAATAAACAAACGATAATAACAAGCGTCGACGACCATCGTGAATACGATAATATGGCAGCAGTCTATCCTTCCTGGATTCCGAACCCAGGGATATTAATGATGCCCCTGTAAGCCGGAAGTCACTCTCGGGAGTTCTCTCTCTTGTCATGGTGACCGCCCGGCCTTACTTCGGGTCGATAATTCATCAGGGTCCTCTCCCTCGTTGGGATCTGATTTGCCTCCCTGCATTAAAATTGCCGTCCCTCGGCAAACATTTGTACGGATTCGTCCCCCGAGTTATCATCTCGTTTTCCGTGTGAACTTGTGTCCAAACATGAAATGGTCCATCAGTGACCGACATAACCCAAGTACTCAAGCCCCCACCTCGGGCTCATCGCATGACTCGACGGGTGTTTCCTTCTTGCATTAATCAGTATTTCTTTCGACCGTGGAGCCCTTATTTCTGGCAATTAATCAAGGGTATTCCCCTCTCCGAGGGGATGTAAATAACGTTGTGACCTTTATGGCACAACGGGTCTCAGTCCCGACCCGAACCATACAATCGCCTACTGAGTCAGATCGAGCGCACCATGGGCTCTCCGGAGCCCGAACAAATCGTCACTTTGTGACTGGCACGCCCACGCACTTAATAAAACCAACAAACGGATAAACGAATAGAACGAAGATCTCTCGAAATTAAGTGCGTCCACAAGTCTGGCACGCCCGGTGGGATGGGATCACCCTTCATCTTTTGTCGGAACCAAGGGCTCCACGGCCCCCTTCTTGTAATACTGATTCCCTAATTTGCAAATGCAGGTTGCGTCACGGACGCCCCGATGGCACCCACTTTCGGCCACCAACCCGTCGAGAGTCACGTGCGGAACGGCTACATGGCCGCCCCTCTCACCTTCGGGAGCTTCCCTCCCTCGGTTGGCTTCCCCAACTTTTTGGGAGTGGCCTTCACTCACCTGTTGGACGTGGAAGCGTCTGACGGATCAAGAACGAGCCTCCATCCAGGGGGCCGCCGAAGCTGCTGCCAGCCGACCAATGGCCGAATCCCCCAAGACTGCCCCTATGAAGATATTGGGCTGCAACGTGCACCATGTGCACGAAACCGCCGTCCCATCTCGCCTAGGCTCGGCTTCCCATAAGATAAGGCTCCGGAGCAGTCATGCAACCACATCATCCCGAGACCAGGTCTCCCGCACCGGCAAGTCTGCTGTCGTCGGAACGCTCCAGGTGCATCTTTCCGGGCGGCGCTCCGAAGTGATCCCGGATCGCATCATACCCGCCGTTCTAGTGCGTAACTCCTTTCAGCCACTGGAGAAGATGAAGGGCAGGATGACGCCTGCAGCTCCGGCCACAGTCCCACAGCACCGACCGGCCACTAGGCCGACGAAGGGCAAGCAGGCGTGGATTCCCAAGGCTGCCCGGGGTATTTCACCAGCCTTGAGGGGACCCAGTACCTCTCGCCCAGCAAGGGCTCAACAAGCAGACCGGGTCAAGACATCGGCCCCCGTCTATCAGCCGGCATCGGCCACACTGACCCCAATAGAGAACACCCGCCGTCGACACCACCGACGTCACTACCAGGCTGCCCGTGAGGAGCCTACAGCCTACATGCCTGTTACTTTCAACAGGGCCACACCACCGGCTTCTCCTCCAGATCAAGACTGCGAAGGGGTGGAGCAGGCCATGAGAAACTATCTGCGGGGCCCGGGGAGCACTCCCCTAGGTCGTCAAAGATTGCTGGGGGCAGTAGCCTCGGCATTTGAAGAAGAAGAAGCCCGACCCGTGCCTAGTGCCGAGTCGAGGAACTGCTCCGAGGAGCGCTATCAGTCCCCGCCGAGGGAAGAGGCGAGGCCACGGGGGTCGGTCTTTGACAGATTGGTCTTCCCAGGAAGGCCGTCAAGAAGAGCAACAAGAAAAGGCAGGGATATAAGGGTCTACACTTGCAATATGGCGGGGGTGTCCAGCCGGTACGGGGCCTTACCGACCAAGCCCGAAGAAATTGCCAGACTTGTGGCAAGGCCAGGACCTCTCACCAGAAGAGGGAAGGCAGCAACCGAAAAGACACAAGCTCACACTGAAGGAACTAACTACGGGGAATCGTCGACGGCCCTGGCCGCCAACGTCATTACTAAAGGTACCACGGGAGGACCATCCACTTCCTCCGAAGAGGCGCCAGCCGAAGAAAGAGGGGGCACCCCAGCCTCTCAGTGAGTGACCCCGCTGTATTACTCATGATGCATCAATATCAAAGAGAGATCGAGTTGCTAAAAAAGTAGTTGACCGACAGAGCTGCTCAACCCTCAACGTCCGGGCAGACCGAAGCACTACCAGAGACCCCTGGGGGTAACGATCAGGCCTCGGAAGCTTCTCCACAGGCGACGGTGTCTCCGCCGATCCCCGGCTACACCAAGGGCATACCCCTGCACCAGCCACAGCACATAACTCCGGCCCCGCCGCCGAACCTACCGTTCCAGGGATCCACCATTGCACCTCAGGCGACAGTGTTAACGACGCCACTGGCGCAACCGGCTCATTTCTACCCGAACTCGGTGGACCCGCCGACGGTGAACAGACTTATGTTGGAACAGATGATAGACATGAAGCTGGCAGAGAGGGGCGATAGTGATTGCACGCCCTTTGATGTGTATCGGGTACCTTATCCGGCACACTATGCTGCAAGGAGGCTCCCGGTCGGCATCACCAAACCGCAGAAATTTGAAAAGTTTAATGGGCAAGGGTCTCCCAGGGAGCACATCGCCTACTATGTGAATATTATGGGGGATTTAGCTGCAGATGAAGCCTATCTCCTCAAATTCTTTGGCTCAACACTTACCGAGCTTGCTTTCGAATGGTACTCGAGCCTACCCGTCGGGTCCATTGTAGACTGGCCCGACATGTAGAAGAAATTTAAAGAAAGGTTCTACATAGCTGAACGGGAGGTCACCGTGGCAGAACTCTATGCCACAAGGCAAAGAAGTGATGAGTCGGCACTCGACTACATAAAGAGGTGGAGGAACCTCAGCATGAGATGCAGGCGTCCCCCGCATCAGGAGGACGCGGTGCAAATTTGTAAACAGAACCTGAAGAAAGAAATCCTTGAGAGAATGATCGGTGCGAGATAAAGTCATTTGACCGCTTAAACAATATAGTGGCGGAGATCGAGGCATTCCTTGCTCGATACTCTTCCACTCCAACGGCATCAAGTCAAAGGGCCAGACAAGCCGAGAAGAAGCCGATGCCGCCAGAAGTCCACACATTGGACTTTCAAGCTTTTGAGAAACAGACGGAGAAGGCCAAGGAGACGGCCAACCCACCTCCAGCCAGGGCTACTGAACGACGGGAAGGTCCTTCCCTGCGGGAGAAAATGAGGAATAAGTTGTATTCTTTTCCTCGAGATAAGTCCCGGATCTTGTTTGAATGGGCCACCAGATACAATAAAATTACATTGCCAGAACCAAAGAGGCCTGGCGACATAAAAAGAAAGGATGATCCTCGTTTCTGCCCGTACCACCAGATGCTGGGGCATACTATCGAGGAGTGTTATATCTTCAAGGATGTCATTGAATCCTTGGTGAAGAAGGGAGAACTGGACATGGGGGAGCACAAGGTGGATCCTCCGCAGCCGCATGAGATGCCAAACCTCGGCACTTCTGTTAACATGATCTCTCTTTACCAGCAGCTGCCTGAGGAATGGGCAGAGGCCAGTACAGCTGCAACATATGAAGCCTTTGTCATGGCACCAGCTCAAGACCAAGGAGGTTGGCAGGCTGCGCCGACGAGGAATAGAAGAAGAAGGCAAGCCCCCCGGCCCACGCCGGAGGTTCATATAAGGGGTGTCACACCTCGACCAGTCCCACCACCAGTGACGCCTGTTTGGCATGATACAGCCCCCCGGCTAGTCGTGCGGCGCTTCACTAACAACAGGAAGAAGCATACCCCGATGCGGGTGCACAAAGAGACCAGTCCCGCAGTGGAAAGGCTCCAGGCCATTATTGATGGGCTTGAAGATTATGAGCAGCCCGAAATCCGGCCTGTGGAGCTGAAGGAATATGTCCCCTGGAGGGAGTTCGAATCACTCGAACTGGCGCCAGAAGCAGAAGCCGAAGCAAAGGAAGAGCCCCTCTTGTGGGGTGAGCCTCCCCAAGGCCAGTTGCCAGCCACTGAAGAAAAGAAGAAAAAGAAGAAGAAAAGGCCCAGAAACAAGAAGAAGAGCGGGGTTGTTCTCTCCTGCAACACCCTGTCAGCGTTGTTTGACACTGCCCTCTCTCTGGGGGAGGAAGAGCAAGAGACGCCCATTGAGCCATCAGAAGTGAACCAGGCCGAGGCATCCACCTCCCAGCATGCCACCAGGTCGGGAAGGAAATGGGGACGCCCTCCTCAGGCCAACCATAACATCCTGCTCAGGGGAGAACAGCCATATCATATCCCTGAACCTAGGATCCAAGGCATGGAGATTCCCCCTCCCTCGGGTCTCTACCCCGGAGAGCCGATCGGCCAGAATACCCCTTCATTCATTGAGTTTCTAACGACTCAAGGGGAAAGGCAGTCATGCCCCCGAGAGTCTCGACAGGTCAAAGAAGCAAGTAGCCTCTCGGCCCCACTCGTGGCAAGTCCTCCTCTGTCAAGGGAAGGGACTGGCAACATCCCGAACCTTACCGAGTTCATGCAAGAGAAGGCAGAAACCCAACAGGCCCCGCAAGCCCAAGTAATACCTGACCCGCGGAGGAGAGGCCCCCTGAGCCGGCTCCCCAGGCCCAGACTGGGGGCAGGCGTAGCAGAGCCGAAGAGATGAAGTTGCTCAAGGTCCGAGCCGGCAACAGAATAGTCAAGCACTTGAAGAAGATCCCAGCCAGGTTTACCGTCTGGGAGATTCTATCTCTGGATGAAGAGACACGGCGGGCCGTCATCGCAGCACTCCAGACGCCAGCTTATGTGGAGGCTTGCCTTGCAGAAATGTCACCCGAGGTAGCGGTGGCTTTCACGGAAGAAGATATGCTCCTGCCTACCTACAGTCACAACAGGCCACTCTACATGAAAGGGCAGCTGAATGGGCACCCCATCAATAGGGTACTGATTGACCCTGGGGCGGCAGTGAACATACTCCCTTACCGAGTATACCAAAAACATTACTTCGACGTGCACTTGATCGAGGTCAAGAATGTTAAGATCGCCGGCTTCAACCAGAAGTGTGAGGTCCCCATGGGGATTGCAGAGTTTAACCTCTCTCTCGGTGATTTCACGACTAAGGTCCAATTTCATGTTATTAACTCTGGTACCTCCTACAAAGCATTACTCGGCCGGCCTTGGCTGCACCAGAACAGGGTCGTGCCGTCTACTCTGCATCAATGCATCAAGTACCCTGGCGACGGGAAGGAGGAGAGAATCTTTGCCGACCTCCACCCTTTTGAGGTGTTCGAGTGCCATCTCTCAGACGCCAACCTGTATCTAGAAAAGCCGAAGCAAACTCCCCAAGTCACCTTAGACAAGGGAAAGATGAAGGCGGAGCCGGACAGTTGGTTCCCTCCACCGCCGCCAGGATATGTGGCTCCCCGTCAAGTAGCATTTGTTTCTGGGGCAGAAGGAGTATTCAAAGCAACTCCCCTTTCCATCTACCCCGCACCGGGGTTGCCGCACCTCGAAGACTTGCTGGAGGACATCAGGGTCCCGTTCGGGATCATCAAGCCTCTCGCAGAAGTTGACTGCCAAGCGGCTGAACCATTGAGGACCTTTGAGGTGCCTAACCCCGGAGGACGGTCCACTATTTTCTATGTGGCTAATGAACACCCGATCAGAGGGGACGATGATTGTAAACTCCCCGACGAACTGCATGACCCACTCGTCCCGATCACGGGACTGCCCGACATGACTGGTCGTGTAGCCAGAATGACCAGGAAACAAGGGGTCCCCTTTCGCCAGCTCTCCAGTCAGAAGGACATGTTCGAGAAGATGTGGAACCCACCAAACCTGGACCGGAGGTTGTTGCAAATCACCCGACACCCGGGATTAGGTTTCTCATTAGAGGATTCCTACGAAGCCGACGTTATATCGGTCTCGGCTCCGAGCGGCAGCAGCCTCATGGGCGCCCAAGGCCCACAGGAAGTGCAAGGTCGGCAGTACCTTAAGCCTTCAGTCGGTGAAGATCAGGACGAGGAGGTATTCTTATGGAAGCCGCCTCCCTGCAAGAACAAGGGGAAGGCCCCGTCCTCCTCTGAGGGAGCGGCCCCGAACGACTCCAGCGACGGGCCGTCATTGCCTTCATCGGACACTGATGTAAAAGGCAAAGAGGCAAGTCGAACTCCGGGCCTCCCTCGGTGCGACTCCGCCCTGTTTGCCATGTGCTATCAACAGCAGCGAGAAATCGAGATGCTGAAGGCTCGGTTGGCCGAAGTAACCGCACTCATATCTGACTTGATTGGGGGCATCTTCCGCCAGCAGAATATCGGCATGCACCTGCCCCGGGGGGCCTCCTCGAACATCCCTACGCACTGGAGAAAGAGACCAGAGGCGCAACTGTTTCCCCAGTCAGACGGCCGTCGACCGGAATCCCACATTACAAGAGAGAATGCGGAGGCCCTACTCCTTCCCGAGGAATAAAACCCGGGGATCTTCGAATGGGCTTGCTACTATGGCAAGGTTACCCTCCCAAGGCCCAAGAGGCCGCAAGATGCTCGCAGAAGTGGTGACCCTTTGTTCTGTCCGTACCACCAAATACTGGGTCACTCCATAGAAGACTGCTACGTCTTCAAGGACATTACTCAGGACTTAATTGAGAAAGATGAGCTCAGAATGGGAGATTACGTGGTAGCTCCACCACGCCCTCATGTTACAGGCAACCCCGAAAGAAATATCTACATGGTGTCAGTCCAGCACCAGATCTTTGAAGAGGTAGTGGAGAATGGGCAACCCCGGTCACCGGCAGAGAATCGGCCCCCGGTGTGGCAATCAATTACTTCGGTCCCGGCTGGAGCCGTCTATGATGACTACCAAGAAGACCCCGGAGAGGTTCTTTGTCTCCTTCGCACAAGAGAACCCCCCAGAGCCGCAACCTGCAAGCCTGGAACAGGGGGACATTAGCAAAGCCTCATTGCCCAATGAGGCGGAGCAGGGTGACATCTATGGTGTCCTCAAAACAAAAGACGGCGAAGATCAAGATTTCGTCAACTTATTGCCAGCACCGCCAGAAATTGAAGATGGAGGTCAGGCCACAGTAGATGAACTTATCGAAATTAACCTGGGCACGGAGGGCTACCCCAAGCCGACCTTTCTAAGTGCCCTTCTTCCTCTATAGGAGAGGGGACGGTATATCAAGTTGCTACAAGAGTTCCGGGACTGTTTTGCCTGGAATTATAAGGAGATGCCAGGCCTGAGTCCTAGCGTGACTCAACATGTTCTTGCCATCGACCCCAAGGTTGAGCCAGTGAAACAGTCTCCCCGGCGCATGAGACCGGAACTGATACACCAAATTTGTAAAGAAGTCGACAAGCTCATAGATGTCGATTTCGTAGCTGAGAACCAGTATACTACCTGGTTGGCCAACATTGTGCCAGTGAAGAAGAAGAATGGACAGATCAGGATTTGCGTGGATTTTCGCGATCTGAACAAAGCCTGCCCAAAAGATGACTTCCCGGTGCCTATCACTGAAGTGATGATTGACGCAACCACTGGCCACGAGGCCCTATCCTTCATGGACGGATCGTCCGGCTATAACCAAATCTGGATAGCTGAGCACGACCGAATTCATACGGCCTTCCGGTCGCCCAAAGGAATATTCCATTACAAAAGAATGCCCTTTGGCCTCAAAAACGCCGGGGCCACCTACCAACGGGCGATGACCAAAATATTTGACGAGCTACTATACAACAAAGTCGAATGCTACATTGACGACTTGGTAGTCAAGACAAAGAAAAGAGAAGATCACCTGAAGGACCTTAGAGTCGTCTTCGAGAGGCTCCGGCAGTACGAGCTGAAGATGAACCCGATGAAGTGTGCCTTCGGCGTCTCCAGCGGGAAGTTCCTCGGTTTCATTGTCCGATATAGAGGGATCGAGATCGACCCTTTCAAAATAAAAGCCATCCAGGAGCTGCCTCCTCCGAAGGATTTAGGAGAGCTAAGATCTTTGTAGGGCCGGCTGGCCTACATCCGAAGATTTATTTCCAATTTGTCGGGGCGCTGTCAGCCATTCCACAGATTGATGATGAAGAATGCACCTTTTAACTAGAACCAGGAATGCCAAAAGGCCTTCGATCAGCTGAAGGACTACTTAAGGACCCCGCCTGTGCTGGGGGCACCTGTTAAGGGGAGGCCGCTTATTCTATACATAGCCGCCACCGAATGCTCCCTGGGGCAATGCTCGCTCAGAATAATGATGAGGGAAGGAGCAGGCTCTCTATTATCTCAGCCGGAGGCTAGTGGGGGCAGAAGCAAAATACACCCCGATCGAGAAGGTCTGTCTTGCCCTGGTCTTCGCAGTCAAGAAGCTGAGGCATTACATGCTCTCCCATGAAGTGAGCCTGATCTCCAAGGCCGATCCAGTCAAACACATTCTCTCCCAGCCAGTCCTGAAGGGACGTCTCGGTAAATGGGTCGTGCTGCTAATGGAATTTGATATCACCTACGTGCCGCAGAAGGCCGTTAAGGGTCAAGCCGTGGCCGAATTCTTTGCAGCACATCCTGTGCCCGAAGATTCCCCATTGGCTACAGAGCTGCCCGAAGATGAAACGCTGGAGGTGGACCAAGTCCAACAGGTCGCTTGGCAGCTGCACTTCGATGGAGCTTCGAGAACAGAAACGGCCCCGCCGGACATACAAAAGTACGGGCAGGGGCCGGCATAGTCCTCAAATCCCCGAGGGAGAAGTATTGCATACATCTTGCTCCATCAATAAACCTTGCACAAATAATGAGGCGGAGTATGAGGCTCTGATTATTGGTCTCCAAGTTGCGTTGCAGATGGAGATTAGAATGCTGCAAGTATTTGGCGATTCGTTACTAGTCGTCAAGCAAGTCCAAGGGCAGTTTGATGTCCGAAAGCCTGAGCTGCTGCCTTACCATGCTAAAGCAAAGCGGCTCATGGAACAATTCTACCTTATTGAGATAGGCCATGTTGCCCGGGGAGAAAATGCACAAGCCGACGCACTGGCAAAACTGGCAAGCTCATTAGCAGTCCCGCCTGATGGATCTCTTAGCATCCGGGTGGTGAATCAGCGCCAGGTGCCTAGCATGATAGAAGAGCCAGAAGAAGAAGAACTGGAGGTCGCTGCAGCAGAAGCTGTCGGCCTACCGGACTGGAGGGATTCCCTCATGCAATGGTTTAAATACCAGCAATTGCCCAAGCAGAGAGAAGAAAAGATCAGGCTGATCAGAACAAAGGACTCTTATGAGGTCCGGAACGGGATCCTATTCCGAATTATGGCGGATGCCAAACGGAAAGTACTCCTGCGGTGCCTATCCACGGAAGAAGCTTGGAGGGTCATGAAAGAAGTCCACGCCGGAACAGCAGGTGCACACCAGGCGGGACCAAAGATGAAAATTGAAATAAAGAAGCTTGGCTACTACTGGCCAACCATGTTTGATGACTGCTGCAAGTACGCCAAGTCTTGTCAGAAATGCCAGGAGCATGCCACAGTACCCAGGAGGCCGCCCGTGCCGCTACATCCGACATTGCCCAGCTGGCCGTTCGCCCAGTGGGGAACAGACGTCGTGGGCCCACTACCCGCGTCATCCGCCGGGTGCAAATACATTTTGGCGGCAACTGATTACTTCTCCCGTTGGGCAGAAGCCGTTGCTTTGAGAGAAGTGACTGGTGAGATCGTCGCCAGATTCGTCCGCGCAACATCATATTCCGGTTTGGTACGCCAAATCGAATTATCTCAGACAATGGAAGTCACTTCCGCAACCAGAAAGTCTACCGGCTGGCCGAGAAGTACAAGATCGACTGGAGAATGTCAACCCCCTACAACCCACAAGCCAATGGTTTGGATGAAGCTTTCAACAAGACTCTTTGTACTCTCCTGTCCAAATTGTTAGTTCTAACAAGAGGGACTGGGAAGAGAAAATGTATGAGGCCCTGTGGGCGTATCGAACTGTATACAAAACTCCGACAGGTTGTTCACCCTTCTCTTTAGTGTACGGCTCAGAGGCACTTGTCCCCATTGAGCTGGAAATACCCTCCCTTCGGGTCGCAATCCAACACGGTCTAGTCCATGAAGAGCAAACAAATGTCGATTGAAGGCTCGAAGAGCTCTCCGACCTGGAGGGGAAGCGGCTTCACGCCTAGCAGAACATCCAGATCTATCAAGCTCGAATAGCTTGCGCTTTCGACAAGCTCGTCAAAGAGCGTGAATTCAAGAAAGGTGACCTCATTATGGTCAAAAGGAGGGAAGTCATGGCTTCCAACCCCAAGGGCAAGCTGAATGAAAATTGGCTTGGACCCTATGTAATCCAAAAGGTCTATGAAGGCGGGGCATATGTGATAGTCGATCATCGGGGGGAGGACCAGTTTTCACCCCTTAATGGTAGGCATCTAAGATTGTATCACGCTCCAATTCCTCCATTCAATGAATAATACATTTACCCGCCCCACGGTGGGCGGATTTACTTTCAATTGCTTGAATGGTTTGCTTGCCGCCTGTTACAGACCACAAGAGAAGCGACCAAAGGGAAAGCGCGCATACCAAAAAAAAGAGAAGAAAAAAAAAGAGAAGAAAAAAAAGAAAAGGAAAAGAAAGAGAAGGAAAAGAAAGACAAAAAAAGAAAAAGAAAAAGAAAAAAAGAAAAAAAAGAGGGAAGAAAAGAAAGAAAAGAAAAAAAAGAAAGAAAAGAGGAGGAGGATTCAGCCCCTCCAATAAACGAATCAACCCTGTCAGCCCTTGACATTTTTGTCGGCACTGACGAAAAATACCCCACCCAGACCTTTCATCCGAGATTGGGGAATCAACCCGTCTCCTTGCGTTGGCACTCACCCGTACCGACAAATATTCTAATAAACGAATCAACCCTGTCAACCCTTAACATTTTTGTCGGCACTGACGAAAAATACCCCACCCGGACCTTTCGTCCGAGATTGGGGCATCAACCCGTCTCCTTGCGTCGGCACTCACCCGTACCGACGAATATTCCAATAAACGAATCAACCCTGTCAGCCCTTGACATTCTGTCGGCACTGACGAAAAATACCCCACCCGGACCTTTCGTCCGAGATTAGGGCATCAACCCATCTCCTTGCGTTGGCACTCACCCGTGCCGATGAATATTCCAATAAATGAATCAACCCTATCAGCCCTTGACATTCTGTCGGCACTGACGAAGAATACCCCAACCAGACCTTTCGCCCGGGATCGGCGAATCAACCCTCCTCCTTGCGTTGGCGCTCACGCGTACCAACGAACACACCCAGAGACAAATAAACCACACCTGTCATCGGCACTCTGTCGGCGCAGATAAACAACCCTCTTTTGACCAAGACCTCCCTTCGGGGTCATTGAATGAACAAACTCTTCTCTCCGTCCCTTCGGGCGACGAACAACCCCTTCTGACCAATACCTCCCGTCCGAGTCGCCGGATGAACAAATTCTTCTCTCCGCCTCTCCAAGGTCGGATCAACCTACTTGGGTTAAACATACCGGTGACATCATTCGACTGAGTCGCTTTATGGACATGGTGGAGTGGTCCCCTCGCCCCCCTCTGGAAGGGGCGAGCACTCTCCTATGCTCATATGCGGATCTCATCAGGGTCTCCCCGAATAAACTGTTAACGTGAACTTGCGTTCCATCACATAGCAAGAAAAAAGAAAGGGAGGGAAGAAACCGTCCGACACCACACGCATACCATAGACACATGAAATAATTGCATTGTATTCTTTTCAGAAAAAATTACATTGGCCTCGGGGCATACCCCGGTGTGACATGCAAAGAAGGGAGTGGAAGGGGAATCGACGGCTATTCTAGCCCTCGGAAGATGTCCTCAAAAGGGAGGATCCTGACGCAAGGGAAGCTTATCATCTCACGCAGGCGGCCCTCCTGCGCCTTGAGGCGTTCCAATTCTATCGTCACAGAGGCCACGCCTGCCTCGGCAACGGCCAACTCTTCAGCCTCCTGGGCCTTAGCCGTCTCTGCCTTGACCAGGTCAGACTCCGCCTGGGTAAGCCAGCCTCGGAGTTTCTCTATCCAGCTCCCCAAGGCGTCAATGTCGGCATTGTACCTGTCCAAGGCTCCTTGATGTTGCTCTCGACTGTCTCTCCGAATAGCCAGCGCCTCCAGATACTCGTCCCTCTGGGCACCGATAGCTGTGAGCTCGGTCGGGGCTAGCGTCTCGAGGAATGCGTGATGGTTTACGTATTTAAAAAATAAGAGAACACGTCGTGACCATTCTTCCAGTGGGTAGCCCATCATTTGCAACGCCTTGGTCAGCTGCTCCACAATAGCTTTCGCGCCCTGGTATGTCAGAGACGGGTCGGCGATGACCATCAAGCGCAATACCAATAGGGTCTGGCGGACGGGCAGATCCGAGCTCACATGGCCGACAGAAGGGACGACTGGTGGGTCGAAGCTGACTTCGCTGTCCACAGCCGCCCACAGCTCTGTGTCGACCACGACCGAGCTACCCGGAAGGGCCACGGACGAAAGGAGGGGTCTCCCGGCCTCCAAAGATGACCCCTGACCAGCCACCGCCACAGGTGAGGGAGAGACCATAACGGAGACGTTCGGCGCCGCCATGATGAGCGACTGCTCCAGCTCCATAGACCGGGCAGGTCCCGAACCTGACAATGCCGCAACCTCCATCATAACTAGAGCCCCGACAGACAAAGTTGCTTCGGCCTCCGCCACCTCGGCTGGCGAAGTCTCTATGGCGGGCGGGTCCAGTGTCGCTCCCGGGAAGTCTTCATCTCCCCCTGCCTGGAATTCCTCCGAATGCTCGTGGAGGATCGCCAATATCTTCCCTAGAAGCCGGGCTTCCTAGGGTATCATCGGCGTCGGGATCGGTGGTAGTGGGATCACCAAATGCGGGACGGCTCCCATCTGTAGAAGAGACGTCAAGGACCCCACGTCCGGCCCCAGAAGCATCTTCAGCCTTTTAGCCACATGCACGCAGAAAGATGAGCTCCACCTAGGGACGGCTTTACGAGCCCGAGGCGCACGTGCTCCGTGGAGCGTTGTTGTCACCTGGCCATGTGTAGAGAAGTTAGCCGTTTGCCAAGTGGAATAAATCATTGAATCTTCAAGAAAGCCCAGCGTATTCCCCTGCTTACCTCGCCCGCCGGCACTATGCTGCTCTCCAGCGTTACCTCTCTCCGGGCAGCAACTTCAGAAATTGTCTCCTCCCGAGTCTCAACTTCGGGTACCACCGGCACTTGCACTTTGACCTATGGTGCTATCTCCCCCTCTTCTAGGGCTTCGGTGGCTGGGGTAGAGGTCTCCACGGCTCCTTCAGAAGCACGAGCCTGTATTGCCTCGAATAAATCAATAACTCCGAGCGAGAGCTCAGAATGAAAGAAGAGGAAACTATGCACTCACAGCCACTGCCGCTTCTTCCTGAAATGAGACCTTGGCAGTCGAAACGGCAACGCCGGAGCTCGCCACGACCTCCTCTCGCCGCACAGCCTTGGCCAAGGACGCCAATTCGTCCAAAGCCGCAGCAGCTGTCTCTCGCTTGATAGCTCCCGCCCCCGGAACTTGGATCTGTGCATCTTATGACGGGGCCTGTCCCTTTGAAAGCCAAAAACAATAAGATTCAAGAAGATTAGCCGAGGGCCTAAAGAAAGAAAACCTGAGTTAACAGGTTTGCGCTTACGGGCGCCTGCTTCACCAGGCTAAGAGACATAGACAGTATCGGGGCTTTCCAGGCAGGAACTTGAAGTAGGGGTTCTCCGGGGACACCCTCAATTGAGAGTACTTCGTAGGAGGAGTAGCCGTAGTCTACCTTCTCGCCCGACGAAGATCTAGGGCTGGTGGGCACCTCCTTTGCTAGCAAGGCAGCCCCCGCCTCAACATCCTGGGTCAGCAGTCGCGCCTTCCTTGACCGCCGCCCCTTCTTCCGATATATCTGCCCGAACCGGGATGCCTCCGGGGCCGCCTCCGGTTCTGGGACTGCCACATCAGCTCCTACATAAGCAAGGCAAAATCCAGATTCGGTCAGGCCCGCAAAATTTCGAGGAACGAAGAAAATTAAACGAATGACCGCTCGAGAAAGTGCTATACCTCCTTCGACTTCGGTAGCGGGAGCTGGGTCGAAGAAGGTCACTTCGACGGATTCTACCGCCTCGTGGGTCACAGGCGCGGGCCTCTTTACGACAGTTGAAACAAAAGGACACGGGTGTCACAAGGAGCATCCCTCTTAGCATCTCAACAAACTCTGAAGAGCCTCGAAGAGCAGAAGGGACCCAACCTACAGACCGACTCGGCTCGGCCTGAGCAGCTTCGAATTCCTCAAATGAGGAGATTACGGGTGCCGGGGGAGCGGTCGGCGTGGGTTTGGCGGCCTCGGTCTTTCTGTGTTTGGCCTCCCGCCGCCCAGCCGCCTTAGCAGCATCCACAGCCTTCTTCACGGGTGATTTCGCCCGGGACCTCTTCGCAGGCGGGGGCAGGGGGGTCGTGGTCGGAGCCGCTGGCACCTCCTCGAAGTAACCAGGTTTCCCTGCCTGCCGCGGGAGATTGCGATATGTCGCCAGTTGAGTGCTGTCGGGGTGATCTGTCAAAAAAAAGGGGAAAACAAAGGACCCGATCAACGTCCAATATTCAAGAAAGGTTAGCACTGAGGAACACAAGGGAAGGAAGAAAACACTAAGTACCGTGGGGGCCAGTGTACAGCCGTAACGTTATCAGCCAATAGATAAGGGACGATTCCTTGTCCCGACGAGCCACCTCTCGGACCAGCCAACATACGTCTTCAATTTTATGGCAGCGATCTGAGAGGGCAGCCAGGTCTGCATGGTTCTTGGCAGCCAGGTGACAAAAGAGGTTGAAATGGTCCATCCCCCATCCCTCGGCATAGTAGTAGGCGATGTGGAGGCGCTTGCCCAAGATGACCATGGCTGAATCTTCAATCTTCAACCCGTGCACTCGAAGGAGGACGTAGAGCCACGTGGTGTCCTTGTAATTCTCCGGGTTCCGCTCCTCCCTCCTCACAAATGTGCGATAGGGACACAGTGCATCCCTCTCGGGGCGCCAGGTCCTCGCCGGGGTGCCTTCTTCCTCCATGGGAATTAGATAGTTGATCAGTTCTAGGTGGTCACTCTCGATGTGGCAGAGGTCTCGCAAGGTCTTCTTGAAATCATCCTTTGCCACAGGAGGCAGTTTGGCCTGCGGCGCTGGCTTGGTCTCGCGAGCTGCCTTGCGCGCAACTATGTAGGCGGCAACTTCCTGTTCCTTTCCGCGCCTCAATCGGAGTAGGTGCTCCGGGTCAATATCCATTACCGGCACTGGCTGTCGGCTCAGAAACTTTCTCTCTGCCCCGTCCCAACAGTCGGTCCGACATAGTCGGTAAAAAGCTTTCCGGGCGTTCCACCACTTCACATATTCGGGGGTCACCCGTGGAACCCGACCCGGGGCTGGCACCCGGAAGCTGGCAGTGTCTGCCCGATGAAAGAAATCCCACCAGGTTCGGGCAGCTTCGGCGGTAGGACTCCCCCGGAGACTTCGCACTGATAATTCAAAGCGAGCACTGTGTGCCGGGATATGCTGGTCATATCCAAAATTCCTGCCGAAGCGAAAAGGATAATATGGCTCCAACAGCAAACTGTCCCCTTTGCGGAAGGCCAGCACATTGGGACGGATGGACAGCGCCCAGGCCCTGAGTTCCGGCTCCAATAGCGGGCGAACCACATTCTCCTGACTGATCGGGTGCACATACTTCTCCACTTGGTCGTCTCGGCACTCCCGGTTACTGTTTACTAATGGACTTGAGTGAGCGGCCAGGGTCCAAAATTGGATGGTGCCCGCAGCATCAAGGGGCACCGTCGTCAACTTGCCTCGAATGTCGTACAGTCGCATGGACATCGAGCTTGATGCCACACTCGCAAACTCCAACATCCGTGGAACCAATCCCCAGCCTTGAATGGTGTGCAGGGCGAATTCTGGGAATAAAGAACAGACCCACGCATTGAAAAAATGCAGTGGGAACACATACCGCGCTTGACGCGGGAACTGTTGGTAGCTGATGTCCCCGAGCGCTTTGTATATCAGACACAGCGTGGCCGGGCATAAAGACAGCTTGATACCCCAGGCCATCTGACAGGCATGGTAAATGGCGTCCGGGCGAATGACGGTCTCGTCCCTGTGGGGCATGGCGAACGAGCACAGCCAGTACGTCAGATACGCCGCGCAATGTGTCAATGGGTTGACTCCCATCGGGTTCGGCCCGCCGCGGCGCCCTTGAGAAGGGATCTTCACGTCAACCTTTGACTTTGCGCATTTCTTCTGGCCGGCAGCAATGCCAATGTTTGGGAACTCCTCATACTGCTTCAGCCCATCAAAGAAATACTACACCCAGAGGACCATGCGGACCCTTTTCCGATCCCCTCGGGGGGTTGCCTCCCGCCGTGCGACAGCTGATATAGTTCCCGGTACGCCTTCATAAGGTACCGGTATGAATAGCCCAGAGAATAGTAGCCATCTCCATTGGTTTCATCCTTGATCATATCCGGCGGACAGACTTCTTCGTAAGGCTCCCCGTCAATGGGCAAGCCACTGAGCTGACTGAGACTCCACAGGTCTAACGAAGTCTCACCCTCTGCGGTGTAAAAGGTGTTGGTCTCTGCATTCAACACCTCGATCATCCCGCAGCAAAGACCCCTGGAAATAGGGTAACTGTACCGGGAGGCGTACACACTGGGGTAGACGCCAGCCCGAATGAGGATCGGGGCATAGTTGAATAGCACATACTCTATGAATTCCACGGCCCCTTCCCGGAAGTTGTGCGCGTCTTTGAGCTTCAACTCTCCGAACCAACCCAGAGCCAGCTCATGCTTGAATCGGATGGCCAAGCAGTCTAGCAGAAAAGGTTCCTCTCTGTATCCCCACTTCAACGGAGCCAGGAACAGACCGAACTGGGGATGCTCACTTTGAACCCGCCCGGCAGATGTGTCCCACCGAGCAGGGATGAACTGAGGCGCCCGCACTAGTTTGTCCTCTGCCGGTAGCACGGCTTCGAACCCCAAGATGGGCATCCACTCCCGAGCTTCCCCCACTAAGTACATCGGGATGCTCCTCGAAACACTATAAAATAGGCTGTCTCGGGACTGCAGAATCGTCCGCTCAGCCTCTTTGACAACCCGAAAGTTCCGCCTCTCCTGGGGACTGAGGTGCTTCAGGAAGCGAACGAGATGCTTGTCCTTCGGGAAGTCCTTCTGGTACTCCCCCAGAGCCTGGTCAAAAGTCATGACGCCGTCAACCCGAGTAAGCCTGCGGTAATCCATTGTCTCGGTGTTTGAGCCCAACGATCCGGCCAGTGCCGCTATCTCGGTGTGCTCCCTGTCCAAGTCTTCTACGTTGAACCAAGTGACTGCTGGCACCGGAGGTGGGGGAACGTGCTCGGCACCGGAAGCAGCAGAATCTCTCGGGGCAGCCATTTCTCTGTAAAGGGCAAGATACCACAAGTCAGAACAAGGCATAAGTAAAGGAAAAAGAAAGGAAATTATAAAGGGGGCTACACTACAGTTGAATTAAAAGAATGCCAATAATTTCTGACAAAATTTCGGCAGAGTTTCCCCTAGGCTGGAGGCGTAAGGGAAAACATGGGTGCACGCCCACAAGGAGTGACGGCCCCAACAAAGTCACGGTGTGCCCAAGGCGACACCGGAGGTCCTCCAGTTGAAGAAGTCTTCTTTCCTCTCTTCAGCGGTACGCCCTCAGTGGCCCCAGCGGCACGCTCCCTGTGCCTCTTCCCAGCGGCACACCCCCTGGCGACACACCCTCAATGTGCCCAGCGGCATGCTCCCACAAGTGCCCAGCGGCACGCCTGTGTCCCCTAGCCCCAGCGGCACGCTCCCTGTGCCTCTTCCTAGAGGCACACCCCCTGGCGGCACACCCTCAATGTGCCCAGCGGCACGCCTGTGCCCCCTAATCCCAGCGGCACGCTTGTGCCCTCCCGTCAGCGGCATGCCCGTGCCCCGCCTCCCTAGCGGCACACCCCCTGGTGGCACACCCTCAATGTGCCTAGCGGCACGCTCCCACTAATGCCCAGCGGCACGCCTGTGCCCCCTAGTCCCAGCGGCACGCTTGTGCCCTCCCGTCAGTGGCACGCCCGTGCCCCGCCTCCCTAGCGGCACGCCCTGTGCAGCTCCCAGCGGCATGCCCCAACGCTCCACCCCACACCGAAGAGAATAAGGAGAAGAACAAAAAAAAGAGAAGAAGAGAGGGGGGTGAAGAAGAAGAGAAGGGGGGAGAGGAAGAGAACGACGGAGAGCCTAGGGCACCGTCGTCCCTCGAGAAGAAGAGAAAGAATGAGAAGAAGAAGAGAAAGGAAAGGAAGAGGAAAACGGAAGGGGAAGGGAAGAAGAGAGGAAGGAGAAGAGAAGAAGAGGGAGGGGAGAGGGGCACGGTGGCCTCACCCCAGGCACCGGTGACGACGGCGAACAGCGGTGGCGACAGAGAAGAGAGAAGGAGAGGAAGGGGGAGCGACGGTGGCGGTGGTGACCGAAGAGACAAAGGGAGAGGGAGGGAGAGAGAGAGTTTGAAAAGAGGGGGGGAGTTTCGAGCTCCCCTTTCCCCCTCTTTTTATAGCCGTCTAAAAAAGGGAGGAAAAAGGAGAAGAAAAAGAAAAAGGGGGAAACGAACGAACGGGAGGGGAAATAATAAAAAAAATGATGATGAAAATGAGAAGAAAAAAAGAAAGAGGAAAAAGAAAAAAAAAGAAGAAAAGGAGGGAATAAAAAAAAGAGAGAAAATGAGAAAAAAAAAGAGAGAAAAAAGAGGAAAAGAGAAAAAAGGAAGAATGAGTACATATGTATATATATATATAATAATAATAGTAGTAATAATAATAATAATATGACACATATATAATAGCAATACAATAAATATACGATAGAGATCACGATGTCCGCATCACGTGTCCTATGAACGTACGTCCAATAATGTACGTTAATTCCCCAGACACACCCGAGGGCACCGTCTGGCTCATCCTTCGCCCGCACTGCCCTCGGGTGGGGGACATTTGTGGACACATAAAATTGCACGTCCATATGTCCCGCTAAGCTCCACGTTAATGTCAAAGTCAAAGGAAGAAGACCCGGAGAGACTGGCCATCCAGGGCTCCGGGAAGATACTACCGCCCGGTAAATCCCCGCATTCGCACGGGCGCATTAAGAGACCAAGAGGTCACAGGATGTCCTCCTGAATTAACACACGGCTAGAGACCCTTCCTCAGGCCCTTGACGGTGAAGAAATATCCCAAAGAATGCATAGCTTAAAGTTACTTAAGCAAAAGCAAAGGCCCTCCAGCGGCACGGGCCCGAGGCCCTTCAGCGGCACGGCCATAAGCCCCAGCGGCACGGCCATAACCCCCAGCGGCACGTCCCTTCAGCCTTTCAGCGGCACGGCCATATGGCCCTCCAGCGGCACGGCCATCTAGCCCTCCAGCGGCACACTCCATATCATGTCTGAAGTCTGTACAGGCTCATGCATGCTCACAGTGCGAAGTCTGTACAGAGTTCTGGAAAACGCGAAGTCTATACATCCGAGCTCCAAGTCTGTACACTGGTTCGCTGCATCAAACGAAGTCTGTACATCCATCAGCCAAAGTCTATATGTTCGTGAAGTCTGTACATCCACCAGTTCAACTGCCAAAGTCTATACACTAGTGAAGTATGTACATCCACCAGTTCAACCGCCAAAGTCCGCACGTTGGTGAAGTCTGTACATCCGCCGGTTGAGCTTCCAAGTCTATACACCGGCCCCTGCAAGTCTATACATTGCAGTTGAGTTGAAGTCTGTACAGCCTTTGCTCTGCCAAAGTCTACACATTGGTGAAGTCTGTACATCCGCCGGTTGAGCTTCCATGTCTATACATCGGCCCCTACAAGTCTATACCTTACAGCTGAGTTGAAGTCTGTACAGCCTTTGCTTTGCCAAAGTCTATACATTGTGAACGCTCAAGTCTGTACATCGTCCAGTTGCCTTGCCAAAGTCTATACACTCATCTACCAAGTCTTGGCCCCTCCAGCGGCACAGGGCTTCATGGCTCCTTCAGCGGCAAGGCCTTTGGCCCTTCAGCGGCACGATCTGGGGAACCCCTCAACGGCACACTGCAACAAGCTGCCAGCGGCACAACGTTGAAGTCTGTACAGAGTTCGTACAAACACGAATTCTGTACACTCACAGTGCGAAGTCTGTACAGAGTCCATGCCCACGAAGTCTATACACTCACTCGCCAAGCCTGTCTCCCAGCGGCACGGGCCTCCTTGCCCTCAACGCTCTGCACCCTTTCCCCAGCGGTACAGCGCTGAAAGCCTCCCGACGGCATGCACCGGCAGAAGATACAATGGTCAATAGGCAGACCCATTGGCGCGTAGTCCAGCCACTTCAATGCCAGCTAGCGCCTATCTCCGTGTCACCTTCTGGCTGGAGGAGGGGAGATCTTCGCCTGACGAGGAAGATACCGAAGTCAACCTCGGATGGCAGTGCCATCATGAGGCGACCTCGTCAACCGGCCGCATATAAAAGGCCCCCCACAGACAGAAAGAAGGAGAGGATGGATTTCTGCTAGAGAGAGAAAAGAAACACAGAGAAAGAAGAGAGCATCTTCGTGCGAAGAGGCCCGTTCGAGGCAAGGAAGAAGAGAAGAAGAAGGTAGAGCAAATGTAGGAAGAAGAGAGGAGTGTTGCATGTAGCAGAGGGGGGAGGAATGGAGGACAGGGAATGGTTACCCTTCCTCGTTCCAGCCCTCTCTCCAACTCTTTTTTTTTATTCTTTGTTTTCTTCCCTCCGTTTGTTTAGGGATGCATTGTATGATGTGTGGTCTTCGGGCCATGATTCCCTTTTTTATCATCCTGAATCTTCCATGAATGAAATAGTGTTTGGTTCTGCTTCTTACTGCATTTGTCATCTTCTTCTCACCGGTCTCTTGTGGTTTTGTTTTCTCTTCCCTCAACCTCCCAACTCCCTGTTCTACTTGATTTCCCGTAGCGCTGGTTTATGCAGTCAATAGAGTATGGCCAGCTTCGTCCCTCTTCAATGGCTCTCCGTTGCACAACAACCCTTGATATCCCCTTCTATCTCGGGTCTGTGGGAGCCCATTCTCTTTGACACGTTGGAGTCACTCGATGCCAAGAGCATTCTCCTCTGCCCTCCTTCGGGACCAGTGGCATGCCCACACACCCTCAAGCTCCCAGCCTTTCTACCACTCAAGGCCCCCAACGGTACGCCTCTCCCACGTGGCCGTTTGGCGGTACATCCTTCCTTGAGTCTGCTTGGCGGCACACTCTCCTCAGGGCCATTCAGCGGTGCACCCCCTCTCTACTTGTCAGTGGTACACCCCCCTTTTCCTTGGCCGCTCAGCGGCACACCCTTGGACTGTCAGCCTGGCACTCCTTGATTGCCACTTCCCGGTGTACTCACAGTTTGCGTCAGTCTATTGGTTCCTCGCTCGATGTTTTCTCCGAGTTTCCTGAAGTTTCCCTAAAGGCGGCTGCTCCGGCACCCCCCTTAGCTGTTGGTTCATGCCACCCCTGTGGGCATGTTCCTTGTTATTCCTTTACCTCCCGGGTCAAGGGGAGGTGCTGCCGAATTTTCACCAGGAATAACAACAAATTTAAGAGATGAAAAGAAGCAGCAAACAGATGGACTAAGCAATGATAAAAACACCCTAGCCAACTAAAAGGACTATGCAAGATTCAAGGAACTGGACTGAACAAGACTTCAAGCATTGTATTGCTAAAATATGACTTGGGACTCAATCTCATGACAGGAGAATGAAAGCTTAACCATCTAAGATGCCTCATCTTGAACTGAACAAGGAATCCTCTCTTGAGTCCTGGCCCACCCCTTCAGCGACACAATCCGCTTGGTTTCGTTTGCTACTTTTCCCAGCGCTACACCCCGGCCTACCTCTTCCAGCGGTGTGCCCTAACCTTCTATCCTCCAGTGGTACGCTCCCCCTTGCTGTCTGAGCGGCACGCATCCTCCCAGCGTTCCATCAAGTCTATTCATCGCTGCATCATTCACGTTCAAAGTCTGTACATTGTCTTCTTGTTCATGCATTGCATCATTTGAATTGAAGTCTGTATAGCCTGTGCATGAAGTTTGCACACTGTCTGGTCGCACACACTTATAAGTCTATACATTGGCAGCTCTGCCTACGTTACACTCATAAGTCTATACATTCCTCATTGGCTTGCTTCATGCACCAAGTCTGCACATTCCACGCTAGCGAAGTCTGTCTAAGTCTGTACATTACTTCTTCATGCATTGCACGAAGTCTGCACATTGTGTGCTGCATGCTCATCAAGTCCATACACTGGCTAGTCTGCACAAGTGTGTAAGTCTATACATTGGCTGTCGAATGCTCTTCAAGTCTACACATCGCAGCATGCCTTCGTCTAAGTCTATACAGTGCATCATGGGCTTCAAAGCATTTCCAAGTCTATACACAACACCGCCTCATTCATCGTCTTGCAAAGTCCATACATCGCCGCTATGTGTGTGCATCGTTGAACAAGTCCATACATTCATTGTACCACTGGCCAAGTCTATACATTGTCCGTTGCATAACACGCAAGTCTACACATCGTGAGCATCTCGATGCCAAGTCTATACACTACATCGCTGGGCATGTCTATACATTGTCTATTGCATACAGCAAGTCTGTATAGTCCTCGTGGCTCGTTCACGCATCAGCTCCTCCAGCCCTTCCAGCGGTACGCTTCCAGTCCCCCAGTGGTACGCTCCACATTCTCCCAACGGTGTGCTCCCCTGGTGCCTCAGCGGTATGCTACGCCCTCTACCCTTCAGCGGTACGCCCATCTCCATTCTTCCAGCGGTACGCTCCTCAGCGGTACACCCTTCTTTACACTTTGAACCGCACACACCATTCATCTCTCAGCGGTACACCCTAGTCTTCATCATCTCCCCAACGAATACACACATGCATGCAATAAAAAGGGAGGGGGGCTATATGATAAAAGGAACGATGAATAGTAATAACAATAATGAGATAAAAGGGGTGGTCCCAACCAGGATAACAACAAGGGAAGATAATATCAAAGAAAGGGTAATGTCAATAAACAAACGATAATAACAAGCGTCGACGACCATCGTGAATACGACAATATGGCAGCAGTCTATCCTTCCTGGATTCCGAATCCAGGGATATTAATGATGCCCCTGTAAGCCGGAAGTCAGTCTTGGGAGTTCTCTCTCTTGTCATGGTGACCGCCCGGCCTTACTTCGGGTCGATAATTCATCAGGGTCCTCTCCCTCGTCGGGATCTGATTTGCCTCCCTGCATTAAAATTGCCGTCCCTCGGCAAACATTTGTACGGATTCGTCCCCCGGGTTATCATCTCGTTTTCCGTGTGAACTTGTGTCCAAACATGAAATGGTCCATCAGTGACCGACATGACCCGAGTACTCAGGCCCCCACCTCGGGCTCACCGCATGACCCGACGGGTGTTTCCTTCTTGCATTAATCAGTATTTCTTTCGACTGTGGAGCCCTTATTTCTGGCAATTAATCAAGGGTATTCCCCTCTCCGAGGGGATGTAAATAACGTTGTGACCTTTATGGCACAATGGGTCTCAGTCCCGACCCGAACCACACAATCGCCTGATTGAGTCAGATCGAGCGCACCATGGGCTCTCCGGAGCCCGAACAAATCGTCACTTTGTGACTGGCACGCCCTCGCACTTAATAAAACAAATAAACGGATAAACGAATAGAACGAAGATCTCTCGAAATTAAGTGCGTCCACAATGTTCAATCATATAAAGGCTTGAAACCTCTTATAGAACCAACATATGCAAACCAAGCATTAAGACCATGTAACCGTTGCCATTTGCCATCTCAAACATACATAGATTATAGGAGCATGAGCAATCAACCACAAGTTTAGTTATCATCACTTAATCACACATTAAGTTTAGTTATCATCAAAACCATAACTTAATAATCACAACAATCATCAAAACCATAACTCAACAAGTTGCTGGAAGGCGGAAGTAGCATCGACCTTAGTTGCTGGAAATCCAAAGTAGCATCGACCTTAGTTGCTGGAAGGCCGAAGTAGCATCGACCTTAGTTGTTGGAAAGCCAAAGTAGCATCGACCTTAGATGCTGGAAGGCCGAAGTAGCATCGATCTTAGTGCCTCAAACTAAGATATGCATTGACCAAATCTATCAATGAGCTGACTTCCAATTTGATCAGTAGCGTTAACCTTCATTGACTAGCGTTGACCAGCGTTGACTTTTCAAGAAATATTTTCACTTCTTCATGGGCCAATCAACACATTAAAAATGCCATTAGCAACAGTATTATCAACCATATGTATGGCTCCTAGTTCAAGCATCATTAAAACATATTTAAGGAATTAAACCATAGCCACAGGGACACAACATTCTCCCCCTTTTTGATGATGACAATTACTATGAGTCATAAATAATCAACAAATGGCATTCATTGGCATGAAGACCTCATACACATGATCATGCACATGTTACTAGCTTGCGATCACACACACGCTTACTCTCCCCCTTTGACAACATCAAAAAGTAATGGGATGGAAGCTTGTAGCTAGAGGGCAAATGAATGGTTGGTAAAGAGTGGGTTGCAGAAAAGTCAATCTAAAATAACATTCATTAGCCAAGCTAGTAGTTTTCAGATTCTTCTGCACTAAGAACTCCCATGATCAATCGCTATTATCTGCATGGTTTAAGAGAAATACAAGTAGAGTTGGAATTAATTTTTAGGTAGATGTAATAGAAATAAACCAAGTTTACAAAGTCATATCCAAGTTTAGCTCCTTGAAACTTACTCAATTAAAATCAGTAACTCACTGAGGAGTGACCATTGAGGGGTATTGAAAATAAACAAGATGAACATAGCTGAGCTTACATCAGGAATACAGCAATATGTCTGACCTTTGGTTAGGTTCACTCTTTATTTTGGCTCATCATACTTTTGTTTGGACAGTCAAGTTTAGTCTACACCTTTTTGCGTAAGGATGGACGTTGATTAGACGCCCTCACCCCTAGTTACTCAGTGAGACTAACTATTCTGTCTCATTTTGAACAGAGATAGCAATAGCACTTCATGACATAGGTTGATCCTCATTTCTTTGATGAAGGACCTAGTTTCTCTGTGCATACAGCCATTTGCTCTATCATGAGCATTGATAAAAATTTTGACATGTGTTGTCCTTTAGAAAATTTCAGACTATGCAATGTTTAAGGACAATACTTCAGCAAGGTTGCTCAACCACGGTTGCTAGTGATCTCAAATTTTCTGATTCCTAGAGATTGCACAGGGACACAGCATCTTGTAGAAGATGGTTGAGGTCTATTAAACCTCAAGAGTTTATCTACCAAACTCTTAAAATGTAGTTGACCTAAACCATTAGAATTATTCGAGGTCAATCAAAGAGCCTTCTTGCAAGAAGATTCCTATAAAGGATTTGCTCAATTGTAATGAATAAATGAGTAGATTGACAATATTCTGAATCACGGGTAGTTCAAAGAGAGGCAATTTGCAATGAGCAGAGAGTTTTTGGTTGACTTGTAAAAAATATATAAAACTGATGGACTGTCACAAATGTAATTCCCAAAATTTGACAGATGCTCCCCCTGAGAGTATGCAGGACAATAGATCTTTTTGGAATTTTCAAAAAGAGTGATATGTTGTGCACTCAGAATGTCTCCCCCTATATGCATGCAATGTATGAGAACTCTGAATGCAACAAATATCCAGGGATTCAAATGAGGTATCCACAAAAATGTCTAGACTCTTCTACATGATACCTTGACCCTTGGTACCTAGCGGAGAACATAGGTCCTCAGACCACCTCACGCATAGTGAGTGCTTTCAGGCAAGCACAACATGCCTTTCCACAACTCAGCAATTTATATACCATGGTCAAACAAAGACTTGCAAAGCAACCCATCACCATGCAATGCTTTATGAACATGCAGTTGACTAGTTACAGTAAAATGCAATATGAACAATAATCACTTTGATTATTCATGAGAGTGTAAACTGGTATCAACAAGATAAAGTCAGATATGCATGTGATTTTTGTTTATTGCAGTCCAAAGACAGTTAAACTCCCCTTATGCCAGTTCAGCAGATAATTTCAAAAAACATGTACTTATAGTCATTATGCTAGGAACACAGTGAGAGAGTTAATCAACCAATTCAAACCTGTTTTGATTGAGGTCTATATAGACCCAACTCCCTTCTTAGAGTAGAAAACCTGTCTGTGCATAATGGCTTGGTGAAGATGTCTGCAACCTGATTTTTTGATTGGACAAAATGCAGCTCAAAGTTTTTCTTGAAAACTTCATCTCTAATAAAGTGATGCCTGATATCTATGTGCTTGGTCCTAGAGTGCAGGACTGGATTTTTAGCAAGACTTATAGCACTAGTGTTATCACATAAGATAGGGACACATCCAAGATACACTAAGAAATCCTGGAGTTGATGTTTAATCCATAACACTTGGGTGCCACAACTCCCTGCAGCTACATATTCTGCCTCTGCAGTAGAGAGTGCAACCGAGTGTTATTTCTTGGAAGCCCAAGAGACTAAACATCCACCCAAGAATTGGCAATAGCCACCAGTGCTCTCACGATCCAGTTTGCATCTTGCATAGTCAGCATCTGAATAAGCAATGAGAGAAAATTCACAAGATGCCGGATACCACAATCCCAAGTCTTGAGTGATAGCAAGGTATCTGAAGATACGTTTGATAGCAGTCAAGTGAGATTCTCTAGGACTAGCTTGGAATCTAGCACATAGGCAAACATTAAACTAGATGTCTAGTCTAGATGCGGTTAAATAGAGTAATGATCCAATCATACCTCTATAGTTCTTTGCATCCACCAACTATCCTTTCTTATCTGCATCCAGTGATGTAGTTGTTCCCATAGGAGTTGAGATAGATTTACAATTTGTCATATCAAACCTTTTCAGCAACTCCTTCACATACTTGGCTTGATTTATAAAATATCCTTCATCACTCTGACAAATCTACAAGCCAAGAAAAAATTTAAGCTCACCCATTAGGCTTATCTCAAACTCACTGGTCATAAGGTCAACAAAATCCTCACACATTTTGGGATTTGTAGAACTAAACACAATATCATCAACATAGATTTCAACTAACAAGATATCTTTACCTTGTCTTTTTGTGAAGAGGGTTTGGTCCACATTACCTCTAATGTAGCCTTTTTCAGTGAGGAACGAGCTTAGTCTATCATACCAAGCTCGGGGTGCTTGCTTCAGACCATAGAGAGCCCTGTCCAGCTTGAATACATAATCTTCATGATAAGAACATTCAAAACCGGGGGGTTGTTCAACAAAAACCTCTTCTTTTATCAAGCCATTTAGAAAGGCACTCTTTACATCCATTTGTTGCAGTTTTATTTTATGAGCATAAGCAAAAGCAAGCAAAATTCTAATTGCTTCTAATCTGGCTATAGGGGCAAAAGACTCTTCAAAATCAATTCCAAATTCTTGAGCATACCCCTGAGCCACTAATCTAGCTTTATTCCTAAGTATGGTTCCATCTTCACTAAGCTTGTTCCTAAAAACCCATTTAGTACCTATGACAGTTTTTGATGAGGGTCTAGGAACTAGATGCCACACATTATTTCTTTGAAACTGGTTTAATTCTTCTTGCATGGAATTTATCCAGTTCTCATCTTTCAAAGCTTCTTCAATGTTCTTTGGTTCAATTTAGTAGACAAGAGCAAGTTGTTCTAGTTCATCAATAATTTTGAAATGTGACCTAGTTCTAGGTGGATCTTGTAAGCTTCCTATGATATTTTCTAGCGGATGATCTTTAAGCACTCTAATATCCATAGGATTGTTACCTGCACCTGTACCCGTGACCGTTGTATTGCTTGGATCTACCACATCATCATTTCTTTTTATCTCCTCCTGTGAAGGGTCATTCTTTTCCTTGGTGTTTATGAACTCCTCATCATCATCATTTTTCCTGTTACATTTATCATCATAAGTTTCATCAAATATAACATGAGGTGACTCTTCCACAGTTAGACTTTTGAGATTATAGACCCTATAAGCCCTAGACCTATTAGAGTATCTAAGAAATATACCTTCTTCACTCTTGAGCTCAAATTTGTCTAAATCTCTTTTGTCATTGTTATGAACAAAATATTTTGAACCAAATACTTTCATGTGAGAGAGAGATGACTTCTTACCTTTGAATAGCTCATAAGGTGTCATCTTAGTGAATGGCCTTACCATTGATCGGTTGATAATATAGCATGTAGTGTTCACTACTTCTGTCCAAAACCTCTTTGGTAGTTGCTTTTCAGCAAGCATGGTCCTGGCCATTTCTATGAGAGTTCTATTTCTTCTCTCAACCACCCCATTTTGTTCAGGGGTTCTTGGTGATGATAACATATGATTTATCCCTTCAGTCCTGCAAAGATTATCAAAATCAGCATTTTCAAACTCGCGACCATGATCTAAAAGTATGTTAGAAATTTTAAACTTACCATCTTGCTTCACCTTCATGTAGAGCGCCTGAAACTCACCAAAAGCATCATTTTTATGCACAAGAGGAAACACCCATGTGAACCTAGAGAAATCATCTACTAAGACATACCCATATCTCCTTCCACTTAAGCTAGTGGTTCTTGTTGGACCGAACAAGTCCATATGGATTAGTTCAAGCGATTTGGATGATAGGCTTACAGTTCTACTGGAGAAAGATTTTCTAGTTTATTTTTCTAGGGTGCATGCCTCACAGATTTTGTCATTTTGTTTGAATTTGAGTTCAGGCAGTCCTTTCACCATACAATGTTTCAAGAGTTTGTGTAGAACATTATAGCTAGCATGTCCTAGTCTACGATGCCACAGACATGCAAGTTCAGATTGAGGTACAGCAAGACAAAGATTCAAATGAGCTGGATCATCTAAGTCAATTATGTACACATTGTTGACTCTTTTTTCAGAAAACCTTTTTTCATTGGAGTTTTGTTTCAAAATTTTACATTCAAAAGAGTTAAACACTACTCTATGTCCTTTATCAGACAATTGACTTATACTCAAAAGATTATATTCCAACCCTTCAACCAACAAGACATTTTTAATGGAATTGGAGGGATTTTCGCAAACTTTACCTGAACTGATGATTTTCCCTTTATTGTTCCCTCCAAAGGTTACATACCCACCTTCTTTTTCCACCAAGAGATAAAACTTTGTTCTGTCCCCAGTCATGTGTCTTGAACAGCCACTATTAAGATACCATTTGTTGTGCACGGCTACAAGACACTCCTGCACGGGAAATCAAGTAACAATGTTTGGAACCCAAGGACAATTGGGTCCCAATAAACCTTTCATTTCAGCAAAGCAAGAAAAAATAGATTTAAGAATCCAAATTTTCTTCTCATTTTTTATTTTCTTACTTGATGAAGAGTTTCTGTTTTCAGTTTTCAGTTTTTTACCCTGTTTAGGTACCCTGTTACCCTTTCGCTTTTGGTAGAAGTTTGGAAAGGGGTGATTCTGGTTCCTATTGTTTGTCATTGGCTTATAGAAGGTATAGTGGTTCATAGGGTAATAGATTGGATCAGGTCTGTTTGTGTATGACTGCACCGACCTATGATAGGGCCAACCATATGACTGCATCGACCTATGAAACGGCCAACCATTTGACTGCATCAACCTATAGGAGTGTGTGCGTTGATGCATGAAGGGGTTTCTATCTTTCTGACTATTGGAATACTAGGGATGCCTTGACCCTTGCTGAGGATGATATAGACCAGCATTCCCCCTTTAACCACCTCTAACCTTGGTGTAAACTGGCTTAACCTTTGATTTCTGGTGGTTCGGCTGGGATTTCTAAGAAGAATTTTTAGGTTTTTCAAGATTTTTCTTTATGGGTTCTCCCACCTTTTCTTTTCCTTTGTTTTGAGCAGGTTTGGTGTTTGAACATGAGACACCTGCAGAAGATACAAAAGTGACGATTTTCAAACTAATTTTCCTTTTATTTGTGGGATTAAAACCCAACCCTTCTTTGTTGAAGTTTATTTTAGTACCTAGCAAAGCATCTAGGTTATCTCTTCCATCTACAAACTTCTCCAAAGAATTTTGTTTATCTTTCAACTCTTTTTGAAGTTTTTCAGAATCTTGAAGTAGCTTAGAGTTGACTTGTTTTATAGCTTCATATTTTTCATTGCTCAAATTTTTATCTTTTTCATAACTTTCCATTTTTCTTTTCAGATCATCAATTTCATCCCTCAGATTTTCGTTTTCAACTTTCAGATCTCTCATTTCATTTCTCCCTTGTTCCATGTCTTCTATCATTTTCTTTAAATCTTCGATTTCAGATGCTAGTGAAGTAGTTTTATCATCTAAGCTTTGATCATGCACAGTTGAATTGATTTTATTTTTTAAGGCCTTGTTTTCCTTTCTATACATGTCATATTTTTCCATAAGCTCAATATACGCTTCCTCCCAGTCAGTGATTGTAAAATGCTCAACAGGGGAACGTACCTCAGATTGTTCATCCCCATTTTCCATGAGGCAGATGTCTTTTGTTTCATCTTCTGAGAAGCTTGTTCCATCTTCCTCCTCTTCCTCATCACTCCATGTGCATACCATGGCTTTGTTTTTCTTCTTCTTGCCTTTCTCCTTCTGAAGGCTTTCTTCACTTTTTTAGGACATTCACTTCGGATATGCCCTGGTTTGCTACAAAAATAACAAATAACTCTGTCAGATTTGTTTAAGTTTTTAGGTTTAGATTTGTACACTTTCTTTACCTGAGGCTTCCATTTTCTAAAGCCTTTACCTTCATTTTTAAAAAAATTTCTGAACCTGCGAGTGAGCATAGTCACTTGATCCTCATCTTGCTCACTGCAAGAGGTGTCACCTTCCTCGGAAGTGGCTTAAGTGCTTGGTCTAGCTTTCAGAGCAAGGGCTTTCTTTGTGGATGCATGTGTGTGTGCAACATGATTTTTCTTTTTCAGATTTTTGATGCAAATTGATTTTCTTTGTGGATGCATGTGTGTGTGCAACATGATTTTTCTTTTTCAGATTTACATTTGATGTGCTGGCTATGTTTGAACTGTGCACAAAAGATGTATAAACTTTATTTCCAAACTTCTTTTTGTTCACTAGATTATAGCCCTACCCTTCCCTTTGAAAATTCACTTTTATCCTCAACAATTTATCCAACTTTTCTTGACCATTTACAAATCTAGACAGCGAATCATTCAAGTCAAGAATTTCATATTGAAGAGATGAAATTTGTAATTCAGAGTTGGTAAGTTCTTCTTCACAAGTAGAAAGACTAACATTCAACATGACATTGGTAGTCTTAAGGCATTCTACTTCTTGCCTAAGTTCATCCACATTTTCACATTCTCTAACAACCACAGATTTTCCTTTTTCAAGAATCAACAATCTTTCAGAAATGGCCTTGTTCAATTCCTTCAGTTTCTCATTTCTTTAACAAGCTTTTCATCATGAATCAGTTCATTTATCAAGGTTCTATCATCGGCCATTGAATTCAATTTTGCAGTCATCTCCTTGTTTTCATTTCTTAAGGAACATATTTGATCTTTGTGAAATTCAATGTCAAACACATGAGCCTCAATCATTTCCTCTAGATGCAAGCATTTTTTACAAGAGGAATTACACTTATTTTATTCGGCATCCTTTTTCAATTTTTTGTTTTCAGATTTTAGCTTCTTGTATTTTACAGCAAGATCATCATATGCAATCAACAAATCTTCAAAGCTAACTTCATCTTCATTATCAGAATCAGAATTTACCTTTGAGCTTGATTCAATTTACTGATCACTCCCTTGATCGCTCGTACCTGCCACAAAGCATTGGTCTTCATGCTCTTCCCGGACTTTCGTTAAGCCATCCAAGATATCCTTTGCGGACCTACAATGGGACACAAAAGGAAACTGATTAGAATTGACTGCAGCAGTGAACAGCTTTAAAACCAACTGATTTTGATCATGTTTATGCTTATGATTTTTAGCCCAGACAGCTTTGTCTTTAGGCAATTCATAGAGACCACAAGAGACAAGCTTCCATAGGTTAGGGTCGTATGAATTGACTAGACTGAACATTCTTCCTAACCACAAATCGAAATTGCCACCATCAAACACCGGTGGAGAATTTAAAGTGTACATAATGGTAGTCATTGATCTGGATCACTCTAGATCGTTAGATCTATGAAATTAGAGCCTTGGCTCTGATACCAATTGAAGTCCCGCGATCAATAACACCCAAGAGGGGGGTGAATTGGGTGTTTACAAATTTTAAGGAAACTTTTGGCTTTTTGAAATATGTGATAAACACTAATTAGGAAGTTGAAAGTTGTTAAATAAATTCTCTCAATCTCTCTGTTCCCACACGAGCATGTAACGAAATAAAACAATCAAACCACACACATGCACAACCCAAACCCCAATGCACAGCGATTTTAAGGTGGTTCGGATGCAACGACGACAATCCTACGTCCACCCCTCACCAAACTCGGTGAGACTTCACTCGGGGATAAATCCTCAAACAGAGACGACGCTCCAAACACACACGCAGGACGACACCTGCCCACACACACACGGGGACGCACCCCAACACACACACACACACACACGGAGACGAGGTCTCCAACACGATCCAACAGTTGGATCAACAAGACACACACACGCTGCGACAAATGCAGCAATCCACACACTAAGACAATCGGATCTAAGTAGATCCACACACACACGTAGATCTAGGAAGACCTACGCACACACGAATCAAATATGACACACACACACACACGACCACGGATCCAACAACAATCCACACACACATAAGTTTTCACAGTTTATGATGAAACACAAATTTGAAACTCAAAGCACAAGACACCAAAATAAATAAACCACAGTTTAGAATGCTCCTTATTTAGGCTCCCCCTAGGTGTATGATGTAGATCTTGCGTTGATTCCTTCTTTGCTTGAATAGCTTCAAACTAAGCTCGAATGGACCTTGAGAAGCTTTATCCTTTCACCTTGAGCACCCTCTTCTTGAATCTGTGCTTGCTTGATTGCTTCTTTTCTTCTTTCTCCTTGGATAGCCTTTCCTTGATCTTCCTTGAAAGCTTGCTTGCCTCTTCACTTGAATGGAAGTATATTGACTTCAGAGTTACCTTGAATGTGTTGAGGGAGGATGGAGATCTTACTGCATGAAGTACTATTCACGGAGCTACAATACTCTCTCCTTTCACCTTGGATAGCCTCCCCCTTGATCTCCCTTGAAGCCCTCTTGGTTGGTTAGGATTATGACTCTAATAGGATGTTTTATAACCCTTGGAAGGTCTATGGACAAGCCCTAGACCAGATCCACAAATTCTTGAGGGTTTGGTGGCTTTGGGATTAAACAATATCAAGAGGAAGGGCTTTCCTCGAAGTGACAAAAAGTCAACAAAGATGGGCAGATCGGGGCTAGCGATCGACCGCTACTGAGAAACCATGTAGAAATTTGATCCCTGGAATTTCGGTTGACCGCTACTAACTTGCAGTCGACCGCCACTGAGAATCATGCAGACAGTGGGTTGCTGGCAGGGGCGGTCGACTGCCCCTGAGCTGGTGGTCGACCGCCAGCTGGGCAGATCCCTGGGATTCTCGGTTCAATCCGTTAACCCGTTAGCTCAACCGCTTAACTCCTTTAGCAGCCCATTCTCATCTGTGGCATCGACTTTGACAGTCTTGAAGGTGTCAACTGCGTCTTTGACCTTGGGTTCTCTTTGCTATGCTTCTTTGTGCATCGACCGTGGCTATGTAAGGTGTTGACTGGAATGACCTAGTCCTACAAAGTTGAAGTGTTAGCCCAATGAAATACATCCAAATAACAATGACTTTAAGTAGATGTTTATTTCATACATTTGAGTTCTAGGGAATGCATTAGACCATTTGAGCATTTCTAAATTTGAGTATCTGACCGCGCAGGTCTATCCGCGGGCGAGGGCGCACGATGGCCAGAAGGGTTTCATGTTTAATGTGCATGAATGAGGTGTATATATGAGATACACAAGGTGAGATCGATGCTAAGATAAGGTAAGAGTCTCACCAATGGTTCTTGACAGTAAATGACATATACCACCTTGTTTTGGATTGTAGAGGAGTCGAGTTTTGGTTCACCAGGTGACTGCCATGAGTTTGATCTTGCATGCAAGATAGTCAGGGTTAATGCCATGCTTGTTGACATTAAAGAGGTTATGAAACCTCTTGCCTCTTGTAAAATCAACATATGCAAACCAAGGATCAAGACCATGTAACCGTTGCCATTTGCCATCTCAACCATACATAGATAACAAGAGCATGAGCAATCAACCACAAGTTTAGTTATCGTCGGTTAATCACACATTAAGTTTAGTTATCATCAAAACCATAACTTAACAATCACAATAATCATCAAAACCATAACTCAACAATCTCCCCCTTTTTGATGATGACCAACTTAGTGATGATGACAAACTTAATGATGATACAACAGAATGGCACATATATTCTCCTCCCCTTGTCACACACAATCATCAATTTTTCTCCCCCTTTGACATAATCAAAAAGCGGGATAATGCAGATCTTTCTGCCCCTGTGACATGATCAACAATATCAACAAGCTAGAAGAAGCCAAATTAGGAAGAACAAGCTTATCTCCCTTTGAAACAGCAATAGCCCATCTTATCAAATCAGAAGAAGCAAGGGCAAATCATGGACGAACAAATCAACATGATTCCAATCAGATGAGATGAATTGGTGATTAGTCTCACAAGTCAATATGATACCATCCAAAGCAAATACAGTCAAGCATGTATAGATACCAATTGAAGGTGGTGATTGGCCTCAAGGATATGAACCAGTGGAGGAAGATGTGCACAGGATGAGGTGTTCAGCATGATAGCATTCAAAATCTAGATCCCATGTCAGATTTTCACAACAAACAAGAGCAGGAGGGCATATCAAAAGGATTTTCTTTGATTTTCAAATTTTATGATTTTTGTATTTTGGTTTGAAATGCATGAAACTATGTATATACAGATGATGACTCATGAAGTGCACACAATGCAACCAAACAGTTACATATAAACATACATGCAATCTCCCTCGTACATATATAAGAAGGGAATGGGTATAAGAAAGATGCAAGAGAGTCATGCTAACCAGAATGCACATGTGTAGCACATGGGAGATTGTGCAATCATATAGGAGATTCATGCAGTTGCTAAAGCAGTCAATCAATTTTCTGAATACATAATGAATCAAATTTTCAGATGTGTAAGTGAGTAACATGAAAAATGATGGTTATAATTTGGATATTCATATTTTCAAATTAACACAAGGAGACATTTTACAGACTGCACTTCTATTTTGAGAACAGCGTATTGGAGGCTACGCTCTACCACAATGAGTTTTCACCAACATTTTTAACTGAACCAATATCACATGATAGTCAGAATTTTTCAAGAGTGGTCAGGTTCTAATAATTCCTTTTTACACGAGTAGACGCATGGAGCTCATGCCAGAATCCCCGGTTACTCAGAATATTGAACCATTTCACCTCATTTTGAACAGAGATACTAGTCAACACTTTTCAGATATGAACCACATCACGTCTCAGGTGACATGTGCCCAGTTTACTCAGTGAGACCGAGTATTGCTCTATCTTTCTTTTTCATTCATTATTTTTCAAAAAAGATAGGCAGGTAGCTTTTTCCTCAACTGTCTCTTCAACATACATGCAGCAAGTTTAACATCTCAAGAGTGTTGAAAAGAAATTTATATATCATTATCTTTAACACTCATTTTCACATTTTGTGCATGAAGTGTGCGAATTTGATTCAGCATGTATATCGAAAATATCATGAATACATAGCAGTGCAACTCCCCCTAAATAGATGCACTTATGAAATATAAACTCCCCAAGAGTGTACGACATGAAACACTCCAATAATGACTCAAATGCATCATTATTTATCAAGAAGACATAAGGCCATAGAAATGCCAATGGATGGGGGTGAATAGCATATAATATCAAGCAAGCATGCAGAGGGAATGTATGCAACATGCAATGCAAACATGCAACTGATACCAATCAAATGGATATCAATTGAATGAACTGAATGCAGCTAATGCATTAGTTCTAATGCAATGCAACCTTTGATCATATAATAATGAAATGCAACATGCCAAGATAGAATGCAATGTGGTGCAAAACTTTTGATACCAAATGAATGAACTAACTTCAGCTAATGCATGAATTGTAATGCATGCAACCTATGCCTAGATGAGCATGTGATGCAAGATGCAAATACAGCATAGGAGGGCTTGATCTTAAAAACCATGAGGCAAATTTGACATTGGAATATTCACATTATATAAATGTGTCAACAACATTTTCATGATATGGCCTTTATGAATAAGGGTGCATAAATGATCAAAATTAAGTAATGTAACCCAATTTGCAGAATTGTTCAACAACAGATATTCAAAGGTCATTCACAAGTGTTGAAATGAGAATTCATTCAAAAGCCAAATATTTGAATCATTTGATCGGAAACATATTTTCAATTTAAAGAACTCAGCTCGAGGATTCATTCATAACTCCACCAATCATAATTTTCAGGATCTGGTACAAGGCGGAGATTTTAGTCTAAAGACCCAATTCAACGCATAGGGAATACTTCCAAGTGGATATAATCCACTCTTCTATGGACCTGACTGCGCAGGTCGATCCGCGGGCGAGGGTGCACGATGGCCAGAAGGGTTTCATGTTTAATGTGCATGAATGAGGTGTATATATGAGATACACAAGGTGAGATCGATGCTAAGATAAGGTAAGAGTCTCACTAATGGTTCTTGACAGTAAATGACATATACCACCTGTTTTGGATTGTAGAGGAGCAAAGTTTTGGTTCACCAGGTGACTGCCATGAGTTTGATCCTTCATGCAAGATAGTTAGGGTTAATGCCATGCTTGTTGACATTAAAGAGGTTATGAAACCTATTGTCTCTTGTAAAACCAATATATGTAAACCAAGGATCAAGACCATGTAACCGTTGCCATTTACCATCTCAACCATACATAGATAACAAGAGCATGAGCAATCAACCATAAGTTTAGTTATCATCGGTTAATCACACATTAAGATTAGTTATCATCAAAATCATAACTTAACAATCACAATAATCATCAAAACCATAACTCAACACCGACTTCCTGAGCCGAGTGGCATATGTGCACAGACTTCAGTTTTCATTGAAGGAAAACATGCACAGACCTTCTTGGCAGTATTGCAAATGTGCACCGACTTCATTTCAACATTAGCATAGACTTGAAATGTGCACAGACCTTGTAGTTCAATATGTGCATGGACTTCGCTATGTTGAAAGTAAAATGTGCATTGACTTTACTTCATTGAAAGCAGAATGTGCACAGACCCTGTAGCGTTGAAAGCTAGATGTGCACTGACATTGTTTGCCAAAAGCCAAAAGGTGCACTGATGGAGGCATCACCCACGACTCCCTCTGGCTCGGGTCATCCACACACCCCGGAGTTGTTTGAACTCGGGCTTCACTCTATGTGGGACCAATTATCCATTTTGAGCTTTCTATTTGAGTCATTTGATATATTTTCCCTTTTATTTGAGTCATTTCCCTAGGTCTTTGATTTATTTTCCTAAGTTTGAGTGTCATTAGGTTGATTAGATTAGCTATTGGGCCCAATTCAGTGGGCTAGGCCCAGGGGTGCCCCCCCACCCCCTTGGTTTTTTGTCATTGTATCAAAAGTCATGGGCTTATTGTAAAATATGGGTTGTGTAAATATAGGACCCCATTCCCCCCATTTTATGTCAATGAAATTACCATTTCTTTGAGTTCAAAATTCAAAATTCTTAGTGGAGAGAATCCATTAGTGGGTGTGAAGCCCTAGGGTGAGAATCCCTCTCTTTTCCACCACCTCCCACTTCCCTAGGTGCACTCATTACCCCTCCACCAACTTCCACCAAATCTCTTCCCTCCCTAGGAGAATCTTGGTCTTCCCAACACAATCCTCCCTCTTCCCCATGCAATCTTCCAACTCCCAAGGGAAGATTGGAATTATTTTCCCTCCACTCCCTCATCCTCCAAACATTGGACCACCCCAAATAGGGAAATCACCATCCCTCTCCCTCTCCCTCTCCCTCCTAGTCCCAAATTCGTATCTCTCTCTCACCACCTGCTAGACCACCTTCCTGCCCCCATTCTCCCCCTCACTCACCTTGGTTTGCCCCCTCCAAGACCCCCTAATAGCCTAGGGTTGCTTCCACACCCATCCACCCTCTTTCCCCTCCCATTTACCTCATCTCCCACCTCCTATCTCCAACCAGCACTTCTCAGTTCGCAGGCAGCAGAGTACCAAAATCTTGAAGATCTGGCCACGACATCATCCCAGCATTTCTGGAGGCCCAAGTGGTACCTTTGGACGTGTCTCCCTATCTTCTTCGCGACGGTGGTGGTCTCATCCCGTTCTGAGTTCGTGGTTGCCCGGAGGAGCCGATCTTCCCAGACTGCGCATATGCTTCATGCCAGTCAACCTGAAGCGAGTTACAGAGCCTCACACAGCCAACCCCTTGAAGATCTGGAGGCAGAGCTTGGCTGAGATCATCTACAACGAGTCTACTTCCAGTATCAAGAAGCGGAACCCCGTTCGGCATCCGGAGCTGTGACTTCTCATTTTTCTCCCCCAAGTGCGATGTTGTGTCCCCTCTGGGGCTGAACTGACCCCTGTCTACTGTCTGGGTTCTCCATTCCTACTCTGATGTGTTCTAGGATTCCTGTGGGTCTCATCTCGAAGAGGACTCGTCAACGATTCCAGCGACTCTGACCACGCTTGATTCAGAGATCGGAAGTGCTTGTGGCGGCCTATTCTTTCAGCTGCTGTCGCACCGTAGCCGTCCAGACCAGAACTTAGGGTCTCTGTTCGCGGCCCTTCTCTGACCAGCACCGTCAACTAGGAAATTCCATAAAAATTGGACGTCAACCTGATCAAGCCCCAAAGATTTTCCCTCTGGTCTCATCAAAAACAAAATTCGGGAGTGGCTGCAGCAGCATCAACTTCAACTATCTGTCCCCTGTTCCAGAAAGCAGGCAGAACTGGCGTCGTCCTTCCGTTCGGCTTCTATTTAAGTTTCTTCCCCTCTCCGCCTGGCCGGCTTAAAGCCCCTCCCTGCGGGAGGTAGTGTTTAAATGTATGAGTGATCCCCCCTCCTCTTGTTCCACCCCCTTGCATGGGGAGTAGTGTTGTAAATCTTTAAAACAGGTTCAAGCTACTCCGGTGCAGCGTGTGGGGAACCCACGCATCCCCGCTCGCCCACGTCTCCGAGCGGGACCGGTTTCCTCAAACTAGTCGAGTAAGTGTTCTAACCTTGCTTCCCTTAGTGCTTGTCCTTTCAATATTAGTTCATAAGCTCCGCTGGTCCGTGAGAGTGAGCCCCCGGTCCGCAAGCTCCATTGCTTCGAGTGGCCGCCGTGGAAGAGAGTGTGACCCGTGCCCTCAGCACCCGAGTCGGCCCCATTAAATTGGGCCTCCATACCCTTGGGAGAACCCTTGACCTTGCTGGCCCTCTACCAGCAAGGGCCCAGCCCTCACAACCTCCACTCGGTATCATCGAGTTACCCCGGGACTTGGGTGAGTGTCGGGTGAGTGGCCGCCAATACCGGTCCGTTTCGGTTACGACTTGTGCTTGCTTGTTTAGGTCCAAGGGTGTGTCACATCAATTGGTATCCGAACAAGTTTAGACTTGTCTCTATCAAGCCTAAGTCCTAGGACCATTGCATTGAGTCAACCATCCGTCAAGTCTTTCCCCTCCCTTGCATGTCCACTCGTAGTGGAGCCATGTATCGACCCGATCCATCCTCTTCGGTTCCCCCCGTGGATCCCAATCCCCAACTCAATCAAGATGCCCGTAGGGAGGAACCCCAAGGTCAAATGGACCGGGTGGATGCCACCCATGCCACCATCCTTGCCCAACAAGAGTCCCTTTCCACTCGGCTTGCTCGGCTAGAAGAGCATGAGCCCCACCCAAGGAACAATGGTCCAAGAGTCCACCCTCCACATGCTGAAATTGATAGGGAGGATAGGGATGTTGACCCCTACCATGACTATGAGAGGCCTCGTCACCACCAACCTAATGAAAGGCATCCACGGGACGACCACCCAAGGAATAATGGTCCAAGAGCCCACCCTCCACATGCTGAAATTGATAGGGAAGATAGGAATGTTGACCCCTACCATGACTATGAGAGGTATCGCCACCACCAACATAATGAAAGGCATCCACGGGACGACCCAGACGACCCTCTCTTAAGGATGATCAAGGTAGAAGTCCCAAACTTTGACGGTTCCCATGAACCAAGTGCCTACTTAAAATGAGAGACCGCCATGAACCAATACTTTGAATGGTACCCTATGTCCGACCCAAGGAGAGTGAGGTTGTCCAAGATGCACCTCACCAAATTAGCCAAGACTTATTGGCTAAACCAAGAGGGGTTAAGGAGGGTTAGGCGGGAAGAGCCTATTGACACTTGGGAAGGTATGAAGAACCAACTTAGAAGTAAGTACCTACCCCTATCCTACCACCAAATGCTCTTAGACGAGTGGCAAAGTCTCACCCAAGAAGGGAAGACCGTGGTTGAATACATTGAGAAATTTGACTCCTATCTTTTGAAGTGTGGAGTTCATGAGGACTCGGCCGTCACCTTGTCCCGATTTAGGAATGGGCTCCAAAACCACATCAAGAGGGAACTTTTCATGAGAGATGTCGAGAATCTTGAACAAGCCTACCAAATAGCTCGGGATGTTGAATGATTCTCTAGAATCCCTAGGTTTGCACCTCTCCGACCGACCGATCCCAAAAGCATGGGGCCCCGAACCACCCCAGCCCCCCCTATGATGGCCCCTAGCCCAAGTGGGAATGCCCCATTACGGCCTTACTATCCCCCTCCCACCATCACTCCAACCAAGGTCGCCCCTAGCCACCCTCCTCCATGGAGGGAAGAGAGTTCCAAGGGCCCAAATATAGGAGGGACCACCCTGAGTTGTAGGCGCCAACAATGTTATAGATGTCAAGGATTTGGGTACTTCGCGGGGCAATGCCCATCCAAGGGGTTGTCTAGTTTGCTAGTAGAGGAAGAAGCTCCCCCACCCCAAGGAGAACTTGAGAGCACTATTAAGGTCCATGAAGTCTCACTAGATTGGGAAGAGGAGTACGAGGCCTAATACCATGAGTCAGGTCTAGACCACACCATGACATCTACCGACTCCCATCTAGGAGTGAATAGGTGTACCCTTACCAAACCCCAAGAGGAGGACTGATGTCGAACCTCAATCTTTCACACCTTTGTTAAGTTAGGGGGTCATGTGAGAAAAGTGATCTTAGATAGTGGGAGTTGTGTCAATGCCGTGTCTCCTGACACTGTTAAGCTCCTTGGGCTGACTATCACTCCCCACCCAAGTCCCTACCGGGTCTCATGGATCAACAACAACTCCATCCCGGTCAACACTCGCTGCCTAGTGCCCCTCACCTTCTCCTCCTACCATGGCCAAATATGGTGTGATGTTATCCCCATGGAAGTAGGAAGCATCCTACTAGGGAGACATTGGCTTTATGATGTAGATGCCACTATTTTGGGTAGGACCAACACATGTACCTTTGAGCATGAGGGAAAGACTATCTGTCTTAATTCCTCCCCACCACGTCCCATGCCTAAGAGGGACACACTCTCTCAAGGACATCACCCCACCACACCACAGGCCTCGGGGAACTCCACCCCTCCAACACAATCCCTTACCCAAAATTCTAACCAAGGTGAGACATCGGGGTTGACCAAGGGTCTTCATCTCATCACCAAGAGAGAGCTTGAGGAGAAAATTACTCAAGGGGTACCTTTATGTGCGGTGGTCATTTGTCTAGGAGAGCCTACTCCCTCCAACCCCCATCCCATAGAAGTCCGGCATCTCCTATAAGAATTACATGATGTGTTCCCGAAGGAACTCCCGGGCCAACTCCTTCCCATCCCTGATGTGCAGCATGCAATTGATCTAGTTCCGGGAGCCACCCTTCCCAACCTTCCTCATTATCGCCTCAATCTCACGGAACATGCCGAGCTTCGGAGGCAAATAGAGGAGCTCATTAGGAAGGGTTTCATCCGCATTAGCAAAAGTCCATGTGCCGTACCGGCCCTTCTCACTCCCAAGAAGGATGGATCATGGCGGATGTGTGTGGATAGCCGTGCCATTAATAAGATCACCGTCAAGTATAGGTTCCCCATCCCCAGGCTTGATGACATGCTTGACACGCTAGCTGGAGCCACTATTTTCTCCAAGATTGACCTTAAGAGTGGCTATCACCAAGTTAGGATTAGGCCCGGAGATGAGTGGAAAACGGCCTTAAAAACCAAGGACGGCCTTTATGAGTGGTTAGTCATGCCATTTTGGCTTTCAAATGTCCCAAGTACTTTCATGCGTCTTATGACGGAGGTCCTTAGGCGTTCATTGGGGTCTTTCTAGTGGTCTATTTTGATGATATTCTCATCTATAATCAGTCCCAAGAGGCCCATCTTGACCACCTTAGGCAAGTTTGCACCGTCCTTCGACATGAGAGCCTATTTGGCAACCTAGGGAAGTGTCACTTTATGACCACATCTATCACCTTCTTGGGATTTATGGTGTCTACCAAGGGTGTCTCCATGGACCCTAAGAAGGTCTAAGCTATTCTTGATTGGCCGGAACCCCACACCCCTCATGAGGTCCAAAGTTTCCATGGGTTGGCCACATTCTATAGAAGGTTTATTCGAGGATTTAGCACCATCACCACCCCTATCACTGATTGTCTCAAAAAGGGGACTTTTGTGTGGACCAAATCGGCCTCCAAAGCCTTCCAAGAGCTTAAGGGGAAGATGACCCAAGCCCCGGTCCTATGCCTACCCAATTTTTCTAAAGTCTTTGAAGTCACATGTGATGCATCCGGGATAGGAATAGGAGGGATCCTTAGTCAAGACGGTCATCCAGTGGCCTTCTTCAGTGAGAAGCTCTATGAAGCTAGGACACGGTACTCTACTTATGACAAAGAGTTCTATGCCGTGGTTCAGTCCCTCCAACATTGGAGGCACTATTTGTTGCCCAAAGAATTTGTCATCTTCTCCGATCATGAGGTCCTCAAATATCTCAACTCCCAACAAAAGTTGAATGCCTAACATACCCGTTGGGTAGAGTACATCCAATCCTACACCTTTGTCATCAAACACAAGGCGGGAAGTGAGAACCGAGTGGCGGATGCTCTTAGTAGGAGGGTCTCTTTGTTGTCCACTATCCAAGTAGAGGTTACTGGGTTTGAGAGGCTCAAGGATGAGTACTCTGGCTGCCCTGACTTTGGGCACATCTATACCACCTTGAGCACCCATTCTAGTGGGGAACATGAGAGCTTTATCTTGGAGGATGGGTTTCTCTTCAAGGGGCCAAAGCTTTGCATACCACGGACCTCACTCCGTGATTTCTTGGTTTGGGAGTTACATGCAGGGGGACTAGCTGGTCATTTTGGGGTTCATAAAACCATCGCTCTAGTTGAGGGTCAATTCTTTTAGCCAAGTCTCAAGAGAGACGTGGCCAAGATAGTGGCCCAATGTTGTACATGTGCTTCAGCCAAACAGGTGAAGCAAAATACCGACCTTTATACCCCTCTCCCCATCCCAGACCGTCCATGGCAAGACTTAAGCATGGACTTTTTATTAGGCCTACCCAGGACTCAAAGGAAACATGATTCGATCTTTGTTATAGTTGACCGATTCTCTAAGATGGCCCACTTCATACCATGCTCCAAAACCTTCGATGCCTCCTGTGTAGCCCGATTGTTCTTTGATGAGGTTGTTCACCTCCATGGGTTACCCAAGACCATAGTCTCTGATAGGGATGTCAAGTTCATCAGCTACTTTTGAAAGACCCTTTGGCACTTGATGAGTACCCTCCTCCAATTCTCCATGGCCTACCACCCTCAAACTGATGGCCAAACCGAAGTTGTCAATCGGAGTCTAGGGAACCTCCTTAGGTGTCTTGTTGAGGATCATCCGGAGAATTGGGATCTCACTCTACCTCAGGCTGAATTTGCATATAACGACTCTGTTAACAAGTCCATAGGGATGAGTCCATTCGAGATTTTACATGGGTACAAGCCAAGAAAACCCTCTGACCTCATTCCCCTTCCCCAGCATGCTAGAGTGTCTATTTCGGCTGAGTCATTTGCCCAACACATTAGGGAGTTGCATGAAGAAATTCGCAAGCACATCAGCAAGAAGAATGAGACTTATAAGAGGCAGGCTGACACTCATCGGTGCCACCAAGAATTCCATGTGGGTGACTTTGTGATGGTGAGGACGGAGAGGCTCTCCCCGGGAGCCACCTCCAAATTGAGGCCTCGTGGGGCTGGTCCCTTCCAGGTTCTGAGACACATTGGCACTAATGCCAATGAGTTAGATCTTCCCGAGGAGTACAGAGTAAGCCCCACATTCAACGTGTCCGACCTAGTGCCATATAAGGGTCCCATGGTGGTACCAAGTGAAGATATTGAGCCTACTCCCCCCATTGAGAGAGCACCCACCCATGAGAAGAGTCCACTAGCCCGGAGAGCCCAGCGTGAGTGAATTGTGCGAATATTGGATGAACAAGTCACTGCCACCAAGAGCAAGGTGTACGAGCGCTATCTCGTCAGGTGGAAGGATCGGCCTCCTTTGGAGGATTCATGGGTGAGTCGGGAAGATCTCTAGCGGCTGGATCCCGACCTTCTGGAGCAGTATCACAGCTGGATGGACCCCTACTCGACGGAGTCGAGCTCTTCGCAGCCCAGGGGATTTGATGGAGGCATCACCCACGACTCCCTCTGGCTCGGGTCTTCCACACACCCCAGAGTTGTTTGAACTCGGGCTTCACTCTATGTGGGCCCAATTATCCATTTTGAGCTTTCTATTTGAGTCATTTGCTGTATTTTCACTTTTATTTGAGTCATTTCCCTAGGTCTTTGATTTATTTTCCTAAATTTGAGCATCATTAGGTTGATTAGATTAGTTATTGGGCCCAATTCAGTGGGCTAGGCCCAGGGGCGCCCCCCCCCCCTTGGTTATTTGTCATTGTACCAAAAGTCATGGGCTTATTGTAAAATGTGGGTTGTGTATATATAGGACCCCATTCCCCCCATTTTATGTCAATGAAATTGCCATTTCTTTGAGTTCAAAATTCAAATTTTTTAGTGGAGAGAATCCATTAGTGGGTGTGAAGCCCTAGGGTGAGAATCTGTCACGCCCCGAGCGCGGAAGATACCCGGAGATGCGCGACGAGTTTATATCAATCATGTCAATCAGAGTGGTCGTGTATTTGACACAAAGACAGAGATGCGCAAAATAGCAAGATAACCCAATCCTTTATTTCATAATGGATAGACTATTACAAATCCAATACTCTGTTAATAAAAAGAGGAAAAGAATACATAGTTGACTCAAGAAAATTATAGAGACAACTTGACAAACCTTGTAGAAGCTCTATCACTTTCACTCTTGACCATTCCCATCCGATTGACTTCCATCGTCGTCGGACTTACCTGAAAAGTACAAAGGGACAAACGGAATGAGCGAACGCTCAGTAGGAAATTATATCTCAAGTACTAGCAAGGGGTTTAAGTAATTACATCTTTCATGAATGTAATAAAGTTATGCATGCTCGCATAAAATGACAAGATAGAGAGAATGTAATATCAAGAGAATAAGATGGACTAATCATGATCTTTCAACAAGATAACAAGGGTATTCAAGATATTTAAGCAAGTACGTTTAACAAGTCATGTCAAGAACTTTGGCTATCATGTATCAAGCAAGCAAGTAGTTACCCTTTTTCGGGCCACGCATTTCATGTCAAGTCAAGTACGATTCAAGTACAAGATTTATGTGGAATGTACAATCAAGCAAGTCAAGTACTCGGTATAATGCCAGATACCTTATCATTTTAACTCCCATGGGCACAAGTACTTTCGGGTGCTCCCCCCAGGACCAGATCGGGCCCTGTATGCGCAGGCATTTATCATGTATTTTTGACATCCACTCTTGTTTATATAGCCAATATAGAATTTCAATAATCAAGCTTGTAGACATGTATGACAACTTGGATAGAATAGAGTCCAAAATATGACAAAGGACATAGATTGATAATATCGGTATAATCACGATATCGATAAAACTAGGTAGAATATGGTTCCCTTAACTTAGGTACCATGACAAATCAGTATGGACATTCTTTATATAGAATTGAGGTCCACATGAACAGTATATCAAAGTAAGATACCCTCATTCTTATCATAGAATTGAGGTTTACAAGAATGACATGATATAGCATGATATCATCATCCCATTAAGAATTTTCTTATGATATACTCTTTGTATAAACATAAGGGCCGGTATACCATGTTTCTTTAGATTGACATGGCAAGGATCGTGTACTGGGTTTTTAGGGTACAACCAGCTCAGTCGGCCTTGAGGGAATCCAAGGCTACGAGGAGTCTTACGGAGGTCTCTATGACTAACTCGCTAGTCCAAAGGAACGGAATGTCCAATGGAGAGCTTGTATGTCAATGAGAGTTGAGTGTGATCGATGAAACAACATGAAACGTGGGACTATACTCACGGAGTGGAGAATAGTGCCGATATATATATATATATTATAATATATGAGACCATCGGTTAATAGAACAAGGACAAAAATCAGTTTAAAGAAAATAACGACTTAGGTCAAGTCGTTTCTTAAGTAATTAACGCCTAATAGAAGGGCGTTTACATATATTTCCTTTTTGCAGAATTTTCAATAATTCAGTAATTTATATAAAACACGCCCTGGACATGGGCGTTTCTTCAAGAGTTGACGATTTCACCAGAAGGCGTCTCATTATTTACATGTCTGTCAGAATATAATTCATTTTCAGGATTTATATAAAACACGCCCTTGAAAGGGGCGTTACTGTTTAATTCTATTTTTCAGAGTATATATATATTTCAAGAATTTACAGAGAACGCGCCCTAGAAAGGGGCGTTTCTTTTTAATTTACGCCCTGTCGTGGGGCGTTAACAAATATAAAACGACCATGTCAAGGTCGTGAATTCAAGGAATTTACAAGATTTCAGGAAATAGAATTTCAAGAGACAGGAGGCATGGTCATGACAAGAAAATTAACAGGAATTCACAGGTAGAGTTATGCAAGATATTAGAATCGATATCTCATATTTATTGAATTTTAAACAGGATCAATTATTAATTACATGCGATTTTCATGGAAATAACGCATGTGTACAGGGCGTTTATTTTGAATTAACGACCACTGTGATGGTCGTTTCTTTTAAAGTAGCGCCCTATTCAAGGGCGTTTCGTGAAAAATTTTACAGAAAACGTATTAAAACTATATGCAACTGTATATATATATCATGCATGGTGCTTCTTGTATTATTTTTAGTTTGGGCTACGAGACTTGAGAAGATCCTACCTTAATAATGGATTTGAAGATGACCGTGAGGGGTTTGACTAGCAGAGGATGATGCTCGGTTAGGCTCCTGAAGACCACGGCTATTGGTTGATGGAAGAAGACGATGGCTTTGATTGTAGAAGAAGAACTGCAATTATCCTGTAAGAAAATAAAGAAACTGTATCAGTTTCTTTGTGATCTGAACATCATACGAAGGTAAATAATTTTTACCCAGATGAAGAACTATGCTTCTTCAGAACGTAGGGGCTTCTTAACCTGTAACAGAAGAAGATGAAGAACTGTTAGTTCTTCATGTAACAGACGTAGGGATTTAAGGAAGATAAGAAGGAATGCTCCTCTTGCGTACCTCTGCAGACGAACGAATCAAATAGGTTTAGGGTTTACATGAATGAGAGTTTTTATAGGATTTTGGGTGTCCTAGTAGGGTTGGTGATTGTGTGGAAGTAATACTTCTATGATAGAGTCATTACCACGTTTGAACTCTTTCTAATGCTTATCACTTACCCTGGATAAGTTCTGGGTTCGAACGGTTCACGAATGGAATTAACGCCTTAGGTCAGGGCGTCCATTCTTGAATTGACGACCTTGTTCAGGTCGTTTATTAAGAAACGTCTTGGATAAGGGCGTTCCTTGTTTTTGAAACACGACCAAGATATGGGCGTTTCTTTTACTTGCCTATTTGGTCGCGTGAGAGTTGATGACCACACGTGTGGGCGTCCTTTCTGTAGTCACGCCGTTTGTAGAGGCGGATATTTTTTAAATTAATGCCTTACTCAGAGGCGTTATTTGTAACTTGTTTTATTTTGTCCAATTAACCCTATTCTTATTATCTGTATTACTTCTGTAATATATATGTTTTTAATTTTACTTCAAATATTCATTTATCAGGGTTGCTACACCCTCCCCACTTAAAAAGAATTTGGTCCCCAAATTCAATTGCATATTATGTATATACGCGGAGAGTGTAGAGTATATACCTCTTAGAATAACTCGGGAAATCGTTTCTTCATAGATTCCTCGGTCTCCCATGTCGCTTCGTGTTCAGGATTCTTATTCCATTGCACCTTGAGCATGGGAATAACCTTATTCCTTAGAGCTCGTATTTCTCGATCTAAGATCTTCATAGGCTTCTGTTCATAGGTGAGATCTTTCTGGATCACCAGATCTCCATGTTCAATAATATGAGATGGATCGTGCACATACTTCTTCAACATAGATATGTGAAACACATTATGCACGTCGGACAATTGAGGAGGTAACGCGATGCGATAAGCAACCTCGCCAACTCTTTCAAGTACCTCAAATGGTCCGATGAATCTTGGCGTAAGCTTGCCCTTAACACCAAATCTTCGTATGCCACGTCCAGGCGATATCTTGAGAAATACATGATCTCCGATTTGGAATTCAAGATCTCTCCTTCTTGTATCAGCATAAGCCTTTTGTCTCGTCTGAGCAACTTGCAATCTTTCTCGGATTACTCGTATCTTCTCAGTTGTATCCCTTACCATGTCTGGACCTAACAGTTGTTTCTCCCCAACTTCGTTCCAGCATAAGGGTGATCGGCAACTCCTTCCATATAAAGCTTCGAAAGGTGCCATTTGGATACTAGCTTGGTAGCTATTATTATATGCAAATTCAATTAATGGCAAGTGGTCATGCCAGCTTCCTCCAAAGTCAATGATGCATGCTCTAAGCATATCTTCAACAACTTGATTAGCTCTTTCGGTCTGACCATCCGTTTGTGGGTGGAAAGCTGTACTAAAGTTGAGCCTTGTTCCCAACGAATGTTGTAATCCTTTCCAAAAATGAGAAGTAAAACGGGGATCCCTGTCAGACACGATTGAGACAGGAATTCCATGTATCCTGACTATTTCCTTGATGTACAGTGCAGCTAGCACATCAATTGACCATCGGCTTTTTATTGGCAAGAAATGTGCCGATTTAGTTAATCGGTCAATGATAACCCAGATTCCATCATGTCCTCCTTTCGATTTAGATAAACCCATGATGAAGTCCATACCAATATCCTCCCATTTCCACTTAGGAATATCTAGAGGATGAAGTTTTCCAGCAGGCTTTTGGTGTTCCGCCTTGACCTGTTGGCAAGTGAGACAGTGTGATACATAGTCCGCTATTTCCCTTTTCATGTTGGGCCACCAAAAGTTCCTCTTTGCATCCTGGTACATTTTGGTTGATCCTGGATGAATAGTGTACCTTGATCGGTGAGCTTCATCTAAGATCTTATTCTTTAATTCCGGACAGTCAGGTATACAAGTTCTACCTTTGAATAATAATCTTCCATCAGAAGTTAGTTGGAAATCAGATTGTCCCTCTAATCTTCCTTTGATTTCCACTAATATAGGATCATCATTCTGAAGTGCTTGTATCTCAGATAATAAATCTGACTGTATGCTTACATGAGATAATGTAATAAATTTGGATTCCGTGTCCAAGCTTATATTCAGCTCGGAGAATTGTTCAAGTAACCTCCATTCTTGTATCATACAATTGGCTATCATTGCTCTCGGCTTTCGACTAAGGGCATCAGCAACATAATTACCCTTTCCGGGATGGTATTGAATATTGAAGTCGAAGTCCTTGAGATATTCTAGCCAGCGTCTTTGTCTCATGTTTAGCTCCTTTTGTGAAAATAGATATTTGAGACTTTTGTGATCGGAGTATACAGTAAACTGCACTCCATATAAGTAGTGTCTCCATATCTTTAGGGCAAATACCACCGCGGCCAGTTCTAAGTCATGGACGGGGTAATTCTCCTCATGCTTCTTCAGTTGACGTGAAGAGTATGCTATGACCTTTCCTTGTTGCATTAGGACACATCCAAGGCCAATGCCAGAAGCATCTGTGTAGACCTCGAATTTCTCTCCTTCTATTGGTAGAGCTAACACCGGAGCTGTAGTGAGGTGATCCTTGAGAGTTTGGAAACTTCTTTCACATTCCTCACTCCATTCATATCGGATCTCCTTACGAGTTAATCTTGTAAGTGGTACGGCGATCTTAGAGAAATCTTTGATGAATCGTCGATAATAGCCTGCGAGACCTAAGAAACTTCTGATCTCGCTTGCATTAGTGGGTCTTTCCCAATTTCTCACAGCTTCAACTTTTGACGGATCTACTGATAATCCATCTTTTGATATGACATGTCCGAGAAAAGCTACTTCTTCAAGCCAGAATTCACACTTGCTGAGTTTTGCATATAATTGATTTGTCCTCAAGACTTGCAATGCAATCCTCAAATGCTCTTCATGTTCTTCCTTAGTCTTGGAATATATCAATATATCATCAATGAAGACTACTATGAATTGATCCAAGTAAGGCCTGAATATGCTATTCATTAACTGCATAAAGGCAGCAGGGGCATTTGTTAGTCTAAAAGGCATAACAACAAATTCATAATGGCCATACCTGCTTCTGAATGCAGTCTTGTGAATGTCATCATCCTTGATTCTTAATTGATGATATCCCGACCAGAGATCAATCTTGGAAAAGTATTTGGATCCTGAAATCTGATCAAATAATTCATCGATTCTCGGCAGTGGATACTTGTTCTTGATAGTAAGATGATTCAACTGTCGATAGTCGATACACAATCTCATGGATCCATCCTTCTTCTTTACAAATAAGACTGGTGCTCCCCACGGGGAAGTACTTGGTCTAATAAACCCTTTTCGGATTAGTTCCATCAACTGCTCCTTCAACTCCTTGAGTTCAGTAGGGGACATTCTATATGGTGCCTTTGAAACACGACCAGCACCAGGGACTAAGTCAATGGTGAAGGCCACTTCTCTTTGAGGGGGTAATCCCGGCAAATCTTCCGAAAATACGTCTGGAAATTCTCGCACTACCTGAATGTCTTCTATCTTGGTTTCCTTAGCTTCTTTAACAGTGACAAAAGCAAGGAAGGATACACATCCTTTCCTGACGAGCTTGCTTGCTCGAAGAGCCGAAATAAGAGGGGATTTGCTCCGACTCTTGGGGCGAGTAAAGACTAATTCTGGAAAATCTTTGAAAGCAATTCGGCTATTGCGGCAATCAACCGTTGCCTGGTATTTGGATAACCAGTCCGCTCCCAGTATAACATCATACTCCTTTAGATCGAGGCATATGAGATCTATAGGTAAATTCCTACCTTGAACCATTACCTCACAGTTTTGGTAGTGATGAGTAATATCATTTTCACTTCCCAGAGGAGTAGTTAGAACTATTTTTATCCATTCTGGTTCTAACGGTAACGGGTCGGCAAACTTCTTAGAAATAAAGGAATGTGATGCACCCGTATCAAATAAAACATAAGCACTTCTGGAACAAATTTTTAATGTACCTTCCACTAATCTGCCTTCTTCTTCAGGTTCGGTCTCCTGGATTGCATGAAGACGAGCATTCTTTGTCACCAGGCGTTTACCATCGCCGGCTTGGTCATTCATTAATGGACACTCGGGAATCCGATGTTTGCGACTCCCACAACGGAGACAAGCTCCTAATTTCCTCCAGCATTCTTCTGTTTTGTGACCAGCCTTGTCACAATACTTGCAGACTGTGTTCGAAGGGGTAGTGGTGATAGAGAAAGGCTTGGTTTTCTTGAATTTGGAATCTTGAGAGGATGAACCTCCATTGTTGGGCCTCTTCTTGAAATTGGGTTTGAAAGAACCCGAACCCGTGACTTGTTCCTTCTTGTCTTTCCCACGGATCCTATCAGATAGTTCCGTGGCATCTTCAAGTAATTGGGCTCGGCGCACTATTTCAGAATAAACTTGGATGTCCATAGGCGCCAGTTGAGTAATATAGTGGGGCCTAAGCCCATTAAGAAATCTACGGGCTTTCATCTTCTCCGTGCTAATAAGATGTTTAGCATATCTAGACAACCTGGAGAACTGAGCTTCATAATCTGCTAATGATAAAGATCGTTGCTTTAATGCAGTGAATTCTGCAGCCTTCTTTTCTTGGACTCGGTCCGAGAAATATTTAGCATTGAAGTATTCCACAAATTCTTCCCATGTGACTTGAGTCGGATCTATGGTTGCTTCAATAGACTCCCACCAGCATCTAGCATCTTTCTCTAACTGGAATGTAGCTAATAGAACTTTGTCCTGATCCGTGCATTGCATGACACAGAATATACGTTCAGTCTCCCGAACCCAATGCTCGGCATCGTCCGGATCGGTCGATCCCATGAACTTCGGGGGATTCATACTCTTAAAGGCTTGGTGTAAGCTTCCAGCTCGTGGAGCACCACCTTGTGCTACCTGTTGTAGCACTTGGGTCATCCCTTGGAGGGTACGCTGCATGTTGCGCCATTGAGCACGTTCGGCAGCCATTATCCTACAATTACAATAACTATATTAGTTCGTGATCGTATTTAAAGACTCGTACATTATGTTAAATCTATCCCTTGGTTCTACCCAATCTCACTGGTTTAAAGGTTCAACTTATCCTTGGACTTGGGTTTTTCCTAGGAATTGAATACCTTAGGCTCTGATACCACAAAAACTGTCACGCCCCGAGCGTGGAAGATACCCAGAGATGCGCGACGAGTTTATATCAATCATGTCAATCAGAGTGGTCGTGTATTCGACACAAAGACAGAGATGCGCAAAATAGCAAGATAACCCAATTCTTTATTTCATAATGGATAGACTATTACAAATCCAATACTCTGTTAATAAAAAGAGGAAAAGAATACATAGTTGACTCAAGAAAATTATAGAGACAACTAGACAACATTTGTAGAAGCTCTATCACTTTCACTCTTGACCATTCCCATCCGATTGACTTCCATTGTCGTCGGACTTACCTGAAAAGTACAAAGGGACAAACGGAATGAGCGAACGCTCAGTAAGAAATTATATCTCAAGTACTAGCAAGGGGTTTAAGTAATTACATCTTTCATGAATGCAATAAAGCTATGCATGCTCGCATAAAACGACAAGATAGAGAGAATGTAATATCAAGGGAATAAGATGGACTAATCATGATCTTTCAACAAGATAACAAGGGTATTCAAGATATTTAAGCAAGTACGTTTAACAAGTCATGTCAAGAACTTTGGCTATCATGTATCAAGCAAGCAAGTAGTTACCCTTTTTCGGACCACGCATTTCATGTCAAGTCAAGTACGATTCAAGTACAAGATTTATGTGGAATGTACAATCAAGCAAGTCAAGTACTCGGTATAATGCCAGATACCTTATCATTTTAACTCCCATGGGCACAAGTACTTTCGGGTGCTCCCCCCAGGACCAGATCGGGCCCTATATGCGCAGGCATTTATCATGTATTTTTGACATCCACTTTTATTTATATAGCCAATATAGAATTTCAATAATCAAGCTTGTAGACATGTATGACAACTTGGATAGAATAGAGTCCAAAATATGACAAAGGACATAGATTGATAATATCGGTATAATCACGATATCGATAAAACTAGGTAGAATATGGTTCCCTTAACTTAGGTACCATGACAAATCAGTATGGACATTCTTTATATAGAATTGAGGTCCACATGAACAGTATATCAAAGTAAGATACCCTCATTCTTATCATAGAATTGAGGTTTACAAGAATGACATGATATGGCATGATATCATCATCCCATTAAGAATTTTCTTATGATATACTCTTTGTATAAACATAAGGGCCGGTATACCATGTTTCTTTAGATTGACATGGCAAGGATCGTGTACTGGGTTTTTAGGGTACAACCAGCTCAGTCGACCTTGAGGGAATCCAAGGCTACGAGGAGTCTTACGGAGGTCTCTATGACTAACTCGCTAGTCCAAAGGAACGGAATGTCCAATGGAGAGCTTGTATGTCAATGAGAGTTGAGTGTGATCGATGAAACAACATGAAACGTGGGACTATACTCATGGAGTAGAGAATAGTGCCGATATATATATATATATTATAATATATGAGACCATCGGTTAATAGAACGAGGATAAAAATCAGTTTAAAGAAAATAACGACTTAGGTCAAGTCGTTTCTTAAGTAATTAACACCTAATAGAAGGGCGTTTACATATATTTCCTTTTTACAGAATTTTCAATAATTCAATAATTTATATAAAACACGCCCTGGACAGGGGCGTTTCTTCAAGAGTTGACGACTTCACCAGAAGGCGTCTCATTATTTACATGTCTGTCAGAATATAATTCATTTTCAGGATTTATATAAAACACGCCCTTGAAAGGGGCGTTACTGTTTAATTCTATTTTTCAGAGTATATATATATTTCAGGAATTTACAGAGAACGCGCCCTAGAAAGGGGCGTTTCTTTTTAATTTACGCCCTGTCGTGGGGCGTTAACAAATATAAAACGACCATGTCAAGGTCGTGAATTCAAGGAATTTACAAGATTTCAGGAAATAGAATTTCAAGAGACAGGAGGCATGGTCATGACAAGAAAATTAACAGGAATTCACAGGTAAAGTTATGCAAGATATTAGAATCGATATCTCATATTTATTGAATTTTAAACATGATCAATTATTAATTACATGCGATTTTCATGGAAATAACGCCTGTGTATAGGGCGTTTATTTTGAATTAACGACCACTGTGATGGTCGTTTCTTTTAAAGTAGCGCCCTATTCAAGGGCGTTTCGTGAAAATTTTTACAGAAAACGTATTAAAACTATATGCAACTATACATGTATATCATGCATGGTGCTTCTTATATTATTTTTAGTTTGGGCTACGAGACTTGAGAAGATCCTACCTTAATAATGGATTTGAAGATGACCGTGAGGGGTTTGACTAGCAGAGGATGATGCTCGGTTAGGCTCCTGAAGACCACGGCTATTGGTTGATGGAAGAAGACGATGGCTTTGATTGTAGAAGAAGAACTGCAATTATCCTGTAAGAAAATAAAGAAACTGTATCAATTTCTTTGTGATCTGAACATCATACGAAGGTAAATAATTTTTACCCGGATGAAGAACTATGCTTCTTCAGAACGTAGGGGCTTCTTAACCTGTAACAGAAGAAGATGAAGAACTGTTAGTTCTTCATGTAACAGACGTAGGGATTTAAGGAAGATAAGAAGGAATGCTCCTCTTGCGTACCTCTGCAGACGAACGAATCAAATAGGTTTAGGGTTTACATGAATGAGAGTTTTTATAGGATTTTGGGTGTCCTAGTAGGGTTGGTGATTGTGTGGAAGTAATACTTCTATGATAGAGTCATTACCACGTTTGAACTCTTTCTAATGCTTATCACTTACCCTGGATAAGTTCTGGGTTCGAACGGTTCACGAATGGAATTAACGCCTTAGGTCAGGGCGTCCATTCTTGAATTGACGACCTTGTTCAGGTCGTTTATTAAGAAACGTCTTGGATAAGGGCGTTCCTTGTTTTTGAAACACGACCAAGATATGGGCGTTTCTTTTACTTGCCTATTTGGTCGCGTGAGAGTTGACGACCACACGTGTGGGCGTCCTTTCTGTAGTCACGCCGTTTGTAGAGGCGGATATTTTTTAAGTTAATGCCTTACTCAGAGGCGTTATTTGTAACTTGTTTTATTTTGTCCAATTAACCCTATTCTTATTATCTGTATTACTTCTGTAATATATATGTTTTTAATTTTACTTCAAATATTCATTTATCAGGGTTGCTACAGAATCCCTCTCTTTTCCACCACCTCCCGCTTCCCTAGGTGCACTCATTACCCCTCCACCAACTTCCACCAAATCTCTTCCCTCCCTAGGAGAATCTTGGTCTTCCCAACACAATCCTCCCTCTTCCCCTTGCAATCTTCCAACTCCCAAGGGAAGATTTGAATTATTTTTCCTCTGCTTTCTCATCCTCCAAACCTGGGACCACCCAAAATAGAAAAATCACCATCCCTCTCCCTCTCCCTCCTAGTCCCAAATTTGTATCTCTCTCTCTCATCATCTGTTAGACCACCTTCCTGCCCCCATTCTCCCTCTCACTCACCTTGGTTTGCCCCCTCCAAGACCCCCTAACAGCCTAGGGTTGCCTTCACACCCATCCACCCTCTTCCCTCTCCCATTTACCTCATCTCCCAACTCCCATCTCCAACCAGCACTTCTCAGTTCACAGGCAGCAGAGTACCAGCATCTTACAGATCCGGCCACGACATCATCCCAGCGTTTCTGGAGGCCCAAGTGGTACCGTTGGACGCGTCTCCCTCTCTTCTTCGCGACGGTGGTGGTCTCGTCCCGTTCTGAGTTCGTGGTTGCCCGGAGGAGCCGATCTTCCCAGACTGTTCATATGCTTTCTGCCAGTCAATCTGAAGCGAGTTACAGAGCCTCACACAGCCAACTCCTTGAAGATCTGGAGGCGGCACTTGACTGAGATCATCTACAACGAGTCTACTTCTAGTATCAAGAAGCGGAACCCCGTTCGGCATCTGGAGTTGTGACTTCTCATTTTTCTCCCCCAGGTGCGCAGTTCTGTCCCCTCTGGGGCTGAACCGACCCCTGTCTACTGCCCGGGCTCTCCATTCCTGCTCCGACGTGTTCTGGCATTTCCCTGGGTCTCGTCTCGAAGAGGACTCGTCAAGGATTCCAGCGACTCTGACCACGCTTGATTCAGAGATCAGAAGTGCTTGGGGCGGCCTCTTTTTGCAGCTGCTATGTCACCGTAGCCGTCCATACCAGAACTCAGGGTCCCTGTTCGCGGCCCTTCCCAGACCAGCGCCGTCAACTAGGAAATTCCATAAAAATTGGACATCAACCTGATCAAGCCCCGAAGATTTTTCCACTGGTCTCATTGAAAACAAAATTCGGGAGTGGCTGCAGCAGCATCAACTTCAACTGTCTGTCCCTTGTTCCAGAGAGCGGGCAGAACCGGCGACGTCCTTCCGTTCGACTTCTATTTCAGTTTCTTCCCCTCCCCGCCTGGCCGGCTTAAAGCCCCTCCCTGCGGGAGGTAGTGTTTAAATGTATGAGTGATCCCCCCTCCTCTTGTTCCACCCCGTTGCATGGGGAGTAGTGTTGTAAATCTTTAAAACAGGTTCAAGCTACTCCGGCGCAGCGTGTGGGGAACCCACGCTTCCCCGCTCGCCCACGTCTCCGAGCAGGACCGGTTTCTTCAAACCGGTCGAGTAAGTGTTCTAACCTTGCTTCCCTTAGTACTTGTCCTTTCAATATTAGTTCATAAGCTCCGCTGGTCCCTGAGAGTGATCGCCCGGTCCGCAAGCTCCATTGCTTCGAGTGGCCGCCGTGGAAGAGAGTGTGACCCGTGCCCTCGGCACCCTAGTCGGCACCATTGAATTGGGCCTTCGTACCCTTGGGAGAACCCTTGACCTTGCTGGCCCTCTACCAGCAAGGGCCCAGCCCTCACAACCTCCAATCGGTATCAACGAGTTACCCCGGGACTTGGGTGAGTGTCGGGTGAGTGGCCGCCAATACCGCTCCGTTTCGGTTGCGACTTGTGCTTGCTTGTTTAGGTCCAAGGGTGTGTCACATCATGCACTGCCAATGTTTGCAGTATAAGAGAATGTGCACCGACCTTGTTTGCCAAAAGCCAAAAAGTGCACTGACCTTCTTTACAGTATAAGAGAATGTGCACCGACCTTGTTTGCCAAAAGCCAAAAGGTGCATTGACCTTGCTGTGTTGACGGCAGAGTATGCACCGACCTTGTCTTGCGCTAGTCTTGAATGTGCATGGGCCCTACAGAGTTGAAACCAAAACATGCACAGACCTTGATGCATGGCTAGCATGGACCTTAGTACCTAACAATCCCTGCTAGCACAGACCTAATGGACAGGATTATGTAGACTAACACAGACCAGATGCGCATGCAACTCAACTAGCATCGACTTGTTATGCAAGACATGCTGTGCTAGCGTTGATGCATGATTATGCATGAATGCAACTAGCACCGACCTTAATTCAACTAGCACAGACTTTATATGCAAAACATGTTATACTAGCATCGACCTCATCGAGCTAGCATCGACCTTATGAAAAAACTAGCATCGACTACATCGAGCTAGCTTTGACCTTATGAAAGAACTAGCATCGACCTTGTTTCAACTAGCATCGACCTTACTTCATCACTGACTAAAGTAGCATCGACCTTAGTTTAGTTCCAGCAAAAATGTGCACTGACTCTGACTGATGTGCACCGACCTTGTATGCATGAAATAGTTACATGCTCAGACTTTGGCTTCTTCTGAACAGTAATATGCTTAGACTTTTGCCTTCGTGCTAGCAAGAGTAGCATCGACTTCAGTTGCTGTGCTGCCGAAGTAACATCGACCTTAGTTGCTGTGCTGCCGAAGTAACATCGACCTCGGTTTCTGGAAGGTCGAAGTAGCATCGACCTCAGTTACTGGAAGGTCGAAGTAGGATCGACCTCAGTTGCTGGAAGGCCGAAGTAGCATCGACCTTAGTGCCTCAAACTGAGATATGCATTGACCAAATCTGTCAACGAGCTGACTTCCAGTTTGATCAGTAGCATTAACCTTCATTGACTAGCATTGACCAGTGTTGACTTTTCAAGGAATATTTCCACTTCTTCATGGGCCCATCAACACATTAGAAATGCCATTAGCAACAGTATTATCAACCGTATGTATGGCTCATAATTCAAGCATCATTAAAACATATTTAGAGAATTAAACCATAGCCACAGGGGCACAACAGAAGCGTGGCGTAGGCGCGATCCCGTTCCGTGGATTCGAAGCCTAGGTGGGGTTCGTGTGATGGTTTTCGACGTGGATTTGGCCGTTTCGGCGCGCGAGATCATTGGTGGAGGTGTGAGGATGGATACTATACCCATTTCCTACTTTCCCTCGCAGTTTCAAGCAGATTGGCGTGAGTTTGAGTGGGTTTCTCTACTTTTCGATAAAAAGTATGTTTCGGGGGTGTGAGCCGAAATCGCCATTCCAAGCGATGGTTTCTAGTTTAAATGGTAGAATTTGAACCCCCATCTTGTCGGGATTCGATTCCCGTCAGTTTGGCTACAATTACCCGTGATTTGGGGCCGGTATGAGGCCGGATGCCCATGTGAGTCGTTTTGGGTTGATTTGAGGAAATCACACATTTCGATGCCATTTTGTGGTTTGTTTGGCCCCTTCCAACTTGTGGAAGGTTGGTATCAAGTTTATGGTTATTTCCCCATCGTTCTGGGATGATTGGGTCGTGGAATGGAGGTTTTCTACCTAGATTCGTGAAATTCGGCTTGGGTTTTCATCGCGGTCGTAACAGGAGCCGCGTTCTTGAGGAACGCGGTGCATCGTAGGGTCACGTTCATCAGAGGAGATGAACAGTTTGGCGATTGAGATCGCGTAGGATCGACCAACCGTGTCTCTTAAGGATCGCGGTCATTGTAGGAACCGCGTTTATGTCGTGGTGGTGACAACAGCCGCATTCCTGATAGAATCGCGGCTGTAGGAGAAATCGTGTTCTTCTGTTATCGCGACTATAGTATCAGCCACGTTATTGTCATGACTGTAGGAACTACCACGTTCTCTCCGTTATCGCGACTATAGGAATAGTCGCGTTATCATTTGATCGCTCATGGGGGTCGCCTTCTTATCGCTGCGCTAGGAGTGCTCGCGTTCTTGTTTTTAGTGTGCTTACGTTGGTTTGGTTTCCGGTTGGTTTGGCTTCGATCCCTTGGTTAGCCCATTGTTCCGTGGATGTCTTGGACGTCCTATGAGGGTTGTGACCGTGATATAGGGTGTTTGGAAGTGATGTAATATCAAGTTGTGTGCCCATGTTGTTTCGAGAGTCATTATGGTTTTCGGTCAACCCAGTTGTGACCCAGTGGTTTACACGTGACCTCGTGAATGTCTCGATTGTCCCGTGAGGATTGAGACTGTGCTTTGGATGCTTAGAGGTACCGTGTTACCTTGATTTGTAGGCCTATATGTGGTTCGAGGGCTCAGGTGATCCCTCGTGTTCCGTGTTCCCTCGTTAGGTGGAATTGTAAGTCCGTTGAGTGGCCCAGGGGCCATGGACTTTCATTAATGTGTGGATCCGGCTATTGTGTGCCATTTCCATGTTGTTTTCTTGTGATTTTTGACTTAGGGACTAGGCTGATTAATGGCGTGTTGCCGTGATGTGCGACGATCTTGACCCGAGTCTTGTGACTCAAGATCATTGTGTTAGCAGGTCTACTTGGCTGTCTTGAGTCTGGTAGCTGTATGTTGCCTTGTGTTCAGTAGTACGTGCGACGGGTACATGCGTGACATGTCCATACTTCGTGTTTTGAGTCTCTGTGTCTAGTGAGCCTCCACTAGTCGTAGCCTCACGACACTTACGAGTGTCAACCCACCTAGGAGTGGTGGTGGGGCAGTTCCCGATAGAGACGGCTTTTAGGCTGGTTGTCGAGAGCCCCTTTGTCTTGCTATTAGAGTCCGATGGGAGGGGAAAATTAGCTAGAGGCCTGGCTCAAGATATTGAGCTTGTGTGTGCACATGTGGTCAGGGGCGTTGGACCAGTGCTGACGGGCGTGACCCTGACTAGTCACTCGTTACTGTTGTTCCTTCGTTACTTGTTCAGTGTCTCAGTTACTGCATTCGAGGCGAGTGGGAGATACCTGAGGCGCAGTGTAAGACGTCAGTGGATGCATCTAGCTTTACTTCTAGTGAGGAGGTACTTCTGTCACACGACACATGATTCGTGGTTTGTGTTGGTGCTTCTAGACCGTATGGTCTAGAGTTGGGCTTTTGTCATTGAGGACGAACCTGCACGACGGGGATGTCGTGATGTGTCTTGGATGTGTAGCTAGAGTTTCCTTGTATCAATTCGGCAACTTCCGACTTTGTGAGATCAGGATGTTCTTCTGTTGCCGTTAGGAGTAGTTTAAAGGGCCAAGGATTTATCGGTTGCCATGTTTCCATTCAGTACAGCTTTCCTCTTTCTCTTACTGTTGTTCCTACTCCTGCTTTTGCTATTGTTGTTGCAATATTATTACCGCTTTTGTTTCATGGTGGGGATCTGTGGGACACCTACTGAGCCAGTGGGACGAGGCTCACCCATAATTTTTTAGGTGTAGTTGTTCTTCTTCGTGGTTCGAAGGTGCAGTGCAGTGGTTCTTAGTGCCAGCTTTGCCAGCGTCAAGCTACCCCCGACTTGAGAGTACGTTTCTCTTTCCTGTGGACTATACTTAGTTGAATTGGACTCTGTTGTAGCTCTGTTAGCTATATAGCTTTAATTATTTAATTGAAAATATAATTTTATTTATGTTAATTTAATAGTCTTGATCATAATTATAGAATTGTTTACTGATTTATCTTGAACTTCAATGTACTCCACACACACCTTTCTTTCCCTTTGGAGCCTTCAGCTCTTGGGAGGCCTCTCAAGATCCAAGTGGTATAGGGTTTACCCGGAATCCGGATGCTGGGTCGTCACACACGAGTCCCCGAGAAAGTGAAAGGGTGCGCACGGAAGCGACAACACTCGTAGGATCGCCCTCATGAGACTCCGAGAAGATGAGTGAGTAGAAACGAAACATGTATGTTTTGAAAAACCTAGATTCGGCGAGGGGAATTTATGAAAGTGCCTAATCTAAGGAAAGTTCCATATACCTCGTCCCCTTGGTTTCATGGTGGTGGAGCTAACCAAATACCAAAGTGAATTTTGAGAATGCACAAAAATCGTTGCGAGAAGAAATTTAGAGAGTGGGTTCCAGTGGTTAGCAACCCGTTGCCATGGCTATGGAGTTAGCCATGCCCCGGGTTGGTGGCCACTAGGACAGATAGATCATTGTAGGAATGACTTATGGAAGACCAACTTATGGTTCTCCTATCTACTAAGAGAGCAGAAATAAATGAAAACGTAGAATATATATATATGTATCCACGTCATGCTTGTATATAGACATATATGTATATATATATATATGTCGGAGAGGTGGGCATCACATTCATAAAAGAACAGGGGGGAGAAATACAAAAGACATCGCAGAGCTATATATATATATATATATATATATATATCATATTCATACACATACGGTGGATAAATGAGCACTATGCTCGTGCAGAGAAATCGGAGGCCAAGGCTCCAAGCTTTATTCCTTCTTAAACATGGAAGAATTACATCCGGGAGATGAAACAAAAGGGGAAATAACATAATGAAAAAGAAGACACCCACCCTCTTACAAACTCTCCCACACTCTCGTCTCCCCCCTTGGCTCCCTCTAACCTCTGGACATGCAGGACTAGAGGAGTTGGGAGATGGAAGGAACAACAGGAGAAAAGGAAACTCCGGGGAAGACACTCACACAATTTTTTTTTGTTTAGGGCTCTTGCAGAAGATCCCTCGTTCAATCGGGGCACCATCGTTGGGGGCCCTCTTCTTATAGGGGTCAAAAGGGGCATTCGAAGGATGCTCCCTCCAGATCCTTCTACAGCCTAGATGGGCGTCGCTGGATGCTACTTCTACCGATGTAGGCTTGCGGCTGAACGGACGCGCGAAGGGGGGCAGCGAGGCGATGGGAGGGATCTTCGAAGGACAGGATTCCCTCTACCTGGTGGCGGCGGGAGCTTCTATCGTCGAGTCCGGAGGGCCGGGAGAAGCCACCGCAGACCTTCGCTTGGTATGTTGGTCGCCTTGGGGAACCGGCATGGAGCTACAGTAATCCCGGCGAGGAGATTTCTTTCCCACCGGTCAAAGCCCCGCGATGGGGAGGAGGCGAACACGGGAGGAGGGAGACTGACACGGAGGAACAGTTTCACGTATTCTCCTTCTATTTTTTATTTTTTATGAAATTCTCTTCTCTTTTCTCTCTTCCCCCTCCCCTCTTCTCCATATTGCTCATCCACCCTCTCTTTTTTCTTTTATCTCCTTGTCCCATTGCATTTGGGCCCTACGCACAAAGCGTGGCCCATTTGTGAGTGGGCTGCCCTTTGCCCCTTTTCTTCTTCATTTTTTTTATTGTCCACAGAACCCCACACACACACACGTTGCTACACAGCTAACACGAGGAGCAAGCTCCTCACGAGGACAAGGTCCTCACAATGCAAGACTACATTACACGGGGACTGTTGTGTCCCTATGATTTTGATTATGTCTTACACTATAAATCATTTCTTTATCTCAAGATAATCTCATGTTTCATCATGTAAGTGAATGGATTACACAGTAAGGGAATGTCCTGTTCAATTGAACAATTTGACCAAATGAATTTTAGTGTTGCCTGAGTCATAATGTCTTGATGGTTTCAACACTATGAACCTTTGTGAACAAAAATGTTTCTCTGTGTTAATGTAAATCCTCGAGCCACTTCAGTTAATTTTGGGAGTTGTTTTCGTGCCACTTGAGCCACACTTCGTGTTGTTTCCCCTCACTAACACGAAAAGATTTCGTGTCGTCTGAGCTTACAACACTTCGTGTTGATTTCCGTGCTTGACAGGAAAACTTGTATGAGGTAATACTTCGTGTTGTTCTATCCTTGTCATCTATGTCTTCGAGTCCTAGTCTCGGTTGTCTAACTTCGTGTCGTGTCTCCCTCTGTCTTCGTGTCGTGTTACTGAAGCAGCTCGAATAGTTCTGACGAACTCCGAGTCGCTTCTCTGTGAACCTCGTGTCGTTTCTCTCTGTCCTTTAGTTGCTCATCTCGTGTCATCTTTTATGTCTGCTTGTTTAATTTCGTGTCACTTACTGTTGTTCTTCGAGTCGTTCTTTTTCTTAGTGTCACTGCTTCATCACGTGTCGTGATAGCCGTGTCACTCTTCTGTCTTCGTGCTATTTTTCTCTTTAAACTTCATGTCCTTCTCGCCTTGACCACAATCCGTGTCAATTCCTGTGTTTCATCTTCGTGTTGTTTTCAACTCGTGTCGGTTTCTGTTTTCATCTTCGTGTTGTTTTCAACTAGTGTCGGTTTCTATTTTCATCTTCGTGTTGTCTTCAACTCGTGACGGTTTCTGTTATTTATCTTCGTGTCGTGGTCAGCCCGTGTCGCCTCGTCTTCGAGTCGTTCATTCGAGCTATTTTGTGCTCGAGTTGTTTTTCTTATATTTTCAAGTGTTGTTTCACTTCGTGTCGTCTTTTGTTGCCGTTTGTTAGTTCGTGTTGTTTCGTTCTAACCTCGTCCAGGTTTCTTCTAAATCGCGTGTTCTTATATTATTTCACTCCGTGATATTTTCTTCTCACCTCGTGCTATCCTGATCTGACCTCGTGTCACCTTCCTTGATTATGTCAGTCTTGTCCATTGTATCTCGTGCCGTTCTTTTCTTATCTCGTGTAGTTGTCACGCCGTGTTGTTATCATATACCTCATGCAGCTTTAGTTTTAGTGGCCATACAGCGTGTTAATGGTTTTTATCTCCTTACAGGTACGAGGAAGAATATTCCCAAATAAATGGGCTGCACGTGATCCAAGACAAGAGGAACCAGCCCAATGAGGACACGTGGCAGGAAGGTTCTGGATCGAGCGTGGGAAGCACACGCATGTTGTGCCCTATCCACCTGCTGCCGCTATAAATAGAAACCTTCGCCCACCGATGAAGGTAGATCAGAGCCAAGAAAGAAAAGGCAGAATTACAGAGAGCTCGATCCAACAGTGAAGAGAAAGAAAAAGAGAGATAGCAGTGAAGAGAAAGAAAAAGAGAGATAGCAGTGAAGAGAGAAAGGGAGTTTGCAGTATCTGGTTTTTGAAATTGCTTCCCAGGAAGCTACATTTGTATTAACTCTCAGTATCGAATGTTTTCTCGATCAGTCTTTAGTTTCTTTTCTGATTTTCTTTATGTGTTCTTCGTCTAACTCTGATCTGTTCCCCTCCGGTATGTGGAGGAAGGGAGTCTAACTCCGGATTCCCTCTGGGTTGCAGAGGAAGAGAGATCGCTGATCTCTGGTGTTGCTAGTGACGGGTTGTCATTAGCAGGTTCCCTCCGGTGTGTGGAGGAAGGGAGAGGCACTCTCCGGTTTCTGTTCGTGCTGGGTGCTAGAACAGGTTTCAGGCTCTGCAGGTGGCAGAACTTGGTTGAGGGATTTGTCTCCCTTGGGTTTTCAAGCTGTTTGGCAGCAAGTTGTTCGCAGACTGAGTCTGCGGTGCTCTAGCAGTGGCTAGTGGAATCCTCACTCTAGTTGGAGTGAGGGGTGGATGTAGATTGCTGACTGCAGTCGAACCACCTAAAAAACCGGTTGTCTTCTCTGTGGTTTGCGGTCTTTATCAGCGCTCTCTATCTGTTTGTCACTTCGACTATTTGTTTGCTCAGCTCTTCATCATCATTCTCTTATTCGATCTTGAGTGGTATCTGCATTTGCAATTCTTTGTGTGCTAGTTTAGAAGGGGCATAAGCGGTAGATTTATTTTCTTGCCTAAGTTTTGCAAATTGGGAGTGATCTATTCATCCCCCCCTTCTATATCACTCTTGCTGCGCTAACATTTGGTATCAGAGCAGGTTTACATCATGTGGACGAACGGTCAAGGAAATGGTGGTGGTCCTTGAACCTTCGGTCGAAGGTCAATCCATTAGTCGCCCTCCTTATTTTGATGGTAGTAACTATCTGTTTTGGAAGAACAGGATGGAAGTGTTCATCAGAGCTCAGAGTCATAAATTGTGGAGAGTAATCACGGTGGGGCCATATGAGCTGCCACCAAACGAGGATGCTTGGACAGATGATCATGTGAAGCTCTTGTCACTCAACTGGACGGCGCTGAACATAATCTAGTGTGCTATTCATCCAGAGGAATATGCTCGTATATCTGCATACAGAACTGCCAAGCGAATGTGGGATGAGCTGCAATTGATCTATGAAGGTACAGCTCAAGTGAAAGCCTCGAAGGTAAACCTCTACAGTTCTAAGTATGAAATGTTTAAGATGAATGCTGATGAGAATATAACCGAAATGTATGCCAGGTTATCCTTGATCACTAACACTCTTAAAGGGCTAGGGAAGGATCTTGCCGAGGCAGATATAGTCAGGAAAATCCTTAGATCTTTATCCCCGGCATGGCACACTAAGGCCATTGTGATTGAGGAGTCAAAAGATTTGACTGTCTTAACTGTGAATGAACTCATAGGATCCCTGATGACCTATGAGATGAATTTCCAAGGAGGTGGAGAAGGAAGTGAGAGGAAGGGTAAAAATGTAGCTCTAAGAGCTTCCCGCAACAAGGGTAGTAACAGTGGGAGCAGCAGCAATACCCCCGAGTCTGAGTCCGAGCTTGAAGGTTTATCAGATCTCGACCAGAAGGAGCAGGCTATGCTCACTCGTCAGTTCAGAAAGTTTCTGAGGACAAAGGGAAAGACCTTTAGGAAGAAGAACCCACACTCTTTTAACAAGAATGCTGAGTTTACCAATTACAGGGATAGAAATCCTAAGAAATTGACTTGTTTTAACTGTAACAAACAGGGACACATGAAAGGCGAATGCCCAGAACTCCAGAAGAAAGGTCCCTATTTTCAGAAGAAAAACATAAAGGTGCAGAAGAAGAAGAAGTCACAGGCAATGGTCTGCACATGGAGCGAGGAAGAAGAAGACCCCGAAGATGCTTCCTCAGAAGAATACGAAGATGGAATTTGCCTTATGGCAAACAGTGAAGAGGAGGTAATAAACATTTTTGAAAATTTCTCAATTGATGACTGGGAGGATGCTTATGGTGACTTGCTAGATAAATTTAATTCACTTAGCAAAGAGCACAGAGTTCTGAAAAGAAAAGTTAACACAAATATTGAAGAACAAACTCTGGTCTGTGAGGAAAATGCAAAGCTAAAAGAACAACTAGAAGAAATGACCTCACAAAGGAAAGAGAATGATAAGCTTAAGGGAGAAATTCAGGAAAGTCAAAAACAGCTCAATGAATTCAAAACTAAAATTGAAGAAAGCATGAGTGAAATCAGAATGAATTCATAGAAATATGAAGCTGTGAAGAAAGTAAATGCTGAACTCCTAAAGAATTCTGAGTTTCTTCAAAAGGAGCTGGAAGACAAACAGAAAGTCTTAGAAAAGTTTATCCAAGGAAAGACTAGCCTAGATGCTATACTAGGGACTAGGGTCAACTTCAATAAGGAAGGTCTAGGCTATGACCCAACCAACAAGAGACCCTTGCAATTCAAGACCATCACCTTCTGTCCAGAGAAGGGAAAAGAAAAGCTGGACACACCATCCAGCTCAAACAGCTCTAAGGAAACTCAAAGTCCTAAAGAAAACACAAAAACCAGTACTGGACAACCATCTAAGATTGGAATGAACTTTATGAAGAATAACATTAAGTCCATTCACCAGAACACAAATGGTAGCTGGACCAAGAAAACAAATCAGAATAAGTGCTGGAATTATAACAATCAGATGGGTCTAAACAAGACCTACTGGAGGAATAACTTTCATGGTCAAAGATATGCCAATCAACAAGCCTACAGGAAATTTCCTAGGAATAGGAAGACCAATGAAAGGAATAGAACTCACTTCTCCAGTTCAGCTGGATTGAACTTTAATAAACCAGAAAGGAAAGTGCCAGAGAAAACCATGCTGAAACAAATCTGGATACCTAAACACTTGATCAGAGATTTGAACAATATCCTTGGACCCAACTCATCCTGGGTTCCAAATCAATCTGCTTGATATATTTGTGTAGGTCGGCCTGGCAGCTGAAGACAACAAGTGGTACCTCGACAGTGGCTGCTCCAGGCATATGACAGGAGACCGATCCAAGTTCAGCAAGATAGAGATGAAGCCAGGGGGTATGGTCAAGTTTGGAGGAAAGAACAAAGGTAAAATAATTGGAGTTGGCATAGTAGGTAAGTCTTCCACAAATTCCATTGAAAAAGTATTACTTGTGGAGGGGCTTCAACACAACCTGATTAGCATTAGCCAATTATGTGACAGGGGTCACAGGGTTGTATTTGATGATAGTTCATGTAAAATCCTTGAAACAAATTCTGACATGGTTAAATTTGTAGCCAACAGGATTAATAATGTCTACATTGTAGACTTAGATGAGAAATCTGAATCCACTATTTACTTATCTGCCAATTCTGAAAATGATGCCTTTGTATGGCATAGACGTCTAAGTCATGCTAGCTTTTCAACTTTAAATAAATTGGTCAAGCATGATTTAGTTAGAGGCATGCCTAGAATTAAATTCAACTCTATATCAAAAGCATGTGATGCCTGTGCTCTAGGCAAACAGACCAGAAATTATTTCAAATTAAGATCTGAGCCATTGTCTTCTAGACCAATGGAACTTCTTCATATGGATCTTTTCGGTCCAACTAGAACTCAGAGTCTTAATGGTAACAGGTTTGGCTATGTCATCATAGATGACTTCTCCAGATATTCATGGATATTTTTCTTAGCAAATAAGAGTGATGCATTTCAAAAGTTTAATCTATTTTTCAATAAGGTCAAACAAGAAGGGAAGTACAAGGTTAGTTCTATTCAATCTGACCATGGAGGTGAGTTTGAAAATTCCATGTTTACTGATCTTTGTGACAAAGAAGGACTAACTCACAGGTTTTCCTCTCCCAGGACACCTGAACAGAATGGGATCGTGGAGAGAAGAAATAGAACAGTGGTGGAAATGGCCCGAACCATGTTGATTGAAAGTAAGTTACCTAGAAGGTTTTGGGCAGAAGCGGCCAATACAGCAACCTACATAATCAACAGGGCCATGGTAAGACCCATACACAAGAAAACACCCTATGAGCTTCTAAAAGGTAAGAAACCAAACTTGTTTCATTTCAGAATTTTTGGAGCAAAATATTTTATTCATAACAATGATAAGAAAGACTTAGACAAGTTTGAAGCCAAGAGTTCACCTGGAATATTCCTGGGTTACTCTGAAGTGTCAAGGGCATATAGGGTATTTAACATATCAGATCAGAAAGTGGAAGAATCTCCACACATCCTTTTTAGTGAAAAGAAAGATGTCTCCAATGTTGAAAATCTTGACAGGGATTCCAATCATGGTGGAGACTTTCTAGAAGACCAACAAGAAGAAGAGAAGACTCAGCCAAATGGAGAAACAAATTCCCCCAATCAGGAAGGGCCAAGAGAAACAGGTGAGTCTTCAACAAATATCAGATTTCTTAAAGACCATCCTTTAGATAAAGTCATAGGCAATCCTGAAGATCCTCTTCGGACTAGGTCTCATTTTAGAAATGTGAATAATGATGACTTAATTGCTTTAGTCTCAAAAATTGAACCCAAAACAGTAGAAGAGGCCTTAGCTGATCAAGCTTGGGTCAATGCTGTGAGTGAGGAATTAGGTCAGTTTGAAAGGAATAATGTCTGGGAGCTTGTCCCAAGACCAGATGGTATTAATGTCATAGGAACCAAGTGGGTGTTCAAAAATAAGATGAATGAAGATGGAATTATCTCGAGGAATAAGGCTAGACTAGTAGCCAAAGGCTACTGTCAGGAATTCGGTGTAGACTTTGATGAATCCTATGCACCAGTTGCTAGGATGGAAGCTATAAGATTGTTGCTTGCCTTTGCATGCTCAAAGAACATTAAACTCCAACAAATGGATGTTAAAAGTGCTTTTTTAAATGGAGTTATTAAAGAAGAAGTTTTTGTTGAACAACCTCCTGGATTTCAATTTTCTCCTCAACCTAACCAAGTTTTCAGGTTAAACAAAGCCTTGTATGGTCTAAAGCAGGCTCCAAGAGCTTGGTATGAAAGATTATCTGAATTTCTGATCAGCAAGGGCTATAAAAGAGGTAAAGTTGATCAGACTTTATTTACCAAGGGCATGAATAAAGATCTCATCATAGTTCAGGTATATGTAGATGACATTATATTTGGATCAACTAGGCATGAACTATGTGATGAATTTTCTACCATGATGTCTGCTGAATTTGAAATGAGCTTGGTTGGAGAACTAAAATGTTTTCTTGGATTGCAGGTACAGTAGCTAGAAGATGGGTGCTTCATCAACCAAACCAAATACACAATGGAACTGTTCAAAAGGTTTGGCATGGAAAACTTAAAGCACATTACTACACCCATGGGCACCAATACATCATTGGATGCAGATGAGACAGGTAAAGAAGTAAATGCCAAACTTTATAGAGGTATGATTGGATCACTTCTTTACTTGACAGCCTCTAGACCTGATATACAATTCAGTGTAGGAACATGTGCAAGGTATCAGTCTAGACCCACTGAACTACACTTAGCTGCAGTTAAAAGAATCTTCAGATATTTGTCAGCTAGTCACTCTCTTGGTTTATGGTTTCCTGCATCTCACACATTGAATCTAGTAGCATACACAGATGCTGACTATGCAGGCTGTAAACTAGACAGGAAAAGCACAAGTGGCCATTGTGAATTCTTGGGTGGGTGTTTAGTATCTTGGGGCTCCAAGAAATAACATTCTGTGGCCCTCTCCACTGTAGAAGCTGAATATGTGGCTGCAGGGAGTTGTGGAACACAAGTTATATGGATTAAACACCAGCTTCAGGACTACCAAGTAGACCTGGGGTGTACACCTATTTACTGTGATAATACAAGTGCCATTAATCTTGCTAAAAATCCTGTTTTGCATTCTCGAACCAAACACATAGAGATAAGACATCATTTTATAAGAGATGAGGTGTCTAAGAATAATTTTGAACTGATTCATGTAGGGACAGATAATCAGATTACTGATATTTTCACAAAACCTCTGGATAATGAAAAATTCACTACATTGAGAAGAGAATTAGGCTTATACAAAGTGTCTTAATTTTGGAGCATGTTCCTGTTGTGAGGGGGAGTTTTGTCTATCTGTTGTTTAGCCTTCTTACATGCTGGTTTAAGGGGGAGTTCAGAATGCTTACTGGTTAGCTTTCAGGAATGCTCTAAATAAAGGAAAGTCTTGAGATTTTGCTGAAATGTTTTATTGAGGAATGCTATATCTTAGGGGGAGCTGAGTTGTAATGTGAGAAGAGAAGTTCTTTGACAGATTCAAAAGGGCTGTCCAGATGTGTACCTTTGCTGGTCTTGCATGACTGATTTAGTGTGGTTCTCTCAGAAAGTAGAGTGTCACTTATCTCTTAAGTCTATAAGTCAGTGACTCTAATCTCCAGGTCAGAATCTTTCCTTTGGTACTCCTTCAGAGATCTGGACTAATTGCATAAAGTATATCTTCCTACATTGTCATTGATTATGGTTCAGGCCAAAAGACATGTATGTTTTGATATCTGACCCAATCAACTTGAAATCTAGACTTCAAGACTCAATTCAAGAAAAGTCCTTTTGGTATTGTCTTCAATCATTCTATCTCTTTAACTCAAGGGCTTAACTGAACAAACATGTTCTGTTTTGATCACTGAGAAACTAGGAGCTTCATCAATGAAATGAATATTTCTCCCAAGTCATGAGGTGTCAAATGCTTAAAATAAATGAAAAGTCATGACAGAGCAATGGTGGCTTGCTGGTGAGTAACTGGGGACTCTGGCCTCTAATCAAGGTGTTTCCTCATGTCAAAAGCCACAGTTACTAACTCTGTTCCTTAATAAAAAAAAGGGGGAAGGAAGTAATGAGGTACTCACTCTGAGTAACTGGGGATTCAGGCCTCTGATCAAGGTGTCTCCCTAATGTCAAAGGAAGTGAACTACCAACTTACTCATTGATCTTCTTGAATATCATCAACAAAAATTCCTTATTGTTATGCAACTAATGGATTGCTTGTCCTCAATACCTTGAGAACACCTCTCTGATTTAGTCTCTTGCTGTCTAGTGGAATAGTTGAATGATCAGCTATTTTTGGCCATACTTGTCAACTCCTGCTCTAAATCATCCACTATGTATGATGACAAACTTGTCTATCATTCCACTTCTCTATTGTGTACTGAAATCTAAAGAATCTTGTCTTGAGATTAGAAACTCACTTATTCTCTTAAGACCTACTCGTGACTTTCTGCACTATGCAGTTACTGCCCTGAGTCCTCATGTTTCCAGCACTGTCACACATTCTGTATTTTTTTTGCTGATGTCAAAGGGGGAGAGAAGTTTGCAATGTCTACAATTTTAGTGAGAAGTTCTGCAATGTTCTGCAATATCTATCAGTGAGTCTTGGTTTTGTCTTGAGCTTTGAGGGAGTCATGTTGCTTCATGCTGATATGTTTATGAGTTGTGGGGGAAATGAGAGTGTGTTGTAGGGAATGTTTAATTCATTTGCATGAGCATGCCTTGAATTTAATCTGTTGTTGAAGCTGATATTGATTTCATGTTAAATCTTGATAAACCTTGATATTGCCTGATTCATAGTGTTGCCATCATCAAAAAGGGGGAGATTGTTGTGTCCCTATGATTTTGATGATGTCTCACACTATAAATCATTTCTTTATCTCAAGATAATCTCATGTTTCATATTGTAAGTGAATGGATTACACAGTAAGGGAATGTCCTGTTCAATTGAACAATTTGACCAAATGAATTTTAGTGTTGCCTGAGTCATAATGTCTTGATGGTTTCAACACTATGAACCTTTGTGAACAAAAATGTTTCTCTGTGTTAATGTAAATCCTCGAGCCACTTCAGTTAATTTTGGGAGTTGTTTTCGTGCCACTTGAGCCACACTTCGTGTTGTTTCCCCTCACTAACACGAAAAGATTTCGTGCCGTCTGAGCTTACAACACTTCGTGTTGATTTCCATGCTTGACAGGAAAACTTGTATGAGGTAATACTTCGTGTTGTTCTATCCTTGTCATCTATGTCTTCGAGTCCTAGTCTCAGTTGTCTAACTTCGTGTCGTGTCTCCCTCTGTCTTCGTGTCATGTTACTGAAGCAGCTCGAATAGTTCTGACGAACTCCGAGTCGCTTCTCTGTGAACCTCGTGTCGTTTCTCTCTGTCCTTTAGTTGCTCATCTCGTGTCATCTTTTATGTCTGCTTGTTTAATTTCGTGTCACTTACTGTTGTTCCTCGAGTCGTTCTTTTTCTTAGTGTCACTGCTTCATCACGTGTCGTGATAGCCGTGTCACTCTTCTGTCTTCGTGCTGTTTTTCTCTTTAGACTTCGTGTCCTCGCCTTGACCACACTCCGTGTCAATTCCTGTGTTTCGTCTTCGTGTTGTTTTCAACTCGTGTCGGTTTCTGTTTTCATCTTCGTGTTATTTTCAACTCGTGTCGGTTTCTGTTTTCATCTTCGTGTTGTCTTCAACTCGTGACGGTTTCTGTTATTTGTCTTCGTGTCGTGATCAGCCCGTGTCGCCTCGTCTTCGAGTCGTTCATTCGAGCTATTTTGTGCTCGAGTTATTTTTCTTATGTTTTCAAGTGTTGTTTCACTTCGTGTCATCTTTTGTTACCGTTTGTTAGTTCGTGTTGTTTCGTTCTAACCTCGTCCAGGTTTCTTCTAAATCGCGTGTTCTTCTATTGTTTCACTCCGTGATATTTTCTTCTCACCTCGTGCTATCCTGATCTGACCTCGTGTCACCTTTCTTGATTATGTCAGTCTTGTCCATTGTATCTCGTGTTGTTCTTTTCTTATCTCATGTAGTTGTCACATCGTGTTGTTATCATATACCTCATGCAGCTTTAGTTTTAGTGGCCATACAGCGTGTTAATGGTTTTTATCTCCTTACAGGTACGAGGAAGAATATTCCCAAATAAATGGGCTGCACGTGATCCAAGACAAGAGGAACCAACCCAATGAGGACACGTGGCAGGAAGGTTCTGGATCGAGCGTGGGAAGCACACGCATGTTGTGCCCTATCCACCTGCTGCCGCTATAAATAGAAACCTTCGCCCACCGATGAAGGTAGATCAGAGCCAAGAAAGAAAAGGCAGAATTACAGAGAGCTCGATCCAATAGTGAAGAGAAAGAAAAAGAGAGAGAGTAGTGAAGAGAAAGAAAAAGAGAGATAGCAGTGAAGAGAGAAAGAGAGTTTGCAGTATCTGGTTTTTGAAATTGCTTCCCAGAAGCTACATTTGTATTAACTCTCAGTATCGAATGTTTTCTCAATCAGTCTTTAGTTTCTTTTCTGATTTTCTTTATGTGTTCTTCGTCTAACTCTGATCTGTTCCCCTCCGGTATGTGGAGGAAGGGAGTCTAACTCCGGATTCCCTCTGGGTTGCAGAGGAAGAGAGATCACTGATCTCTGGTGTTGCTAGTGACGGGTTGTCATTAGCAGGTTCCCTCCGGTGTGTGGAGGAATGGAGAGGCACTCTCCGGTTTCTGTTCGTGCTGGGTGCTAGAACAGGTTTCAAGCTCTGCGGGTGGCAGAACTTGGTTGAGGGATTTGTCTCCCTTGGGTTTTCAAGCTGTTTGGCAGCAAGTTGTTCGCAGACTGAGTCTGCTGTGCTCTAGCAGTGGCTAGTGGAATCCTCACTCTAGTTGGAGTGAGGGGTGGATGTAGATTGCTGACTGCAGTCGAACCACCTAAAAAACGGGTTGTCTTCTCTGTGGTTTGCGGTCTTTATCAGCGCTCTCTATCTGTTTGTCACTTCGACTATTTGTTTGCTCAGCTCTTCATCATCATTCTCTTATTCGATCTTGAGTGGTATCTGCATTTGCAATTCTTTGTGTGCTAGTTTAGAAGGGGCATAAGCGGTAGATTTATTTTCTTGCCTAAGTTTTGCAAATTGGGAGTGATCTATTCATCCCCCCCTTCTATAACACTCTTGCTGCGCTAACAGGGACAAGCCCCACGGGGACAAACCCTAGAAGGAAAAAACAAAACACGCACGTTGCAAGTGCAGCAAAACCACGGGGACGACTCTCCAAGACACACACGGCTGCACAGTAGCCTGTACCAACTCCAGTCTCTAAACAGAGCACCGAACACACAACTTTAAAACAGTAAAACACACGGTTTGCAGATGCAAAGTTGCAAAGGAAAAAATAAGAAACAAAGCAAGGAAAACACAACTGTGGCTTCAGACCAAAGTATTGAAGCTCTATCAACAGATCTGAACACTTGTCAGATCTGAGCTCTTTCTTCTCACTTTCAGGCCAGCTACTGTCACGTCCCGACGAGGAATATCGGGACTAGCAGTAGAAACAAGTAATAATAATAATAATATGTTGATTTCTAGACATGATATGTTAAAGCTAAAAGATCGCACATCACCATAAATAGAAACTGCTCCATTCATTAAATAACACATAACTAAACCATGTTCCAAACTACAATGATCTCACTTAACATAATCTTGACAACATCCACTTAACACTATTACATTGGCAGACTTCAAATTACAACTCTTCCAAAATACTCTTAAATACAAATAAACTCTACAACTAGAACTAGTTTTACAGGCCTCTATCAGGTTCACTCCACGGTCGTCACTCTTGCCCGTCCCCATCAGTTTGCGAGTCCTCACCTAAGCTACCTGAAAAGGGGAAAAACCACTAGGTGAGCGAACGCTCAGTAGGTAATAACAGGCAAGTTTAAGTAATTAACCAATTATTTGCATTAAAAGTGCGAAAAGAAATATTGATATAACGAAATGACATAAGTAGAAGAGGTACAAGATAAAGAATATAATGAAACTGGAAATTGGCCAACAAGCAAGATTTAACCAAGTAAAGATAATTTCCAAGCAAGCGATTATTGTCGTAGACATCACGCTAGTCATGCACTCGGTGCAATGCCTCACCATGTCATTCAAACTCCCGGGGCACAAGTACTTTTCGGGCGCTCCTCCCAGGACCAGACCGGGCCCTTATGATGCCTTGGCATTGATTTGTTGGATCCAAGATCCCAAGTTATGTCTAGACATTAATCAAATTTAATGGCCAAGATTCAAGTTATGGAACTTACCTGAAATTTCAAGGGTAAGTTGAAGTAGACATCATGTCTGGAAAGTTCAAGTTATCAAGAACCAATCATGTCCTTGGATTCAACACGAAAAATCACGAAATCACTTCTGGATGATAAGCGGCCAGAATAGGGCCGCTCAAAAAATGCACGGTCTAATCTGGACAGTTCAGGATAGAGATGGCTCTGCATCTGCCACACCGAAGTCAAGGACACACGGTCCATGTAGGGCCGCTCAAAGAGTTTGGACGGTTGAAAATGGGCCGTTCAAGACTAGTAGAGCTGGAAGCCCAAGAACATGATAAACAGTCCTTACAGGGCCGTCCAACAGACAAACGCTATAACATGGGCGGCTCTAATAGGTCCGTTCAACTTAATCAACTAGAAATCTACCCAAACGGGCTCTGGGCTGCCATAAGTGGGGCAGAACTGAACCAGGGTCCAGCCCACTCTCCACTGGTCAACCTAGGGCTTATTGGGTCGATCCAAACATAAATTTGGTCGAAGATAGATTAAGGTTAATCGACCAATGTAAGTGGCACTTGGCCAGGGATGTACGGTTCATTATGGGCCGCCCAATAAGATGAACGGTCTCTTTCGGGCCGCGTACGTCTCAGGGGGTCCAAGTCGAGCCGTGACTTACAATACGATAGTCCAAGCGATTCGATCACGTACACAGGTTCAGGTCTTGATGGTACAACCTGCCCGGCGTCCTAGTGGGAATCCCAGGCTCGCGGGGGCTTACGGAGGTCCCGTAATGAAGGTCCTAGTCTGACGGAAGGAATATCCGACGGAGAGTCCCAAACATTACAAGGAAATGGGGCTAATAAATCAGCAGAAACCAGTAATGCGATCAGTCAATTCTACCAGAGTAGAATGACTGTCAAACAATCCTAATAAAATTTCAATTTAATAATGAATCAGGATTAATATTAACATTGAAGAAGATGATCCAAGGTCAAGATGAATAAATCATCAAGATTTATAATCATTTACTGTTATACTTTTCCAGAGTTTTTATGCATGTTGCTAACTTACATTTAACCACTAATCTACTATCATAAATCATGCGAAAAAGATAACTTAATCAATTCTGTAAAGATGGATGGTCCAGTATGGACCTTTCATCCTCCTCGGCGGTCGCACGACAGACCGTTTATCCCCCTCAGGTCAGAAGGTCTGCTGGAGATGAGTGGTCTATAATGAGCCGCTGGGAGAGACGAACGGTCAATAACTGGCTGCCTGACAGAAGGGCGGTCTAGGTCATGCCGCACTTCCCAGAAACATAACACGAATCATAAAACATAAGCGGTCAATAATATGCCGCCTAACCATGTTGGGCGGTCTATCGTGAGGCCGCGCAAGTCAGAAACAATCAAGCCGCCTTTCGCCCTGCCCGCCTCCGACAAGTTGGCTAGGGTTACAATGAATTGCTAAATATGCATAGCACAGAGCATAATAATTAGGGCTTTTGGATTCAAAAGAAAGAGCACGAAAATTTTTACAATATAGCATGCTCGATTTAATCTTTAGTGCCTGCAATCCCTACTTAAATGAGATGAAACAAGTATAACCCTAGATATGACATGCTTCTACTAAACCCTAAAATTCTCACAGGGTACTAAGTAACTTTTAGGGCTTTTGCATTCAATAGAAAGAGCACTCGATGCTGGTTCTAACCATATATAATACTTAAGGTTTGGCTTGCTATAACCTACCTTAAACGGAGGAAGAAGGAAGAAGAAGGGACGACGACACGCTAAGAACACTCCGCCGGTGATCGCTGGAATCCGCCCTTGTCCACGATCCTCGTCGGCCGCCACAGCACCCAAACGAAAATAGGGTTCCTGAGGGTCATTTTTATAGGTCACACAAGGTCTAGACTCTTCTATTTGAGGAGATAGAGTCCAATCATGTTGGACGTGTGCGAACCGCGCAGATAGGGTTAGCTGCCGCCTTCTCATCCAAAATTCGCTTTCTAGGGTTAGGGTTTCGGGGAGAACTAAGGGGGGAAACGATCCTTTCATCCTAACCTTTCATTTGGATCCGGTCTCAGCCTAAATGATCAGGTATTGGGCTAAATTTTGCGTTTTAAGGTCCAATTAGATTAAGTGTGGATTTGGGCCTTAATCAGTTAATTTGGCCTAATTACGGATTTTATTTGGGTCAGTCGCAGAAGACACTATTACTAAACATTTTATCCTATACAAGATTCTAAATTTTCCAGATTTTTACGAAAAGGTCAAAATTTAACTTATTCTATTTATTAAGGATTTTCTAATTAATTTCTTATAAATTTTCTAGAAATTTTTATTTGTTAATAAATTGGGATATTACACCCTCCCCCACTTCAAAGAATTTGGTCCTCCAAATTCACTACACTTAACACGATGGGGAGTGGAGCTCACCTAGAACAAGTCGGGATACTATTTTTGCATGGTATCTTCTGACTCCCAAGTAGCTTCTTCAGTTCCACGCCGACTCCATTGCACTTTCACCATAGGTATGGACCTATTTCTGAGTTGCTGCTGCTTACAATCCAGAATCTTAATAGGTCTCCATTCATAAGTCAGATCTTCCTTTAACTCAAGAGCCGCATGCTGAATGACATGAGTGGGGTCATACACATACTTTCTCAACATCGACACATGGAAGACATTGTGTACTCCGGATAACTGAGGTGGCAGCGCCAAACGGTATGCAACCTCCCCCACTCTTTCCAAAATCTCGAATGGACCGACATATCTTGGACTCAGCTTACCTCGAATGCCAAATCTTTGAATCCCTCTCATGGGAGAAACCTTCAGAAACACATGTTCACCAGCCTGGAATTCCAAAGCTCTTATTCTGTTGTCTGCATAACTCTTCTGTCTTGATTGTGCTACTTGCAACCGGTCTCTAATAATACGAATATTTTTTGATGATTCAGAAATAAGATCTGGTCCCAGCCATTGCTTCTCACCAACCTCGTTCCAACATAATGGGGATCGACAGCTTCTTCCATACAAAGCTTCAAACGGAGCCATCTGAATGCTGGACTGATAACTATTGTTGTAAGCAAATTCTATCAAGGCCAAGTGATCACTCCAACTGCCTCCAAAATCAATCTTGCAGGCTCTAAGCATATCCTCCACTATCTGGTTGGTTCTTTCCATCTATCCGTCTGTTTGCAGATGAAAAGCAGTACTAAAGTCCAGACGGGTTCCCAAAGATTCTTGCAAACCTTTCCAAAAATGTGAAGTAAATCTGGGGTCTCTATCGGACACAATACTGACCGGAATATCATGGAGTCGCACAACTTCCTTCACGTACAAGGCTGCTAAAACATCAACAGTCCACTTAGATTTAATGGATAAGAAATGAGCCGACTTTGTCAATCTGTCAACGATAACCCATATTGCCTCAAATCCGCTACGAGTCCTAGGTAGACCCATAATGAAATCCATGCCAATACTCTCCCACTTCCATTGAGGTATGTCCAGTGGTTTCAACTTTCCTGCAGGTCTGAAATGCTCAGCCTTAACTTGTTGGCACACCAAACATTTACTCACAAATTCTGCAATTTCCTTTTTCATACTCGGCCACCAGAAAGATCTCTTTAAATCCATAAACATCTTTGTACTTCCCGGATGAATGGTATATCTGGATCTATGAGCTTCCTCGAGGATCTTGTTCTTAACTTCGGCTACATCAGGTACACACGTCCTTCCCTGAAATAACAATCTGTCATCATCGACTATCATGAATTCGGGTCTGCTACCCAAATTCTCCTTGATTTCTATCAACTCTGGGTCATTGTCTTGCAAGGACTTGATTTCTGCCAATAATTCTGGTTTAAGCTGAATCTGAGCAATCATAACTCGGTCCTTGTCAACATTTATATCTAAACTGGCTAATTGCTCCAACAATTTCTATTCTTGCAACATGAGGCTTGACAATTTAGCTATTGGCTTGCGACTTAAGGCATCCGCCACCACATTATCCTTCCCGGGATGATACTCTATGGAGAAGTCAAAATCCTTTAAATATTCTAACCATCTTTTATGCCTCACATTGAGTTCTTTCTAAGAAAATAAATATTTCAAACTCTTGTGATCTGAAAATACTGTGAATGTCTCTCCATAGAAGTAATGCCTCCACATCTTCAAGGCAAATACTACTGTTGCTAGATCCAAATCATGGACAGGATAATTCTCCTCATGCTTTCTCAATTGCCTAGAAGAATAGGCTATCACTTTCCCGTGCTGCATCAGTATGCAACCTAAACTAATTCCCGAAGCATCGGTGTACACCACGAATCCTCCTTCTCCAGATGGTAAAGCTAAAACAGGGGCAGTCATTAAACACTCCTTCAAAGTCTGGAAGCTTCTCTCATAAACCTCCGACCAGTCAAACTTATTCTCCTTGCGGGTTAATCTCGTTAAAGGTACTACAATCTTGGAGAAATCCTTAATAAACCTTTGATAATATCCTGCTAGGCCTAGAAAGCTTCTTACTTCTATTACATTAGTAGGCCTATCCCAATTTTTCACTGCCTCTACCTTAGACAGATCCACATAAATACCTTCTTTCGTAAAGATATGCCCTAGAAAGGACACCTCCTGTAGCCAAAATTCACACTTGCTAAACTTGGCGTATAACTGATGGTCTCTCAATATTTGCAACACCATCCTCAAATGCTCAGTATGTTCTTCCTTACTCTTGGAATAAATCAGAATGTCATCAATAAACACCACGACCCATTGATCAAGATAGGGCTGGAATACATTGTTCATCAACTGCATAAAAGTTGCAGGTGCATTCGTTAGTCCAAAAGGCATCACAACAAATTCAAAATGCCCATACCTGCTACGAAAAGCCATCTTATAAATATCCTCTTCCTTAACCCGCAACTGGTGGTAGCCTGATCGAAGATCAATCTTAGAAAAATACTGAGCTCCTGCTATCTGATCAAATAATTCATCAATTCTCGGCATGGATATTTATTCTTGATAGTCAGCTGGTTCAATTACCGATAATCAATATACAACCTCATCGAGCCATCCTTCTTCCTGACAAATAATACTGGAGCTCCCCACGGGGATGTACTTGGACGAATAAATCCCTTCTCAAGTAATTCCATTAACTGCTGCTTTAATTCCCTCAGCTCCGCAGGAGACATACGATAAGGAGCTTTAGAAACAGGGGTTACGCCAGGAATTAGATTAATAGAAAACACAACTTCCCTCTTTGGTGGAAGACCTAGCAATTTCTCAGGAAAAACATCCAAAAAATCTCAGACAATAAGAATATTCTTAATCTCGATCTTCTTCTCAGGGGTTACATGAACAAAGGCTAGGTAAGCCTGACATCCTCTCCTCATAAACTTATCAGCTCGAAGGGCCGAAATAAGTGGCACAGACTTATGGTGCCTAACCCTTATAAAAGAAAGTTCAGGGTGTCTAGAAAAAGACACAGAGCTGGAACTACAATGAACATTGGCCTCATGCTTAGCTAACCAATCCGCTCCTAGAATTACGTCATAATCTTTCATATCCATGCATACTAAATCAGCCGGCAAATTCTGCTCATTAACCATAATCTTGCTAGAAAGATAAAAATATTTAATCGTTGATCTAGAACCAATAGAAGTTGATATCTCTAGTGGGGAATCCATCAAAACCGGCTTCACAGCTATCGTCTTAGCAAAACTCCGAGAAACAAATGAATGAGTAGCACCGGTATCAAAAAGAAGAAAAGTTGGCTTTCCATGAATAATGAGAGTACCTTCCACAAGTCCACCCTCCTCGGTGGTGCCTGTGTCATCCTCCTATAGGGCCTGGAGCTTGCCCTACTCTTTCTTGCTGCCTTGAGGCTTAGTCGGGGTAGCTTGCTCGGATAAGAGAGGACACTCCAGGATACGATGGTCTCTACTCCCACAACGTAAACAGGCACCCAGCTTGCACTAGCACTCTTCCATCTTGTGACCAGGACGGTCACAATACTTGCATACGCCCTTAAATGAAACATTAGGGCCAGGCTTCTTGTCTTCATTCTTTGGCATTTCCCGTTTCCATGAACCAGACCCGCCATTGGGCCTTTTCTTGCTATTCCTGGGTTTAGCACTCCCGGAACCAGCCGATTGCTCCTTCTTGACGTTCTTCCTACAGATTTTCTCCATCATTTCCAAGGTATCTTCTAAAACTTGGACTTTTCTTACCATCTCTGCATAAGTCTGAATCTCCATTGGCGCCAACTGGTTAATATAATGCAACTTCAGCCCATTTAGAAAACGTTTCGCCTTCATCTTCTCTGTGGAAATCAAATGAGTAGCATAACGAGAGAGTCTAGAAAATTGAGCTTCATATTCTGCCACAGATAAACTCCGCTGTTTCAGAGTAGCAAACTCAGCGGCTTTCTTCTCTTAGATTCTATCGGAAAAGTACTTGCTATTGAAGAATTCTTCAAATTCCTTTCATGAAATTTGCCTATTACCGAGGGTTGCCTTTATTGACTCCCACCACGTCCTAGCATCACGTTCCAACTGGAAGGTTGTTAAAAGCACACGCTCCTGGTCGCTACATTGCATCACCTCGAAAATCCTCTCCATCTCTTTGAGCCAATGCTCGGCTTCATCGGGATCAGTTGAGCCTCCAAAACGTGGGGGATTCATCCCACGAAAATTCCTGTGTAGATCGCCGGTGCCATGATTCGCAGCTCCACCCTGGGCCACTTGTTGTAAAGCCCGCGTAAGGCCTTGGACCATCCGCTGCATGTCTCGCCATTGCGCACGCTCAGCTGCCATCGGAACATCCTGCACGAAAATATTTTATGTTAAGTTCATTTAGGAGAAAGAGTTTAGAGTTGATTATTAACTCGACCCAAGTCTCTACCCAAATTCTCACTAGGTTTGGGCCTTTGACTCATAACAAGGGTATAGGTTCTACGACAAACACTTAGAATCCTAGAACTTAAATAACCTAGGAATATTAGAAACCTAGGCTCTGATACCACCTAACTGTCACGCCCCGATGCGGAATATCGGGACTGGCAGTAGAAATAAGTAATAATAATAATAATATGTTGATTTCAAGACATGATATGTTAAAGCTAAAAGATCGCACATCACCATAAATAGAAACTGCTCCATTCATTAAATAACACATAACTAAACCATGTTCCAAACTACAATGATCTCACTTAACATAATCTTGACAACATCCACTTAACACTATTACATTGGCTGACTTCAAATTACAACTCTTCCAAAATACTCTTAAATAAAAATAAACTCCACAACTAGAACTAGTTTCACAGGCTTCTATCAGGTTCACTCCACGGTCGTCACTCTTGCCCATCCCCATCAGTTTGCGAGTCCTCACCTGAGCTACCTGAAAAGGGGGAAAACCACTAGGTGAGCAAACGCTCAGTAGGTAATAACAGGTAAGTTTAAGTAATTAACCAATTAATTGTATTAAAAGCTCGGAAAGAAATATTGATATAATGAAATGACATAAGTAGAAGAGGTACAAGATCAAGAATATAATGAAACTGGAAATTGGCCAACAAGCAAGATTTAACCAAGTCAAGATAATTTCCAAGCAAGCGATTATTGTCGTGGACATCACGCTAGTCATGCACTCGGTGCAATGTCTCACCATGTCATTCAAACTCCCCGAGGCACAAGTACTTTTCAGGCGCTCCTCCCAGGACCAGACCGGGCCCTTATGATGCGTTGGCATTGATTTATTGGATCCAAGATCCCAAGTTATGTCTAGACATTAATCAAGTTTAATGGCCAAGATTCAAGTTATGGAACTTACCTGAAATTTCAAGGGTAAGTTGAAGTAGACATCATGTCTGGAAAGTTCAAGTTATCAAGAACCAATCAGGTCCTTGGATTAAACATGAAAAATCACGGAAATCACTTCTGGATGATAAGCGGTCAGAATAGGGCCGCTCAAGCAATGCACAGTCTAATCTGGACCGTTCAGGATAGAGATGGCTCAGCATCAGCCACACCGAAGTCAAGGACACACGGTCCATGAAGGGCCTCTCAAAGAGTTTGGACGGTTGAAAATGGGCCGCTCAAGACTAGTAGAGCTGGAAGCCCAAGAACAAGATAAACGGTCCTTACAGGGCCATCCAACAGACAGACGGTCCAATAAGATCCGCGCTATAACATGGGCGGCTCTAATAGGTCTGTTCAACTTAATCAACTAGAAATCTACCCAAACGGGCTCCGGGCTGCCATAAGTGGGGTAGAACTGAACCAGGGTCCAGTCCACTCTCCACTGGTCAACCTAGGGCTTATTGGGTCGATCCAAACATAAATTTGGTCAAAGATAGATCAAGGTTAATCGACCAATGTAAGTGGCACTTGGCCAGGGATGTACGGTTCATTATGGGCCGCCCAATAAGATGAACGGTCCCTTTCGGGCCGCGTAATTCTCAGGGGGTCCAAGTCGAGCTGTGACTTACAATATGATAGTCCAAGCGATTCGATCACGTACACAGGTTCAGGTCTTGATGGTACAACATGCCCGGCGTCCTAGTGGGAATCTCAGGCTCGCGAGGGCTTACGGAGGTCCCGTAATGAAGGTCCTAGTCCGACGGAAGGAATATCCGGCGGAGAGTCCCAAACATTACAAGGAAATGGGGCTAATAAATCAGCAGAAACCAGTAATGCGGTCAGTCAATTCTACCGAAGTAGAATGACTGTCAAACAATCCTAATAAAATTTCAATTTAATAATGAATCATGATTAATATTAACATTGAAGAAGATGATCCAAGGTCAAGATGAATAAATCAGCAAGATTTATAATAATTTACTGTTATAATTTTCCAGAGTTTTTATGCATGTTGCTAACTTACATTTAACCACTAATCTACTATCATAAATCATGCGAAAAAGATAACTTAATCAATTCTGTAAAGATGGACGGTCCAGTATGGACCTTTCATCCTCCTCGGCGGTCGCACGATAGGCCGTTTATCCCCCTCAGGTCAGAAGGCCTGCTGGAGATGAGCGGTCTGTAATAAGCCGTTGGGAGAGACGAACGGTCAATAACTGGCCGCCTGACAGAAGGGTGGTCTAGGTCATGCCGCACTTCCCAGAAACATAACACGATAAGCGGTCAATAATATGCTGCCTAACCATGTTAGGCAGTCTATCGTGAGGCCGCGCAAGTCAGAAACAATCAAGCCCCCTTTTGCCCTGCCCGCCTCCGGCGAGTTGGCTAGGCTTACAATGAATTGCTAAATACGCATAGCACAGAGCATAATAATTAGGGCTTTTGGATTCAAAAGAAAGAGCACGAAATATTTTACAATATAGCATGCTCGATTTAATCTTTAGTGCCTGCAATCCCTACTTAAACGAGATGAAACAAGTATAACCCTAGATATGACATGCTTCTACTAAACCCTATTCTCGCAGGGTACTAAGTAACTTTTAGGGCTTTTGCATTCAATAGAAAGAGCACTCGGTGCTGGTTCTAACCATATATAATACTTAAGGTTTGGCTTGCTATAACCTACCTTAAACGGAGGAAGTAGGAAGAAGAAGGGACGAAGACACGCTAAGAACACCCCGCCGGTGATCGCCGAAATCCGCCCTTGTCCACGATCCTCGTCGGCCGCCACAGCACCCAAACAAAAATAGGGTTCCTGAGGGTCATTTTTATAGGTCACACAAGGTCTAGAGTCTTCTATTCGAGGAGATAGAGTCCAATCAAGTTGGACGTGCGCGAACCGCGCGGATAGGGTTAGCCGCCGCCTTCTCATCCAAAATTCACTTTCTAGGGTTAATGTTTCGGGGAGAACTAAGGGGGGAAACGATCCTTTCATCCTAACCTTTCATTTGGATCCGGTCTCAGCCTAAATGATCGGGTATTGGGCTAAATTTTGCGTTTTAAGGTCCAATTAGATTAATTGTAGATTTGGGCCTTAATCAGTTAATTTGGCCTAATTATGGATTTTATTTGGTCAGTCATAGAAGACACTATTATTAAACATTTTATCCTCAACAAGATTCTAAATTTTCCAGATTTTTACGAAATGGTTGAAATTTAACTTATTCTATTATTAAGGATTTTGTAATTAATTTCTTATAAATTTTCTAGAAATTTTTATTTGTTAATAAATCGGGATATTACAGCTACAAGGAGGGCTGCTCTCCTTTCTCTCTTCTTCTCATAATGTCTTTTTGAAGACTCGACTGGCTCTAGGCTGCTAATGCTTAAGGGTTGCTCTCTCTTCTTCTCTTTTTCTCAGATGCTCACGGTGAAGGGCTCAAGGCACTCTTCCGGATGGACGCAGTAGCTTCTTCCTTTTCGTTCAACTCCTTTCCCGGTAGATGCAACGGCAGCAACAGCATTAGCAAAAACTTCAAGCAGATAACTTGGTGTTTATAGATGGACGGGGGCGGACGACTTTCCCTCCCAGATCCTGCCTTGTGATAGGTCGGAGTATAAAAAGGGTTCTTGAACATAAGGCTCGTGCAGATCCACCTCCTCATTGGCTCAGGACAGAAAGGTATACTCCTCTATCCTAGGCACTTTTCAAGGACCCATGCTGATTGGTTGAAGGGAAAAAGAAGGTTTCCATGAAAGGTGACTTCTCCCAAATGTGTCAACTAACAAATCCTTCACACAAAAAGATACTCTGACCATTTCATGATTAAAAGGATAGTTCTCTGTCCTAGGAACTTTTACCAGACCTTGAATCATGAGATTTGCAGTGTGAGCCATTGACTTGAAATAAAATATGTGATTAGATGGCCTGGTTCTAAATCTGGCAAAGCATCCACTGATTCGAGTTGCAAGAACATGAACTGGCCATTGTATGCTGCTGGTCGCTCCTATTGATCCAAAGAGGGTGTCATGCGAGCCTAGCTTTACCTTTGGTTCGTTCCGGAAAGAGTCGACTCCTTGGGTCGACACCTGAGCGTTGTGCCAGTTGAACTGCTTACTGTTTGGGCAAAACAGAACCCAAATAATAAGGGGTCAACTCCTTTGGCTTTGCTAATCTACGAGCTTTGTTGCGTCGACGCAGTGACTATTGAGTCAACGTAGTAAGCAGCAATTACTGGTGGCTAGGGTGAAGCATGAGTCGACGTTGTGAGTAGACGGGGTCGACGCATCAAGACTTCCGCCTGGGCTATTGTGAACTAACGCGTTATGAATCGACACAGTGAGAAGGGTGCGTTGACGTATCCTTTGACGATGTGTCTGAATTGGTTCTGGGAAGCGCCTTGTGTCGACGCCCTAAGAATGTAGAGTCGACGCGGTAAGAGGGCCGCCTGATTGATAGAAGCTGGAGCAAAGCCTACGTCGATGCCATGTCAGGCCTGTGTCGACGCACTCGTTGAAGTGCACTTGAAGACAACTTCTAGAGGTCGTTTGGAGTCGACGCCCTAAGAATGTAGAGTCGACGCGGTAAGAGGACCGCCTGATTGATAGAAGCTGGAGCGAAGCCTACGTCGATGCCATGTCAGGCCTGTGTCGACGCACTCGTTGAAGTGCACTTGAAGATAACTTCTAGAGGTCGTTTGGAGTCGACGCCTGAACGTGCTGGAGTCGACGTAGCCTGAGGGGAGAAAACGGGCAGGTCTTCTTCTTGTAAAGGAATGGTCAACGCCTTAGTAAAGTGAGGTCGACGCGGTGAGGAAGCGGCATCTGAAGAACATCTGGAGTCGACGCCGTGAGAGGCTGGAGTCGACGTAGCCTTCATGGTGCGGACACCAGAGCGAGCGAGAAGCACGAATCGGTGAGCCGTCGGTACCGTATACGGAGCACCACTCAAGCTACATCGGCTTCCATCTGGCTCGGAGATAGTCTAGAGTCTCCAACTTGAGTCTTAGTATTTATCATATTTATTGGGATTTTATTTGTGTGTAATGTGTGTTTATTTGGTTTTATTTGGATTGTAATAAAGATAGTAGATTGGGTTTATTTGTAAAATGGGACAACCTGGGTCCCGCGCCCCATCCCTTCTCCCATTGATCCACCTCAGCTCTTGGGCCCATGTGGGGTCAGTCAACCCTCCAAGGTGGGCTTCTAGAAGAGTTGGACCAAGGGGGGGGACAAAGGGTGAAAAATTTCAAAGGTTGGAACCAAGGAAGTCAAGGGGGTGCCCCATGTATAATATAGTTTATTAGGCTTGTAATTTTATTTTATTTGGTCCAAACCACATGGGAAAAATAATTGTGAACTCCCCCTTTTACCTCCCACCAATTCTAGATCTAGGGATAGAACTAGTCTTTTTGCATTTTCTATAAGAACCTTGTATTTCCATTTTGATTGGAATTAATGCATAAAAATTGAGAATTTTGTTGGAGCTCCAAGCTTGGTGCGCCCCTCTCTCCTCCTCTACCCCCTTCTGCAGCTGGGACAGTTGTGTTCTGAGGTGAGACGCCTCTTCTATCGGTTCGTAAGATCGCCATCGCCGCCGCTACCGCCACCGCCATCGTGCCGCCGTTGCACCGCCACCGTCGTCACCGGATTTCTGTCAATCGCGTGACAGCAAGCTCTTCTCGGAATTTCTACTCCCAACCCTGTGATCTTTTGGATTCCAATTTTTGAGGGTGAGTTTTGGAGGTCAATACCACGTCCCATAAAAATTTCCCAAATTTTTAGCCTTCATTTTCCATTTTTCCCACCTTGTGTTTACCAACCCTCCATATCAGCCTGAGTTCTATCTTCTGTCACAACAATCTAGTAGTTCGTCCATGAACCCACCTTCCCCATGTATGAACGAGTTATAATTTTTATTGGGGATTCTGTCCATCCAATCCCTCTTCCATGAATTTTTTGAGATTTATAGATCTCGTTTACATTTTCTTAAAATCTCTGTCAAATCTCAACTCAGTTCTGTCTGCCACTGTCCAGATCCGACCACCCAGTGTTAGAAAATAGTTTTCCCCAACCTAACCTCCACCATAAATTACAAAAAAAATATCCCCGTCTTCCTCTCTTTCACCTCTTCAACTTTCATGAAGAACTCAGCCCCAGGCCCCTGGATCCGACGTTTGGGTCACGGTCAATGCCAACTCTCAAGAAATTCCCCTTCTGCCCGGCCAGATCTGAGATAGAGATCAGTCAGGTTCTAAATTCTGCCTTCAAGAGTACAGTCCCGAAGAAATTTTTGGAACCACAGAGGCTCGACGAATTTGAGTCAGCTTTCCAGCGGTGCCAGTTTCGCGTCGATCCGACATCGGTGCTAGTCGCAGTGAGCTTTGTCGCCAGAGCGCGCGGGTCTGAAATAGAGTTTCAGATCCGTTGGCAGCAGCTCCAACACTTGGAGATCGAAACCGATCGGTCACCTCCCGGAGTTCCAATCCGGCCGCCGTCCAGGGGATCGCCCCTCCACTTGTCCCCTTCACAACGGGACCCACCCTGCTAGATCTGGAGGCCGGAGCAGTCGTCGGCCCTGCAGACCCGCCAAACGCGCCGTCTGGACAGCACCAAGTTGCAGCTTTCGGCACCATCGGAGCAACCCCAAGATGCTGCCCGTCAACCCAAATCCCGACACTCCTGGGTCCCACATGTGACCTATTACCTCCCTGCGTGGAGTGGGTCAAAAATTTGTACCACAGTGAAAATTGTTAACCAGGAGTGTGGATTTAGCCGGGGTTGTCTTCCCCACGCCGGGTGCGTGGAGGTAACGATCTTAACTTCTCGACATTACACTTGCTTAGTTAGTATATGATCATATGCCACAGCTGAGTGCGTTAGGAACCTACCTCGTGAGTACATGTGACTGCTGTGAGTAAGAGAGTGACCACTCCCGTGACTCGGTCCGAGCACGGAAGTGAGTCGACCACCCTTGACTCTGTCGATTTCTCAACCGCGCGGATCCACGCTTTCCCTCACTTGGGACGATGAGTGAGCTTGTGTTTCTGTTAGCCACGTATAGCCCATAGGAACTCTTAGTGTCGGGTCAAGGTGTCTCTAGTGTTCACGTGTCGCTAGTCGCGTCTCCATCTAGAGTCCGAGGTTCGCATCACTTGCAGTCGGTCCCTCTGTCCGTCTTGCATCAGTTTGGTATCAGAGCCAGGTTGAGTCTAGGGTAGTCATAGCATGGTCTAAGTCGAGTCTAGGATCATCATTATTTTAAAATAAAAAAAAGTGTGTTTTGGGTCGCATTTGCATCCTTTTACCTTGTATATAAAAAGGTGTTGTCCGAACGTTGGGTTATGCCGAACGGAAAGGCCACACACTTGTGCGAGAGGATCCTCGGATCCCGTAACTCCGCCACGTACCGGATATTGGGTAAGTCTAGGCTCATATTTGCTTTAGTCCGTGATGGGGACATCAGAGCAAGACCACTAACTTTTATTTTTACATTTGTGTCATTTAGCTTATTTTTATATCCTTGGAAAACACATGTGCAATTGTAAGGCTTTATAAGCCAAACAGTGAGTCTTTAGGTTTTAGTGGATTTTTGTTCAAAAGTCTAGTAGGACCAGCAAAGAGCCCCCACACTCTTTCCCATTGGTCCACCTAAGCCCTAGGGACCCATGTGGGGCTGGTCAAAGTCCTAGGTGGGCTTCTAGATGGTTTGACATTCAAAGGGGACAATGGGCTTAAAATGTCCAAGATGCCATACCCATTAGTCAAGGGGGCGCCCCCCTCTTATTATTTGTTTAATGTGGTTCCAAACCACATGGGAGAATTAATTATGACCTCCCTCTTTTACCCCGCCCAATTCAAGATCTAGGGATAATTAGGGTCATTTTACATTTCATACAAATACCATGTAATTCCCATTTTAGTAGAATTAATGATGAAAATTTGGTGAAAATATTGGAGCTCCTTGAAGGGTGCGCCCCTCTCTCCTCTCTCCCTACTATGCTTCCTCCACCTCCAGCCTTCCAGGGTGTGAGACCCATTCTATCTCTTCCTCTTATCCTCTGAATTCTGTTTCTACCGCCGTCATCGCATCGCCATCGCGCCGCCGCCACCATCATCGGAGTTCTGTCCAAATCAGGATAGAGATTCAGATCTACTGATATTCTGGAGTCCAAATTTTGAGGGTAGGTTCACCACGCCAATACCCTCTCCCAAAAAAATTCTCCTATTTTCTAGCCTTCAGTTTCTATTTTTCCATTTTCGTGTTCTTCAGCCTTCCAATTCTGTCTGTACTTAGTTTTGTGTCACAGCAACCCTAAGTTTCCTTAGTTCGACCCATTTTCCTTTATTTGTTTGAGTCACCAATTTTATTGGAAGTTCTGTCCAACACACCCATCATCCACGAATTTTCTTGGAATTTCTGGAGTCATTTTACTATTTTTAAAAAATCACTGTCTTTTCCAAAATCTGTTATGTCCTGTGCAGTTCAGATCAGACCCTTATCCAGTATAAAATCATTTTCCCCTGTCAAACAACACAAAAATTATCCCCGTCTTCCTTGTCTCTTCCTCTAAAACTTTCGTGAAGAGTCCAAGTTCCAGATCTGAGGTTTGAGTCACAGTCAACGCAAGTTATCGGAAAACTCTATTTCTGTCCTGAGTTTTCTGAGTCTGTCAGCCAGCAACTGGTAAATTCGAAAACGGCCAGATCCAGGATAGTCAAAATTCTTTCTCTTGCCATAGATCGAAGTACTTCAAGTCAGCTTTCCAACGGCACCAATGTCACGTCAATCAGACGTCGAGATTGATCGCAGTAGTAGTTCTCACCGGGTCGCACGCTGTAAAAATAGAACTTAAGATCCGTGGGTAGCAAGGTCAATAAGTGAAGACCGGAGCCGACTCCCCTTCCGCAAGGTGAACCAGCGTGCCGCCGTCCCAGGGAGTGCTGCTCCCAGAACCACCGTCACAGCGGTACCATTCCGGGCCCACTCAGACCCGCCGACTAGCACGTGGGCCCCCACAACCAGCAGCTTGCGCTGTCCGAACCGTGCCGACAGGGTGATCAAAGTGCTGCCCGTCAACCCAAGATCGGTCCTCCCGGGCCCACTTGTTACCCGTTACCTTCCTGCGTGGAGTGGGCATCAAAATTCACTGCTGTAATTTAAATATTTACTGTACCGAGAGTTACTGACTTGGTCGGGATCATCTTCCCCACGCTCGGAGCGTAGAGGTAAATTCGCTCCCTCTCTCTTCCGCATTTGCTTTACTCGTATCTATTTGTATATGCCGCTGCGAGTGTTAGGATTCTTAGCCCGATATATTGTTATCATCGCTGCGAGAGAGTGAGAGTGAGTGACCCATCTCGTGACTCGATCCGAGGACACGCGGAAAGCCGATACCCGAGACTCACTGCTGGTTTCTCGATCACGCACTGTCCCACGTCTTCCCTCGCTTAGGGGCGATCGCGAGGTAGAGTCCCAGGTCGCATGTCTATCCCGCATCAGTCTGTGTCTCCTAGTCCGTGTGTCTTTGCATACCCACCCGTCGAGGCACCCAATACTCACCACCACCACCAATGGTAGATCCCCGAGCCCGTAGTTCTGATGAGGTGGTCGAGATGTTCCGAACACTCATGGATCATCTCGATACGCGTATGGATGGTCTTAGTACGCGTCTAGATGGCGTAGGTATGCGTCTAGAAGGGAGGATGAAATCCATCGAGGATCGGGCTGAAGCATCGGACCAGTCCATCTAGGGTCTTGTAGGGAGGATTGCGATCCTAGAAAGGGCCCCAGTGGTGGCGCAACCCGCGCCGACCAATGATCAACAAGAGCCGGTTCAGCAACCCGCTATTCCAAGAGCTCAAGGGGCAGGTGATGGGAGGCAACAAGTGCCCAAGGTGGATGATTATGCATCCGACAATGAACAAGTGGGTTATGGTCGTGACCATCGAGTTTAATGACGGAATCGTGATTACGATAACGATGACCGCGTTCTTAGGAACGTGCGTGCGGACCCTCCCCTATTTGACGGGTCCTTAGACCCGAAGGTCTATTTAGATTGGGAGGCCGGCATGGACTAGTACTTTGAGTGGTTTGAGATGACGGACCACCGAAGAGTTTGATACGTGAAGATGAAGTTGCATGGGCAGGCCCAAACTTATTGGACCAATGTGGAGAGCCAGTTAATGCAGCGATGCCAACCCCAGGTTGGTACTTGGGATGAGATGAAAATCAAATTGAGACAGAAGTACCTCCCTGCCACATATCACCAACGTCTCATAGACCAATGGCAAAGTCTCACCTAGGGGAACCGGTGCATCACTGAGTACACCGCCGAGTTTGATGAGTACTATCTACGGTGTGGAGTGACGAAAGAGAGCACCATGACCATCTCGCACTTCCGGAGAGGTCTGCGGCCACATTATCAATATGAACTATTTCGCCGCAACGTGACCACTTTGGAGCAAGCTTATCAGGTTGCTCTCGAATTGGAGCAATTCGAGGTCGAGTTTCAGCCTACCCCACGGATGGGCCCCTTCCCCCTACATAGTGTCGAGCCCCGTGGCTCTCTAGGTGCATATCAGAGGGCCCCCATGGCTCGACCTCAGGAGCCCGCCCGTCAGGAGCCGTTCGCTCCTAGGCCTCGCACTCCACCTCCCAGGGACTTTTCACATCCCCAACAACCTACGGCACCCATCGCCCGTCCACTAGCACCCGCACCTCTTGCTCATCCCTTGTTGCCTTCACCCCCTATCCATCGGAGGATAAAGGTAAGAGACCTTTGATTGGGGAGCCTAGTGTATCATGGCAGCAATGTTTTCGCTGCAATGGGTTTGGCCATTTTGCCAACCAGTGTCCCACGCGTCAATCTCTAGTCATTGGGGACACACCGGTCGGGGACACCTCATCCTTTGAGTTTGTGTTAGTCAGCTATGAGGCGCATCAAGAATTAGTTGACGAGTTCTTTGAGAATGAGGGAGATGGTCAGGAGGTTTAGCATCTCGATGATGCCCAGATAGGGGTCGTCAGGTGTATTCTCACCCAGCCACAGGCCAGTGATGATTGGCGTCGGACCACTTTCTTTCATACATATTGTAGGCTGGGCGGTCAAGTTTGCAAGGTGATTATCGATAGTGGGAGTTGTATCAATGCAATCTCCACGGGCATTGTCTCTCGCCTTGGTCTTACTCCTGTGGACCATCCTTGCCCCTATCCAGTATCATGGGTGGATTCCACCTCCATTCCGATCAGGCTACGGTGTTTGGTCTCACTGTGTTATGTTAGATGGACGCAGTCTATCTCCACGAAGTGTGGATCTAGAGGGGGGTGAATAGATCTACTGCCTAATTTAAAACCAGTATAAGGCTCTAAAGTGGAATATAGGCAAATCTACTGAATCACTATCTCGTACTAGATTTGAACAGAGGCGAATCAAACTGTGAAGATGAATAGGAAATCTAATTGCACACAGTTCATAGACAAACAAGCAAACACAAGGCACACAAGATTTTTAGGTGGTTCGGTCAGGAGACCTACGTCCACCCCACACTCAACCGAGTATGGCTTACTACTGCGCAGTACAGCTTACGTCCGCTGGGCAATACAGCTTGGCCTACAAATCGCTGAGCAACACAGCTTCCTGTCTGAGACAAATCTCGCCTGCTGAGGATTACAGCTTCACCTGTCCAGTGGAAACCTCCACTGCAACTGCTGGGGTTTACAGCTTACCCGACCAGAGGTAGCACCTCTGCTAACAGCTGACTCACAGCTTGAAGAAACAATTTCGGAAACAAAAGATAGAAGCAAACGAAAATAAGAAAACCCAACTGGAATGTAGCTCGGAATGAGCAAAGCTCAGCTCTGGTATCTGAACCAAGAGTCTGAGATACAACCTCTCAATCAAACTCTCTCAATCTCACTCTCTCAACACATCTCTCTCAATCTTCTCTTCTCTCTTTTTCTTCTTCTCTGCTTTTCTTCTCTGTGGATCTCGGTGGCTCTCTGCTGCTTCAGACTTTCAGACTCACTGTATAGACTTTGCCACTTCTTCGATCGGCCTTCATCTGAAGAATAAAGCTCATATATATACCAGCAGCAGATTGGATAAGGGCGTGTGGCTTCCACATTTCCCGTCCAAAGAATTCACCAGAACTGAGGAAATTTCATCCACATGGCAGCATCCTAGATGGGCTGCTTCCACGTGTCACCATCTGGGCACCTCGTCCTTCCTTGGATCATGAGCCAAGTCATCAATCTCAGCCAGGAGTCCCTGTCAGACAGAGGATCGAATTATCAGTTTAAGTATAAACCCTGTACAGACTTTGTAGATTGTAATGCATTGTATAGACTTCACTGTATAGACTTTGTGAACTCGAATGCAGTGTATAGACTTTGTGAATGCGTGGCTATGGCATTGTATAGACTTGGTGAATGCAGAACAATGCCATGTACAGACTACATATATGCAGTGCTTTGGCCTAGTACATACTTCACGCATGCAGGACAGTGGCATTGTAAGGCGTGTACAGACTTAGCGTTATGAACCCAAGTGATGTCTAGACTTTGTTAAGACGCTGAATGAGACGCTAACCCAATGCATGCAATCAGTGATGTACAGACTTGGAGATGCAATGTGCAATGCAGTGAAGTGTGTACATTGAATACGAATGCATAGACATGCTGACAACAGATGTGTGGACTTTGAAGAACATTCAGTAGCCAATGTATAGACTTAGGCAATGGAAAGGCTTGCCAGTGTATGGACTGATGAGCGTGCAGCACTGTGCAGACTTCAATGCATGAAGAAGCAATGTGTAGACTTTGACAGACACAACGTGCAACAATGTATAGACTTGAAACACTAGATGCACGATGTACAGACTTCATGTTATGCATGAGACTCTAAGAAGACAGACGATGTATAGACTTAGCCAGCCTTCAGCTCGATGTACATATTTCATGAATGATGCATGCAATGCATTGGACGATGTATGGACTTAGCCGATGCAGACTAGTTCGATGTACATACTTGCTCGTTGTTCAGACATCATGAGCGATGTACAGACTTGCCAAGAGAAAGACTGTACAGACTTGAGCAAAGCAAAGCAGTTGAATGTATAGACTTCACGATGTGAATACTTGCCAAAGACAACTGAACGATGTACAGACTTGAGCGAAGCAGAGTCTGTATAGACTTGAAGGTTCACAATGTAAATACTCTTGCAAAGCAGCAATGTACAGACTTGAATAGTTCTGGGATGTATAGACTTTATCTGAAAGCCCAATGTACAGACTTGCAAAACTGAACATAGGTAAAGATCCCAATGTATAGACTTCGAAGTTCAACTGGTGAATTGATGGGGACATCGCTTAACACTTCCCATTTCTCCATGGGTCCCGATGATCGCCATTGTGTTCGTCTTGATTCCTTGAGTCAAGTTATGTAATTTTCATATTTTTCTGGAGTCATATCATTGTAATTTTTCTTTTATTTGAGTCAAGTCCCTAGGTTAATGAGTCATCTACCTAAGTTTATTATCATTATGTCAGTTAGATTGGTTAATGGGCCCAGTTATATGGGCTTGGCCCAGGGGCGCCCCTTTCCCAGGGACTTATGTTGAATTGTGGGATTCCTATAAATAGGACCCCAATCCCACCAGTTGAGGCTAATGAAGATTTGATAAAGTTTGCCAAAGCAATTGTGCATCTCTCTCTCTCTCTAGCTCTCTCTCTATCTCTCTCTCTCTCTCTCAAGAAGGGGCGACCCTTTCTCTCTCCTCTTCCCTCTCTCTCTAGGTCGACCAGCCCTCTCTCTCCTCCCCTTGCCACCTTATCCTCCACATCAGCCCTCCCCACCCTTTCACCTTCCCAAGGCCATTAACCCCCCTTTACTCCCACCACTCCCCAAGCAACCCTTCCCCTTCCCCATACAACCTTCCATCTTCCCAAGAGGAATCCCCACTTCCCAAGCAACTCTTGCCCTCCCCAAGGCAACCCCTCCCCTTCCCTAGGCCTCCATTAAACACCTCCATTAACCCTCCACCCAAATCAAAGAGAACCCTCCCCATTTCCCCAAGCTACTTGAGCCCCCATCACCCCACCACCTCCCCCTTGGCCATTTGCGCACCCAGCCCCTCTCCCTGCTAGCTCCGCCCCTGGCCTCCACCTCACCACCCCTCCCACCTCCCAAACCACTCCCCTCCACCAAAGCATCCATCTCCCTCACCCCTCCACCAAAGAAAACCACCCCCACCCTTTTCTCTCTTCTCATTTGCATACAGCTGAAGACTTGCAAATCAGCACCCTGTTGCAGCGTCGCCCACGACCTCATCCCGGATCTTATGGGGGCGTGGCCTACATCAACGGAAAGCTCTGCCAGTCATCTTCGCAGGCGAGGTGGTTTCGTCTCAATCCGAGGTCGGAGCTGTCCGAGAGAACCATTCTCCCCCGACTGCGCAGGACTCCCTCTGCAGAGCACCTGAACCCGATTAGAAGCTGTACCACGAAGAACCGCAGAAGAATCAGGCCACCAGCTCTTCTCCAAAGTTCTTCCTAGTCCCGTCCAATTTCAGAATCAAGAAGCGGAACTTCGTTCAGCGTCCGTGGGCCGAAGTTACCATTTTTCCCCCTCGGCTGCGCGGGTCTGCCTCCCACAGTCTGCAACGACCATCTTTCACTATTCTGCATCCCCCAGTCCTCTACGACATCAGATGGCTTCCCCATCAGTTTTTCTTGGAAGAGGGTTCGTCCACGGTTCCAGAAACTCTGGCGGTTCATGAATCAGAGTCCGGGAGCTGTCGGGGAAGCCTCTGCAACCTGCTACCAGGAACCTGAAGCCGCCTTCCCCAGATTCTGTCACTCTGTTCAACTCCCCATCCGGACCAGCATCGACGTCAGAAGAATTCTACAAAATTCTGAGGCATCCTAGCTCCAGTTTCGAAGATTTCCCTCTGGTCTCATCATCAGCAGAATTCCAGACTAGAAGTTACGACTTCAACAGTGACTGTCAGTCATTCCTCGCAGAGTGCAGGCAGATTCGACATCGGCTTCTCCTTTCGCAATTTCGGCGAATCTCCCCTCTCCGCCTGGCCAGCTTACCGCCCCTCCCTGCGTGGAGGTAGTGTTTGCATGTAAATCAACATCCTCACCCCAAGTCCACCCTCCTGTGTGAGGTGTAGTGCTTGTATTAAACAGGTTTCAAGCTTCATCGGCGCAATGTGCGGGGATCCCACACTTCCCCGCTCGCCCATCGTCTCCGAACGAGGTTGGTTTCTTCAAACCAACCAGGTGAGCCTCTACCCCTGCTCCCCTAGTATCTGTTTGTTTAATATCTGTCAAGCTAGTCCGTTGGCTAGTAAGAGAGTGCCCGTTCCCGGATCCACCATCTTGAGTGGTCATCGTGGATAATAGTGAGTAAGTGACCTTGTGCCCCCAAGGCACCCGGCCGCCCTTGATCGTGGGCATCCTACCTTCGAGAGGGAAAACCTTAGTTGTGCTGGCCCTCTACTAGCAAGGGTCCCTCTCCCCCACCTTGACTCGGCATCATCGAGTCACCACAGGTAACGGGTGCGCACGGTGAGACGACGTCTTTCAAGCTTTCTCGACTTTTGTGAATGCGTTTACGAATTAAGTCCAAGGGATCATTGTCACTTGCTGCATTCCCATCAATGTTTCACATCAGTTGGTATCAGAGCAAGTTCTAGACTTGTCTCTACTAAGTCTTGTCCTAGGGCGCATAAGCATTTAGAGTCATTCGGTTCATCAACATGGCTACCTCACTTTGGTCCCACTCGGCCCTCCACAAAGGTCCGATCGACCACCCATTTTCGGACATCTTTATAGATGAGAGTATCACCTTTGATGGGTCACATCCTAGTGATTATGTTAGGTGGGAGACTTTTATGACCAAACACTTTGATAGGACTAGGGTCTATGGACACGCTAGAGTCCGCAGGGCCACAAGGCGACTTCGGGGACAAGCCAAGAAGGAGTGGGAACGCATAGTGAGCTTAAGAAAGATTCGGAGGCAAGAACCCATAGGATCATGGGAAGAGATGAAAAGTGAGCTTAGGAAGATCTACGCTCCCCGACCCTCCCACTCCTACCGTGAGGACCATAACCCGTTGAGCACTCCCACTCCCCCTTTCCCTCCCAGTCAACCCAAAACCTCTATTAGGACCCAAACCCCACCACCCAAAGGACCCCTAGATTTATTGGAAGAGATAAGGATTGAGATCAGGAAGATCTTCACTCCCCAACCTTCCCACTCCTACCCTGAGAACCATAACCCGAGGAGCACTCCCACTCCTCCTTTCCCCACCACCCAACCCAAAATTCTCCATCAAACCCCCACCCCACAAACTTCCAAAAATCCTCCTTCCACCCCTTTCCAAAAGGAACTTAAAGAGGTAACCGAAGACTATGAGGCTCCACTAGATTGGGAAGAAGAATATGAATCACAGTATCATGGGTTAGGCCGAGAAGTTCTCATCCCAGGTGGAAGAAGCATCATGACTCACTCCACCCTCACCACTCAAACCCACGTGGACCCCATGTCCACCCCTCCACCTAGGCCCGTGACAGCCACCATTCCCCAATCCAAAGTTACTCACCCAACTCACCTTCCACTTCCAACTCCTATCCTACCCAAACCTAGTCCCCCGCTACTTCCACTCCCAACCCCAACCCAAGTCCGGCCTCACTCACCACCCCGGGTACACCATGCACCAACCGTCATCACCCCACCCCCGATAGACCTTCCCATTCCCTTGAGAGAGGAGACCACAACCATCCACATGGGAGTAGATGCTAGTCCGGAACCCATCCCCATCCTTGAGGAAACCCAAGTTCATATCTATGGTGAGGAAGAATCACAAATGTCCCCTTCACATAGCTTGGACCCCCAAGAGCCACAAGCCTTCACAAATAGCACCGTAATCATAGAGGGGCCCCTAGCTAGATGGCTAAAGGAGAGACCACTTCACCCCATCATGTCCTATGTTTACCCATCCATGGAGCAAAACCTTCCCATTGTACCCTTATCCACCTATCACACCACAATCCAATCATCCTATCAAGTGGAAACATTAGGGGATCTTCTTAAGGGTATAGTTTGGTAAATGGAACTAACTGGCATGTTGACCACTGTAGCCGACCAACCTAGAAGCCTTGACCTCCTACACCTATGTGTCGGGTCCATCTCCTCGATATACACTGTGGGTTGCTACACTAGCGACCTTCTTTTATTCCTCCCAACACCCGAAGAGCCCGATGCTATCCGCGAATTAGAGTTGCTTATTTCGGGTAGGATGCCAAGCCCTCCATTCATGGCCAACCAACCCGCCAAGGACTTCGGTTCAATTACTTCATTTGAGGAGGAGGACTCACCATCATTTGAAGACCTTGAGGAGATAGAATACCCCTTCCTTGGTAACACATTCCATGACCCCTTTGATCCCTCCCTATGGAAGACATTGAACCCATGGGACCTAGCCGCCTTACCCACCACCCACTCCCTCCTACCCTCACCCACCATGTTGAACCCAACCCACCCATTCCACTACTTAGTTCACACCATGAGAGCCATGACCGAGGGTGACATCCACCTAGGAAGTGACCTATCCCAAAATGTCCACCTTCTTGGACCCCTTCGACCCCTATGAGTGGAAACCCCCAAATCCACCCCCACCTAAAGATGGGACCATCTTGATTGTAATGCATGTGCCACAACATTTTGCCCCACCTGGTAGGGCTAGTCATCTCATTTGTGTCACATACACACTAGGTCCAGTGCATGACAGGTTCACATTTGGATATGTAGGTCCACCCCCATACATCATCCATCTTATGCATGATAGGAGTCTACATGGAAGTCCAGGTCCTCCGGCATTCATTGCACCCATACCTGATAGAGCCACATTTGGACATGCTGGTCCTCCCCCACTCTTCATCCACCTCAGGCATGATAGGGCCATTTGTGGCTGCCCCGGTCCACCTAAGTGCATCAAGGTCCACATGGTTTCTAAGCATGATAGGTCAATTCATGGATGCCCTGGTCCTCCTAAGTCTGTCAAAACCAATCTAACACTTGATAGGGCTGAATTTGGTTGCCCAGACCCTCCCTTCATCCCTATAGGATCATCATTCATGACATTGCATGGTAACATTCACAAACACAACAACAAGAGCAGCAAGGTTCTTAAGGAATTAGCCGATTCCCACTGTCGCCACCAAGAAATCCATGTCGGTGATTTTGTGATGGTGAGGACTGAGATTGTCTCAAAACTGAGGTCTCGTGGAGCAGGCTCCTTTCAGGTATTGAGGCGCCTTGACACAAATGCTTATGTGTTCGACCTCCCCGAAGGGTACGGAGTAAGTCCCACTTTCAATGTGGCTGACCTGGTGCCCTACAAGGGTCCCACGGTGACACCCAGTGAGGAGATCCAGCCTATCCCACCCCTTGAGAGAGCCCCCACACCAACAAGAGCTCCATCTAGCCAGAGAAACCAGCGTGATCAAGTGGAGCGGATATTAGATGAACAGATCACTACCACACGGAGCAAGGCGTATGAGCGATATCTAGTTAGGTGGAAGGGACGACCACCTTCGGTTGACGCCTGGGTGATTCGGGAGGATCTCCAGCAGCTGGATCCTGACCTATCGGAGCAGTACCGCAGCAGGGTGGACCCTTACTCGACAGAGTTGAGTTCTCTGCACCCCAGGAGTATGATGGGGACATCGCTTACCACTTCCCATTTCTCCATGGGTCCCGATGATCGCCATTGTGTTCGTCTTGATTCCTTGAGTCAAGTTATGTAATTTTCATATTTTTCTAGAGTCATATCATTGTAATTTTTCTTTTATTTGAGTCAAGTCCCTAGGTTAATGAGTCATCTACCTAAGTTTATTATCATTATGTCAGTTAGATTGGTTAATGGGCCCAATTATATGGGCTTGGCCCAGGGGCGCCCCTTTCCCCCTTGGTTAGTTGTCATTAGTCCAAAAGTCAGGGACTTATGTTGAATTGTGGGATTCCTATAAATAGGACCCCAATCCCACCAGTTGAGGCTAATGAAGATTTGATAAAGTTTGTCCAAAGCAATTGTGCATCTCTCTCTCTCTCTAGCTCTCTCTCTATCTCTCTCTCTCTCTCTCAAGAAGGGGCGACCCTTTCTCTCTCCTCTTCCCTCTCTCTCTAGGTCGACCAGCCCTCTCTCTCCTCCCCTTGCCACCTTATCCTCCACATCAGCCCTCCCCACCCTTTCACCTTCCCAAGGCCATTAACCCCCCTTTACTCCCACCACTCCCCAAGCAACCCTTCCCCTTCCCCATACAACCTTCCATCTTCCCAAGAGGAATCCCCACTTCCCAAGCAACTCTTCCCCTCCCCAAGGCAACCCCTCCCCTTCCCTAGGCCTCCATTAAACACCTCCATTAACCCTCCACCCAAATCAAAGAGAACCCTCCCCATTTCCCCAAGCTACTTGAGCCCCCATCACCCCACCACCTCCCCCTTGGCCATTTGCGCACCCAGCCCCTCTCCCTGCTAGCTCCGCCCCTGGCCTCCACCTCACCACCCCTCCCACCTCCCAAACCACTCCCCTCCACCAAAGCATCCATCTCCCTCACCCCTCCACCAAAGAAAACCACCCCCCCACCCTTTTCTCTCTTCTCGTTTGCATACAGCTGAAGACTTGCAGATCAGCACCCTGTTGCAGCATCGCCCACGACCTCATCCCGGATCTTCTGGGGACGTGGCCTACATCAACGGAAATCTCTGCCAGTCGTCTTCGCAGGCGAGGTGGTTTCGTCTCAATCCGAGGTCGGAGCTGTCCGGGAGAACCATTCTCCCCCGACTGCGCAGGACTCTCTCTGTAGATCACCTGAACCCGATTAGAAGCTGTACCACGAAGAACCGCAGAAGAATCAGGCCACGAGCTCTTCTCCAAAGTTCTTCCTCGTCCCGTCCACTTTCAGAATCAAGAAGCGGAACTTCTTTCAGCATCCGTGGGCCGAAGTTACCATTTTTCCCCCTCGGCTGCATGGGTCTGCCTCCCACAGTCTGCAACGACCATCATTCACAATTCTGAATCCCCCAGTCCTCTCCGACATCAGACGGCTTCCCTGTCAGTTTTGCTTGGAAGAGGGTTCGTTCATAGTTCCAGAAACTCCGGCGGTTCATGAATCGGAGTCCGGGAGCTGTCGGGGCAGCCTCTGCAACCTGCTACCAGGAACCTGAAGCCGCCTTCCCCAGATTCTGTCACTCTGTTCAACTCCCCATCCAGACTAGCATCGATGTCAAAAGAATTCTAAAAAATTCTGAGGCATCCTAGCTCCAGTTACGAAGATTTCCCCTCTGGTCTCATCATCAGCAGAATTACGGACTAGAAGTTACGACTTCAACAGTGACTATCAGTCATTTGTCACAGAGTGCAGGCAGATTCGACATCGGCTTCTCCTTTCGCAATTTCGGCGAATCTCCCCTCCCCGCCTGGCCGGCTTACCGCCCCTCCCTGCGTGGAGGTAGTGTTTGCATGTAAATCAACATCCCCACCCCAAGTCCACCCTCCTGTGTGAGGTGTAGTGCTTGTATTAAACATGTTTCAAGCTTCATCGGCGCAGTGTGTGGGGATCCCACACTTCCCCGCTCGCCCATCGTCTCCGAACAAGGTTGGTTTCTTCAAACCAACCAGGTGAGCCTCTGCCCCTGCTCCCCTAGTATCTGTTTGTTTAATATCCGTCAAGCTAGTCCGCTGGTTAGTAAGAGAGTGCCCGTTCCCGGATCCACCATCTTGAGTGGTCATCGTGGATAATAGTGAGTGAGTGACCTTGTGCCCCCAAGGCACCCGGCCGCCCTTGATCGTGGGCATCATACCTTCGGGAGGTAAAACCTTAGTTGTGCTGGCCCTCTATCAGCAAGGGTCCCTCTCCCCCACCTCGACTCGGCATCATCGAGTCACCACAGGTAAAGGGTGCACACGGTGAGACGGCGTCTTCCAAGCTTTCTCGACTTTTGTGAATGCGTTTACGAATTAAGTCCAAGGGATCATTGTCACTTGCTGCATTCCCGTCAATGTTTCACATCATGAATGTACAGACTTCACCAATGTATGGACTTGGAAGTTCACTGATGGATGTACAGACTTCACCTCGAGCAAGCTACAGTGCAGTGTATGGACTTTGAAGAATGATGCATGACGCTGTACAGACTTCACTAATGTATGGACTTAGCCTGTGCGAACAATGCAGCAATGTATAGACATTATCGTGCAGACAGTACCTCACATGCATTAGTGTATAGACTGTATGTCTGATGGATGCACTGATGCAGTATATACACAGAGGAAGCAATGCACCGATGCAATGCATGCACATAGCACGTATTGAACTGATGCAATGGATGTATAGTCTTGTGATGCACTGATGCAGTACATGTACAGAGGAAGCAATGCACTGATGCAATGTATAGACTTACTGAGCTGACGCTCCATGAGACACTAAATAAGACGGACAGTGTATAGACTTGTGTTCTGGGTGAGTCGACCCATCTAAGAAGGGGGTCGACCCACTTCTGTCCAGACTATGCTGAGAGTGAAGACTTGTGTGTGTGTGCAGTGTGTAGACTTGTGAAATGCATAGAACACACAGACAATCTGATAAAACAGTTTCATCAAAACATAAACAGTTGCCAATCAATCAACACAAGGTGTTGCCAATGAAATAAAGTAATTGTCAACATCATCAACATAAAGGAGTCACAACAATCTCCCCCTTTTTGATGATGGCAACCCCCTATCATGTAAAAGAGCAACAACCTGTCATTTAGATGAATTTTTGATGAAAGACATGATTTGTTATTCAGATTGTCATGCAGATGCTATGAATGCATGCTACGAAATAAAGACTAACTCCCTGCTCACAAGATCTCCCCCTTTGCCATAACATGATTCATACACTCCCCCTGGAATGAATTCAGAATTCATCAAACAGACAAAATCCTCCCCCTTTGCCATCAACAAAGAGGAGGGAAAGTGATTTCAAGGGAAGGAACAAGAGAGATCATCTGACTGGCATTCTGAACAAGTAGCTCAGGAATAAGCATTCTAAAGTATAGAGTCTTCAGTCATATGAATTTAGAAACTACTCTCTGATAGAATTCTGGTTTAAAGACTATAAAATTTTGAGTTCATGCACTACAATCAATGGATAAGTTTTCTGTGCATGATAAAACAATAAACCAGAATCACATTTGCATGAGAGATTCAGTTTTAAAATATCTTTCTTTCATAGACTCAGAAAAAAAATGTTAAGAGTTACCAGGTCATGTATTGAAATTAAACAAATTGACATCCATGAAATTTCTTTTGAAGGAACATCATTTTAAATATTAGTTCATTAAGGGCATTCATGTGTCATTTGTCTTTTTGCGTAAGGGTATACGTTTATCAGACGCCAATACCCCTAGATACTCAACATGATGGACCATTCTGCCATGATCAAATTCAATAGAACTGATTTACACCTTTTTGTGTGAGGGTACACGTTTATCAGACGCCAGTTACCCCCAGGTACTCAGTGAAACCACCCTACTATTTTGATCATTTTATACAGAGATAATTGATACACCTCACGACTTAAGTATTGTCCATTTCTTTGATGAATCACTTAGTTTCTCAATATTTTACCAGTCATTGCTCTGCCAATGTTATTTTCAATTAATTTTCAATGTTTTTCAATATCTTTCTTAGCTGTCCTTTATTAGTTTCAGAATGACTTGTTTAAGAACAATACACATACTTAGCTTCTCAAACATGATTTCAGATGAGTTTTCAGATTTCAGATATGATTAGCTTTGTCTGACATGAAATAAGATAAGGGTTGAGAGCTTTACCAATTTTCAGCTTTCTTATTTACTGATTGCAATCTTTAAACTTTAAAGTTTATAAAATTTAAACCATCAAAGTCGGTCTTTAAGTAATTAAAATTCTTATAAGAGAAGAAGTCTGTTTTCTATTGCTTAGGAATCAGAACTGACTAACAGATTGCCACATTGTCAGACTCAATCATTCAGAGTTAAAGGATGAATGAACAGGGTCGACGTTGAGAGTTCAAGGCATCCACGCATCAGTTGAAGAGGCAACAATATAAAACACTGAGATAATATCAGTGCGTCGACTCCACGCTATTGCAGCATCAACTCAACAGAATAAGAAGCAGAGGCATTCACAGATCTAGTTCACTGCGTCAACGCCACAGTAGAGCAGCGTCGACGCAGTAATTAAAAAAGGCAGAGTTAATGGTTCACTGGAATACCCCAGTGTGTCAACGCTACATCGTGATAGCGTCAACGCAGCAGTTCACCCTGAATTTCTGACAAGACTCCCCCTGTCTATATGCATGCAGTTTTGCAAATGAATGGCAAGAATTAAATGAGAGAGAGCTTCGACATAGGTCATGGATGAATGATATGCAATGAAAAATATGTCAAAAAAAATTATGAATGATATGCATGTGGTTTTAGACACATTCATGACTAAATGATATGCAGTGATGATCATGAGTGTAAAAAAATATGAGTGACATGCATGATCATGAGTCTGTTGCTACATTCAACATTCACATATTTTATTCAAGCCATCAGAGAATTTATTCATTATGCTGAAATTTACACAAGCCAAGTTCTTGATGGAAATCAAGCCAGCTGCCGCCAAAGCCGGTCGACGAAGCTACTGGGCTGGAGATTAACGCGCTACCTTTGGGTAGCGCGACCTGAAGAAGGCGCTAGGTTTCCCTAGTGCGTTCTCAGGCAGACGGTCAACTGCAGACGCCCTAACTACCCAGCCCTTGGAACTCCCAATGACTTCAATGTTCGCTGTTTCCCACTGTTGTAATTGATGTTTTAGTGTCGTTTAGGCTTCCCCTTCCCCCTATATATGTACTCCATCTCGTTTGATTAAGTAATGGAATAGAAATGATTTGAGAAAATGAGTGAGTATAGCATGGCTATATCTCTTATCTTCCCCCCCCAATCTTTGGAATCCGTCCCTCCTCCCCTCTACGGGTGCGATGCCCATGTTCTTCTTCTAATCCTCCCTTTTCCCCTTCACGGAGGCCGTTCGAAGCTCCGGGTGCATCGGCTTTGAGAAGAGGCCGGGTGTGAGGCCCCATTCGGGCTCCGTTCTTCCTCCACCGACGATCGACGTCCTCCACCACCGCCAACGACGTGGCTATGATCAAGACGGAGTTTGGTTGCACCGGTCCTGCGATGGGATCAGGTGTGATGCCCCAGCCAACACCCTACTAGTCCTAGCTCGCCCTGCCATGCCCCTTTCTCCCTTGTCGCCCACCCCCGCTCCCACATTCACCAAGTTATCCTAGCTAGCAATAGGTTAGTTTAATCGATGTTTAGGGCCCCCATGTTTTGTTTAAAATCCCCCCCGTGTCATATCCACTCTCCTATGTGCCCTCCCCTTGTGAATCACTCCCCCGAAGTCATCCACGAGCGCCCCTAAGTCCAACTTCTTCATCCGGCGACTGTCTGAGAACGCGTTGTATCGTCCTAGCGCGATCTTCATGAAGGCGCCATGTTCCTATAGCGCGACTACGGGCAGAAGGTTGAAGAAGGCCACCCCCTCCCAATCTCGTTTCACATCAAATGGTATCAGAGCTTAGGGAACCAGCCTGTTCTCACAGACTGGGATCTTGAGCTTCTAGGTTCGAGGACGAACCTTCCAAAGTGGAGGGGTTTGATGGAAATAAAGCCAGCTGCCGCCAAAGCCGGTCGATGAAGCTACTGGGCTGGAGATTAACGCGCTACCTTTGGGTAGCGTGACCTGAAGAAGGCGCTAGGTTTCCCTAGCGCGTTCTCAGGCAGACGGTCAACTGCAGACGCCCCAACTACCCAGCCCTTGGAACTCCCAATGACTTCAATGTTCGCTGTTTCCCACTGTTGTAATTGATGTTTTAGTGTCGTTTAGGCTTCCCCTTCCCCCTATATATGTACTCCATCTCGTTTGATTAAGTAATGGAATAGAAATGATTTAAGAGAATGAGTGAGTATAGCATGGCTATATCTCTTATCTTCCCCCCCCAATCTTTGGAATCCCTCCCTCCTCCCCTCTACGGGTGCGATGCCCATGTTCTTCTTCTAATCCTCCCTTTTCCCCTTCACGGAGGTCGTTCGAAGCTCCGGGTGCATCAGCTTTGAGAAGAGGCCGGGTGTGAGGCCCCATTCGGGCTCCGTTCTTCCTCCACCGACGATCGACGTCCTCCACCACCGCCAACGACGTGGCTATGATCAAGACGGAGTTTGGTTGCACCGGTCCTGCGATGGGATCGGGTGTGATGCCCCAGCCAACACCCTACTAGTCCTAGCTCGCCCTGCCATGCCCCTTTCTCCCTCGTCGCCCACCCCCACTCCCACATTCACCAAGTTATCCTAGCTAGCAATAGGTTAGTTTCATCGATGTTTAGGGCCCCCATGTTTTGTTTAAAATCCCCCCCGTGTCATATCCACTCTCCTATGTGCCCTCCCCTTGTGAATCACTCCCTCGAAGTCATCCACGAGCGCCCCTAAGTCCAACTTCTTCGTCCGGCGACTGTCTGAGAATGCGCTGTATCGTCCAAGCGCGATCTTCATGAAGGCGCCATGTTCCTATAGCGCGACTATGGGCAGAAGGTTGAAGAAGGCCACCCCCTCCCAATCTCGTTTCACATCAGTTCTCTTCTAAGAAATTTAAACCTTTCATTCCCAAGAGGCTTAGTAAAGATATCAGCAATTTGTTTTTCAGTTTCAATGAAGTTCATTTCAATTTCCGTTTTATTTACAACATCTCTAAGAAAATGGTGTTTTATCTCTATATGCTTAGTCGTAGAATGATGAACATGATTTTTAGCAAGACATATAGCACTAGTATTATCACATAACATTGGAATACATCCCAGTTTTATCTAATAATCATCCAGTTTGTGCTTGATCCAAAGTACTTGGGCAGTACAATTACCTGCTGCAACATATTCAGCCTCAGCTATAGACAAGGCTACAGTGTGTTGCTTCTTAGATGCCCAAGATACTAGACAGCCACCCAGGAATTGACAATAGCCACTAGTGCTTTTTCTATCTACTCGACACCCAGCATAGTCTGCATCAGTGTAGGCTAGAAGTTCTAACTCACACTTAGCAGGATACCATAGACCTAGCTCTTGGGTGCCTAGTAAATACCTAAAAATCCTTTTCACAGCCTTAAGATGTGTTTCTTTAGGACTGGCCTGAAATCTAGAGCATAAACACACTGCAAATTGAATATCATGCCTAGATGCTGTAAGATATAGAAGAGATCCGATCATACCTCTATATAGCCTTTGATCCACTGGTTTACCTTGAGGATCTTCATCCAAACTGGTTGAGGTACCCATTAGAGCAGCTATTTCCTTGAGGTTGTCTATTTTGTACTTCTTCAATAAATTCTTTATGTACTTGGACTGAGAGATGAAGGTACCATCCTTTGATTGTGTAATCTGCAGTCCAAGAAATAGTTTGAGCTCACCCATTAAGCTCATTTCAAACTCATTAGTCATAATTTGAGAGAATTCCTCACACAATCTGGGGTTAGTTGACCCAAAGATAATGTCATCCACATAAATTTGAATGATAAGAATATCTGAATGACTCACCTTTGTGAATAAAGTTTGATCAACTACACCTCTTGTGAAGTTCTTTTCAGTAAGGAATTTGCTCAACCTGTCATACCAAGCTCTAGGAGCTTGCTTTAAACCATTGAGAGCCTTTTTGAGTTTATAGACATGATTAGGGAAATCTAAGCATTCAAATCCAGGAGGCTGTCTCACATAGACATCCTCACTGATTTCCCCATTCAGAAATGTAGATTTTACATCCATCTGCTGAAGATTTATTCCTAGGGAACATGCATAAGCCAATAATATTCTGATTGCTTCTAACCTGGATACAGGGGTAAAAGACTCTTCAAAGTCTATTCCAAATTCTGATTATACCCCTGAGCTACAAGTCTGGCCTTATTTTTAATGGCATTCCCTGATTCATCAGTTTTATTTCTGAATACCCATTTAGTCCCTATGACTGTTTCATGATCAAGAGGTGGAACCAAATGCCACACCTTATTCCTATCAAATTGATTGAGCTCCTCATGCATGGCATTAATCCAATGCACACCTTTGAGAGCACAGTCAATGGACTTGGGTTCTACATTTGAAACAAACGCATATGCATTCAATTCATTTTGAATTCTTAAGTGACCTCTAGTCCTAGGGGGGTCATGCAGATTGCCAATTACATTATCTACAGATGATCTTGTAGATATCTAATGTTGACAATTTCATCACCATGAGTTTCATTTACCTCCCCCTAAACTGTATGCTCTTCTTCATTAAGCTCTTCATTTCCTTCCTCATCCTCGGATTTGTCTACAGGATTTTCTTCCTTCAAAATATCACCATTGTCTTCATTCCTGCATTGACCAACATTAGTCTTTAATAAGGATTCATCAAAAACTATATGTGGAGATTCTTCAACAGTTTTAGAATTCAGATTATACACTCTATATGATCGGGTGTTTTCAGAATAACCAAGAAATATTCCTGGTTCACCTTTAGGTTCAAATTTATCAAGGTCTCTTTTATCATTTATATGAATGAAACATTCGCAACCAAAAACCTTGAAATGAGCAATAGACGGTTTCTTACCCTTTAAGATCTCATATGGTGTTTTCTGAGTAGAAGGTCTTACCATGGCTCTGTTAATTACATAACAGGTAGTATTTACTGCTTCAGCCTAAAACTTCTTTGGTAGACCACCTTCAACCAAGAGTGTACGACCCATCTCCACTAGGGTTCTGTTCCTTCTCTCCACAACTCCATTCTGCTCAGGTGTCCTTGGTGAGGAGAACCTATGGTTAATTCCATTTGACCTGCAGAATTCATCAAACTGTGAGTTTTCAAACTCACCTCCATGATCAGTCAAAATATTTTTAATTTTCTGGTTTTTCTTAAGACAGAACTCCTGAAATTCTGAGAATGCATCACTTTTATGTGATAAGAAATATACCCAAGTATACCTAGAGAAGTCATCTACCATGACAAACCCATACTTCCTCCCTGATAAGCTGACAGACCTGGTTGGCCCAAAAAGGTCCATGTGTATCAGCTCATAGGGTTTAGAAGACAGATTTTCTGTTCTAGATTTAAATGACTTTCTAGTTAACTTTGATTGAGTGCATGCATCACAGATTTTATTTTCTTTCTTAAAGGAAACTTCAGGAAGTCCTCTAACCATGCTATGCTTATTTAGTTTATGCAAAACAGTGTAACTAGCATGACCTAACCTACGATGCCATAAAAATGCTAAGTCTTCTCTACTAGCAGTAAGGCATAGGTTAGAATGTTGAATATCATCTAGATCTATCATGTAATTGTTATTTATCCTCTTACCAGAAAATTTAACTGTTTCAGAATCAGGTTCAAAAACTTTGCAACATTTAGAGTCGAAAAGCACTTTGCATCTTTTATCACATAGCTGGCTGATGCTAAGTAAGTTATAAGCTAATCCTTCAACCAGCATGACATCCTCAATGCAACAAGTAGTACACTTACCTACCTTACCTGTTCCAACAATCTTACCCTTTGCGTTGCTACCAAAGGTGACAAGGCCTCCTTGTTTCTCTGTCAGCATGCAGAACTTGACCTTATCCCCTATCATATGCCTGGAGCAGCCACTATCCAAGTACCACAAGTTGTTCTTGGCTGCCAGGCATACCTGCACACACAATCAGGTAGAGAGGTTTGGAACCCAAGACTGATTGGGCTCCAGAGCAGATGAAATAGAAGCAAAGCAAGAAAGCAGACTTTTCGGAATCCACATTTGTTTAAAATAGTTCTGTTCAGTGGATTTTCCAGATTTCTTTTTGTTTTGCTTTTTCTTGTTGACACTAGCATGATTATTTACAAATTGATTATTTCTTTGCCAGTGCCTTGGCCGGGGTGTATTCATGAAATTTTGGCCATAGTGATCATTGGGCTGGCTGTGGAAATATTGGTTCCTAGATGTCCAAGAGCCATACCCATTAACCCAATTCCTAGTGTAAGGTTTATAGGACTGTGTAGCCTGATGTCCATGACCTGTAAACCTTCCTTGAGTCCTAGTCCATCCTGACCTATTTGGATAGGTTGACTGTGCAAAGAAGTGGGACTGGGCTCTAGGTTGGTAGAAATGTTTGGGTTGAGCTCTAAAAGCATTCTGCCTCCCCTGCACCTTAGACCCTGCTGACCTATTCATAGGTGTGTATTGGGTCTTCTTCATAGGTGGTGGTGATGGTGGAGACTTGGTGACCTTATCATGGGGTTTATAAGACTGTGTAGGTTGACCCCTAACCTGAGACTGAGCTTTGGGATTTTGCTTGGATGTACTAGCTCTACTAGTCTCATTCAATTTTTGTTTGCCCTTCTCCTCAGCACTGGGCTTTTTCAGATTAGCAGTTTTGTTTATTAAAATGTTTGAATTCATGCTAATTAGAGGTCCTTTCTCTTTTTGTGCAACAAATGAGATAGTTTTCATTCCAAAGGTTTTTGTTGCACTAGAATTAAATCCAAGACCCTCTTTTCTGAAGTTGACCTTTGACCCTAACAAAGCATTTAGGTTATCTGTGCCTTGGGTCATTTTCTCAATAGTCTTAAGCTTGTCCTCATTATCCTTTTGAATATCTTCAATGGATTTCCTAAGTTCTGAATTCACACTTAGGACAGCTTGATATTTTTCATTCACTATTTTTATCTCACTCTCACATTTCTGAATTTTCAATTTCAGTTCATCAGTTTCTTTTTCTAACCTCTCATTTTCTTCTTTAGAGGATTTTGACTCATTCTTGATTTCTTCTAATTCAGAACATGTGAGTTTTAATTTTTCATTCTCAGATTCTAGACATGCAATTTTATCAGTTAGAGTTGTATCATTTTGCATGGAGTTAATCTTTCATCTTAGATGCCTGTTTTCCTTTCTAATATCATCAGTTCTATCAGCTATGTCATGGTAGGCATCTACCCAATCAGCAATAGTGAAAATTTTGAATCTAGTGATTACCTCATCTGAGTCCTCCTCTCTGTCTTCAGAGCTTGTTGCCATAAGACAAATGGGCTTCTCAGATTCGGCTTCACTGTCAGAAGTATTGCTCAGGGAGCCTTCATCTTCATCACTCCAGGTGTTAACCATAGCTCTCCCTTTCGTGTTCTTCTTCTTTGACTTGTCCTTGTATTTCTGATTCTCTGGACAGTCAGCTTTCATATGGCCTGCCTCCTGCATTGATAACAAGTATTAGATTCAATTTTCTTTGCAGGGTTATGTTTACACCTTTTATCCCTTCGGCCGCCACTGTACTTCTTTTGGCTAAATCATCCTGCTCCTTTCCTGAGGAACCGCCCAAACTCTCTGGTCATCATTGCCATCTTAGTACGAGTTATATCTTCTTCATTCAGGCTCTCCTCAGATGATGAACTGCTAGAGCTTAATCTGCTGGACTTGCTGGCACCAGCTTTCAGAGCGATTGGCTTCTTCTTCCTCTCAGCTTCTTCTATCCTTGGCATATTAATCTCATATGCCATCAGCGAGCCAATTAGCTCATCAGCCCTGGTATTTTGCAAATCCTTGACTCCTCCATCACTGTAGCTTTAGTATGCCAAGCAAGAGTCAGGGAGCGCAATATCTTCCTTACTACATCATATTCTGTCTGAGCCTTCCCGAGACCTCTAAGACCATTAGTATGGTTATCAATCGAGCATACATCTCCTTGATGGTCTCGTTGGGCTTCATCTTGAAGGCTTCATATTCGGACACAAGGAAATTGGCCTTCGTCTCTCTAACTTGAGAAGTCCCTTCATGAATGACTTCCAGTGCATCCCACATCTCCTTAGCTGAACTACAGGCTGATACGCGGGAGAATTCTGTAGGGTGCAGAGAGCATTGAATGGCGTTTATTGCACTCCAATTTAGTGTAGACCTCCTGATCTCCTCTTGGTCCAGACTTCCTCATTAGGGGACAGCTCATAAGGTCCCTTGCTGACTGCCTTCCAGATCTCGTAATCCTTAGCCCTCAGAAATACTTGCATACGATTCTTCCAATATGCATAGTTAGATCCATCGAAGAATGGGGGCTTTGTGGTTGAGTGTCCTTCAGCTATCATCCCTCGAGCATCCATCTTTGCCTTTCCTCTTCGGGCGATGAGTCCCTGTAGAAGAGTATGGCTCTGATACCAACTGTTATGTTAGATGGACGCAGTCTATCTCCACAAAGTGTGGATCTAGAGGGGGGTGAATAGATCTACTGCCTAATTTAAAACCAGTATAAGGCTCTAAAGCAGAATATAGGCAAATTTACTGAATCACTATCTCGAGTACTAGATTTGAACAGAGGCGAATCAAACTTTGAAGATGAATAGGAAATCCAATTGCACACAGTTCATAGACAAACAAGCAAACACAAGGCACACAAGATTTTTAGGTGGTTCGGTCAGGAGACCTACGTCCACCCCACACTCAACCGAGTATGGCTTACTGCTGCGCAGTACAGCTTGCATCCGCTGGGCAATACAGCTTGGCCTACAAACCGCTGAGCAACACAGCTTGCTGTCCGAGACAAGTCTCGCCTACTGAGGATTACAGCTTCACCTGTCCAGTGGAAACCTCCATTGCAACTGCTGGGGTTTACAACTTACTCGACCAGAGGCAGCACCTCTGCTAACAGCTGACTCACAGCTTGAAGAAACAATTTCAGAAACAAAAGATAGAAGCAAACGAAAATAAGAAAACCCAACTGGGAATGTAGCTCGGAATGAGCAAAGCTCAGCTCTGGTATCTGAACCAAGAGTCTGAGATACAACCTCTCAATCAAACTCTCTCAATCTCACTCTCTCAACACATCTCTCTCAATCTTCTCTTCTCTCTTTTTCTTCTTCTCTGCTTTTCTTCTCTGTGGATCTCGGTGGCTCTCTGCTGCTTCAGACTTTCAGACTCACTGTATAGACTTTGCCACTTCTTCGATCGGCCTTCATCTGAAGAAGAAAGCTCATATATATACCAGTAGCAGATTGGATAAGGGCGTGTGGCTTCCACATTTCCCGCCAAAAGAATTCACCAGAATCGAGGAAATTTCATCCACATGGCAGCATCTTGGATGGGCTGCTTCCACGTGCCACCATCTGGGCACCTCGTCCTTCCTTGGATCACGAGCCAAGTCATCAATCTCAGCCAGGAGTCCCTGTCAGACAGAGGATCGAATTATCAGTTTAAGTATAAACCCTGTACAGACTTTGTAGATTGTAATGCATTGTATAGACTTCACTGTATAGACTTTGTGAACTCGAATGCAGTGTATAGACTTTGTGAATGCGTGGCTATGGCATTGTATAGACTTTTGTGAATGCAGAACAATGCCATATACAGACTACATATATGCAGTGCTTTGGCCTTGTACATACTTCACGCATGTAGGACAGTGGCATTGTAAGGCGTGTAAGACTTAGCGTTATGAACCCAACCGATGTCTAGACTTTGTTAAGACGCTGAATGAGACGCTAACCCAATGCATGCAATCAGTGATGTACAGACTTGGAGATGCAATGTGCAATGCAGTGAAGAGTGTACATTGAATATGAATGCATAGACATGCTGACAACAGATGTGTGGACTTTGAAGAACATTCAGCAGCCAATGTATAGACTTAGGCAATGGAAAGGCTTGCCAGTGTATGGACTTGATGAGCGTGCAGCAATGTGCAGACTTCAATGCATGAAGAAGCAATGTGTAGACTTTGACAGACACAACGTGCAACAATGTGTAGACTTGAAACACTAGATGCACGATATACAGACTTCCTGTTATGCATGAGACTCTAAGAAGACAGACGATGTATAAACTTAGCCAGCCTTCAGCTCGATGTACAGACTTCATAAATGATGCATGCAATGCACTGGACGATGTATGGACTTGGCCAATGCAGACTAGTCCGATGTACATACTTGCTCGTTGTTCAGACATCATGGGCGATGTACAGACTTGCCAAGAGAAAGACTGTACAGACTTGAGCAAAGCAAAGCAGTTGAATGTATAGACTTCACGATGTGAATACTTGCCAAAGACAACTGAACGATGTACAGACTTGAGCGAAGTAGAGTCTGTACAGACTTGAAGGTTCACAATGTAAAGACTTTGGCAAAGCAGCAATGTACAGACTTGCACAGTTCTGGGATGTATAGACTTTATCTAAAAGTCCAATGTACAGACTTGCAAAACTGAACGTAGGTAAAGATCCCAATGTATAGACTTCGAAGTTCAACTGGTGAATGTACGGACTTCACCAATGTATAGACTTGGAAGTTCACTGATGGATGTACAGACTTCACCTCGAGCAAGCTACAGTGCAGTGTATGGACTTTGAAGAATGATGCATGACGCTGTACAGACTTCACTAATGTATGGACTTAGCCTGTGCGAACAATGCAGCAATGTATAGACATTATCATGCAGATAGTACCTCACATGCATTAGTGTATAGACTGTATGCCTGATGGATGCACTGATGCAGTATATACACAGAGGAAACAATGCACCGATGCAATGCATGCACATAGCAGGTATTGAACTGAAGCAATGTATGTATAGACTTGTGATGCACTGATGCAGTACATGCACAGAGGAAGCAATGCACCGATGCAATGCATAGACTTACTGAGCTGACGCTGCATGAGACACTAAATAAGACGGACAGTGTATAGACTTTTGTTCTGGGTGAGTCGACCCATCTAAGAAGGGGGTCGACCCACTTCTGTCCAGACTATGCTGAGAGTGAAGACTTGTGTGTGTGTGCAGTGTGTAGACTTGTGAAATGCATAGAACACACAGACAATCTAATAAAATAGTTTCATCAAAACATAAACAGTTGCCAATCAATCAAAACAAGGTGTTGCCAATGAAATAAAGTAATTGTCAACATCATCAACATAAAGGAGTCACAACACACTGTAGTTCCATGCCTACCGTGACGAGGTCTTGTGTGATGTCCTCCCCATGGAGGTGGGCAGTATCATTCTTGGTAGGTCGTGGTTATTTGATCGGGATGCCACACTCCATTACCGGTCGAACACCTGTACCTTCGACCATGGTGGCCAGAGGATTACCCTCCACCCCTCTCAGCCCAAGAGGCCTTTAGTTTGGGGTCCTACTGGTCCTAGTACTCCGGAGCCTTCCGTCCCTGGACCCAGTACCCCATCCCCAGCTAGGGCCATGACCGTTACATTGAGCACAGGCGAGCCCTTGACTAGGAGGTTGATGATGATTAGCTCCCGAGAAATGGAGCGGGAGGCTAGTAGGGGCAGCCCTGTGTTTGCCATTACGGTCCAAGAGGTGGAGCAAAAGTCCAAGGGTGAGCTCCCACCCGATGTCATTCCCATCCTACAGGAGTTTGCTAATATCTTTCCCGAGGAGCTTCCCGAGGGACTCACACCTATGCGGGATATTCAGCAAGCCATCGATCTGATTCCGGACTCCTCATTGCCCAATCTCCCCCACTATCGCATGAGTCCCACGGAACATGCCAAGCTAAAGCGACAGGTCGATGAGCTGATGCAGAGAGGGTCTGTTCGGGACAACATGAGTCCGTGTGCTGTGCCCGCATTACTTGCCCCAAAGAAGGATGGCACGTAGAGAATGTGCATTGATAGTCATGCCATCAACAAAATCACCGTGAAGTATAGGTTCCCTATTCCCCGCCTAGATGATATGCTTGACATGATGGCAGGTGCCACTATCTTCTCGAAGATCGATCTTAAGAGTGGCTACCATCAGGTGAGGATTAGGCCAGGTGATGAGTGGAAGATCGCATTTAAGACCAAGGATGGTCTGTATGAGTGGTTGGTTATGCCCTTTGGGTTGACCAATGCCCCTAGCACCTTCATGCGACTCATGACTCAGGTCCTTCGACCATTCATTGGAGTCTTTGTGGTAGTATATTTTGATGATATCATTATCTACAGTCGCACAAAGGGGGACCACTTGGACCATCCACGACAGGTCTGTCTGCTTTTGAGACGAGAGCAGTTGTTTACGAACCCACAGAAGTGTGCCTTTATGACTTCTTAGCTTACCTTCTTGGGTTTTATTGTGTCTAGTACTAGGGTCTCCGCTGATCCGAAGAAGGTCCGGGCCATTGTTGAGTGGCCGGAACCCCGTACGGTCCATGATGTCCGCAGCTTCCATGGCCTCGCGACGTTCTATCGTCGTTTCATCCGTGGATTTAGCTCCGTCACTGCCCCGATCACAGACTGTATTCGGAAGGGCACGTTTGTATGCATGAAGGCCGCTGCTGCTGCCTTCAAGGACATCAAGGAGCGCAGACCCAGACACCGATCCTTCGATTGCCAGATTTCTCGAAGGTGTTTGAGGTCTCTTGTGATGCGTCGGGTGTAGGGATTGGAGGAGTGTTGAGTCAGGAGGCCCACCCGGTCGCATACTTCAGTGAGAAGCTGAATGACGTGAAACTACGATGCTCCACTTATGATAAAGAATTCTACGTAGTTGTTCAGGGTCTTAGGCATTGGAGGCACTATCTTTTATGTCAGGAGTTTGTCTTGTACTCCGATCATGAGGCTTTGAGGTTCCTCCATTCCCAAAAGAAGCTTAATGCGTGTCACAGTAGATGGGTTGAGTATCTCTAGCAGTACACATTTGTGCTTAAACATAAGGCTGGAGTGGAGAACAAGGTGGCTGATGCCTTGAGTCGGCGTGCATGTCTGCTGACTACCATAAGTGCCGAGGTCATAGGGCTAGAGAAGATGAGAGAGGCTTATGTTAACTGTCCTAACTTTGGTCAGATCTATACCACACTCCAGGCCGGACCCTCGAGAGACCATGATGATTATGTGCTTCAGGCGGGGTATCTCTTTCGAGGAGGCAGGCTTTGTGTTCCCCGAACTTCGGTTCGTGATTTCTTAGTCTGGGAGCTAGATGCGGGAGGTCTAGCCGGCCATTTCAGTCGGAATAAGACTATTGAGGCTGTTGAGCCCATATTCTATTGGCCGAGCTTGAAGAGAGATGTTGCTCACATTGTAGCTCAGTGCCGTACATGTGCTACAGCTAAAATGAAGTAGCAAAGCTCGGGCCTCTACACACCTCTTCTCGTGCCTTATGCCCCGTGGCATGATGTTAGCATGGATTTTGTTTTGGGATTGCCATGTACCTCTAGGAAGCACGACTCGGTCTATGTAGTAGTCGACCGGTTCTCGAAGATGACTCTTTTCATTCCCTACTTTAAGACTTCAGATGCTTCGAGGGTAGCCCGCCGTTTCCTTACTCATGTGGTGTGCAAGTTCTGGTTGCCTCGTACCATAGTATCTGACCGTGATGTTAGGTTAACCAGTTATTTTTGGAAGACACTGTGGCATATGTTGGGTACTCACCTCAAGTTTTTCACTACGTATCATCCCCAAACAGATGGTCAGACCGAGGTGGTTAATAGGAGTTTGGGCGATCTTTTGAGGTGTCTTGTCAGGGACCGTGTAGGGGATTGGGATCTCATGTTACCACTGGTAGAATTTGCATATAATGATTCGGTAAATAGGCCTACTGGTATGAGTCCATTTGAAATTGTCACAAGTCGTAGGCCTAGGAAGTCAGTGGATCTTGTTCCCATGCCCATTCATGCACGAGTGTCAGAGTCCGCTGAGTCATTTGCTAGGCATGTTAGGAGTCTGCATGATGACATCCGTCGTCACATTGCGGCCAGTAATGCACGGTGTAAGGAGTTAGCCGATGCCCATAGACACCACCGTGAGTTCCAAGAGGGTGAATATGTCATGATCAGTGTAAGACCTGAATGGTTTCCCTCTGGAACCATAAAGAAATTGCAAGCTCACGGAGCCGGTCCATTTAGAGTGTTAAAACGCGTTGGATCCAATGCGTATGTTGTGGACCTGCCCGAGGAATATGGTATAAGCTCTACTTTCAATGTGTCGGATCTAGTTGCTTATAGGGACCCAGCGGTGATCCCTAGTGAGCCTTTCGAGCCATCTCCTCCAATTGAGAGTGATCCCACACTTGAGTGTCCACCACCAGCCACATTTCCACGGCAGCGAGAGCATATAGATCATATACTGGATGAGCAGGTGACTGTTACCGGGAGTGGATCCTACCCGCGCTACCTAGTGCGGTGGAGAGGGCGACCCGCCACCGAGGATACTTGGATCACCCGTGGAGAGTTGCAGAGGATAGATCCGGACCTACTGGAGCGCTACCAGAGCAATGCAGACCCTTACTCGACAGGGTCGAGTTTCTCCCACCCGGGGAGAATTGGTGCGGACACCAGAGTGAGCGAGAAGCACGAACCGGCGAGCCGTCGGTACCGTACGCGGAGCACCACTCAAGCTACATCGGCTTCCATCTGGCTCGGAGACAGTCTGGAGTCTCCCCCTTGAGTCTTAGTATTTATCATATTTATTGGGATTTTATTTGTGTGTAATGTGTGTTTATTTGATTTTATTTGGATTGTAATAAAGATAGTAGATTGGGTTTATTTGTAAAATGGGACCACCTGGGTCCCGCGGGCCCCCCATCCCTTCTCCCATTGATCCACCTCAGCTCTTGAGCCCATGTGGGGTCAGTCAACCCTCCAAGGTGGGCTTCTAGAAGAGTTGGACCAAGGGGGGACAAAGGGTGAAAATTTTCAAAAGTTGGAACCAACGAAGTCAAGGGGGCGCCCCATGTATAATATAGTTTATTAGGCTTGTAATTTTATTTTATTTGGTCCAAACCACGTGGGAGAAATAATTGTGAACTCCCCCTTTTACCCCCCACCAATTCTAGATCTAGGGATAGAACTAGTCTTTTTACATTTTCTATAAGAACCTTGTATTTCCATTTTGATTGGAATTAATGCATAAAAATTAAGAATTTTGTTGGAGCTCCAAGCTTGGTGCACCCCTCTCCTCCTCTCTCCCCTTCTGTAGCTGGGACGACTGTGTTCTGAGGTGAGATGCTTCTTCTATCGGTTCGTGAGATTGCCATCGCCGTCGCCACTGCCATCGTGCCGCCGTTACACCGCCACCGTCGTCGCCGGATTTCTGTCAATCGCGGAACAACAAGCTCTTCTTGAAATTTCTGCTCCCAACCTCATGATCTTATGGATTCCAATTTTTGAGGGTGAGTTATAGAGGTCATTACCACGTCCCATAAAAATTTCCCAAATTTCTAGCCTTCGTTTTCCATTTTTCCCACCTTGTGTTTACCAACCCTCCATATCTGCCTGAGTTCTGTCTTCTGTCACAGCAACTTGGTAGTTCATCCATGAACCCACCTTCCCCATGTATGAACGAGTTATAATTTTTATTGGGGATTATGTCCATCCAAGCCCTCTTCCATGAATTTTTTTGAGATTTATAGATATCATTTACATTTTCTTAAAATCTCTGTCATATCCCAACTCAGTTTTGTCTGCCACTGTCCAGATCCGACCACCCAGTGTTAGAAAATAGTTTTTCCCAACCCAATCTCCACCATAAATTACAAAACAAATATCACCGTCTTCCTCTCTTTCACCTCTCCAACTTTCATGAAGAACTCAACCCCTTGATCAGACGTTTGAGTCATGGTCAACACCAACTCCCAGAAAATTCCTATCTGCCCGGCCAGATCTGAGATAGAGATCAGTCAGCTTCTAAATTCTTACATCAACAGTACAGTCCCGACGAAATTCCTGGAACTACAGAGGGTCGAAGGATTTTGAGTCAGCTTTCCAACGGCACCAGTTTCGCCCCGATCCGACGTCGGTGCTGGTCACAGCGACCTTTGTCGCCAGAGCGCGTGGGTCTGAAATAGAGTTTTAGATCCGTGGGCAGCAGCTCCAAGACTTGGAGATCGGAACCGATCGGTCACCTCCCGGAGTTCTAGTCCGGTCGCCATCCAGGGGATCGCCCCTCCACTTGTCCCCTTCACAACGGGACCCACCCCGCCCGATCCGTAGGCCCGAGTAATCGTGGGCCCCGTAGACCTGCCGAACGCGCCATCCGGACAGCACCAAGTTGCGGCTTTCGACACCGTCGAAGCGACCCCAAGATGCTGCCCGTCAACCCAAATCCTGACACTCCAGGGTCCCACATGTGACCTGTTACCTCCCTGCGTGGAGTGGGTCAAAAATTTGTACCATAGTGAAAATTGTTAACCAGGAGTGTGGATTTGGCCGGGGTTGTCTTCCCCATGCCGGGTGCGTGGAGGTAACGGTCTTAACTTCTCGGCATTACGTACACTTGCTTAGTTAGTATATGATCATATGCCGCTGCTGAGTGCGTTAGGAACCTAGCTCATGAGTACATGTCATGGCTGTGAGTAAGAGAGTGAGCCGTCCCGTGACTCGGTCCGAGCATGGAAGTGAGTCGACCACCCTTGACTCTGCCGGTTTCTCAACCGCGCGGATCCACGCTTTCCCTCGCTTGGGACGACGAGTGAGATTCCGTTTCTGTTAGCGACGTATAGCCCATAGAACTCTTAGTGTTGGGCCAAGGTGTCTCTAGTGTTCGCGTGTCGCTGGTCGTGTCTCCATCTAGAGTCCGAGGTTCACATCACTTGGAGTCGGTCCCTCTGTCTGTCCCGCATCACTTCACTTGATTTGATTTTTCATGTGAACAAAGGAGTCGACGCATGCAAGAATCTACCATCTTTCAACATGCTCTTGCTCACATCATTAGGGGAATAAAAGTCATTCAAAATATTATACCAACAAGAATTTCATCATGATTCAAGAATTTAAACATGAAAGCATTCACACACACAAAAACTTTCTCATGAAAAGCATAACATTGCAACATGTAAATCATCAATACACATATTGAATCATAGTTTGATCATTATGAATAGAACAATAATGAATCATAGTTAGATATCATCAAAACCAACATCATGCATGAACCACACATGTACTGACATTCTCCCCCTTTTTGATGATGGCAACTGTGAGTCATTATTTCAACTGAATTCAACTATGATCAATTGTAAGTCAATGAGCATTCAGTTCAGACTAAGCAAAAGTTCCCCTTTTTGCAAACTTTTCCCTTTGAGTTAATTAACAGTTCTCTCCCCAATGAAATCTCTCCCCCTTTGACGAGGAACAAGCCAATCAAGTAATGACTCATATAACCTCTCCCCCTTTGTCATCATCAAAATAGGAGTGATAGAGAGAATATGTGAAACATTCAGGAATAGTGAAAGCAGGGTGAATTACAGCCAGATGCAGTAGAGATAGCAAAGTTAGAAGTAGTCATGAGCACAATATGAAATTTATGAAAAGCAGCATAAATTTGTGAGTGACCAGCATGAGAGCCAGTTTCAGAGATGGACTGGAGCAAATTGAGAATAGTAGGATGCAACATAGTCCAAAGCATAAGAGTCAGGTTCAAAATTTTCTAGGATCAGATCAGGCAGATATAGCTCAAAACAAGGTTAGTCATAGCCAACAAAAAGACACAACATGCAATCTGTTTATGCAACCGTATGTTCATCAGACTCAGTTTTCTGGTTTTTCAGATTTTTGTGTTTTCTATGCAATGCATAGGAATGTAAAGGAATGATCTAATTGCACGCATGATGAAGATTGATAGCCCTTGCAGAATGACATGATGACATCAAAGACTCCACATTTATCAAGGACTCCACAAGATTTCCTCCTTTGATAGTTTCAAAGACTTGAATACAAAGGCAAGGTAGGACATGTACAAGATGTGGAGCTCATGCATTCTAGAGCTAGAGCTGATACGAAGAATTGCAGTGGAGAGAAGTTGAGCATCAGATGAAGGAGGTATCTAACGAAGATCACACATCAGCAGCATAATTCATGACCATTAATTGCAATAATAGTTCAAAGTTTATAAGCCCAAAATCTGAATGTAAGAACCCTAAAAATATGTTCTAGCATATTTAATAGACCTAAAATAGATCTTTTAAGATTAAAGACCTTGCCCCCATTCCCTTTCATCTTACTTAGTGATTTCAAGAGACACCCTTAGAAAAAATCTTAACTAGTATTGAAGATAAGCATCTTAAGGTATAGAAGTCTTTTTAGGGTCAGCCTTTTGAATTACATTTTCATTCTCACAGATTTTCCACTTTACTCATTTTTCAAGAACAGTCAGATAAAGTTTACTCCTTTGGCGTGAGGAGACAGACTGATTAGATGTCAGACTCCCCAGTTACTCAGAGTTTTACTCATCATCCTATTTCAATCATGAACAGAGGTGGCTTTGTCATATCATGACACAGTCCACATCACTTCATGGATGAGGGGACATGGTTTCTTAATTAGCTTCAGCCATTGCACTATCTTTGATCTTTATTTTTCTTAGTAATCTTTAAACAGAGTTAACTAGACTTTTACTTCATGACATAATTCACATCACTTCTTCGGTGAAGGGTCCATTTTTTCTCAGTCAGTCATAGTCATGGCTCTGCATATTCAATTTTTATTTTTTCTTAGGCATTTTCCCTTCCAAATTCATCAGGCCATTTTCAATGTTTAAAAATAATACTCAGTGTACGGTTCTTTAACCAGGGTGGCCTCATTATTTTCAACAATTCAGAATACAGGAATAGGTGAGGTCACATTTCTTTATGTCTGTTTTAAATCTATTCCATACACTAAGATGGTCATTTTCAAGATTCTTAAATCTAGATTTATGGTTTATATACTCCAAACTATCAATTTAATTTGGGGTTGGTCTGAAATGTCAACCAGGAGCTCTTACGAAGAGAATATTAAATTGAAGCTCCCCCTGAGTGTATGGACTCAGTCAGATTCAAACAGGAATGCTCCTCTTCGAAAGATGATTTTTAGTGAGTTTTGATTCAAAGACATGGGAGGAAGTACACAGACATACAAGGATGTAGCAGGACAGTAAGGCTTGTGTCTGAGAACGCATATGCAGACAAGGGTGACATTAGCTGGATTGACTTATGCAGCAAGAAAGTTGACTTATTCTTTCAACCAGAATGCAGACAGAAGGCTTTCAGACAGATTAAGTCGACTTGAGATGAACAATGAGTCGACTTGAATGGTGAGTAAACCAGCAAAGAAAAGTAGTTCACCAAGCTGGGTCGACTCAAGGATGGTCAGTGGTTCGACCCACCCTTCAACCAAAAACAAATTCAGGCAGTTTTCAAAAAGATGAAAAAGTTGACAAGATTTCAATATGATTCAACAAGGTTTAAAACATCATTCATGGCAAAACTTTCATTAAGCACGACAACAAATAGATCCTTGTTTGCACATCAAAAAAGGTTCACTCAAACATTTCTTTTTTAAAATTGAAATTCCTCTTCACTGAAATGCAGTTGATATGAGATATCCAGGGGGACCATCAAGCAAATAGAGTATGTGCAGACCATAACATTCAACTTAAATTTTTTAAGCAGTGAGCCGAAAGTTCACATATGAACGAGTGCGTCGACGCAGGTACCGCAGGGAGTCGACACACATGCATCAAGTAGAATGACTATCTTCACTTAACTCATTTTTTAGCAAGAACATATTTATTGGAGTTTTGTAACAATACATTTGTTGAAATTTACATATTCTGACTCCCCCTAAATGTATGCATGAGGTTTGAAAGATCTTTTTGGATTTTTAGGCATGAATGATATGCAGTTGAATCAGAAAACATCATGCAAATGAGCAGACCAAGCTATATGTTGATTCTCCCTGAATGTGCACAAGACCTTCCAAACGACCTGCTGAAATTTTAACAAATGAGTATGCACTCTATGACTTCAATGCATATTTGACTCATGGTACCAGGCGGAGTCACATTCTCTCGCATGGTAATAGCTTTTAAGACAGACTGAATCTGCCTTTCCACAAGTCACCATTTTATATACCATGAAGTCATGACATGATGATGCACTGGAGGGTTCGAGCATGATTACCATGAAAGCTCCCCCTCAATTTAACACTACATGCAGTGAAGCATACAAAATGCTAGGCAAACCTATTTTCATCCATGCAGACCATTCTAAGACAAATTTTAGACTCCCCCGTAATGAGATGCTCATGAACACAAGCACACATGTCAGCAAGATACATGTTTTCATGATTGATGAATACAAATTTCAAATCAGAAATTGATGAAATCAAATTTCAAATATGCCACACTAGACATCATCAACCAGTCATTAACAAGAATAATCCAAGAGCAATTGTGGCAGCTGAAACTATGACAGTAGATTAACTTCATCAACATAAAAAACAATTCTTCAGAGCCAAATATTTGAAGTTTCTGATTTCTGGTACAGGGCGGAGTATTTTACTCACGTATGGTAAGAGTTCCAGACATACTTAATCTATCTTTTGCAGATCACCATTCAGTATACTAGAGGTTCAAAAAAATCTCAATCACACAAGCATACATATGCATTGTTCTCAATCACACTTATTAAAGCATGAAGCAAGAAGAAGGTTGACTCAGCAAGAAGAATTATTAGAAGCAACCATCATTTATTGAAGGTAATGAACAGAAAGTTTCATTATCACACCTATGCCTTGAGTAGTCATCATTTTTTGAACTTTTCTCTTGGCTTCAAGGCGTCCCTGCATTCAAAGTTCTCATTTGGATTTTTTTGGTACCCGAGCTTTCTTGGGCCTTGATGGTTAGCAACACTTCTAACTGACAGATTTTTCTTCTTCATTTCATCCAGATCATCACTTCTCATCCAGAAACAATCATCCATTTCATGTCCAACCTTACCACAATAAAAATAGCATACAAATGGTTTAACATTTTTCTTATGTACGTGTGCATTAGATTTTTGTGGGTGAGCAGAAGTGTTTACCTTTTTGGCATGGAGATTATTTTTCCCTTTTCTTTGCCAACAGTCCTTAACTGTTTGGCCAGGTTTTCCACATTGATAGCAGCATGAAGAAGTGTTTCTTCTTGCATGGCCTTTATTTACAGTCTGAGGTTTTCTCGACATGTCTTTCTTGTTTACAAACTTTGTCAGTTTTTCAACAGCCTCTTTGCTCCTATGTGCATTGAGATCATCATTTTTCATCACATATCACTCATTAATCATAGGACCATACTTACCACAATAAAAGCAACATATATTCATTTGTTTCGAAGCATGGTGACTGACATAAGATTTCTACACATGAGAGCCAGTGGGATTGTTTTTCAATTATTGCCCTTGGTTCGTGTTCTTTTTCTAATTTTTCTTCTATTTTTGATTTTTCTGAGCAATAGATTGCTCTGGGGTCAGCTTGGATATGCAGGCAACATCCGAGCTAGAGACAACGGAGGTATGCAGTTTATTCCCAAAAGATTTTTTATTCATAGGGGTGTAGCCTAACCCCCCTTTCTGAAAATTAACTTTCACTCCCAAGATTTTATCCAGATTTTCTTTCCCTTGAACAAACTTGGACAAGGATTCATTCAAATCTAGAATCTGATTTTCTAGGGATGAAGTATGCAACACAGAACTATCAAGCTCTTCCTCATAAACAACAATTTTATCATTCAACATAACATTGACACATTTGTAATTTTCAATTTATTGCTCTTGATCATGCAATCTTTCAGAAGTATCAACAGTTACACATTTCCCCTTCTCATACGCATTTAGTTTTTCAACCAACAACCTATTTTGTTCTTTCAGATTCTCATTCTCATCAGCCAAATTCTTATCCTTGATCAGTTCATCAATCAATATTCGATCATTGGACATAGCTTCCTGCTTGTCCTTGAGCACTTTTTCACTTTCATTGAATTCATTTATCTTTTGAAGCAAGGTCTCATTTTCTTTTCTTAAGGAACCAACTTGTTCCTTATACATATCAACATCAAATAAAAGATACTCATTCATTTCTTCAAAAGAGGAACATTTTTCACAAGAAGAGTCATGAAAATTATTTTCAAGTTTCTTTTTCAATTTTTTATTTTTAACTTTACCTTTTTGTATTATTTTACTAATTTATCATATACGTTCGTGAGTTCATCAAGGTAAAGTCTTCAAGATCAGAGCTCACCTGAGACGATGGATCACTTGGCTCGTCGTTGCTATTTGCCATTAAGCACTTGAGCCTCTCTTCTTCTTCGTGGATGCTAACCAAGCCATCCAAGATTTCTTTGGCGGCGCTGCAGTAGGAAGCAAATGGATATTTGTTAAGATTTACTACAATCTTCAACAAATTTAAAACTTGAAGATTTTTACAATGTTTGGACTAGTGATCAGCCGTCCATTCTAGTTTATCCTCTGGGAGGTAAAAAGGGCCATTCGTAATGATCCTCCACAGCTTCGGATCAGACGAGTTTATAACCTTGCATATTCTTCCCAACCAGTCATTGAAATCAGAACCATCGAAGATCGGTGGGGAAACCATAGAAAACTAATCTACGAAAGGGCTCATGATTGTAAAACCATCGGGATCTTCCTCTACAGATCATTGGATCTGGGTATGATAGAGCTTAGCTCTGATACCAATTGTTAGGTCCCTTGGGTGCAACCGGACCTAGAGGGGGGTGAATAGATCCCTTAAAAATATGCCCAGTCAAAAGTTAAAGCTTGATGAGGCCACGATTTGAGTACGGTGGAATTAACACAGTGCTAAGGTGCTAGATGATCTGATGAAGCAATTTAAAGATGTGACGATTGGAGGATATGCTACACTGTCTAAGCAGTGATCTAACCAAAATGAGAGTGACTGCATGTATGTGATGTGCATAGCAATGTGGGCCACATAGTGTGTGTATGTGTGTGTTAGAAAAACAGCCAGATGTGCATATGTTGGAGTTAACACACGGACCTGTGAATGGAGGTAGAGGAAATGGAGAAATCTCACACTCATTCACAGTGGCACAATACATTTAAGGTGGTTCGGTTGCCAACCCACAACCTACGTCCACCCATCACCAAACCGGTGAGGCTTCACTACACGAAGATGAATCCTCAAAAGGACGAAGTCCTAAACACACATGGTGTCATGCCCCGACGCGGAATATCGGGACAGATAGTAGAAAATGCTAGTAAAGATACCAAGCTAAGCTAAGAATTAACATAATGCCATTAACAGAAATAACTCCAAACCTATTACAATAGCCATCAAATTGACTTAAATATAATCAAGCATAACCTCTACTCGACTCCGTTACAAAAACTAACACAAGCTCTAAGGTAGAGGAAATGGAGAAATCTCACACTCATTCACAGTGCCACAATACATTTAAGGTGGTTCGGTTGCCAACCCACAACCTACGTCCACCCATCACCAAACCGGTGAGGCTTCACTACATGAAGATGAATCCTCACAAGGACGAAGTCTTAAACACACATGGTGTCATGCCCCGACGCGGAATATCGGGACAGACAGTAGAAAATGCTAGTAAAGATAACAAGCTAAGCTAAGAATTAACATAATGCCATTAACAGAAATAACTCCAAATCTATTACAATAGCCATCAAACCGACTTAAATATAATCAAGCATAACCTCTACTCGACTCCATTACAAAAACTAACACAAGCTCTAAGGCATAGCTAGATGTAAAACAACTATAACAATCTCAACATCTACTAACTGATACACTCCAAGTCATCACTCTTGCCCATTCTCATCCATCTGTAAATCTTCACCTGAGCTGCCTGGAAAGGGGGGAAAACATCTATATGAGCGAATGCTCAGTAGGTAACAATAGGCAAGTATAAGTGATTAACCAATTAATTACATGTATGAAACGGAAAGAAAAGAAATACCGATCGAATGAAACTGATGCGGGACGGACACGGGGACCGACTCTACGTGGTATGGACCTCGGACTCTAGACGCGGACACGACCAGCAACACATGATGGGAGAGACATTAGGCCCGACACGGAGAGCTCCTATGGGCTATACGTCGCTAACAGAACGCAAGCTCACTCGTCGTCCCAAGCGAGGGAAATGCGGATCGTGCGCGGTTGAAGAACCGGCAGAGTTCAAGGTAGTCAGACTCACTTCCGGACTCGGATCGAGTCATGGGACGGGTCACTCTCACACTCACAGCGGTGACATGATCACACGGGCTAGTACCTATCGCTCTCGACAGCGGCAAAGACCATATACTAGCTAAGCAAATGAACGCCAAGAAGTTCGGACCATTACCTCCACGCACCCGGCGTGGCGAAGACAACCCCGGCCGAATTACGGACTCCCGGTTAACAATGATTACAGCAATACACTAAGTCGACCCACTCTACGTAGGGAGGTAAAAGGTCACATGTGGGGTCAGGGAATCGCACAAATCGGGTTGACGGGTAGCATCTTGATGTCACCCGGCGATGCCGAACTCCGGGTTTTCGTGCTTTCCGAGTGGCGGGTTTTACGGACCCGTGGGGCCCGCGGACGGCGCTGTCCTCCGAATCTGTGGGGGTGGGACCCACTGTGATGGAGACCCCTGGTGGCACTCCTCCACGAACGGCGGTCGGCCAAGAACACCGATCGGGGGTCGATCGGCCCCGATTCCCAATTCTGGAACTAACTTCCCACGGATTTTGGTTGATGTCTTCGGCGTGCGCTCCGACGAAAACGGCCGCTGCGATCAATCCCGACGTCGGATCGGGACGCATGAGCTATCGTTGGAAAGCTCTCTTCAAATACTTCAATCCAGAGCTAGAAAGATCTGCTAGATCTGGTCGGATCAGAACTTTATTGAATTTACAATTCCCTGTTGTACAGTAACCGAAATCTCAGATCTACAGGTGAGTTGTCTGAAGACTGCCTTTGACCGTGAGGAAGATGGCCGATTCAGCTCCTGAGCTCTTCATCAAACTTGTGGGATTTTGAACAAGGAGAACGGGGATATTTTTTGTGGACTGATTGGAGGTGGCTGTGATTGGTTATGATTTGTTTACTTGAGGGTGTTTGGATCTGGGAACTGGTGGACAACACTGTAGCTATCTCTGAGATAGATTTTTGAAAAATATGGGATGGCCTCACAAAAATTCAATAAACTTTGGGGACGGTGGGGTTGATGGACAGAACTCCCAGTAAAATTGGGAGCTCTAACAAAAATCGGAAAGTGGTCCGAATAGGGGAAACACAGGGCGGGTGAAAATTGAAACAGCAAGTAGACAGGTCTGAAAATTAAGGTTGGACGAAAATAAAAAAATATCAAATGGGATCTTTATGACCAACCAAGATTTTTGGGACGTTCTTGACACCTCTGGAGAATCCCCTAAAATTCCCAGGTCGATCTGAGCTCGTGGCTGACACAGAGAATTCGTGGAAGCTGCTGTGGTCGGATGAACGCAGAACTCCGACGATCTTGGCGGTGATGCGATGTCGGCTCGTGGCGGCGGCGGCGGCGACCGGAATGATAAGGAGATGAGTCACACCTCCAGAGGGAAGCCTTCACAGCTCCAAGGGGGAGAGAGGGGCGGCCTAGGCCTTTGCTCAAGCAATTTTCCAAGTTCAAATGGCATTAATTCTCCAAAATGGGAAATTACAAGTATTTATGTGTTACATCTCAAATCCATTGTCCACCGTTGGATCTAGGGGATGGGAATGGGTGGCCTGGATTGAGTGTGACACACACACAAAAATTACAATAAAAAAAATAAGGGGGGGGGGGGGCGGCCTATTGACTAGAATGGCAAGGGGGACATGTTTGGTAGCCACCTTGGACTTTGAAGTCCACTTGTCTCCCATGTGCCTTTTACCATTCAAACTTCTAGATGCCTCCATTTGACATGTTCACTGACCCCACATGGGGCCCATGAGCTGAGGTGGACCAATGGGAGGGGGTCTGTGGGCCCGTGGGACCCGGGGGTCCCATTTTACAAATAAACCCCTCTTACAATCAAAATTACATACCGAATAAAATGAAATAAACACACATCACACAAATAAAGTCTAACTAAATATGATAAATGCCGGGACTCAAGGGGGTGTCTCCAGGCTGTCTCCGAGCCAGATGGATGCTGAGGTGGCTCACGTCGTACTCCGTGTGCGGTACCGGTGGCTCGGCGTGTCGCGCCGCTCAACTGCTCGGGTGTCCGCACCAGAAACAATATAATAAAAGAAAGTGCTAAAGAATGTAATGGAATAACAATATGACAGGATAATATAATTACAAGAATTGCAAGTTTATGAACAATATATATAACAGGAAATTACAGGAAATTGGCCAACAAGTAAGAATATAACCAAGTCGAACATGATTCAAGTAAGAGATCATTGTCATAGACATCATGCTAGTCATGCACTCAGTGCAATGCCTCACCATGTCACTACAAACTCCCATGGGCATAAGTACTTTTCGAGCGCTCTCCCCAGGATCAAACCGGGCCCCTATGATGCGTTGGCATTGATTTATTGGATCTAAGATCCCAAGTTCCGTCTAGACTTTAATAAAGCTAAATGGCCAATTATAATCAAGTATAAACTTACCTCGGAACATCCCAAGGCTAAGTTCAAGAGATACTGTCCAGAATTTCTGTCAAGGAGTTCAAGTTATCAGGAACCATCATGTTCTTGGATTCAAAACCATAAAACATGGAGAAAACTCGTTTCTGGGAGATATGCGGTTACTACTGGACCGCTCAAGACTGGTGCGGTCGACTATGGGCCGCACTAATAGGAACTGGGCTGAGGTTTAGCCCTCGGGAGGTCAAGGTTGAACGGCTGATCAAGGGCCGCTCTTCAGCATGAATGGTAAGCATTGGGCTGCACAAGGCCAGAAGTTTATAAAATCGAAGATAGGATATACGGTCCTGACAGAGCTGCTCATTAATTGAACGGTCAATTAAGGGCCGCCTGAAAGATGTATGGGCTATATCTGGCCGCACAACATAGGGCCTAACAATAATACAGAAATTCACCCAAGTGGGCTCCGGGGCTGCCATAGGCAGGGTGGAACTGAACTAGAGTCCAGCCCACTGTCTGCTGGTCGGCCTAGGGTCTACTGGGCTGATCAAATCAGGAATTGGTTGAAGATGGATCAAGGATAATCGGCCAAAGCTAATTGGCATTAGCCAGGGATGAACGGTCGCCAGAGGGCCGTTTAAGGAGATATGCGGTCCACTAACGGCCGCGCATGTCCCTGTTAGTCCAATTCGGACTAACTCAAATCACAGCAATTCGATTGAGTCCAAATTCAAATCTAGGGGATAATAAAGGTTCGGGTCTAAGGTTATACAAGTGTAAACCTAATAGCCATTTCAATTATCAATGATTCACAATTAAGATTGACATTCATTGGAAAGATGAATCAAGCTCAAGCTCAAATTAAATAAATCAGCAAGAATTATTTACTATCATGAATTATAGTTTATTAGGTGTGTTGCTAACATGCCATTAACCACTAATCTACTAACATAACATGCTGAAATGATAATTTAATCTATTCTGGTATAGATGTGCGGTCGATTCTGGACCTTACATCCCCATGGATGGTCACAGACAGGCCGTGCATGCCCCCTCAGGTCCGAAGGCCTGCTAGAGATGGACGGTCGGCAGTGTGCCGCTGGGAAGGATGTGCGGTCTGGAACTGGCCGCAGGATAGACATGCGGTTAGGGTTCGGCCGCACGTTCCAGAGAAATGATCAAATATAGAAAGCTTTAAACGATCAAACACAGGCCGCCTGCCTTGGACGTGCGGCCTATCGTGTGGCCACACAAGTCCAGACAGGTCGCTGCCCCTTTCACCTTGCCCGACTCCGGCGAGGTTTCTAGGGTTAGACTAAAATATGGAATTCGCATGATATAAAGCATGGAATTTGGGGCTTTTACTACCAAAAGAAAGAGCACGAAAAACTCTACAAGATTCATGAATCAATTTTATGTTTACAGCCTGAAATTACTACTTAATCGAAAGGGAACAATTATAATCCTAGATGTGACATGCTTCTACTAAAACTAAAAATTCTCGCAGAACGCTTGATAAAATTTAGGGCTTTCTATATCAATGAAAAGCTGACATGATGCTGCTTCCAACTATATATTATTTGTAGGGTTTGGCTTGCTATCACCTACCTGAATCGGATGAAGAAGGAAGGAGAAAGAAAACCCAAGACGCCAGTACACGCAACCACTAATCGCTGGAGATCTCCCACGATCCAGCTTCTCTGCAGCCGCCACTAGTTCTAAATGATTCTAGGGTTAGAGAGCTTCATTTTAATAGGTCACACGCCTTCTGGAGGGTTCTATGTGCGGAGTATTTGTCCACGCAAGTCGGGTTAATGTGAACGCCGCCGTAAAAGTTGACTCGATCCAAACTCCACCGATTGCATCTCCTAGGGCTAGGGTTTCAAAAAATTAAGAGAGGGGAAACGATCCTCTCATCCTGGCCTTTCATTTGCCACCGGTTTGGGCTCATTTGATGGAGTATTGGGCTCGAATTTCACGTTTCAATGTAAGGTTAAGTAAGTGTTTAATTTGGGTTTAATCCACTAATTCGGCCTATTTACAGATTTTATTTGGGTTGGCCACAGAAGATAAGTTTGTTAAACGTGTTATCCTCTACAAGAATATAGTTTTTCTAGATTTTTATAAAATAGTCAAAATTTAGCTTATTCTATTTATTAAGGCATTTCTAATTAATAAATTTCTAGTTAATTTCTAATTAATTTCTTAAAAATTGGGGTATTACACCCTCCCCCACTTAAGGAATTTGGTCCTCCAAATTCAATGCACTTAATAATAAAAAGAGAGAGTGAGACAGCTCACCTAGAATAAGTCAGGGTACTATCTCCGCATAGTATCTTCTGACTCCCAAGTAGCTTCTTCAGTTCCACGCCGACTCCACTGCACTTTAACCATCGATATGGAATGATTCATGAGTTGCTGATGCTTCCGATCCAGAATCTTGATCGGCCTTTCTTCATAAGTCAGATCTTCCTTCAATTCGAAGTCCATATGCTGAATAATGTGAGTGGGATCATACACATATTTCCGTAACATAGACACATGGAAAACATTGTGTACTCCAGATAACTGAGGTGGTTATGCCAAACGGTAAGCAACCTCCCCCACTCTTTCCCGAATCTCGAATGGACCAATGTATCTTGGACTTAGTTTGCCCTGAGTACCAAACCTTCGAATTCCTCTCATAGGAGAAACCTTTAAAAACACATGCTCCCCAACCTGAAATTCCAAAACTCTCCTCCTGGTGTCGGCATAACTCTTCTGTCTTGATTGTGCTACTTGCAACCGATCTCTGATAATACGGATGTTCTTGGACGATTCGGAAATGAGATCTGGTCCAAGCCATTGCTTCTCACCCACCTCGTCCCAACATAACGGGGATCGACAGTTTCTACCATACAAAGCTTCAAATGGAGCCATCTGAATGCTGGACTGGTAACTGTTGTTGTAGGCAAATTCAACCAATGCCAAATGATCACTCCAACTACCTCCAAAGTCAATCATGTAGGCTCTAAGCATATTTTCCACTATCTGGTTGGTCCTATCAGTCTGTCCGTCTGTTTGTGGATGGAAAGTAGTACTGAAATTCAGACGAGTTCCCAAGTGTTGTGCCCCTGGTTTTGATGATGACAACCATGAGATGTGTATGTTGAATCCAACTTAAAATGTTGAATTAACTCTTGTTTCAGTAACGCATGCATTTGGCTAATGTTTGGTGCAAGAAAGGAACAGGGTCGACGCAGGGAGTTCAAGGCGTCCACGCATCAGTTGAAGAGGCAAAATCATAAGTCACTGATATAATATCAGTGCGTCAACGCCACATTATTGTAGCGTCGACGCATCAGCTTAAGAAGCAGAGGCACTCACAGATCTACTTCACTGCGTCAACGCCACAGTAGAGCAACGTCGACGCAGCAGTTCAAAAGGCAGAAGTATGGTTCACTGGAATACCCCAATGCGTCAATGCTACAGCATGATAGCGTCGACGCAGTAGTTCAATCTGAGATGACATTGGCTCTGGGTTAGCTTAGTGGGTTGACGCAATAACCCAATGCGTCCACGCATGCACTTATGAACTAAAAGCTTTGTGGACAGTTCAAGGCAGCGTAAACCCTTTGGTCACCATGGGTTGACGCCACATGAATTCTTTCATAGAATTAGTTGGGTGGACCCCAGTCATTAGTGACGTCAAAGGCCACATCAGCCAAAAAGTGTTTCGATCTTGTTTTCATTCGCGATTCCAGAAGGCTCTGATGAGATCAATCAGTGGGCTAACCAGAAAATCTGGTTGGGGCCCACTAGATGTATATAATACATGGATCTGGAAGTGAGCACGGGAACTTGATTATCGAAGAAGTTTTTGGAGATTTCGAAGCTGCTGCGAACAAGGCTCACGAGAGGAACTGGGAGTCGATCTTCTTCCTGATGGCGATATGCTGAAGACCTAAGGAGATCTAGGAGCAGTGATCTATCGCAAGTTCATCTACATTTCAGAAGAAGAAGATTAGCTAATCGTTGAAGCCTTTTCTCCCAGACTTCTGAATTCAAGCCTGAGATCCGGCTGCCTCACAGATCTGAGATTGTTCTTTCATTACTGAGTGATTTCGTTTATTGTTTGTCTTTTCAATTTGAACTATATTACATTGTTTCTCCCTCGTACTGGTTTGAGTAGAAGGAGGGGTTTGATCCAGCAGATTGTGCTTGGAGCAAGGGTGTATGGGCATGGTTGCCTGCAAGCTGTTCGTCAGCGGTTTAGAGGATCTTTCCTCTGGTTAAGCCAAGCTGTAATGCTCAGCGTTGTTTGAGGAAGAAGTTCCTCGGTGAAGCTAAGCTGTAAAGCTAAGCAGGGGTCCTCACTGGTTTAGTGACGGGTGGACGTAAGTCTCCACACGGAGACCAAACCACCATAAAAATCTGTGTTCCTATTGTGGTTTGCTATTCTCACATTATCCATCTATCGTTAGATGTTTGATTAGGCACAATCTTCATATACTCTATTTACTGAACTTCTAATTAGTATTCTGATCTATAAAGCGAGTGTGATCTTGCATTAATTTTTCAAAGGGTCAACCTATTCACCCCTCCTCTCTAGTTTGACCTTCCACCTAATCCAACACGTGGTATCAGAGCAAGGCTCTCTTGTCAAGGGTCTCACAACCCAGAGAGATTTAGTGGAATGGAAAACAACGGGTTCATGCCTGAAGGGTATGCAGTGAATAGGCCACCCTTCTTTGATGGCACTAACTATGCTTATTGGAAAAATCGGATGCAGCTATTTCTGAGAGCTCAGGACCATGAGATTTGGAGAGTCGTGAGCAAGGGACCATATCAGTTAGAAGGAGATGAGGAACTGTGGGTGAAAGAGCAGATTCGGAAGTCCAACGTCAATTGGCAAGCTATGAACATCATGCAATTCTCATTGCATCCCATGGAATTTTCACGAGTATCCTCATGTGCCAGTGCCAAGGAAATGTGGGACTGACTTCAAGTCATCTATGAAGGTACGTCAAAGGTAAGAGAGATAAAAGCCAATATGTTAATTTCTGAATATGAAGCTTTTAGAATGAAGCCAGAGGAAAATATATCTGAAATGTATGCTAGATTAACCCTATTAGTGAATGGTCTTAGAGGTCTGGGAAAGATATACACTGATTACGAACTGGTCAGGAAAATTCTTAGATCCCTGACTCTAGTTTGGCACACCAAGGCCACTATTGTTGAGGAATCTAGGAACCTTCCTACCACTACCCCTGATGAGCTTATCGGATCTTTGATGGCTTATGAGCTGAACCTCAAAAGGACGGATGAGGATGTGAAAAAGAAAAAGCCTCTTGCATTGAAGGCAGGACCAAGTAGCAAGGAGAGCTCAGATGACAGTCACTCATCTACCTCAGATAATGACTCAGCTGAGATAGCAATGCTCACCAGGAAATTCAGGAAGTTTCTAAGGAATGAAGGTAAATTTAGAAACAATAGAAGACCATAGGTAAGAAAGAGTTCAAAATTAAAATCAGAAAACTCTAGGAAATCTGACAAGGTTGTCTGTTACCAATGCAGGAAACGAGGTCATATTAAATCTGAATGTCCAGAGAATGTGAAGAAAGTTCAACCGAAATGGAAGAACAAGAAGCCAAAGGCCATGATAAGTACGTGGAGTGACGAGGAGAAAGATGAAGATGAAGAAGAAAGCACTTCTGAAGAAGAGAGTGATGTTAAGATGTGCTTCATGGCTAAGGGAGATGATAAGGATGAGGTAACTTCCTCTTCTGAAAACTTTTCTTGCAGTGATTGGGAAGAAGCATTTAATGAATTACTAGATAAGTATGATCATGTAAAGAAAGAAAATAAATTACTCAAGAAAAAGAAAAATCTGACTAGTCAAGAAAATTCGTTGAATGATAAAATCAGGTGCCTAGAAGCTGAAATTACCAGTTTAAGAAAATCTCTTGATGAAAGTGACCAATGTAGAGATCAATTAATAGAGATGAATAGAGAAAATGAATGTTTACTGAAAATTCAAGATGACCTGAAACTCAGAATGTAAAAATTGGAGAGTGATGTAAAAATTGCTGAAGAAAAATATGAAGCCATTCAAGGAGTAAATCAGGAACTCCAAGAAAATTTGAAGAAATTGGAAGATGAGAATTCAAGTAAACAAGCCTCTCTTGAGAAATTAACACAAGGTAAAAACAATCTTGAGGCTGTCATGGGAATAAGAAGCAATTTTGGAAAAGAAGGACTTGGTTATAATCCAACCAAGAAGAAGGATCTAGGAGCTAGATTTATAACATTTGTTTCTGAACAAGGTACATCTGAGCAGAGCCAAATGGCTGAAAAGAAGTCATGTGAGAAAAATCAAGAAGAAGTAAAACAGACAGATGAAATCAGAAAAGAAAAGGGCAAAGAGAAAATGTATGCTACCTTAAATGCCAATCACCATAAGAATGTGCCTAACTTCAGAAGTAAACCCTCAGGTCAGCCTATAGACCCTAGTTCATCAACCCAGCATCAAGGATATAGAAATTCAGGGAGTCATAGGACTGGTACACGACAGTCGCGTCAATGCTCTGGGTATCCTGCGTCCACTCAACCCATGTCCCAGGGGTTCTACAGAAATAATGCTAGAACAAACCATTGGGCGCGTCAACACAGTGTCCACACTGCGTCAACGCATACACCCTTCCCGGGTGGGTATTCTTTCAGAAACATGAGAATGAGTCGATGCAGCCACTACAGTGCGTCGACGAACCCTATGTACCAGAACCCATATGACAAAAAGGTAAGGTGGATGAGTCAACGCAATCATGTGATAGGGTCTACGCAGCGAACCTTCATCCCTTCAATAATTTAATATTCATCTAGAACTTCTCATCCTAGGTTCCCCAATGCCTCTTGGAGTCACAATAACTATTGGAATGAGAACAAGAATAAAACTTCATACTTCTCTAACAATAGAAATGGTTCAAAAAGGTCATTCCAAAGGGTACCTCAACCCAATCAGAAAATTTTCAAATCGATGACCCCCACATCTCAAAAACCTTCAAAACAACAGATTTGGATTCCCAAAAGTATGCTGTCTTACTTGACACAATCATATGGTCTGATGGGACCTAAGTGTATTTGGGTTCCAAAATCTCTTGTTTGATGTGATTTGCAAGAGTGCCTTGCAGCTGTACAGAATAGGTGGTACCTTGACAGCGGATGCTCAAGGCACATGACGGGCGATAAGGCAAACTTATGTCTCCTAGTTAAGAAAGAAAGAGGACATGTCACGTTTGGGGGGAACAATAAAGGTAAAATAATTGGAAAAGGTAAAGTTGGCAAAACTCCCCTAAACTCTATTGATGATGTGTTACTTGTTGAAGGATTAGAATACAATCTTCTTAGTATAAGCCAACTGTGTGATAGGGGGCACAAAGTTGTGTTTGATTCCCATGCATGCACCATTATTGAAAAGCAGTCTGAAAGTGTCAAATTCTCTGGAAAAAGAATAAATAACATGTACATGGTAGATTTAGATGATCCTGCTCATAACAATCTTTGTCTAGCTGTGAATAAAAGTGAACTGGCTTGGCTATGGCATCGTAGACTAGGACATGCTAGCTATAGTGTCATGCATAAGTTAGCCAAATTCAGCATGGTGAATGGTCTGCCTGATGTATCATTTAAGCAAAATGATAAAATTTGTAATGCATGCACTCAAGGCAAGCATACTAGGAAGTCATTTAAATCCAGAATTGAAAATCAATATTCTAGACCTCTTGAACTTGTTTACATGGATCTGTTCGGACCCACTAGAATAGCAAGTTTTAGTGGCAATAAATATGGATTTATTTTGGTAGATGTCTTTTCTAGGTTTACTTGGGTTTTCTTTTTAACTCATAAGAATGATGCATTTGAAGAATTTCAGGCATTCTTCAGGAAAGTTCAGCAGGTTGGTAAGTATACTATTTCATCTATCATGTCAGATCATGGAGGAGAATTTGAAAATTCAGAATTTGATGGTTTTTGCAGGGCAATGGGAATATCTCACAAGTTCTCATCTCCAAGAACTCCTGAACAGAATGGAGTGATGGAAAGAAGAAATAGAACCCTTGTTGAGATGGCTAGAACAATGTTGATCAAAGGACAACTCCCAAGGAAGTTCTGGGCAGAGGCGGTAAACACAGCTTGTTACATTGTAAATCGGGCAATGGTAAGACCTCTGTCCAAAAAGACTCCATATGAATTTTTGAAAGGTAAGAAGCCTTCTGTTATACATTTAAGAGTTTTTTGGATCTAAATGTTTTGTTCAAAATAATCACAAATGGGACTTAGATAAATTTGAACCTAAGAGTGAACCAGCCATATTTTTAGGATATTCAAATCACTCTAGGGCCTATAGAGTCCTAAATGTCAAAACACAATCTGTTGAAGAATCTCCACATATTATCTTCGATGAAATGAATATCAGGTCTAAAAATTCTTGAAGAAAAGGAAGAACAATACACTCAAGAGGAAGAGCCAATGTCAAATGAGAATCTAGCAGAATCAAGTACTAGAGGTAATGCATATGCTAATGAAGGTAACTCCTTGACCAATGTTAGAATGCTAAAAGACCACCCTCTATCAAGTATTATTGGTAATCTACATGACCCAACCAGAACTAGATCTCATTTTAGAGCTATTGAAGAAATGGACAATTTAGCTCTTATATCTCAAACTGAACCTAAAAATGTAACTGAAGCCCTGAAAGATGATTGCTGGATAAATGAAATGCATGAGGAATTAAATCAATTCAAAAGAAATAAAGTGTGGCACCTTGTGCCAAGACCCAATGAACTTTCAGTAATTGGAACTAAGTGGGTCTTTAGAAATAAACAAAATGAAAATGGAATTGTGATAAGAAATAACGCAAGACTGGTAGCATAAGGATATAACCAAGAATTTGGTATTGATTTCGAAGAATCCTTTGCACCAGTAGCTAGATTAGAAGCTATTAGATTATTACTTGCATATGCATGTTGTCATGGAATAAAACTCCATCAAATGGATGTAAAAAGTGAATTTCTTAATGGTTTAATAAAAGAAGAGGTGTATGTTGAACAACCCCCTGGTTTTGAATCTATAGACTGCCCTGACCATGTTTACAGATTAGACAAAGCTCTCTATGGGCTCAAACAGGCACCTCGAGCATGGTATGATAGACTCAGCTCATACCTCACTGAGAAAGGATATTCAAGAGGTAAAGTGGACCAAACCCTATTCACCAAGGTAAGAAATAATGATATTATTCTGATTCAAATCTACGTTGATGATATAGTCTTTGGATCCACTAAACCAAGCATGTGTGAGGAATTTGCAAATTTGATGACCACAGAATTTGAGATGAGTCTCATGGTGAACTTCAATTTTTTTTAGGTCTACAAATCACCCAAAGCAAGGATGGATGCTTCATCAACTAGGCAAAGTACGTCTCTGAACTATTGAAGAAATATCAAATGGATAATCTTAAGGCAATCAGCACTCCCATGAGCACCAATACAAGTTTAGATGCAGATCTGAAAGGTAAATTAGTAGATGCAAAGACTTATCGAGGTATGATCGGATCACTCCTCTATCTTACTGCATCTAGACCAGACATTCAATTTTGTGTATGTATGTGTGCTCGTTTTCAGTCTGATCCTAAAGAATCCCACTTGACTTCGGTCAAGCGTATCTTTCGATACCTAGCTGGAACTCGAGACTTAGGGATTTGGTATCCTGCATCTTGCACTTTTGATCTAGTATCATACTTAGATGCAGACTATGCAAACTTGACAGGAAAAGCACAAGTGGCTATTGCCAATTTTTGGGAGGGTGTTTGGTTTCTTGGGCATCCAAAAAATAACACTCAGTGGCACTATCCACTGCAGAGGCAGAATATGTCGCTACAGGGAGTTGTGGCACTCAAGTGTTGTGGATCAAACACCAACTCCAAGATTATCAAACTGATCTTGGATGTATCCCAATATTGCGTGATAACACAAGTGCCATTAATGTGGCAAAGAACCCCATCCAGCACTCTAGGACCAAACATATAGAAATAAGACATCACTTCTTACGAGATGAAGTTAATAAAGGAAGCTTTAAATCGATTTTTGTAGACTCAGAACATCAACTAGCTGACATTTTCACCAAGCCTCTGAATAATGAAAGATTTTCTTGTCTTAGGAGAGAGCTTGGATTGTGCAATCCTCATCTTGATGCCTAAATTGATTGCTTGTATTAAATTGTTTGCTTGAGTTGAAAATGTCTTTTTTCTAAATAAGTCACAGATTTAGGGGGAGTTTAGTTTTGAGCATATCTTTTTAAGAACACATGTTAAATAAAAAGCCATCATGTCATCAATTGTATCTTCATTCATATTTTTAGTCATGCATGAATGGAGGGAGAGTTTACAGTAGTTCTTATTTGCTAATGAATGCAATTCTGTCTCTTTACATTAAGTGATCTGGGATTCTGAAGAGTGGTTAATAAGGCTGAGTTAACGCTGTTGCAAGACTGAGTCAACGCACTGACAGAAACTTTCTGGAAACAGGCTAGAAGTTGAACTGACTGGTTGAGTGAGTTAACGCAATCACTTGGTTGAGTTGACGCACTGAAATAAACCTGGTGCAAATGTGTTTTGGAATTAATTGGATTACTTCAGAAGGGTTAACGCAGCACTGAAGTTTGGATCTCACATATCTTTTTATGTTGAAATCTTCTAGTATCTCAGTTTGTCTGAAACTTGGTGTCGTCTTCTCCACCTCTCATCAACCTTGTTTCTTCTATACTCAATTTTTTTTCGGCTTGTAGTGAAGTAACACTCAATCTTTAGTATGAGGGAAGTTTCTTGAGATCTGAAATGTGAATTGATGTCATAGATTCTGGGGGGAGCTAAAATGATAATTCCCTTATAAGAGGTGGTGATCTTTATTGACTGTCTCTATGCTGTATTAATGGTTGGAGATCTATAAATCTTTTGTTATTTGAATGCTAAAATTCTTGAACATAAAAGTGCTCTTCATATGGAATAGTCATGGAACTACTTAATAAAACTGGGAACTCATCCATTCTTGAACTATGATGATCAAAAGTAAAGAGACCACTTTGTGCAAATGAATTTAATATATGTATTGACTTTAAACTCAGAATAGGTTTAATAAGAGCTGAAGAAACAAACCCTAAGCATTGTATATAAATATCTACATGGAATAAATTGCAGAGCAATGGCAAGCTTTCACTGAGAAACTGTCTCTATGCACCAAAAAGTACTAAGGAGCATGTCATGAAGTGAGCTGTTATCTCTGTTTCAAAAGAAAAATAACTCATTGCAGAGCAATGGTAACTTTCCACTGAGAAACTACCTTCATGCACCAATGAAGTGCTAAAAGGCATGTCATCATGTGAGTTGCCAACTCTGTTTCATTGGAGCAGAATAGTTAGCTATGCTGAGTAACCGAGAACTCTAGTGTCTGAGAAACATGTGTACCCATGTCAAAAGGTTAGCTACACTTGACTGCAAATGAGAATTTAACAAATTAAATATATATATGTGTGGTTGACCTGAAGCTCATATAAAGACCTATAGAGTTCATCTTCAATACTAGTTAAATTCACTTCTCTAAGGGTCTCTTGAAATTGAACAATCTAAGGGAAAGATATGAGAAAGTTCCAAGTGTGCAAATTGTTCTATCCTTATTCCGTAATCATGCTCTTCTTGTTTAAGGATTTGTCTCAAATTCTTAAGATTGTTTTTCTCCACATCATTAAATGAATTAGGGACTCTCATAATTTATCATCATATCTCTCATAAGGGAAATTGAATTTTATCTATTAAATATCCCTGAATGTAATTTCATCTTTTCATAATCTCAGTGTCTTTAGAATGGCTAAATACTATGGGTCTTCACTATTTCTTATGTCTTCTCAACACTACATTCATGATTCACTTTGGTAGCGTCGACGCAGTGCCTTACTGCGTCAACGCAGTCATGCAATAACTTCAAATTCTTCCCAGTCGGTTCAGCACAGTGAACCGGTTCATTTTTTTGATTTGAACTCGAGTCGTCTCATTCTTTAAAACCCCGCAGCGTAAACGCTGCCATCTCCTCAGCTCCTTCCAAAACCCAGTGGGCTTCTACCTCTCCAAATCTTCTCTCCTGTTCCTGTTTGATTCTCGCTGCCATGGCACCTCCGGATCAAGTGAAGAAGGGGAAGAACAAGAAGGGTCTAACGAGAAGAGCTCCCATATTTTCTAAGGGAAAGATTGATCCTCGAACCAAATTTCAACGTGCTCCAGAGGAGATACCTTCCCAGTCTGCTTCACGGACATGTAAGGGGAAAGAAAAGAGCTCTCCGGCAAAGACAAGGGCAGCAAAGCAGAAGGAGACTCATGATGTTCCTGTAGCAAACCCTCCAGAGGAGATACCGTCTCCTTCAGCTCCAAGGAAACGGAAAGGAAAAGAGATAGAGCTATCTCTTCGAAAACGCCATCTCCATCCAAGCCCACCAACCAAAAAGAGAAAGCTATCTACATCAAGGGCAGCGGAGCAGTTCACATCTTCGACTGCTGTAAAGGGGAAGCAAGGTGCGGACAGCTCCCATGCAAGGTCTTCTGATCCCTCTCTCACCATCAATGTGGAAGAACCTCTGAAAGTCCTTATTCCACGGTATATTGTTGCTACCGACGTTGAGTTGCTTGAGATTTTTCCGCAACTATTCCCTACCTTAGATTTTCAGGGTTGGTGGTCTTTCGTTACAAATCATAAGATTTATTACCCCACCCTAGTTAGGGAATTTTACCACAATTTGAAGTATGAACCTCAGATCCCCAAAATTTCTTCAACTGTCAGGAATGTTAGTTTCGAATTGACAAACAAACTGTTTGCTGGAGCTTGGAAAATACCAATGAATGGGGTTCAGCTACACACTTTTCAGTTTGATGAACATGCAGCTTATGCTCTTCTGACTGAAAAACCAAGTGATCCTACAGACGTCAGGGAGACTTTTTTATCTAGTCTTAAAGCAAATAGGTTCCCTCCATTCAATAGACTGCTTCACCATATTTGCACATCCATGATAACACCTCAGAGCAGTGGTAGGGAACGGGTTACTGAGATGTAGAGATTTTTACTGTATTGCATGCTGAAAAAGATACACATTTCATTGTCAGATGTAATCATTCAGACTATGGGATCTTGCTTAACACAATCTAGGACACTTCCATATGCTGCTCCATTGACTGCCATATTTAGAAAAGTTGGAGTAAATTTTGGAGACGAGAAGAAACTGAATATTCCTAAAGGGAATGTATACACCCTTTCTTACATTCAGACATTCATGGGATTTAAGGTCATAAATGGAAAGCCAGTCCTGGTTTTGCCAAGTCAGAAACATGTATCTACTTCAGTGGACGTTGGTCAAGCAGTGAGAACTGAAACACAAGATCAGCAAGAGGCCAGTCTAAACAGAATGAAAAGACCAGAGGCTAGGGCAGATAGACCTGAAGCCAGTTCAGCCAGAATGGACTACCAAGACTTCAGCAATATCCAAGATGATTACAATATACAAGATGATACTCATGTGTTTCCAGTTACTTCCAGAGAGCTTGTCATTGTACAGGGTCCTCTTCCAGAACCCACTCCACCAAGGGGACCTACATCTACTTCTGAGGAAATTCCAGCTAACTTTCAGCATGATGCTGGTATGCCTGATTTTTATGGCATCAATCCTACACTCATTCAATTTTTGGAAATGAAATTCAAGAGCATTGAATCTTCCATAATGCACTCAAGCTCAACAACGGATATGAGGCTGTCACATCTTGAACAGAAATTAGACAGTAGATGGGAAAAGTTCACGCGTGATAAATTCAAGTCAGACAAGAAACTTCATGAATTTATGGAATCTCTTCTTCAAGCTTGTCAGAAAGCTGGGTCAGTCATGCGTAATTTACAAAACTTGCATCAACAATGTTTGAATAGGGTAAAGAGTGTACAGACATACAACTATGAGATCAAGGAAAATCAGTCAAAGCTAAATCTGAAATATTCTACCCTGATAGACAAGAATTTGATGTTCAGTGAAACGGTTCAAAACTTGTTTGAAAAGATTACATCCTTCGGTCAGGACATTGCTAAACTGTTTGAATGAACCACTCTAGTAGGTGATGAGGTTGTGGATGTGTTGCATATTCTAAAAGAAAACTTCCCACACACAATTGAAGATCAGCGTGATGTGTACTGCCCTCCACCAACAGAAGCATCCTCTTCTGCACCTGAATGGGGATCTCAGCAGAAAGCTCAGGTGGACTATCAGTTTGATATATTACACAACTGGTTTGATGGTATTTCTACAAAGATCAAAGAATACCACAAGTTTGTGGTGCACAGAGATCAGATGCTTTCTGAAAGGATGGACGCTATGGCAGCATCCATGACTTAGCTTCAGCAACAGTTGGATATTGTGTCTGCAACTATACTTCAGTCTTCCTCATCTACTCCCCTTCCTGATGATGTCAAAGGGGGAGAGAAATGAACTGAAGTTGGAGTAATGAACTCAATTTGGAGTCTAGTCTAGAACTGCATTGCATCTGCATCAAATATGTTGACTGACTGAAGTTTCTTTTATCTGTTTTTCTCTTTGATGTAAAATGTTGGACTTAAATGAATGACAAAAAATGGTGTTTGTTTCAGTCACTGAAGTGAATTCTTTGTTTGATCTGAACTTCCTTGTTTGCTCTGAATAATACATTTTTATTTAGATGCAATGGCATTCACCTCATAGTTGCCATCATCAAAAAGGGGGAGATTGTTGTGCCCCTAGTTTTGATGATGACAACCATGAGATGTGTATGTTGAATCCAACTTAAAATGTTGAATTAACTCTTGTTTCAGTAACGCATGCATTTGGCTAATGTTTGGTGCAAGAAAGGAACAGGGTCGATGCAGGGAGTTCAAGGCGTCCACGCATCAGTTGAAGAGGCAAAATCATAAGTCACTGATATAATATCAGTGCGTCAGCGCCACATCATTGTAGCGTCGACGCATCAGCTTAAGAAGCAAAGGCACTCACAGATCTACTTCACTGCGTCAACGCCATAGTAGAGTAGCGTCGACGCAGCAGTTCAAAAGGCAGAAGTATGGTTCACTGGAATACCCCAATGCGTCAACGCTACAGCATGATAGCGTCGACGCAGTAGTTCGATCTGAGATGACATTGGCTCTGGGATAGCTTAGTGGGTTGACGCAGTAACCCAATGCGTCCACGCATCCACTTATGAACTAAAAGCTTTGTGGACAGTTCAAGGCAGCGTAAACCCTTTGGTCACCATGGGTTGACGCCATATGAATTCTTTCATAGAATTAGTTGGGTGGACCCCAGTCATTAGTGACGTCAAAGGCCACATCAGCCAAAAAGTGTTTCGATCTTGTTTTCATTCGCGATTCCAGAAGGCTCTGATGAGATCAATCAGTGGGCCAACCAGAAAATCTGGTTGGGGCCCACTAGATGTATATAATACATGGATCTGGAAGTGAGCACGGGAACTTGATTATCGAAGAAGTTTTTAGAGATTTCGAAGCTGCTACGAACAAGGCTCACGAGAGGAACTGGGAGTCGATCTTCTTCCTGATGGTGATCTGCTGAAGACCTGAGGAGATCTAGGAGCAGTGATCTATCGCAAGTTCATCTACATTTCAGAAGAAGAAGATTAGCTGATCGTTGGAGCCTTTTCTCCCAGACTTCTGAATTCAAGCCTGAGATCTGACTGCCTCACAGATCTGAGATTGTTCTTTCATTACTGAGTGATTTCGTTTATTGTTTGTCTTTTTAATTTGAACTATATTACATTGTTTCTCCCTCGTACTGGTTTGAGTAGAGGGAGGGGTTTGATCTAGCAGATTGTGCTTGGATCAAGGGTGTATGGGCATGGTTGCCTGCAAGCTGTTCGTCAGTGGTTTAGAGGATCTTTCCTCTGGTTAAGCCAAGCTATAATGCTCAGCGTTGTTTGAGGAAAAAGTTCCTCGGTGAAGCTAAGCTGTAAAGCTTAGCAGGGGTCCTCACTGGTTTAGTGAGGGTGGACGTAGGTCTTCACAGGGAGACTGAACCACCATAAAAATCTGTGTTCCTATTGTGGTTTGCTATTCTCACATTATCCATCTATCGTTAGATGTTTGATTAGGCACGATCTTTATATACTCTATTTACTGAACTTCTAATTAGTATTCTGATCTATAAAGCGAGTGTGATCTTGCATTAATTTTTCAAAGGGTCAACCTATTCACCCCTCCCCTCTAGTTTGACCTTCCACCTAATCCAACACCAAGGACTCTTGCAATCCTTTCCAAAAATGAGAAGTGAACATGGGGTCTCTATCAGGCACAATGTTGACTGGTATACCATGTAGTCTTACCACTTCCTTCATATACAAAGCAGCCAACACATCAACTGTCTATTTAGACTTAATAGATAAGAAATGAGCCGATTTTGTCAATCTGTCGACAATCACCCATATTGCATCAAATCCACTACGAGTCCTAGGTAGACCTATAATGAAATCTATGCCAATGCTCTCCCACTTCCATTAAGGTATATCTAAGGTTTCAATTTCCCTGTTGGTCTGAAATGCTCAGCCTTGACTTGCTGACAAACCAAGAATCTACTTATGAAGTCCGCAACTTCTTTTTTCATATTCGGCCACCAAAAAGATCTTTTCAAATCCTTAAACATCTTAGTACCTCCAAGATGAATGGTGTATCTGGATCTATGAGCTTCCTCGAGGATCTTACTCTTTATCTCAGCTACATCAGGGACACAAGTTCTTCCTTGAAATAACAATCTTCCATCACCAGCTATCATGAAGTCAGGTCTGTTACTCAAGCTTCCCTTGATCTCGACCAACTCTGGGTCATCATCTTGCAGAGACTTGATTTCCATCAATAATTCGGGCTTAAGTTGAATCTGGACAATCATAATCCGATCCTTGTCAACATTAAGATCCAAACTAGCTAATTGCTCCAACAATTTCCATTCTTGTAACATGAGGCTTGACAACTTAGCTATAGGCTTGCGCCTTAAGGCATCTGCTACAACATTACCTTTTCCAGGATGATACTCAATGGAGAAATCGAAATCCTTCAAATACTCCAGCCATCTTCGATGCCTCATATTGAGTTCCTACTATCTGATCAAATAACTCATCAATCCTTGGCAATGGATATTTATTCTTGATAGTCAACTAGTTCAATTGCCGATAATCGATACACAACCTCATCGAACCATCCTTTTTCTGGACGAATAATACAGGGGCTCCCCACGGGGAAGTACTAGGACGAATGAACCCTTTCTCAAACAATTCCATTAACTGCTGCTTTAGTTCCCTTAGCTCCGCAGGAGACATACGATAAGGAGCTTTGGAAATAAGGGTCGCACCAGGAATTAGATCAACAGAAAAGATAACTTCTCTTTCAGGAGGAAGTCCTGGCAGTTCCTCAGGAAAGACATCTGAAAAATCTCGAACGACAGAAAAGTCATCAATCTCAATCTTCTGCTCAGGGGTCACAAAAACAAAGGCTAGAAAAACCTTACATCCTCTCCTCATCAGCTTATCAGCTAGAAGAGCCGAAATAAGGGGAACAGACTTATGGTGTCTAATTCCTATAAAAGAAAGTCCAGGGTGTCCAGTGAAAGACACAGAACTAGATCTGCATTGAACATTGGCCTCATACTTAGCCAACCAATCTGCTCCTAGGATTACATCATAATCCTTCATGTCCATACAAAATAAATCAGCTGGCAGGTTTTGTTCATTGATCATGACCTTACTGGAAGGATAGAAATACTTAATTGCTGATCCGGAACCAATAGGGGTTGAAATCTCTAACAGAGAATTCATCAAAATTGGCTTCACTGCTAAAGACTTCACAAATCTCCGAGAAATAAAAGAATGAGTGGCACCAGTATCAAAAAGAACAAAAGCTGATTTATCATGTATAATAATAGTACCTTCGACGAGTCCACCTTCCTCGGCGGGTCCTGCCTCGTCTTCTTGTAGAGCCTAGAGCTTGCCTTGCTGCTTCTTGATTCCTTGCGGTTTCACCGGGGTAGCTTGCTCAGATAAAAGAGGACACTCGGGAATACGGTGGTCCCTACTACCACAACGTAAACAGACACCCAGCTTGCGCCAGCACTCCTCCATCTTGTGACCTAGACGGTCACAGTACTTGCATATGCCCTTGAATGGAACAATAGGGCTAGGCTTCTTATCTTCAATCTTTGGCATCTTGCCCTTCCACGAACCAGACCCGCTAATGGGCCTCTTCTTGGCATGATTAGGCTTGATACTCCCAGAACCAGTATGGTGATGTTCTATCTTAACACTCTTCCCACGGATTCTCTCTATCATTTCCAAAGTATCTTCCAATACTTGAGCTTTTCTCACCATCTCAGAATAAGTTTGAATTTCCATCGGTGCCAACTGGTTGATATACTATAGCTTCAGCCCATTAAGAAAGCGCTTAGCCTTCATCTTCTCGGTAGATATCAAGTGAGTAGCATAACGAGATAGCCGAGAGAACTGAGCTTCATATTCAGCTACGGATAGATTTCGTTGCTTCAAAGCAACAAACTCAGCCGCCTTCTTCTCTTGTACTCTATCAGAGAAATATTTACCATTGAAGAATTCCTCGAACTCTTCCCATGTGAGTTATCTATCACCAATTGTAGCCTTCACTGCATCCCACCATGTCCTCGCATCACGTTCAAGTTGAAAGGTCAACAAGAGGACACGTTCTTGATCGCTGCATTGCATCACTTCAAAATTCCTCCCTATCTATTCAAGCCAGTGCTCGGCTTCATCAGGGTCAGTCAAGCCTCCAAATCATGGGGGATTCATCCCACGAAAGTTTCGATAAAGATCTCCAGCGCCATGGTTTGCAGCTCCTCCTTGGGCCACTTGTTGCAAAGCCTAAGTAAGTCCTTGAACCGTACGCTGTAAGTTCCTCCATTCCGCACGTTCTCCTGCCATTGCAAAAGCCTACACGTGGAATTGGTTATGTTAGGCTCAATTAAGAATGGATAATCATGCAATTAGATTATTAACTCAACCGCAGTCTTCTACCCAAATGTCACCAGGTTGGGTCCTTAGACTTATAACAAGGTTATAGGTCGTACGGTATCACTTAGGATCCTAGAACTTAGAGAACCTAAGAATATTAAGAAACCTAGGCTCTGATACCATTCTGTCATGCCCCGTACTCTATACCGTCGAGGTATTGTCCGCTTTGGCCAACTGACCTCACGGTTTTGTCCCTTTCTGACAGTGATTGGCTCCAGAATGGGGGACTTCTCAAGCAGGTCACCCATCCCAGTACTACACCCCATTAAGCACGCTTAACTTCGGAGTTCTTTACAAGAACTGAGCCGATACTCCAAAAGGCGCCTCGATGATATAGAGTACAACTTAACTATATTTGAGGGTGTTACAATCTACCCCTCTTATATAGGCGACGTCCATGTCGCTGGGCACATATAGCATGCAATCAAACACCCAGGCAAGTAGGATTCTAGAGGTGGCCCCTACAGGCTCAAGAGGTGGCTCCCACTATGTAGCACTTTGTCCCATTACGGGTTCAAGAGGTGGCTCCCATAGCGTAGCACTTTGTCCTGCGTGGCACTTAGTTCGGTTGCTAACCCACAACCTACGTCTACCCATCACCAAACCGGTGAGGCTTCACTACACGAAGATGAATCCTCACAAGGACGAAGTCCTAAACACACATGGTGTCATGCCCCGATGCGGAATATCGGGACAGACAGTAGAAAACGCTAGTAAAGATAACAAGCTAAGCTAAGAATTAACATAACGCCATTAACAGAAATAACTCCAAATCTATTACAATAGCCATCAAACCGACTTAAACATAATCAAGCATAACCTCTACTCGACTCCGTTACAAAAACTAACACAAGCTCTAAGGCATAGCTAGATGTAAAACAACTATAACAATCTCAACATCTACTAACTGATACACTCCAAGTCATCACTCTTGCCCATTCCCATCCATCTTTGAATCTTCACCTAAGCTGCCTGGAAAGGGGGGAAAACAACTATATGAGCGAACTCTCAGTAGGTAACAATAGGCAAGTATAAGTGATTAACCAATTAATTACATGTATGAAACGGAAAGAAAAGAAATAACGATCGAATGAAACAACATAATAAAAGAAAGTGCTAAAGAATGGAATGGAATAACAATATGACAAGATGATATAATTACAAGAATTACAAGTTTATGAACAATATATATAACAGGAAATTACAGGAAATTGGCCAACAAGTAAGAATATAACCAAGTCGAACACGATTCAAGTAAGAGATCATTGTCATAGACATCACACTAGTCATGCACTCGGTGAAATGCCTCACCATGTCATTACAAACTCCCATGGGCACAAGTACTTTTCGGGCGCTCTCCCTAGGACCAGACCGGACCCCTATGATGCGTTGGCATTGATTTATTGGATCCAAGATCCCAAGTTCGTCTAGACTTTAATCAAGTTAAATGGCCAATTATAATCAAGTATAAACTTACCTCGGAACATCCCAAGGCTAAGTTGAAGAGATAATGTCCATAATTTCTGTCTAGAAGTTCAAGTTATCAAGAACCATCATGCTCTTGGATTCAAAACCATAAAACACAGAGAAAACTCGTTTCTGGGAGATATGCGGTTACTACTTGACCGCTCAAGACTTGTGCGGTCGACTATGGGCCGCACTAACAGGAACTGGGCTGAGGTTTAGTCCTCGGGAGGTCAAGGTTGAACGGCTGATCAAGGGCCGCTCTTCAGCATGAACGGTAAGCGTTGGGCCGCACAAGGCCAAAAGTTTATAAAATCGAAGATAGGATATACGGTCCTGACAGAGCCGCTCATTAATTGAACGGTCAATTAAGGGCCGCCTGAAAGATGTATGGGCTATATCTGGCCGCACAACACAGGGCCTAACAATAATATAGAAATTCTCCTAAGTGGGCTCCCGGGCTGCCATAGGTGGGGTGGAACTGAACCAGAGTCTAGCCCACTGTCTGCTGGTCGGCCTAGGGTCTACTGGGCTGATCAAATCAGGAATTGGCCGAAGATGGATCAAGGATAATCGGCCAAGACTAATTGGCATTAGCCAATGTTGAACGGTCGCTAGAGGGCCGTTCAAGGATATATGCGGTCCACTAACGGCCGCGCATGTCCCTGTTAGTCCAATTCAGACTAACTCAAATCACAGCAATTCGATTGAGTCCAAATTCAAATCTAGGGGATAATAAAGGTTCGGGTCTAAGGTTATACAAGTGTAAACCTAATAGCCATTTCAATTATCAATGATTCACAATTAAGATTGACAATCATTGGAAAGATGAATCAAGATCAAGCTCAAATTAAATAAATCAGCAAGGATTATTTATTGTCATGAATTACAGTTTATTAGGTGTGTTGCTAACATGCCATTAACCACTAATCTACTAACATAACATGCTGAAATGACAATTTAATCTGTTCTGTTATAGATGTGCGGTCGGCTCTGGACCTTACATCCCCATGGATGGTCACAGACAGGCCGCGCATGCCCCCTCAGGTCCGAAGGCCTGCTGGAGATGGACGGTCGGTAGTGTGCCGCTGGGAAGGATGTGCGGTCTGGAATTGGCCGTAGGATAGACATGCGGTTAGGGTTCGGCCGCACGTTCCAAGGAAATGATCAGATATAGAAAGCCTTAAACGGTCAAACATAGGCCGCCTGTCTTGGACGTGCGGTCTATCGTGTGGCCGCAGAAGTCCAGACAGGTCGCTGCCCCTTTCACCTTGCCCGACTCCGGCGAGGTTTCTAGGGTTAGACTAAAATATGGAATTCGCACGATATAAAGCATAGAATTTGGGGCTTTTACTACCAAAAGAAAGAGCACAAAAAACTCTACAAGATTCATGAATCGATTTTATGTTTACAGCCTGAAATTACTACTTAATCGAAAGGGAACAATTATAACCCTAGATGTGACATGCTTCTACTAAAACTAAAAATTCTCGCAGAACGCTTGATAAAATTTAAGGCTTTCTACATCAATGAAAAGCTGACACGATGATGCTTCCAACCATATATTATTTGTAGGGTTTGGCTTGCTATCACCTACCTGAATCGGATGAAGAAGGAAAGAGAAAGAAAACCCAAGACGCCGGTACACGTAGCTACTAATCGCTGGAGATCTCCCTCGATCCAGCTCCTCTGCAGCCGCCACTGGTTCTAAATGATTCTAGGGTTAGAGAGCTTCATTTTAATAGGTCACACACCTTCTGGAGGGTTCTATGCGCGGAGTATTCTTCCACGCAAGTCGGGTTAATGTGGACGCCGCCGCAAAAGTTGACTCGATCCAAACTCCGCCGATTACATCTCCTAGGGTTAGGGTTTTGGGAGATTAAGAGAGGGGAAATGATCCTCTCATCCTGGCTTTTCATTTGCCACCGGTTTGGGCTCATTTGATAGAGTATTGGGCTCGAATTTCACGTTTCAAGGTAAGGTTAACTAAGTGTTTAATTTGGGCTTAATCCACTAATTCGGCCTATTTACAGATTTTGTTTGGGTTGGCCACAGAAGACAAGTTTGTTAAACGTGTTATCCTCTACAAGAATATATTTTTTATGGATTTTTATAAAATAGTCAAAATTTAGCTTATTCTATTTATTAAGGAATTTCTAATTAATAAATTTCTAGTTAATTTCTAATTAATTTCATGAAAAATTGGGCTATTACACACGGGGACGAATCCCCACACACACAAGCTACAACACGTAGCACACATGGGGACGAACCCCACACACACACACACGCTACAACACGCAGCACACCCGGGGATGAACCCCACACAGACACACGCAAGCTCCTCACAAGGACAAGGTCCTCACGCTGCAAGACTGCAGCACACGAGGACAAGCCCCATAGGGATGAACCCCAAATGGAAAAAATAAAACACACACGTTGCAACTGCAACAAAACCACGCGGACAACTCCCCAAGACACACATGGCTGCACAGTAGGCTGTACCACCACCGATCTCTAAACAGAGCACCAGACACACTGCTGTAACACAACAAAACACACAGTTTGCATATGCGAAGTTGCAAAGGAAAAAACAAGAAATAAAGCAAGAAAAACACAATTGTGGCTTCTGACCAAAGTCTTGAAGCTCTATCAATAGATCTGAACACTGGTCAGATCTGAGCTCTTTTCTTCTCACTTTCAAGCCAGCTACAAGCAAGGCTGCTCTCCTTTCTCTCTTCTTCTCAGAAGGTCTTTTTGAAAACTCGATTGGCTCTAGGCAGCTAATGCTTAAGGGTTGCTATCTCTTCTTCTCTTTTTCTCAGATGCTCATGGTGAAGGGCTTAGGGCGCTCTTCAGGATGGACGCAACAGCTTCTTCCTTTTCGTTCAACTCCTCTCTAGGCAGATGCAACAGCAACAACAACAAAAACTTCAAGCAGATAACTTGGTATTTATAGATGGAGGGGGCGGACGATTTTCCATCCCAGATCGTGCCTTGTGATTGGTTGGAGTAGAAAAGGGGTTCTTGAACATAAGGCTCTTGCAGATCCACCTCCTCATTGGCTCAGGACATAAAGGTACGGTCCTCTATCCTAGGCACTTTTCAGGGACCCATTCTGATTGGTTCATGGCAAAAAGAAGGTTTCCATGAAAGGTGACTTCTCCCAAATGTGTCAACTAATAGATGCTTCACACAAAAAGATACTCTGACCATTTCATGATGAAAAGGACAGTTCTCTGTCCTAGGAACCTTTTCCAGACCTTGAATCGTGAGATTTGCAGTGTGAGCCATTGACTTGAAATAAAATATGCGATTGGATGGCCTGGTTTGAAATCTGGCAGAGCATCCACTGAGTCGAGTTGCAAGAACACAAACTGGCCATTGTATGCTGCTGGTCGCTCCCATTGATCCAAAGAGGGTTCTAACGCGAGCCTAGCTTCGCCTTTGGTTCGTTCCAGAAAGAGTCGATGTCACGCCCCGATCCGATAGCATCGGAACGTATTGGTCAGAACGTGGCAGCGATACAGTCGTGAATAATCAGAGCAACCAAAGGACAAAAATACGAGGCCAAACGATGTTGACAAAATATAATTCTTATTAATATTCAAATGTCAAATTACATATCTCGACTCAACTTATATAAGCAAAAGAAAAGACTCAATATTACACTAAATAAAAGGAAAAGACTCAATGATAGGACAAGACTCAAGAAAATAAAAGACACCGACTCCATTCGCCAATGTAGTCATCACTCTTGCCCGTCCCCATCTGATTGATTGTCTTCGGTATCATTACCTGAAAAATGTTAAATACGTTGGATGAGCAAAAAGCTCAGTAGGAATTACATCTCTCATTAAGCAGGATATAAGTGATTAGCCAATTAATCGTGTTTATGAGCATGAGATGCATGATTGATGTAACATGACACGAGATCTAACAGAAAGGATAATCATTAACGAACATCAAAGCCAAGGCAGTTATAAGCTCAAGAGAAAAGGAAAATAGTTTCCATGCAGAACCAAGGATAGATATCAGTATAAAACAAGGATAGATACTCCAGATGAACATAACTTTAGAGTTTGGCCAGAACATATCGGAATGTCAGTAAATATAAGCAGAAATAATTATTCTAGCAGAATATCTAAGTTATCAGAATGAACAGAAATATAGAACAGCAAAATGACAGATATAACATAATGTTGCAGAGTTACAGACTTTGGTGCAATGCCACACCCAGAGTTCCCATGGTTTACAGAATGGACTTCCGTCTTACCTAGCATTGATTGTCGTGGACCCACAGCCCTTAATATTTCATAATCTTGCATTCATGGCCAACATAAAGTCAATGGTTATGTTCTCGAAATATTGAAAGGAATAGCATGTCATGGCTAATACGGGTGATAATCATGAAGATCCATGATATAACAGAGTTCAAGGACTAACAACATGTGGGGACGAACTTGCGATAAATTCCACGCAAAAACTGTGACAAGCGAGAAACTGGGTAATTGGCGTCCACTCAGTCGCCATCAATTACAGGAATAGCATCCACTATATGGTTGATCATTCCTGTGCACGAAGAATAACTGACTTCTCAATCAATCGCTCATTCATAAATAGCGTCCACGTCACAGTTGCTATAATAGTAAACTGCGCCCCCTGACTGGGCGCCAATTCCTTCTAGCGTCCAAGCCCAAGTCGCAGATTCAGGACAGACAGCACACTTCTCAAAAGAGGCCAGAACACCGCTCTGTGAGGGCCAAACATCTATGTAGTGACCCGCGGTATGGGCAAGAAAACATGATAACACTATGAGACGAAAATCTACGCCTGTACAGAAGTCGCTATTTAATGAAATAGTGACCTTCTGAAAGGTCGTTCAACCACATTTTATATCAAAATTTTTGTGAATTTAATGGAAATTAACAACACTATTATAATATTTGGGTGCGCTACAAAGATTCAGAGGGGGGGTGAATGAATCCCATTTATAAATTACTTCGATTAAAACTTTCTCTCAAGGATTCGTGCGGAAATAAAGCCAGATGGCTCAATCAAAATAGATGTTCTATTGCAGCTCACCCTCAAACACTTAGCCAGCACCAAACACTATGTGAAATCTAAGTGCAACAAGATGAAGACCAGTATTAAAGTCTACAACTAAGTAACCCACTGACTCTATCTTAAGTACTTAATAATCAGAAACACCTTAGAAGTAGGAGCAGATTAAATACAAATAATCAAGAGCACATCGTGCTTCACCACACAACTAATCTGCCCTGTGAAGGAGGTAGAAGATATGGAATCGCACACACTCACAAACCATAGTGCACAGGGAATTTTTAGATGGTTCGGTCTGCTACCACAGACCTATATGCATCCCCCACTCAAACTAGAGTGAGGCTTCTGCAGACTCACAGCTTGAACCGTTCGAGCATCACAGCTTGCTTCTACTGCGTGTTGACATTTTTCCTCCCCCTCTTTCTTTCTCTTACCTTCCTTTTCTAAATCAAAATGTAAAGACAAGCAAAATGAAGGGAAGAAAGATGGAGAGGTGTGTGTGATCGTGATCGCCACCAAGACACGAGTACTGGAGAGTAATACGTACCTTGGAAAGGGAGAAAGCACTCGCCCATAAAATGCAGCGCTGCGGTGGTAAACGGTCTGGGACGAACCGCGCAAGGAATGGCACGGCCGCTCAATTGACCGCTCACAGCGCTGAAGAAGGACGCGGGACGAAGATGGGTCTGGCGACAGAACGGTTCGCAGACGATCGCAGGAAGGCGTTGCACAGTCAGATCTGGTCCGTGTACTCTTGTAAGCGGACGAAGGAAGACCGTGTGATTCTGCCAAACTCCAAGATGTAGGACTTGATCCTCCTCCCCTTCCGGCCGGCCAGAGGGGATGGGCCTCGTGCTGTGCTGATGCTGACCTGCAAAACAACGTGGAGAACACGAAAATGTAACCCAAATTAGCCCTAGGAAGTGTAGTAACTATAGAAAAGAATGGAAAATAAACGTAATAACATGGAATGGGTGATACCTGGGGAGGTTTTTAAACCCCTATAGGGCATCAAAACAATAAGAATGGTGTAGAAATGACGTAAAATGGTGCAAAAACGTGGGAAGAAGATGGTGAAAAAAAAAAGAAGCATGCACTGGATGAAACGATAATTAAAAGCCTACACTAGAACACCAAACAACAATTACTCCCTTAAATTGGAGGCTTAGAAGGATGTCAAAAGCCTCCCACCCTGACTACATTTCGCTCAACAGTTCGACAGAGCTTCGACGTCGACGTTGGATCTCCCCCGTTTCAAGCTTGGACTAGGGGTTCTATTTATAGAGCCCTAAAAGTCCAACCTCGAAATTGGATTTTCCAATGAATAATAATCCAAGATTACAAAATAAAATCCGTAGATAATACCTTTATCTCCGACCCAAATCAAACGGCACCCCATTTGGTTGAGAAACCGCGGAGAAAATGGCGGAGGAAGGTGGAGGTTTAACCACGGATAGAGAGAGAAAATCCAAATAACCCACAGGTTTCGATCATGTACACGGTCGCGCAATAGGCCGCCCAGACAATTACACGGTCTACTACTAGACCGTCCAATGCTATCGGTGATAAATTAAATAAAATAAGAAATTATCCAATTATCCACCGAACTGATCGGCTATCTCGGTGTTGGACTCTTTGGGATAAGACAGTCTACTGATAGACCACTCAATGAATGAAACGGTCCAATGCTAGGCCGTGTACAAATGTCGGTGATAAATCCAGAAAAATAGGATAAATAGATAATTATCAGAAAAATAAACCGGCTGAGGACTCTGGGAGCTGGACGGTCTAACGACAGGCCGATCAATGGAAGTAAACGGCTATCTTCAGACAATGCAAAGGCTTGTTGGTGAAAATTTAAAAAATCAAATAAATATCCAATAAATCCATAAACGGTTCTAAGAAGACCACCCAATCACTGAACGGTCGGTCTGATGTGACACACCCTTGGACCTAAACAAGCAAGCACAATTCGCAACCGAAACGGACCGATATTGGCGGCCACTCACCCGACACTCACCCAAGTCCCGGGGTAACTCGGTGATACCGAGTGGAGGTTGTGAGGGCTAGGCCCTTGCTGGTAGAGGGCCAGCAAGGCCAAGGGTTCTCCCAAGGGTACGGAGGCCCGATTCAATGGGGCCAACCCGGGTGCCGAGGCACGGGTCACACTCTCTTCCACGGCGGCCACTCGAAGCAATGGAGCTTGTGGACCGGCCGCTCACTCTCACGGACCAACAGAGCTTATGAACTACTATTGAAAGGATAAGCACTAAGGGAAGTAAGGTTAGAACACTTACTCGACCGGTTTGAAGAAATCGGTCCCGCTCGGAGACGTGGGCGAGCGGGGAAGTGTGGGTTCCCCACACGCTGCGCCGGAGTAGCTTGAACATGTTTTAAAGATTTACAACACTACTCCCCATGCAAGGGGGCGGAACAAGAGGAGGGAGAATCACTCATACATTCAAACACTACCTCCCGTAGGGAGGGGCTTTAAGTCGGCCAGGCGGGGAGGGGAAGAAACTGAAATAGAAGCCGAACGGAAGGACGACGCCGGTTCTACCCGCTCTCTGGAACAGGGGACAGACAATTGAAGTTGACGCTGCTGCGGCCACTCCCGAATGTTGTTTTTGATGAGACCAGTGGGAAAATCTTCGGGGCTTGATCAGGTTGACTTCCATTTTTTATGGAATTTCCTAGTTGACGGCGATGGTCGAGGAAGGGCCGCGAACAAGGACCCTGAGTTCTGGTCTGGACGGCTATGGTACCACAGCAGCTGAAAGAAGAAGCCACCACGAGCACTTCCGATCTCTGAATCAAGCGTGGTCAAAGTCGCTGGAATTGTTGACGAGTCCTCTTCGAGACGAGACCCACGGGAACGCCAGAAGATGTCGGACCAGGAATGGAGAGCCCAAACAGTAGATAGGGGTCGGTTCATCCCCAGAGGGGACAGAACTGCACACCTAGGGGAGAAAAACGAGAAATCAAAGCTCCGGAGGCCGAACGGGGTTCTGCTTCTTAATACTGGAAGTAGACTTGTTGTAGATGATCTCAGCCAAGCGCCACCTCCAGATCTTCAAGGGGTTGGCCGTGTGAGGCTCTGTAACTCGCTTTAGGTTGACTGGCAGGAAGCAGATGCGCAGTCTGGGGAAATCGGCGCCTCCGGGCAGCCACGAACTTAGAAAAGGACGAGACCACCACTGTCGTGAAGAAGACATGGAGACACTTCCAAAGGTACAACTTGGGCCTCCAGAAACACTGGGATGACGTCGTGGCCGGAGCTGCAAGATGCTGGTACTCTGCTGCCTGCAAACTGAGAAGTGCTGGTTGGAGATGGGAGGTGGGAGATGAGGTAAATGGGAGGGGAAAGAGGGTGGATGGGTGTGGAGGCAACCCTAGGCTCTTAGGGAGTCTTGGAGGGGGCAAACCAAGGTGAGTGAGGGGGAGAATGGGGGCAGGAAGGTGGTTTAGTAGGTGGTGAGAGAGAGAGATACGAATTTGGGACTAGGAGGGAGAGGGAGAGGGATGGTGGTTTCCCTATTTGGGGTGGTCCAAGGTTTGGAGGATGAGGGAGTGGAGGGAAAATAATTCAAATCTTCTCCTGGGAGATGGAAGATTGCATGGGGAAGAGGGAGGATTGTGTTGGGGAGAGTGGGATTATGTTGGGAAGAACAATATTCTCCTAGGGAGGGGAGATATTTAGTAGGATTTGGTGGGAGGGGAATGATGGCACCTAGGGGAGTGGAAAAGTAGTGGAGGTGGAAACTTGGGTGGAGGATGAGGTGGAGGAGAGAGGCGGGATTGGAATTTGGGGAAGGGGAGAACGAGAAAGAGAGTGGTGGGTGGGATTCTCTCCCTAGGGATTCTCACCCCACTAATGGATTCTCTCCACAAGAAACTTGAATTTTGAACTCACAAAATGGCAACTTTCATTAACATAAAATGGGGGGAATGGGGTCCTATATATAGGCAACCCATATTTTACAATAAGCCCATGACTTTTGGTACAATGAAAAATAACCAAGGGGGTGGGGGGCGCCCCTGGGCCTAGCCCACTGAATTGGGCCCAATAGCTAATATAATCAACCTAATGACACTCAAACTTAGGAAAATAAATCAAAGACCTGGGGAAATGACTCAAATAAAAGAGAAAATACATCAAATGACTCAAATAGAAAGCTCAAAATGGATAATTGGGCCCACATAGAGTGAAGCCCGAGTTCAAACAAATCCGGGGTGTGTGGACGACCCGAGCCAGAGGGAGTCGTGCGTGATGCCTCCATCAAATCCCCTGGGCTACGAAGAGCTGGACTCCGTCGAGTAGGGGTCCATCCTGCTGTGATACTGCTCTAGAAGGTCGGGATCCAGCCGCTGGAGATCTTCCCGACTTACCCATGAATCCTCCAAAGGAGGCCGATCCTTCCACTTGAGGAGATAGCGCTCGTACACCTTACTCCTAGTGGCAGTGACATGTTCATCTAATATTCACTCAATTCACTCGCGCTGGGCTCTCCGGGCGAGTGGACTCTTCTCATGGGTGGGTGCTCTCTCAATGAGGGGGGTAGGGTCAATATCCTCACTAGGTACCACCGTGGGACCCTTATATGGCACTAGGTCGGCCACGTTGAATGTGGGGCTTACTCCGTACTCCTCGGGAAGATCTAACTCATAGGCATTAGTGCTAATGCGTCTCAGAACCTGGAAGGGACCAGCCCCACGAGGCCTCAATTTGGAGGTGGCTCCCGGGGAGAGCCTCTCTGTCCTCACCATCACAAAGTCACCCACATGGAATTCTTGGTGGCACCGATGAGAGTCAACATGCCTCTTATAAGTCTCATTCTTCTTGCTGATGTGCTTGCGAATTTCTTCATGCAACTCCCTAATGTGTTGGGCAAATGACTCAGCCGAAATAGACACTCTAGCATGCTGGGGAAGGGGAATGAGGTCAGAGGGTTTCCTTGGCTTGTACCCATGTATAGCCTCGAATGGACTCATCCCTATGGACTTGTTAACAGAGTCATTGTATGCAAATTCAGCCTGATGTAGAATGAGATCCCAATTCCCCGGACGATCCTCAACAAGACACCTAAGGAGGTTCCCTAGACTCCGATTGACAACTTCAGTTTGGCCATCAGTTTGAGGGTGGTAGGCCATGAAAAATTTGAGGAGGGTACCCATCAAGTGCCAAGGGGTCTTCCAAAAGTAGCTGGTGAACTTGACATCCCTATCGGAGACTATGGTCTTGGGTAACCCATGGAGGCGAACAACCTCATCAAAGAACAATCGGGCCACACGGGAGGCATCGGAGGTTTTGGAGCATGGTATGAAGTGGACCATCTTAGAGAATCGGTCAACTACCACAAAGATCGAATCATGTTTCTTTTGAGTCGGGGGTAGGCCTAACACAAAGTCCATGCAAGTCTTGCCATGGACGGTCGGTGATGGGGAGAGGGCTATAAAGGCCGGTGTTTTGCTTCACATGTTTGGCTGAAGCACATGTACGACATTGGCCCACTATCTTGGCTACGTCTCTCTTGAGACTTGGCCAAAAGAATTGACCCTCAACTAGAGCGATGGTTTTATGAACCCCAAAATGACCAGCTAGTCCCCCTGCATGTAACTCCCAAACCAAGAAATCACGGAGTGAGGTCCGTGGTATGCAAAGCTTTGGCCCGTTGAAGAAAAACCCATCCTCCAAGATAAAGCCCTCATGTTCCCCACTAGAATGGGTGGTCAAGGTGGTATAGATGTGCCCAAAGTCAGGGCAGCCAGAGTACTCATTCTTGAGCCTCTCAAACCCAGTAACCTCCACTTGGATAGTGGACAACAAAGAGACCCTCCTACTAAGAGCATCCGCCGCTCGGTTCTCACTTCCCGCCTTGTGTTTGATGACAAAGGTGTAGGATTAGATGTACTTAACCCAACAGGGATGTTGGGCATTCAACTTTTGTTGGGAGTTGAGATATTTGAGGGCCTCATGATCAGAGAAGATGACAAATTCTTTGGGCAACAAATAGTGCCTCCAATGTCGGAGTGACTGAACCACGGCACAGAACTCTTTGTCTTAAGTAGAGTACCGTATCCTAGCTTCACAGAGCTTCTCACTGAAGAAGGCCACTGGGTGACCCTCTTGACTAAGGATCTCTACTATTCCTATCCCAGATGCATCACATGTGACTTCAAAGACTTTGAAAAAATTGGGTAGGCATAGGACCGGGGCTTGGGTCATCTTCCCCTTAAGCTCTTGGAAGACTTTGGAGGCCGATTTGGTCCACACAAAAGTCCTCTTTTTGAGACAATCAGTGATAGGGGCGGTGATGGTGCTAAATCCTCGAATAAACCTCCTATAGAATGTGGCCAACCCATGGAAACTTCGGACCTCATGAAGGGTGTGGGGTTCCGGCCAATCAAGAATAGCTTTGACCTTCTCAGGGTCCATGGAGACACCCTTGGTAGACACCACAAATCCCAGGAAGGTGATAGATGTGGTCATGAAGTGGCACTTCCCTAGGTTGGCAAATAGGCTCTCATGTCGAAGGACGGTGCAAACTTGCCTAAGGTGGTCAAGATGGGCCTCTTGGGACTGACTATAGATGAGAATATCATCAAAATATACGACTAGAAAGACCCCAATGAACGGCCTAAGGACCTCCGTCATAAGACGCATGAAAGTACTTGGGACATTTGAAAACCCAAATGGCATGACTAACCACTCATAAAGGCCGTCCTTGGTTTTGAAGGTCGTTTTCCACTCATCTTCGGGCCTAATCCTAACTTGGTGATAGCCACTCTTAAGGTCAATCTTGGAGAAAATAGTCGCTCCAGCTAGAATGTCAAGCATGTCATCAAGCCTAGGGATGGGGAACCTATACTTGACGGTAATCTTATTAATGGCCCGACTATCCACACACATCCGCCAGGATCCATCCTTCTTGGGAGTGAGAAGGGCCGGTACGGCACATGGACTTTTGCTAATGCGGATGAAGCACTTCCTAATGAGCTCCTCTATTTGCCTCCGAAGCTCGGCATGTTCCGTGGGATTGAGGCGATAATGAAGAATGTTGGGAAGGGTGGCTCCCGGAACTAGATCAATTGCGTGTTGCACGTCACGCATGGGAGGGAGTTGGTCCGGGAGTTCCTCCGGGAACACATCATAAAATTCTTCTAGGACATGCCGGACTTCTATGGGATGGGGGTTGGAGGGAGTAGGCTCTCCTAGACAAATGACCACCGCACATAAAGGTACCACTTGAGCTATTTTCTCCTCAAGCTCTCTCTTGGTGATGAGATGAAGACCCTTGGTCAACCCCGATGTCTGACCTTGGTTGGAATTTTGGGTAAGGGATTATGTTGGAGTGGTGGAGTTCCCCGAGGCTTGTGGTGTGGTGGGGTGATGTCCTTGAGGGAGTGTGTCCCTCTTGGGCGTTGGACGTGGTGGGGAGGGATTAAGACGGATAGTCTTTCCCTCATGCTCAAAGGTGCATGTGTTGGTCCTACCCAAAATAGTGGCATCCACATCATAAAGCCAAGGTCTCCCTAGTAGGATGCTTCCTACTTCCATGGGGATAACATCACACCATATTTGGCCATGGTAGGAGGAAAAGGTGAGGGGCACTAGGCAACGAGTGTTGACCGGGATGGAGTTGTTGTTGATCCATGAGACCCAATAGGGTCTTGGGTGGGGAGTGATAGTCAGCCCACGGAGCTTAACGGTATCGGGAGACACGGCATTGACACAACTCCCGCTATCTAAGATCACTTTTCTCACATGACCCCCTACCTTAACAAAGGTGTGAAAGATTGAGGTTCGATGCCAGTCCTCCTCTTGGGGTTTGGTAAGGGTACACCTAATCACTCCTAGATCGGAGTCGGTAGATGTCATGGTGTGGTCTAGACCTGACTCATGGTATTGGGTTTCGTCCTCCTCTTCCCAATCTAGTGAGACTTCATAGACCTCCATAGTGCTCTCAAGTTCTCCTTGGGGTGGGGGAGCTTCTTCCTCCACTAGCAAACTAGACAACCCCTTGGATGGGCATTGCCCCGCGAAGTGCCCAAATCCTTGACATCTATAACATTGTTGGCGCCCACTACCCAGGGTGGTCCCTCCTACATTTGGGCCCTTGGAACTCTCTTCCCTCCATGGAGGAGGGTGGCTAGGGGCGACCTTGGTTGGAGTGATGGTGGGAGGGGGATAGTAAGGCCGTAATGGGGCATTCCGACTTGGGCTAGGGGCCTTCATAGGGGGGGCGGGGTGGTTCGGGGCCCCATGCTTTTGAGATCGGTCGGTCGGGGAGGTGCAAACCTAGGGATTCTAGAGAATCATTCAACATCCCGAGCTATTTGGTAGGTTTGTTCAAGATTGTCGACATCTCTCATGAAAAGTTCCCTCTTGATGTGGTTTTAGAGCCCATTCCTAAATCGGGACAAGGTGACGGCCTGGTCCTCATGAACTCCACACCTCAAAACATAGGAGTCAAATTTCTCAATGTATTCAACCACAGTCTTCCCTTCTTGGGTGAGACTTTGCCACTCGTCTAAGAGCATTTGGTGGTAGGATAGGGGTAGGTACTTGCTTCTAAGTTGGTTCTTCATACCTTCCCCAGTGTCAATAGGCTCTTCCCGCCTAACCCTCCTTAACCCCTCTTGGTTTAGCCAATAAGTCTTGGATAATTTGGTGAGGTGCATCTTGGCCAACCTCACTCACCTTGGGTTGGACATAGGGTACCATTCAAAATATTGGTCCATGGCGGTCTCCCATTCTAAGTAGGCACTTGGTTCATGGGAACCGTCAAAGTTTGGGGCTTCTACCTTGATCATCCTTAAGAGAGGGTCGTCCGGGTCGTCTCGTGGACGCCTTTCATTATGTTGGTGGTGGCGATACCTCTCATAGTCATGCTAGGGGTCAACATTCCTATCCTCCCTATCAATTTCAGCATGTGGAGGGTGGGCTCTTGGACCATTATTCCTTGGGTGGTCGTCCCGTGGACGCCTTTCATTAGGTTGGTGGTGGCGAGGCCTCTCATGGTCATGGTAGGGGTCAACAACCCTATCCTCCCTATCAATTTCAGCATGTGGAGGGTGGGCTCTTGGACCATTGTTCCTTGGGTGGGGCTCATGCTCTTCTAGCCGAGCAAGCCGAGTGAAAAGGGACTCTAGTTGGGCAAGGATGGTGGCAAGGGTGGCATCCACCCGGTCCATTTGACCTTAGGGTTCCTCCCTACGGGCATCTTAATTGAGTTGGGGATTGGGATCCACGGGGGGAACCGAAGAGCATGGACCGGGTCGATACATGGCTCCACTACGGGTGGACATGCAAGGGAGGGGAAAGACTTGACGGATGGTTGACTCAATGCAATGGTCCTAGGACTTAGGCTTGATAGAGACAAGTCTAAACTTGCTCTGATACCAATTGATGTGACACACCCTTGGACCTAAACAAGCAAGCACAATTTGCAACCGAAATGGACCGATATTGGCGGCCACTCACCCGACACTCACCCAAGTCCCGGGGTAACTCGGTGATACCGAGTGGAGGTTGTGAGGGCTGGGCCCTTGCTAGTAGAGGGCCAGAAAGGCCAAGGGTTCTCCCAAGGGTACGGAGGCCCGATTCAATGGGGCCGACCCGGGTGCCGAGGGCACGGGTCACACTCTCTTCCATGGCGGCCACTCGAATCAATGGAGCTTGCGGACCAGGCGCTCACTCCCATGGACCAGCGGAGCTTATGAACTAATATTGAAAGGACAAGCACTAAGGGAAGCAAGGTTAGAACACTTACTCGGCCGGTTTGAAGAAACCGGTCCCGCTCGGAGACGTGGGCGAGCGGGGAAGCGTGGGTTCCCCACACGCTACGCCGGAGTAGCTTGAACCTGTTTTAAGGATTTACAACACTACTCTCCATGCATGGGGGTGGAACAAGAGGAGGGGCAATCACTCATACATTCAAACACTACCTCCCGTAGGGAGGGGCTTTAATCGGCCAGGCCGGGAAAGGAAGAAACTGAAATAGAAGCCGAACGGAAGGACGATGCCGGTTCCACCCTCTCTCTAGAATAGGGGATAGACAATTGAAGTTGATGCTGCTACGGCCACTCCCGAATGTTGTTCTCGATGAGACCAGTGGGAAAATCTTCGGGGCTTGATCAGGTTGACGTCTAATTTTTATGGAATTTTCTAGTTGATGGCACTGGTCGGGGAAGGGCCGCGAACAGGGACCCTGAGTTCTGGTCTGGATGACTACGGTACCACAGCAGCTGAAAGAAGATTCCGCCACGAGCACTTCTGATCTCTGAATCAAGCGTGATCAGAGTCGCTGGAATTGTTGATGAGTCCTCTTCGAGACGAGACCCACGGGAATGCCAGAAGATGTTGGAGCAGGAATGGAGAGCCCAAACAGTAGATAGGGGTCGGTTCAGCCCCAGAGGGGACAGAACTGCGCACCTAGGGGAGAAAAATGAGAAATCACAGCTCCGGATGCCGAACGGGGTTACACTTCTTGATACTGGAAGTATACTTGTTGTAGATGATCTCAGCCAAGCACCGCCTCCAGATCTTCAAGGGGTTGGCCGTGTGAGGCTCTGTAACTCGCTTCAGGTTGACTGGCAGGAAGCAGATGCGCAGTCTGGGGAGATCGGCTCCTCCGGGCAACCACGAACTCAGAACGAGACAAGACCACCACAATCACGAAGAAGACAGGGAGACGCTTTCAACGGTACAACTTGGGCCTCCAGAAATGCTGGGATGACATCGTGGCTGGAGCTGTAAGATTCTGGTACTCTGCCACCTGCAAACTGAGAAGTGCTGGTTGGAGATGGGAGGTGGGAGATGAGGTAAATGGGAGGGGAAAGAGGGTGGATGGGTGTGGAGGCAACCCTAGGCTGTTAGGGGGTCTTGGAGGGGGCAAACCAAGGTGAGTGAGGGGGAGAATGGGGGCAGGAAGGTGGTTTAGTAGGTGGTGAGAGAGAGAGATACGAATTTGGGACTAGGAGGGAGAGGGAGAGGGAGAGGGATGGTGATTTCCCTATTTGGGGTGGTCCAAGGTTTGGAGGATGAGGGAGTGGAGGGAAAATAATTCAAATCTTCTCCTGGGAGATGGAAGATTGCATGAGGAAGAGGGAGGATTGTGTTGGGGAGAGTGGGATTATGTTGGGAAGAACAATATTCTCCTCGGGAGGGGAGATGTTTGGTGGGATTTGGTGGGAGGGGAATGATGGCACCTAGGGGAGTGGAAAAGTAGTGGAGGTGGAAGCTTGGGTGGAGGATGAGGTGAACGAGAGAGGTGGGATTTCAATTTGGGGAAGGGGAGAACGAGAAAGAGAGAGGTGGGTGGGATTCACTCCCTAGGGATTCTCACCCCAGTAATAGATTCTCTCACAAGAAACTTGAATTTTGAACTCACAAAATGGCAACTTTCATTGACATAAAATGGGGGGAATGGGGTCCTATATATAGGCAACCCATATTTTACAATAAGCCCATGACTTTTGGTACAATGACAAATAACCAAGGGGGCGGGGGGCGCCCCTGGGCCTAGTCCACTGAATTGGGCCCAATAGCTAATATAATCAACCTAATGACACTCAAACTTAGGAAAATAAATCAAAGACCTGGGGAAATGACTCAAATAAAAGGGAAAATACATCAAATGACTCAAATAGAAAGCTCAAAATGGGTAATTGGGCCCACATAGAGTGAAGCCCGAGTTCAAACAACTCCGGGGTGTGTGGACGACCCGAGCCAGAGGGAGTCATGCGTGATGCCTCCATCACGGTCGCTAGACCGTGTAAAGCCTGGGCATTTGAAACTGAGAAAATGAGATAAATGAGCCCATTTAACCCAGAGATCAGTTAAAATCAAGGCCCATTAAGCCCGGATCCAAGAGCAGACCTAGCCAGGGAGGGAAGTACCCATAAAATAAGCCCAAAAGCATGCCTGAAAATAGCCCAATGAGTAATGGATAACTCGAGGCATCAATAATTGATGGTAAGAGAAGTGTAAAGCCTGGGAGTTTGAAATTGAGAAAATCAGATAAATGAGCCCATTTAACCCAGAGATCAGTTGAAATCAAGGCCCATTAAGCCTGAATCTAAGAGCAGACCTAGCCAGGGAGGGAAGTACCCATAAAATAAGCCCAAAAGTATGCTTGAAAATAGCCCAATGAGCAATGGACAACTCAAGGCATCAACAATTGATGGTAAGAGAAATGACTCAGCTCATAGGTAAAAAACGGGTGTCAACAGATATCCTCCATAACGTCCTCTTTGCAGGGGAGCGAGCGGAGATGAAGCGAAAGTGAAATGGAACATGGAGATGAAGCGGAAATGAAGCGGAGTGGACTGGAAAGCGGGCATTAAAGTAAAAGACACCCGTTTTCTCGCCAACGAGCGGTAGGAATCTTCCGAAAAACTCTGAACCAAACACAAGGAATGATCGGACCAAAACGATGCCAGTCTAGAGAAACTAACTAAACAAAAAGGAAAACACACGATCAATCTCATGGGGGACACAATCCCTCGGACCAATGAGGAGACCGGAGCAAGCGGCAAAAAGTAAAAAAACAGACTAAAACTCCAGATAGGGACCTTCAGTCAATCAAACCAGGTGAACAGACCAGAGAGAACCTTCCAACTCTGAGTGGAACAGTTCCTCTTACTCAGACACTGAACGCACAATTATCTCTCACAAATGAGATACTTTCAGACAGACCATGGGTCATGAATGCTCAAAAGATGCGTATGATGCATGCTGGGCTAAAATAAAAGAAATCTTTAAAATGAATGTAAAGAAAGCCACAAAATAGAAAATACTCGAGAATAATATTGCTACACTGGGAGAATCAGGGTCAAGACACTATCCGCAACCTCGGTGTGCAAGATAGAACCATCGTCCCCTAATTTTCCCAACCTAACAGCCTATCTGATGATTAAACACATGAACCTAGATCATCATTATTTTTGTTATAGGGGAATGTCAGATCCTAAAACACGTAGATAACCAACTGGTTCTCGAGATAATATAACATAATACCATATAGTAATACAATAAGGGATATAGGGATAGAAGGCCATACCTGACTTACCTGTGTAGGCGAAATGGCAAGTTGAAGTGGTACTGCAAAGGAAATCAATCGTGAAATAATCATTCAAGCCAAAAAAAGAAATCAGCCACTCAATCACAAAATGCAGCAAAGAACATTCTTCATAATTGTTTCAGCACATGAACGGCCTAGCACCAGACCGCCCCCTAATGCAAACGGTCCAGTGTGGGCCGCGCAAGCATTACCAATTTGAATATGATCGTGGAAGCACAAGGCCCAGAATGAGGCCGTTCAATTAACAGAACGGCCCTCCTATGGCCGTTCAAAGGAAGCACACCGTTAGAGATTAAACGGTCAAAATGGAACACTGGCGGTTTCAAAAAAATAAAACACCCTTCCTCTTCCTCCTCCCCCTCCCCACCGTAACCAACGGAGGAGAGGGAACACCCCCACGTTCTCCACCCCATCTTCCCCATTCTCACTCTCAATCTACTCTCTCTCTCTCTCTCATCTCCCTAGTTCTTCTATGCGATTCAAACACCAATCATCGAAGCATCTTCTTCATCTTATGGCTAGTGAAGGAGACCGAGCACCACCGACGACAGCCATCGCGGAGGAGGACGTCGTACAACCGCCCGCGGCCAAGGAAGAAGCGTCTCTGCCGCCCACGGCCGAGGAAGAGGCCAGTGCGGTCGTTGCCCGGGAAGAAGATGCTGAGGAGCCACCGGCGGCGCCCACGGCGGCGGTGGAAAAACACCGAAGACATCTGAGGTAGGTCGCCTAAAACCCTCCCCCATTTTCACTTTTTTAGCATGCATGCATTTTTAGGGGATAGAAGAGGGGCTCACGGCCCTTTTAGGGCCGGTTGGGAGGCCCTACGGGCCCTCATCGCCGGCGGGGAGGGAATGAATGCCGTCGGGGACGACGAGCACAGCGCGGTTTAATAGTGACCACTTAACAAAATTACACGGCTCGTATAGAGCCGTTCAACCATAACACGGCCCAGGGGTGGCCGTTCAAAAGGAACTGAACCGATGGGTCAACACGGTCTGAGGAAGACCGTGGACTATTAGGATGGGCCACATTGGTCCGGTCAAAATATGAAAAGCCTGAGAACAGAACGGTTTCCACCAGACCGTGGACACCTAAGATGGCCTGCATTGGTCTGTTTAGAACATGAAATGCCTGAGAATAAAACGATTTCCATCAGACCGTTGATAACCACACGGTTGGACGATAGACCGTGCAATCTCTAAATGACTAGGGACTTGAGAAGACTGACGCGGTCAGATGGGGACCGTGGGCGTGTTGGACGGCTAGAGACGGTCCGTTCCAGGGTAGATAGAGGAAGAGTGAATGGTTCTCTCAAGGCCGTTCCTAAGGCAGAACGGTCCACGAGAGACCGTGGACTTTTGAGGGGGATTATTGGGATGGTTGGGAGCCAACCGTGGAATGGGTAGACGGCCCATGTGAGACCGTTCAGAGTGATTTATTCAAGTAATGAAATGCAAGATCCTAAAATGAAATGTAATTATCCTAAATGTATGTAGGGAAAGCGTAGGACTTGGATCTCCTGGCTACAGGTCCGAGCGGTGTATCTTGCACTGTCAGACTTTCAGCGAGAGAGGCTCACGACCGTGGGCATCGCTGAGTTCCTGAGTGTGGAGGTGACTAGGCTAGACACGCCACTCCTCTACGCTTTGCACGACCGATGGGATCCGGTGAGCCGGACGTTCCTCTTCCCGTGGGGCCACATGGTCCCTACGCTGGAGGACGTTGCGTACATCACCGGATTGCGCGTGCATGGGACTCCGGTTAGCAGGAGGACATACCCCGACTACCGCGAGCTGGCCCAGGAGCTACTAGGCTTGAAGTTGCTGCACCCGGAGCGGCAGTCCACGACGTTGATGAGGGCGAGGCTGCAGGAGAGCCTCGGACTGAGGGGCGCGGGGATAGCGACCGGGGAGTTGCCTGAGGAGCCCCTATAGAGGCTAGTGGACCGGGTCTGACCCAGAGTAGCAGTCAAGGTAGGACTCGAGGTGGACCGAGTGCTGAGGAGGTTCTTGATGCAATTTTTTGGGCACCTACTATTCACGACGAGGGCCGATGTCATCAGCTGCCGGTTCCTCCCACTGCTCGAAGACTTGGGACACGTCGGGGACTACGCGTGGGGAGCAGCTGTCCTCGCGTTCTTGTTTGACACCCTCAGCTCCGCCAGCCGGCGGACGATGCTAGGGGGCTTCTCTCCCTTACTCCAGGTATGACTCGACCCTTAAAATAATTATGCAATTTGCTACATGTTGACTATAACTACTATATGCTGACGTTTGATGAAATGTAATGCAGGTGTCGGCCTACGTGCACCTACATGGGCTAGGGAAAGGGGACGAGACTTACCCAGAGCGGCGGCCCATAGCCAGGCGGTGGACGGCCCCATGAGAGACTGGGTCCCTCCGGAGACAGGTCCGGGAGATCCAAGATGACCTAGACACGCTGCCCTTCGCCTCGGTATGACTCTAAACTCAAACTTTTTCTTTAAATGCAACTTATATGCTTATGATGCTAATGTGACTTTTCTATTTGCCAGGTTCAGTGGACACCTTATGCGGGCGAGGGGCACGAGGGTCAGTCGTGGGTAGTGGCGGCCCTCGCCTACTCAGGCCAAGACGTGTGGCTGCACTGCATGAACGTGGTGGAGCCGCTCCACTTACGACTGGTGATGAGGACGATCAGCGTCCATCAGCCAGCGGTAGAGTTTCTGGCACTAGAAAAGTTGGATGAGTGAGTCGGGCGACACCCCCGAGGGTTAGCGACAGTGGTGGATTGGACGACGCGGGCTGCGGAGTAGATCACAGACTGGACACCGCGCGGGCGGGTGGTGTCCTCCCAAGCAGAGAGCGAGGAGGCCTACTACACGGCCTACGTCTGGCACTACAGGGACCAGGTGTTCTGTGGTGCCCGCCGACCGGTACGACTTATAAACTCTAATGCTTTCTATTATGCTTATGCTTTCTATATGATTATGCACTAATGCTTGGACTTCTTAAATGTAGATTGACCCTGAGGGGAGGATCGCGGAGTTGCAGGGACTCCTCCACTCGACCATCCAGGAGCGGGACGAGGCCCGACAGGCCCTGAGCCTTCTGGTGAGTTTCCTTAACCCTAACTCTTAAATATGCACTTGATTATGATTATGTCTATGAAATGACTGACCTGGAGTTTTGAATGCAGCGAGTCGAGGGAGCCCAGCGTCATGGGGCTGACGCACCTTCTTCCTCTTCCCAGACTCCTGCGGACCGTGCTGAGCGGGAGGCAGAGTTTGCACGGATGGTGACGCGGGCCGAGGCGGCCGAGGCGGCGCTCTCTGAGTGGGTAAGTAACCACTACGCTTTCTTAGTTGATTATGTTTATGAAATGCAATTTATTGACCATGATGCATGCATGTGCAGACGATGGAGTTGACCTCAGCCTTGGGTGAGAGTACCCGGCTAAGAGAGGAGCTGCAGCAGAGTCGCGCGGTAGCGTGGGAGGAGGTAGCCCGCCTCCGGCAGGAGATGGAGCGGAGACGCCCGACCAACGCGGTCGAGGCGGCGCTCATTCACACAGAGCTCGAGCGACTTCGGGCTAGAGCTACGGAGGTGGAGTGCTACCGAGCGGAGCGGGACCGCGCTTGCACAGAGGCGTCGGAGCTGAGGGGGGAGCTGCGAGCATATAAGGAGATGAGCCGACGATCGGAGCGCAGCGGGACTCCGAGCGGCAGCACCCACGACACCCACGGCTCTTTCAGGAGTTACTTCACAGGTTCCTCCGGTCGCCAGATGAACGAGGAGGAGGAGCGGCGCCGACGACCCCGTGAGGAGGCGACCTCAACGATGCCCCCGCCAGCAAAGAGGCATGAGGGCTCGGGCGACATCAGTGGAGGACCGGGAGAGGGACATGCTTGATGTACTCATGACAAGACTTTGTACATATGGATATGATTGTGATATGATGTGTTTTTGGTTTTTATGTTGTTTATGAATTAATGTGTGAATGAATGCAAATGCTTATTGCCAACTAACTAACAACGACTCCTAACCTGACACGAGTGAGCGGGATAGAAAGACGAACGCGAGTGAGTGAGAGAGAGATGACACGAGCGAGTGAGAGAGAGAGAGAGAGACAGACACGAGCGAGTGAGAGAGAAACGACACGAGTGAGTGAGAGAGAGATGACACGAATGAGTGGCATTAGTGCAAGGAGGACAAAAAGAGGCTTCAGGTTTCTGAATGGTCATCCAAATGATCGCTCCAAGACCTACACAGCCTAGCTTTAGACCGTTGAAAGCCACTCCTCTAGAACCCACAGATGCGCCTAAACGGCCCACTATTATCCGCCCAAAAGATAGAACGGTCCCACTGTGACCGTGTGTTCATAGAACGGTCTCTTCACGACCGTGCAAACACCGGGATTTGAAGTGTGTAGAAGGTTGCTGAACGGTCTGCATGAGGCCGTTCAGTGGACAAAGCGGTCTATCGATAGACCACATACATAGGTGCCCTGAGAGTCCGATCGGGACTCTCTTGGAGAGTCCCAATCTGAGAGTGGCTGTTCCAAACCAACCCAAACTTTATCTTAACCCGATCTAGGCCTATCCTACCTCATTTCTAGTGGGTTTAGGCCTCTAATCAAGCCCTATAAGTAAGAGGGGACTCCAAATTCATCCTTCACACATGAACCCTCTTTCAAACCTTGAAATCCTTCTCAATCTTCCTCAAATCGTCATGAAGAGGACCTTTGAAGGGAGCTCAATGGAGGGGGTGTCTTACCAAGGTCCAAAGTCGGCTAGAAAGGAGCACGGCGTGCTACAACGGCTGACCACGATCCCAGGACATTTGAGCTCTAGCCCTATGAGAAAGGTAAGTTAATGTTGCTTCATTCAATTTTACATCATTTCCTTCAAAAGCTTATAGGCTCTTCCTCTATTTTCTTTTCTTCCTCTCTTCATTCCAGCTTCTCCCCGGCCCGAGATGATACTCCACCTTGAAATGGATGGCTCCTATGATCCACGAACTACCAATATATGTGACATCCATTCTCAGGTCCTGGCACCTTCACCCTCTCACAGTGCTAGCCAAGAATTACCCCAAGCTTTCCTTAGATTGGCATAGCATTTCAGCCTTGGTAGAGATATGGCACCCTCAGACCCACACTTTCATGTTCCCATCTTTTGAGGCCACCGTCCTTCTAGAGGAGGTAGAGACCTACTTGTCTTTCCCTAAGTCTAAGGTGGGTGAGGAGGATTTAGTATGTCACACGGTTGCCCCTGTGGATCCTGCCCTTATCTTAGGAGAGTTCATACCTAGTAGCAAGGACATTTGCACCATAGTGGGCCCCCACCAGATCCATCTACTACCTCTCAGCCAGTGGGTGATAGCACACTATAAGAATAAGTGTGGGTGGTACGAGGCCATAGCTAAGGCCATTTCCATTGGTTTGTGCGGGACCATACTCTTCTCCTCTGTCGACCATGTCTTAGATGTCCCTATCCTTAGCACCATCAGTGGTCTATGGCAGGGTCTCTCCATCTCCCAAGCCGTCCTTGTCTACCTATACGAGGGTCTTAGCTCAGCCGCCCTAGGGGGTCCACTATTCGGCTCTATGATTCTCCTAGAGTGCTGGATGGGAGTTAGGATGAAGTTCGTGCCTAGGGAAGATGCCACCTCAGTTAGCTGGATTTTCGGGAGCCATCCATTATTCTTCATTGGCGGTTCTTTCAGGTTCTCACAGCAGGTGGAGTGTAGGACGGCAGATAAGAAGACTAGGGACGAGTGGCGCCTCTACATCAACACCTTGCCCCTGGACCGGTTCGTGATGCGTCGATCCTTCTTTTACGGCACTACTCTCAGGCTTCGTAGCAGGCCTGGTTTGGACTTGAGGCTCGTGGGTGACACTGCTTTGTCAATGTATAGCCCACACCGGTGCTTCCTTCAGATTTAACTACCCCGGACTACGCTTCCAGCGCTACCCCATCTTCCCGCACTACAGGCGAGGAGGTTTGGGTCAGACGAGGACGGGCAGGCGATCATGAGCGCCCTAATCAAGTGGGAGGTTAGTAGGGTGGTCACCCTGCCGGCGGAGGTGACATCGCTCCTGGAGGCTTACCAGGCATATGTGAGAGAGCTGAGAGAGATTAGGCCTCGCGGGGATGCCCGTCTGAGGGTTGAGTGATCTCAAGTTTTCATGATGTTGATATAGAGACTCATGTTTGGAAATATTTGCATTCTAATAAATAAAATTGATGATTGGATAGATTTGAGTTTGGCCTTTCTTGCATGTGATTGAACGAGTTTTAGATAGGTTCTCAGGATGAACATGGCCCACACCCAGACCGCTCCGTTCGATAAACGGTTGGCGTCCAACCGCTCCATGGAATTGAACGGCCTGACCTGGGCCGAGTATCAGATCAACTGCAGGGTTAACAACAAGGACCCTTAGAGAGCAGGACGGTCTATCGATGGACCGTGGTCAGATTGGAACAGTCAGACCAGCACCATTCTGATTTGTAAATGGTCTAATAGAGATCGTGGTTTCTTGAAGGTGTTGTAGGTGCCGGAAGGTGGCAAGTGCCGTCCGCGTAGAGTGCGTATGTGATGCTGTGGCCTCCCGAACTATGCTGCTGTAAACCTACAGTGCAAAGGTTATAAAAATAGAAATAACGTGATCGCCAGAGACCTATACCTGGGCCTCACAAGAGTAAGAAGATCATGAACGCCTTAGGAACGGGAGATGGTGGGTTCGTCTGTCCTTGCTCTCGACCGGCCAAGAACAAGGAGCCGTGTGCGTCGATGATGAAGTTCCTACAAATTAACCAGCAAACAAAGCGAACAAACCCATTAGACTGTGATTATGTAGTATATGATCAAACTAAAGGAAGAAACATGCAAATGGGGGTGATCATACCGGGGAGGGGGGCGAGAAGGGGGATGTCCGAGACTTTCGACCATCCACCTTCCCTATGTTTTGGGATTTGAAAACCTCTTTAGGAAAAGGGATCTAGGCAAGTCTAATATGCATGAAATACAGTAAAATGGAATAGAAAGCAGTCAAATGGAGGACAAGGGAGAGGAAAGACGGGGTTTGCCCGTCAACCAAACAGAGGGCGGCCAGCACTGTGGCCGCTTAGAGAGGGCGGGCGGCCATGTCGATGGCCACCCCCTGCAACCGGAGCTCATCCATGGCGGAGCTCTCCAACTTCAGATAGATCGACGAGGATGAGGGAAGGTAGGGGAAGGCGCTCTCGTTGTCACAGCTCTCTCTCTCTGAGCTCCCAGGAACTACTAGCCTCTCCTCCTCACCAAATGTCCAACTCTCTCCGTGAGAAAAAATGTCCAACCTCCTCGTGAGATGGTTTCGAACGAAGGTTTTGTATGTGGGGGAATTCCCTCCAAAAAAATGTTCGAAAGATGGATGCGTGTGAGGCTACGTGGGTCTGGAACCTCCCGAAGTGGGAGCAGTACCAGAGAATGTGCCCAGAGTGGGCGGATCGTGGAGTTGACGGACGGTTATCAGGAGGCGGCCACAGCTCTGGTCGCCCAAGGGGCTGGGCGGCCAGATCGATGGCCTCCTTGAGGAGCTGGGCGGTCAGGACTCTAGCCACCTTGAAGGTGAGGGTGGCCAGCTAGGTGGTCTCCTAAGATGGTGGGCGGCCAATAGTTTGGCCACCCTGGAATGGGCTGGGCGGCCATCAGTCTGGCCCCCAGGGTCCTGGGCGACCAGTACCTTGGCCGCCCAAGGATCAGGGCAAGATATGTGTATAGTGCCTCAAAAAATAAAATGCCTCGGGGTGGAGCCTACCTAAATAAGGATGAGACTCCACACTACCAATCAACTAAGGAAAAGGTGTCACTTCAATGATGGCTAGACAAGGTCCGCGGGATGTCCAAAATCAGGCGTCTACAAATGCCCCTCCGGAACGCCCGTTTTGCAGGGGAGCCCTGCGGACTGATAAATGGGTGTTTCGGTAAAGAAACAAGCCTAATAAGGACATCCTGCGCAAGGAGATTCTTGAGCGGAGATTGAGCTTCACATATGAACGAACAAGCATAATGAGACCAGAGAGGTCATTCAAAAGGGGGAAGGAGGGAAAAGTAATCTGAGAGGGCTTGTATCTACAGTCCAGTGGGACCCCCTAGCAGCACTGTGCGGGACTTGAGGGGACTAAAATGCAATCCAGGCTCAAGGATATACAAGACACCTAAAATAGGAGTAGGTAACAAAATCAGGATAGGGAAAAATGACCTTCAAATCTCCGAATACTCATAACGATCGCATGCAAAACACACTCTGTACTTGTCGAATCGGAGTGGAATAAGATAGTCAACAAAAGAGTGATGCAATTGAAGAACTTGGATGATTGACAAAAGAGGGATAGAGTCCAGGGCACACTAAGGGCAAACCCTTCTCTCGACCCTTGTTTCCTTCTTGCTGCATGAATGCATGCCATGCTTTTCTAAATGCATTTTTTTGTTTTTTGTATGATCGATGGTGGGATAAAAAGTGATCTAGATGATGCATGCTGGGTTTAAAAGGGAAAAACCTATCTAATGCATATCCAGAGGTAACATTGTCTGGCTCCGGGAAAGGCATCGATCAAGAGTCTGATGAGACTGTCATCCCGAGGTCAATCATGAAACCAAACGGCCGTCGAATAACTTAGGGAACATAAACCCCTCATTGTTTTTGTTACAGAGGAACTAAGAGTTTATGTGCCCAAAGTTATTAGCCTCCGGGCTCTATATAATATAGTATAATAATAGTATGAGAGAGTGATGAAGAGTGAATCCCAATGCTATGTGACCTGCAGCTGCATAAACACACATTAGTGAAGTTCACAAACAAATAAGCATTTAAATAGGAAGCATTCACTAAAATAAGTAAGTAAGGAAAGCAAACATCATCCTTCAACTTTACAATAGGCCTAATGGATAAAATTGAATTCCGCGGGGATGGTCACCTGGGCATAAGCACGTCCCCGGAGGTGATCACTCCCGATGATAGGGGAGCGCCTATGCTAACTTCACCTAGCACATCAATTGACTCCAGCAAGGTGTCTGGTTGGGAGAAGACATATCAAAAGGATGATAGTTCAAGCTCCATAGCCAAAGTCCATCCTGGACCTGCTGACATAGGAAGGACGTTTCTTCAATCAGGGGGATATGAAGTAGAAAGAGTAAGGGAAAAGGTTTTGGTAATGCAACCAAGCATCTTTTGAAAATCAAATGATATAGAGGTTTCATTTGCTTAGGACTCATGTTGAAGCGCCGAGCTGGCGAGTTTGAATGCCATTAAGATTAATGGAAAGCGAAGGAGAAATGATGGGGACATCCCCAGTCACTCTGATGCGGGACGGATGACGACCGGGCTAAGACGTACGACCGACTCGTTGTGCAGCCAGCACTAGCACACTAAGGCAAGCCGGGCGGCTGACCACCGTGGTATTCTCCGGGTGGAGACGTCTCTCAACAGCGACTCTCTTGAGCCCGATGATCGTCCCTTGCGAGGGAAACGTGGGGATCGTGGCGATTAAGAAACCACCGTCGCCTAGGGTGCTAATTCGCGCTCGGTGCTCGATTGGAGCCACGGAACGGGCACTCACAACTCACAATCGCAGTGAATTTGAAACTAGCTATCGGCCCTATTCTCACAAACGCAGCAATATAGAAAGCATACTAAATAGCAATGTGAGTGGGGAACGAATCGCGTACCTCCACGACAAGGCGTGGGGAAGACACCCCGGCCGATTTCCGAACAACCCCGATATACAAATGAATTACTTTTACAATTTTCAGAATTGAATGCCCACTCCACACAGGGAGGTATCGGGCTACAATGACTGATTTTGGGGTTGCTGGAACCCGGGTTGACGGGCAGCACGCTTCGGAGCCGAGGGAGGCGAGTCGGTGCCGATCGGGTACGCCGAGGGTGAGTCGACTCGGTTCTGTCCACGCTGGTCACCCAGCGCAGCGATCTTGCGAAGGCCGGTACGGCCAGATCCAATGCCCGATCGAAGCGCCGTTTGTTGGAAAATGACGGCAACTGGATGTAGTTCGTCCACTCCGAAGGGCACAGTCAGCTCTTTTCAGATCTGGGTGTAGTAACGTTTCTTCTCAGCTTCTGGTTTTGAGCTCCCGGAACAATGCATCGACACGGTAAAATGATGAAAAAATAGCTGCCGATGTCGAATTGAGACGTTCTTTGTGGGAGATTGTTGGAGACGTCAAGAGGAAGACGTACTCCGAAGATAGCTCACAGATCTCGACCGGATGAGTCAGGGCAGACTCTGGAAGTCGGCTCTGGTTTGGGGCCATATCTGCTCAGATCTCTTGCGCGATCTCACGAGATTCGCCGCCACGAACAGCACAGTGATCAGATCGAGGCGAGATCAGCGGCAACGCGAAGACGACTCGAAATCCTACGATCTCTCTTCAGGAACCAGCTTCATATGGCATCGAGGTTGGGATGGATAAATTAAAACACAGTGACTTCCAGATCTGGGCAGCAATCTGGAACCGATCTGCGCGCCTCCACGAAACGAACCGTTGCCGTTTCTCACGAACTCCGATTGACGCAAAACCAGCGTTGAAAATTTTCTAACTCACAGAGGTATCACTGGGATGTTTTGTGGAGGAAGAAGATAAGAAGAGGATGGGGATACGATGTCGAGTCACACGACCCAGTTCTGTCCAGTCATAGGATAGCACCAAGGGAGTCACACCCAAGGAAGAACAAGAGAGTCACTCTCTTAAACACACTTTCTCTTCACAAAACTTCATTAGCTTTTGCACACACAACATACAAGGCTTTAAATAGACAAATACAAGGGGTATAGGGGAGGGGGCTTGCGTAAGATGCAAGAAGGGGGAGGGGGAATGCGCATGGATCAAGACACTAGGTGAAAGGGAAAGGGGGACAAGGGGACATGGTTGCTCACCTACCCTTTGAAATCCATGTAAAGAAGGTAGGTGGCAGCCATTTGAACTTGACCAGCAGCCCTTTCTAGATACATGTGGTAAATGAAGGTGGAAGAAACATAAAAAAACACATTTTCTAGCCTAATATGCCAAAATAGGGGGCGCCCCTACTTGGGCTTTGAATGGGCCAATGTTGGCCATGGCTTACCCAAGCCCAATCCAACCAATATGGCTTAAGGCCATTCCACCCTTGAGAGCCCATGAGTGAAGGGAGCCCATTCTAGATAGTCCAACCTAGATAGCCCAACCTAGATAGCCCATGTAGGAAGGAAGCCCACTTGGGCCATAATGACTTATGGATCCATTACAATGGACCAAGGCCACTCCTTTCTCTTAAGGGCATTAACCAATTGGCCCTTTAGGAGCCTTAAAACCAGCCCATTGGAAAATTACAAATACAATCACCATTACAAGCCCAATTCAATGCCAAAAAAGGTCCAAATTCAAGCCAAATTGTCCCCATTTTGAAGAGAAGCCGATGTAGTCCACTTGGTGCTCCGCGTATGGCACCGTCGGTTCGCCAACGTGTCACTTGATCGCCCTGGTGTCCGCACCACACTCCATCTTTTTTCGAGACTTCGGTTGCTCGCCATCGACGCATCATCATCTCCATCACTTAATTTTGAGCAGTAGCATATAATTTTCATCTTATTTGAGTCATAGATGTGTAATCATTCTTTATTTGAGTCAGTTAATAGGTTAATGGGTCAGTTTGATCGCCGGGGTGTCTTGAGCCCGATGATCGTCCCTTGTGAGGGAAACGTGCGGATCGTGGCGATTAAGAAACCACCGTCGCCTAGGGTGCTAATTCGCGCTCGGTGCTTGATTGGAGCCACGGAACGGGCGCTCACAACTCACAATCGTAGTGAATTTGAAACTAGCTATCGGCCCTATTCTCACAAACGCAGCAATATAGAAAGCATACTAAATAGCAATGTGAGTGGGGAACGAATCGCGTACCTCCACAACAAGGCGTGGGGAAGACACCCCGGCCGATTTCCGAACAACCCCGATATGCAAATGAATTGCTTTTACAATTTTTAGAACTGAATGCCCACTCCACACAGGGAGGTATCGGGCTACAATGACTGATTTTGGGGTTGCTGGAACCTGGGTTGACGGGCAGCACGCTTCGGAGCCGAGGGAGGCGAGTCGGTGCCGATCGGGTACGCCAAGGGTGAGTCGACTCGGTTCTGTCCACGCTGGTCACCCAGCGCAGCGATCTTGCGAAGGTCGGTACGGCCAGATCCGATGCTCGATCGAAGCACCGTTTGTTGGAAAATGACAGCAACTGGATGTAGTTCGTCCACTTCGAAGGGAGCGATCAGCTCTTTTCAGATCTGGGTGTAGTAACGTTTCTTCTCAGCTTCTGGTTTTGAGCTCTCGGAACAATGCAGCGACACGGTAAAATGATGAAAAAATAGCTGCCGATGTCGAATTGAGACGTTCTTTGTGGGAGATTGTTGGAGACGTCAAGAGGAAGACGTACTCCGAAGATCCCTCACAGATCTTGACCGGATGAGTCAGGGCAGACTCTGGAAGTCGGCTCTGGTTTGGGGCCGGATCTGCTCAGATCTCTTGCGTGATCTCACGAGATTCGCCGCCACGAACAGCACAGTGATCAGATCGAGGCGAGATCAGCGGCAACGCGAAGACGACTCGAAATCCTACGATCTCTCTTCAGGAACCAGCTTCATATGGCGTAGAGGTTGGGATGGATAAATTAAAACACAGTGACTTCCAGATCTGGGCAGCAATCTGGAACCGATCTGCTCGCCTCCACGAAACGAACCGTTGCTGTTTCTCACGAACTCCGATTGACGCGAAACCAGCGTTGAAAATTTTCTAACTCACAGAGGTATCACTGGGATGTTTTGTGGAGGAAGAAGATAAGAAGAGGATGGGGATACGATGTCGAGTCACATGACCCAGTTCTGTTCAGTCACAGGACAACACCAAGGGAGTCACACCCAAGGAAGAACAAGAGAGTCACTCTCTTAAACACACTTTCTCTTAACAAAACTTCATTAGCTTTTGCACACACAACATACAAGGCTTTAAATAGACAAATACAAGGGGTATAGGGGAGGGGACTTGCGTAAGATGCAAGAAGGGGGAGGGGGAATGCGCATGGATCAAGACACTAGGTGAAAGGGAAAGGGGGACAAGGGGACATGGTTGCTCACCTACCCTTTGAAATCCATGTAAAGAAGGTAGGTGGCAGCCATTTGAACTTGACCAGCAGCCCTTTCTAGATACATGTGGTAAATGAAGGTGGAAGAAACATAAAAAAACACATTTTCTAGCCTAATATGCCAAAATAGGGGGCGCCCCCTACTTGGGCTTTGAATGGGCCAATGTTGGCCATGGATTACCCAAGCCCAATCCAACCAATATGGCTTAAGGCCATTCCACCCTTGAGAGCCCATGAGTGAAGGGAGCCCATTCTAGATAGTCCAACCTAGATAGCCCAACCTAGATAGCCCATGTAGGAAGGAAGCCCACTTGGGCCATAATGACTTATGGATCCATTACAATGGACCAAGGCCACTCCTTTCTCTTAAGGGCATTAACCAATTGGCCCTTTAGGAGCCTTACAACCAGCCCATTGGAAAATTACAAATACAATCACCATTACAAGCCCAATTCAATGCCAAAAAAGTCCAAATTCAAGCCAAATTGTCCCCATTTTGAAGAGAAGCCGATGTAGTCCACTTGGTGCTCCGCGTATGGCACCGTCGGTTCGCCGACGTGTCACTTGATCGCCCTGGTGTCCGCACCACACTCCACTTTTTTTGAGACTTCGGTTGCTCGCCATCGACGCATCATCATCTCCATCACTTAATTTTGAGCAGTAGCATATAATTTTCATCTTATTTGAGTCATAGATGTGTAATCTTTCTTTATTTGAGTCAGTTAATAGGTTAATGGGTCGGTTTGATAGTCATTTGGGCCCAACTAGTGGGCTTGGCCCAGGGGCACCCTCCCTTAGACTACTTTGGTCATTAGTTGTTTAGTCAGGGTCATTTTAGTCCAAGGAAAATATGAGTGTCTATAAATAGGCCACCCCACTCCCTCATATGTAATCTTTTTGGTCAATCAAAACATTGAGTGTTCTAGTGCAATTGGAGTGGATTCTCCATCTCTCTCTCCCTCTCTCTCTCTAAGGGGTGGATTCCCCTCTCTCTCACTCTCTCACTCTCTCTAAGGGGTCCCCCCCCTCTCTCTCTCTTCCCTACCCCAAAATTTTGAAATTTCTTCTCTCTCCTCCCATTCACTCTTCATTAATATTCCCCCCTTCCCCATACCCTCATTCAAGTCCCCCCAACCCCCAAGATAGAACCCACCAATCTCTAAGCCACCCTCCAACCCCCAACCACCCACTACCCTTTCCTAAGCACCCTTCCATCTCCCCAATGCTGAAAGGGCTCAAACCCTAGGCCAAATTTGAATTTCCCTCCCCTTTCTAACTGCTCCCCTCCCCTCCCCAACACCCCCCACCACCTGGTCGCACCCACAGCCAGCCATCAGCCCTCCTTCCCCATTCTCCCCTCTCTTACCTCCACTCCCTACCAGGCCCTATTCTGGTTCACAAGCAGCAGACCACCCGCAGATTGTAGAGAGTTCCACAGAATCATAGTGAGGCTTCAGGAGGTGTACCATATATCTCTGGAAAGGTCGTCCACAGAGCTTTCCAAGCGAGGTGGATTCGTCCTCATCCGAGCACCGTGCTAATCGGGAGGCCCTTTCTTCCTCGACTTCGCAAAGCCTCCCTGGCAAGAGACAAGAGCCAGAGTGGAAGCTCGTCTACGATGAACCTGTTGGGAATATGATCAAGAGTTCTTCTACAAAAATATTCTACTACAAGTCTTCTAACATCCCCAAGAAGCAGAGCCCAGTTTGACGACCGGACCTGAGAGTTATCATTTTTATTCCCCGGGTGCGCGGTTCTGCCTCCACTCAGTCTGCACCAACCCCTCCTTAGTATTCCGAGCCTACCGGTATACTCCACCCACGAACAGCATCCCCGTCAAGCTTGTTATGAAGAGGACTCACATACGGTTCTGTCAACTCTGGCGGCACCTCAGTCTGAGTTCAGGAGCGGTCGTGGCATCCTATGATTCTTGCTGCTGAGTTCCTGAAGCAGTCAGAACTGTCAACCTGTTCCCCTGTTCAAGATCCTACTCCGACCAGCGCCGGTGCCCAACGAAATTACCAAAATTCAGGCCTCATCCCGGCCCAGCTAAGAGCAATCTCCAAGTGGTTTTGTCAACAAAAAAAGTCTGGAGTGGCCACAGCATCGTGATAACCATCAGTCAGTCCTGAAGCACAGGCAGTGGATTGAATCGACATCGGCATCCTAGTTCGTATTTAGTTCGGTCTCACCCCTGCCCGCTTTGCCGGCTGAAGGCCCCTCCTTGCGTGGAGGTAGTTTTGGCTGTAATATCAATAAATCCCCTCCCCGAGATCCCCCCTCCTGCGAGAGGCGTAGTGGTGTATCATTTCAATTTTCAGGTTTAAGCGACACCGGCGCGGCGTGTGGGTGCGTATCCACGCCTCCCCGCTCGCCCTCGTCTATCGGCCGGGATTGGTGTTCTCACACCGATCAGGTGAGCTCCGGGACACATTCCTCGCTGGTTTATTCATGCTTATTTAGTATTGTCTTTAGCTCCGTCAGACGGTAAGTGAGTGCTTGATCCAAATTTCCCTCCAATTGAGTGGCCACCGCGGAGTGAGGTGAAGAGCGACCCTACAACCCATGCCTTTGGCATGCTGGCCGCCCACAAAATTGGGTATCCCAGCCCCTTAGGGGGTCAACCAAAGCGAAGCCTAGCCTCGGAATATCAAGGTCCCACTTTGGACCCTCCCCACCATTGCCAATTTGCCCACGGGCAATAGTGTCCGCTAAGCGAGTGAGCTCGCCCGAGTAGTTTCATCATCAAAAGTTGCTTGCTTGCGAGTCATAGGTCCAAGGTGTATTGGCCTTGTGATTACCACCCAAGGTGGTGTCACATCAAGTGGTATCAGAGCAAGTTCACAACTTGTCTCTATCAAGATGGTCCTAGGACACACATATGCATTTAGAGTCTTCCAGTACATCACTCTTGTCCACTAGTATGGCCACCTCATACCGACCTTACCAATCGGCCCTCTCCATAAGTCCAAACCACCAAGGGATGACTACCACTAACACACATAACCTCCCTGGCCATGTCAACTATCTCATGAAGGCCTTGACCCATGCCAATGAGCGGCTTGATAACATATCGGGTCGACTCAACCAACTTGGAGAAAATGGGTCCGCCCCAAGGACGGACGATAGAAGGACATGCCCCCCACCTCCCACTTTTGATGGAACTCATCTTAATAACTATTTATATTGGGAGGCATCTATGGATCATTACTTTGAGAGGAATCTCATGTCCGAGGATAGGAAGGTTCGATGTGCCACAATGCAACTAACCAAAAGGGCCCAAACTCATTGGTTGAAAATTGAAGGCTTAAGGATAATTAGAAGGGAAGCTCCTCTCACAACATGGGGGGACATGAAGGAAAAACTTAGGGCTACATATATTTTCCCCTCCCATTTCGAACACCAAAGCCCAAAGAGCATTTCAACTCCTTCATTTCCCCTTGGCCAACCCAGGACCCTAATCACGCATTCCCCACCATTTCCCACCTCTCCTACTCCAACCACAACATCTACATCCTACATCCAAGTCCTCACCACAACCATATGTCTACATACCCAATTGGACCCCATGTCCACCCCTCCACCTAGGCCCATAATGGCCACCACCCCCAAACCCAAATCCCCTCACCAAACCCACACCCCACAAGCCCCCTTGGCCACCACCGCAACCTCACCATCGTCCCCAAAAAGGGACACATCTCCCAAAATCAATCAACCCAAATCTCCTCACCCAACCCACCTTCCACTTCCCACCCCAATCCTACCCCAATTTAGGCCTCCACTACTTCCACTCCCAATTCCAACCCACGTCCGACCTTGCTCACCACTTCGGGTGCGCCATGCATCAACTATCACCAACCCACCCACCATAGACCTTCCTACCCCATTGTCCTTAGGAGTTGCAACCCACACACCCACCCAAGTGGAGAGGGATACCAATCCGGATCCACCTCCCAAAATAGAGGAAATCCAAGGGCCATACAACTCACCCACCTCTCCTAGCCTGGCTCCTCAAGAGCTACACACCCTTCCCCATGACACCGTCACTATAGATGAGTCCATAGTCCAATGGCTCAAGCGAGGCCTCACCATTCCTAGTTTACAACCATGCCACCTACCCATGGGACATCAATCCCAAATCATTCCCACTCAGCCTCATATGACTTATCAAACCTCCTATTGTGTGGAAGATTTGGGAGACTTAGTGGACTACCTACATTGGCAAGTCCACTTGACCGATATGCTAGCCATGAGGCCGTCGGAGCCTAGCACCATTAGCCTAGCTTACCCTGCCATTAGCTCCATCACTTCCATCTACACTAATGGCCAATTTACGAGTGAGATCATACTCTTTCTTCTCATAGAGGAGGAACCCATCCTAGTCTACTCCCCAACCATTGAGATCCCGAGTGCTTTGATTGGCCAACCCATTAGCAACCTTGGCCCAATTATTTTGGTGGACAATGACTCACCATTTGAGGATCTTGAGGATATGGAGTACCCCTATCTAGGTGACCCTTACCATGATCCCTTCGACCCTTTCCTCTGGGAACCTAGATCTCCATGTAACTCACCCACCTTATTCACCACCCACCTCACCCTACCCATATCACCCATGTTGACCCAAACTCCTCCCTTCCTAGAATCGGGTTACACCATGAGAGCCTTGACCTTAGGCAACAAACACCTTGGGATTGATGAAATGCCCCACCCTATTACCACCTTCCTAGATCCATTCGACCCATTCACAAGGAAGTTCAAAAGTCATCCCACATCTATGCACATGAAGTCACCTTTGGGATAAACATGCATGTGTCTAGGCTTACCACACCATTTGGCATGATTCATAAGTCGGGTACATTCATTCACATCACCCACATGTCAAGTAGGAAGCATAAGTGGACCGTATTCGGATGTATTGGCACACCTTCATTCAACAGGAGTCTTAAGTATGAGAGGAGCATACATGGATGTCCTGGTCCCCCGACATTTGTCACACCCATGCATAAGAGGTTCATCTATGGATGTCCCGGCCCTCCTAAGTCTGTCACAGTCTTCATGGCATCAAAGTGTGATCGGTCTACATTTGGCTGCCCCGGTCCACCTTTGCACACCATACTTTTCACACCAACATAGCATCATAGTGCATGGCATACGCATTCTCGCAAGCATCTAGCAACGAGCAGTGAGGATAACAAAAAGCAGGCAATAGCTTGTAAGTGGCACTTAGGATTCAAAGTAGGCAACTTGGTAATGGTGACATTGAAGTGGCTCTACCCTAGGGCTAACTCCAAACCGAGGGCACAAGGACTTGGACCTTCTCGAATTCTAAGTGGCATTGGCAAACATGCTTTTGGTCTGAACTTTTCAAAGGATTCTGGGACACACCCAACTTTTTGTGTGGCAAATCCAGCACCCTATAAGGGCCCCGCGGTGGAACCTAGTAAGCATCTTGAGCCTACACTTACCCTTGTGAGTGACACCACCGGAGAGTCTCCACATATCAGCCCGAGAGCCCGACATGAGCACATGGAGACAATACTACATAAGCAAGGTACCATCGCCAGGAAGAGGGTGTGCCCGCGCAATCCTGAGAAGTGGAAGAGCCATCCCTCGGCTACGAAGACAGGGTTGAGTTGGGAAGACGTTCTGCACCCGGATCCGCTTTGGTGTGCTGCTACCCCGGTGGACCCACACTCGACGGGGTCGAGTTCTCCCCACCCCGGGGGTATGATGGGGACATCCCCAGTCACTCCATCTTTTTTCGAGACTTCGGTTACTCGCCATCGACGCATCATCATCTCCATCACTTAATTTTGAGCAGTAGCATATAATTTTCATCTTATTTGAGTCATAGATGTGTAATCTTTCTTTATTTGAGTCAGTTAATAGGTTAATGGGTCAGTTTGATAGTCATTTGGGCCCAACTAGTGGGCTTGGCCCAGGGGCACCATCCCTTGGACTACTTTGGTCATTAGTTGTTTTGTCAGGGTCATTTTAGTCCTAGGAAAATATGAGTGCCCATAAATAGGCCACCCCACTCCCTCATATGTAATCTTTTTGGTCAATCAAAACATTGAGTGTTCTAGTGCAATTGGAGTGGACTCTCCATCTCTCTCTCTCTCTCTCTAAGGGGTGGATTCCCCTCTCTCTCACTCTCTCTCTCTCTCTCTAAGGGGTCCCCCCTCTCTCTCTCTCTCTTCCCTACCCCCAAATTTCAAAATTTCTTCTCTCTCCTCCCATTCACTCTTCATTAATATTCCCCCCTTCCCCATACCCTCATTCAAGTCCCCCCAACCCCCAAGATAGAACCCACCAATCTCTAAGCCACCCTCCAACCCCCAACCACCCACTACCCTTTCCTAAGCACCCTTCCATCTCCCCAAGGCTGAAGGGGCTCAAACCCTAGGCCAAATTTGAATTTCCCTCCCCTTTCTAACTGCTCCCCTCCCCTCCCCATCACCCCCCACCACCTGGGTCGCACCCACAGCCAGCCATCAGCCCTACTTCCCCATTCTCCCCTCTCTTACCTCCACTCCCTACCAGGCCCTATTCTGGTTCACAAGCAGCAGACCACCCGCAGATTGCAGAGAGTTCCACAGCGCCATACTAAGGCTTCAGGAGGTGTACCATATATCTCTGGAAAGGTCGTCCAGAGAGCTTTCCAACCGAGGTGGATTCGTCCTCATCCGAGCACCGTGCTGATCGGGAGGCCCTTTCTTCCTCGACTGCGCAAAGCCTCCCTGGCAAGAGACCAGAGCTGGAGTGGAAGCTCGACTACGACGAACCTGTTGGGAATCTAATTAAGAATTCTTCTACAAAAATATTCTACAACGAGTCTTCTAACATCCCCAAGAAGCAGATCCCAGTTTGGTGACCGGACCTGAGAGTTATCATTTTTATTCCACAGGTGCGCGGTTCTGCCTCCACTCAGTCTGCACCAACCCCTCCTCAGTGTTCCGAGCCTACCGGTCTGCTCCGACAATGAACGGCATCCCCGTCAATCTTTTTACGAAGAGGACTCACATACGGTTCCGTCGACTCTGGCGGCGCCTCATTCTGAGTTCAGGAGCGGTCATGGAATCCTCTGCTTCCTGCTACTGAGTTCCTGAAGCAGTCAGAACTGTCAACCTATTCCTCTGTTCAAGATCCTACTCCGACCAGCGCCGGTGCCCGATGAAATTACCAAAATTCAAGCGTCATCCCGGCCCAGCTACGAGCAATCTCCAAGTCGTTTTTTCAACAACAAAATTCTGGAGTGGCCACAGCATCATGATAACCATCAGTCAGTCCTAAAGCACAGGCAGTGGACTGAATCGACATCGGCATCCTAGTTCGTATTTAGTTCGGTCTCACCCCTCCCTGCTTGGCCGGCTGAAGTCCCCTCCTTGCGTGGAGATAGTTTTGGCTGTAATTTCAATAAATCCCCTCCCCGAGATCCCCCCTCCTGCGAGAGGCGTAGTGGTGTATCATTTCAATTTTCAGGTTAAAGCGACACCGGCGCGGCGTGCGGGTGCGTATCCACGCCTCCCCGCTCGCCCACGTCTATCGGCCGGGATCGGTGTTCTCACACTGATCAGGTGAGCTCCGGGACACATCCCTCGCTGGTTTATTCATGCTTATTTAGTATTGTCTTTAGCTCCGTCGGACGGTAAGCGAGTGCTTGATCCAAATTTCCCTCCAATTGAGTGGCCACCGCGGAGTGAGGTGAAGAGCGACCCTACAACCCATGCCTTTGGCATGCTGGCCGCCCACAAAATTGGGTATCCCAGCCCCTTAGGGGGTCAACCAAAGCGAAGCCTAGCCTCGAAATATCAAGGTCCCACTTTGGACCCTCCCCACCATTGCCAATTTGCCCACGGGCAATAGTGTCCGCTAAGCGAGTGAGCTCGCCCAAGTAGTTTCATCATCAAAAGTTGCTTGCTTGCGAGTCATAGGTCCAAGGTGTATTGGCCTTGTGATTACCACCCAAGGTGGTGTCACATCAAGAAAGGAATGCTCTACCTCCCGACAAGGTAGTCAGGGGTTTGACTAGCTTGTATGGGCAGATGGGAGTGCAAATTGCCCCTAATTTGGGTGTTGATAGCAGTGCAAGTATAAATCCCCTGGTGGGATGCAATGAAGAAAGGGAGTAGCCTTTGGGTTCGTAGTGGTGGGGGTAGTGATGAAGGAAAGGAAATGGTGTGGTGGTGTAGGAATTGGGGAGATGCCTCTCCATTTTTTGGGATTTTTTAATATTTATATTTTTTGAGATTTTGATATATTTCGAATTTTTTTGGATTTTAAATATTTTGATTTTTTTGTAGGAATTTTTGACATATTTTGATTTTTTTGGCCAACGTCTGGCAACTGCCCATGAGACATCATGATAATGAAAGAAGGATAGGCTCTTTCCACAACCTCCCAAGTATCCCGAGCGCACATCTAGGTTGATTTGGGCCTCTAGACTCCTCGAATGATGGTCTCGCCGGTTAAGACCTATCCTGATGACAATGCCGTCATGCCAAGCTTAGGCTCCCAGTTGCTTCCGACCGTGGAGATACACCCAAAAAGTGTTCAAGGTAAATGGTTTGCCCGACCCGGGTCTATTTCCTCACAACCATAGATGATATATGATGGAACACCTTGGAACCCTAATGGCCAACCGCGCGACGCTGACTCGGAATCAGACGCCGTAGCACCGACAGGTGACGTGCATTCATTGACCTAAGCCTGAGGTTGATAAAAGAAGACACTAAAGTAATGAGAACATTGACATACCAGAAACATGGAGATTTCTTTGTAGCAAAGGATTTTGTTCTTTTGGGGTAGGCAATCATATAGTGTATTTTTGAAAAGTGGCTACAAGCCATCAACAGAGTTATATCCTTCGGAGTTTCCATCAGATTCCGAGTCCTCAAAAGAAAAAGAGTGTAGGGGATAAACTACACAAGAGGATCGGCAAAGCCGTTAAAACGATGAGCTATAAGCGTGCTAAGTTCACTCCACCCTTTCGATGATTTCGGACCACCTTCAGAATTTGTTGCTTTTTTGTGTTGCCCCTTGAATATAGACTTGATTTGTATGGCTTTCTTTCTTGACCAGGCACGGTCATGACCAGGCTTTTTCACTTGTTCCCTTTTGGGATTTTTCTTTCTTTTCATTCTTTTGCTTGGGATTTTGAGAATTTTGGGAATTTTGCTCCCTTTTGACTTTGAATTTTTCATTTTCCTGCAAGGACACTGCCCTCTTCACGTGCTCTGGTCTCACTTTTGCAAGGAAGGTGAGTCCTACTCTCACTTGAGGGCATCATGTTTCAGCTGTTGAGCTCAAGGCCTTAAGAGCGCCGACTGTCTTGATCGGTCGAGTAAAGAGGAAATGGAGGATTTTGGTCTTCCAGAAATCTTTGGGATAGTCACCCGTTTTAGGCTATTGCCATATTTTGAAAGCATGTGAGTGTATACATATTGCTTGCCCCTTGGAGCATTAGCGACTTAGCTAGATGGAATTCTCCTCGGTTTCGATAGATCAAAGTCCCAATCCACCGAGGCTTTAATGCAACCTAACCTTATCATGCATGAAGGGATGGAGAGTGAAATGCATGGCAGCTGCCAGACTGTTGGATTTGTTTGATTTCTGATTTTTTGAGGATTTTGGGTCTGAATTTTCCATTTTTTTGGCTTTTGGATTATAAACTATGTGCAAGGTTTCCTACAGAGTGGACGGTATCGTCTGGGCACTCTCGGGACTGCTGGATGGAAGAAGAGGAGTAGTCCACCTCCTTGGTAGGTCGGAAACAAGGTTCAAGTGAATGGGAAGTAAGTACGCGGCCGTGGACACGACCCCTATACCTACTAGGATTAGTTGATTCTTTGACCTAAATTTGTTTAGCCATAGGAGGCGGGTTTGACCATTCTTCATCTTGCAACAGATTTATTGACTTCATTAGACTAAACATTAAAATCTGAGTTAACAAATTATAACTTTCAGCTAGACCTGACCAAAGTTGGTAGGGAATTTGGGTGCCCCTAACCATCTTGTGTGATGTAGCTAAATGTTTGGACTCTTCTAAACCTGACCTATTATGTATAGAGCAAATGCCCATGGCAGGGCTGTTGATTGGAGTAGTGTGGTCAAGGATGGATGATGAAGGTTCCTGAGCTGGGGAATTATGATTTGAGAGTTTTGCCCCTAGAGTGGGCTTCTCCATGATAGCATCAGGCTTTTCATTTTGAGATTGATCAGCTTTGAAGATGGAACCACTTTTGAAGGATGTGAACAAGAGGAATAGAAAAGAGAGGAGGACTAACAGAGTCGGTTCTCCTTTTGCTTCATGGAATTCTTTATGGGTTATCGAGTGAGACAAGGATTCTTTAGAGAATAGTTTTGATAAACCCAAATCCTCTATATCTACATCATGGGACTTTTCATTTGGATTCACATATTCATCTACATGGCATGTTTCTACACTAGCGATTCTCTCTTCCACATGACATGATTCCTTTACAAAATGATTGTGCAAATTCCACTTTGTTGATTCATCTTTGCTAACCTTGGTTGGTTGACACCCTAATCCAAATCTCTCAAATGTTCCATTTTCCTCAATTGGCTCTTTGATTCCTTGTTCGTCCTTTCCTAACCCTGCACCAGATGTATAGCCCATCTTGGACATTATGTGCCATCCTACATCTTGAGGTTTCTCCCTAGGTGCGGGTGACTCTAAGGATTCAAAGAATGGAATAGATTGATGGACATCCAGAGTGGAGATAATGGGCTCCTCGTCCTTTGATGACATGAACGTGGCCGGGTCCAACACCGTGGAGATGTCGGCCTAGATTTCTGAAGGAGGAGCAATCTGGGTGTTGGGGATATGTGAAGAGCTTGATTGGATAATTGGAATGACATCTTGATTTGGGAGAGTGAGTCCAGCATCTGGCTCATCAAAAGGAATGGATTCATGTTGGGGAAGCTAAATCGGAGTTGAATCAATTGAGGTAGGTGTCTCAAATTACTCATCAACAACATGGGTTGATTCAAACTGAGTTGGCAGCAAAGTTGGGGTAGGAGCTGGTTTGGTTAAATCGATAAATGATAGTAGCTCCTCCTGCGAGGTATCTTGGTGCAAAATGGATGAAGCTGAGTGAACCTCCGCCATGAGCGGAGGAGAGACACCTTGATATTGTTGCTGAGTAGATGAGCCCTTAGGCAGAATGAGGACTAAGGGCCTTGCCCTTATAGGTGGAGTTGGAGTGGGAGGAGGGATGTCCTGGCTTTGTCGGGGTGGTTCACCCTTGGGTCGATCAAGACCAAAGGTCTTGCCCCTTGTCCATGGCCACTCATATTCCCTATGTTCGAGCTCACTATGGGTTGATCATTCGCCACTTCTTCTTCATCATATTGCCAATGTTGTCCTCTTTCCATTAACCTAGACTCTTGATTGCCCCTAACCATGGCTATCCTTTCCTGGGTGTAGGATGGAACATGAGGTGATTGTTGGAAAGGAAAAGAATAAGGGGCATTCCCTTGCCCCTTCATAGGTGCCCCGCGGCTTGCAACGGCAACCTCATGGTTAGCGAGATTAGAAGGCTGGTTGAAGAGATTGATGTGATCATGGAAGCTTGCCGATTCAGAGATTGGGACATCGCAATCATCAAGGAAGAATGGAAAAGAGGAATTCTTGAGTTTAGCTTGGACAACATGAGCTCTTTTGTAGAGTTGAGCGAATGTGTGAAATTCGCTAAGCATCAAGATAGTGCGGAGCTGAGGAGTTGTGTTGTTGACTAGAACAGTGATGGCTTGAGATTCCGGAATGGCAATCCCGGACCTAGACGCCATAGCTCTCCACCGATTAGCAAATTGAGTGAAGTCCTCGTTGGGCTTCATTTTTTTCATGATAAGATCCGTAAGAGTGGGAGCTACACTAGCCATGTGGCCGAAATGAGCGATGAAACGCTCGGACACAATGTTGAAGTTGATGAGATCAATGGCCGGGAGTGAAGAGAACCACCTAAAGGCCTCTCCTTCTAGAGATTTTTGAAAGAGATGAACTAGGAGGACCCGATCATGAAGTCATTGGTGAGAATCCATCAGAAAGCAAGAGAGGTGTTCATGTTGATCCGTGGAACCATCATACTTCCGATATTTGGGGGCTTTGAAACCCGGGGGAAAATGAACATTCAGAAGTTTGCAATAGTTAGTGAAGGAATGAGGTTGAGGTTTGGGGAGACTTTCGACAACCATTTGTCAAACATACCTTTCCACCTCTTGTTGGGATATGTGATTGGGTTGCTTAAGGGGTGCATTGACATTTGGAGTAACATGAGATGTTGGGGAAGGTGCAACCCCTTGAGGGTGAAGAGGATGGTGAGGTTGACTAAGAACATGGAAGGGAGTCCTATTGAATGAATTTGGCATTGGAATTGGAGATCTCCTAGGAGTGGATTGAGCATTGAGATGTGATCTTCTTTGGGAAGCTAGGGTGTTGAAATAGTTAGGGGAATATCGAGATAGCACCCTAGCTAACTCTTGATCTTCCTTTGGAGAAATTGATGGAGTTTTGACATTGATTGATTCTTCACTTTGGGAGGATGATTCTTCACTAGTTGTGCTTTGACTTATATCAATTGGTGAATTTTGACACATCCTAATGAAAGCATTGGGTGCATCTTCCTCGGCGTCAAGCCGGGTTTGTGTGTCATAGAATTCAAGATCGTCATCATCAACAACATGCATGTTAGGATAACATTGGTCCATTGCAACTCAAACTAATTAACTTTTAGGAAATTCAAGTGGAATTTTTAAAGCCAATTAGGATTGAATTAATGGTATCTAACAACAAGCATGTTTTCAAATAATGCGCCCCCAAAATTTTAGCTTAGGTTAATCTCGAGATTAGTCCAATTTGAATTTGTTCCCTCTTAGATGAGAATGAATTTTTCTAGGGAATTAAAGACAAACTCCAAGATAATCCTAAGATAAATATCACTCAAACCCCTTTAGGAAATCTAATAGGACTTCAAGATATAACCCGCCCGGCGACCGTGTGGGAATCCACGGTTCGCGGGGACTCACGGAGGTTCCCAATTGAAAAGGACTAGTTACACCCGAGTGGGAATCCCCGGGTGAAGAATCTAAATCAAAGGGAGGGTGTTCCTAATTGATGTGATGTCGGCTCTTCCTAAGCCCACCCCGGACACAAACCTGTAAGTTTAGAACACACAAGACCAACAATATACCAAACAAAAGCTAAGATATGAAAAAATAGAAGCTAAGGCACACAAACATGATGTAAACGGAAGCAGAAACACGAATTGAAGATGGCCAAATCGAAGGCCACCTATAGACCTGGGTGGCCAAGTCTTTGGACACCTAGGAGGGCGGTGGGCGGTCAGGTCTTTGGCTGCCCTGGCACCTGGGCGGCCAGACACCTGGCCGCCACCTGCTTCAGCCCAACAGATGAACCAAATGTAAAACAGGCCAAATGAGCAACTAAAAATGAAAAATGAAGATGGGAAAAAAGCTATTTGCTGGAAACTAAATGCAATGAACTTCAATCCAAAAACTCACAGTGAGCAATCAGTGACCCACCGTGATCTCCAGAAGGTTGTAGGTGCCGGAAGGTGGCGGGTGCCGTCCGCGTAGAGTGCGTTTGTGATGTTGTGGCCTCCCGAACTATGCTGATGCAAACCTACAGTGCAAAGGTTAGAACAATAGAAATAACGTGATCGCCAGAGACCTATACCTGGGCCTCACAGAAGTAAGAAGATCTTGAACGCCTTAGGAACGAGAGATGGTGGGTTCTTCTGTCCTAGCTCTCGACCGGCCAAGAACAAGGAGCCCTGTGCGTCGATGATGAAGTTCCTGCAAATTAACCAGCAAACAAAGTGAACAAACCCATTAGACTGTGATTATGTAGTATATGATCAAACTAAAGGAACAAACGTGCAAATGGGGGTGATCGTACCGGGGAGGGGGGCGAGAAGGGGGATGGCCGAGACTTTCGACCATCCGCCTTCCCTATGTTTTGGGATTTGAAAACCTCTTTAGGAAAAGGGATCTAGGCAAGTCTAATATGCATGAAATGCAGTAAAATGGAATAGAAAGTAGCAAAATGGAGGACAAGGGAGATGAAAGACGGGGTTTGCCCATCAACCAAATAGAGGGCGGCCAGCACTGTGGCCGCTTAGAGAGGGTGGGCGGCCATGTCGATGGCCGCCCCCTGCAACCAGAGCTCGTCCACGGCGGAGCTCTCCAACTTCAGATAGATCGACGAGGATGAGGGAAGGTAGGGGAAGGCGCTCTCATTGTCACAGCTCTCTCTCTGAGCTCCTAAGAACTACTAGCCTCTCCTCCACACCAAATGTCCAACTCTCTCTGTGAGAAAAAATAACCAACCTCCTCATGAGATGGTTTCGAACGGAGGTTTTGTATGTGGGGGAATTCCCTCCAAAAAACATTCGAAAGATGGATGCGTGTGAGGCTACGTGGGTCTAGAACCTCCCGAAGTGGGAGCAGTTCCAGAGAACGTGCCCAGAGTGGGCGGATCGTGGAGTTGACGGACAGTTATCAGGAGGCGGCCAAAGCTCTGGTCGCCCAAGGGGCTGGGCGGCCAGATCGATGGCCTCCTTGAGGAGCTGGGCGGCCAGGACTCTAGCCACCTTGAAGGTGAGGGCGGCCAGCCAGGTGGTCGCCTAGGATGGTGGGCGGCCAACAGTTTGGCTGCCCTGGAATGGGCTGGGCGGCCATCAGTCTGGCCGCCCAGGGTCCTGGGCGACCAACACCTTGGCCGCCCAGCGATCAGGGCAAGATATGTGTATAGAGCCTCAAAAAACAAAATGCCTCGGGGTGGAGCCTACCTAAACAAGGATGAGACTCCACACTACCGATCAACCAAGGAAAAGGTGTCACTTCAATGATGGCTAGACAAGGTCCGCGGAATGTCCGAAATCAGGCGTCTACAGGTGTGAAGGATGGAACAGTCTGCTGTTGACCTTGGGAGGGAGTAAAACGGTCGCCATAGGACCGTTCATTGATGGAAATGCTGAATCTTTGTCTTCAACCTGCCCCTGCACACGTATAAACAAGAAGACAGATTAAATCTGTTTTAGGCTTAACCCCTTGCCTGTAGCAAGTTAGGAGATGACCAGTTCTTGATTTCTGGTCAAGGGGATAAGCCTTATTAAATAGGTAAATAACACGAAGAAAAATGGATGCAATGCATGCCATGAATGCAAATCATGATGATGAAAATATTTTTATGGTTTTGAGGATATTTGATTTTTTTGTAATTTGAAATATTTAATTTTTTTTATTTTTAAATATTAGATTTTTTTGGTTTTGAAAATATTTGATTTTTTTATTTTGAAATACTTGATTTTTTGGGGGTTTTGAAGATATTTGATTTTTTTAGATTTTGAAGACATTTGATTTTTTTGGATTTTGAAGCCAGCTCAAACCCGACGACGGGGTACCTTCATATCCCATTAGGGGTTTCCTAAGTACAACGTGCATTATGGGTGACCTCCCATGGTTGGTGTTCAATTCTACTCAACTGTGCCTCTGCTGAGGCCATACCCGGGGTATGATCCAGTCCTTGGGAAATAAAAGGGAGAATTTGATAAGAAAGCCGGCAACAGGTATAGAGGTTTTTAGGGCTTGACTTCCTCTCACGACAGCCCCTTTTCAAATAATTTGGTCTGTTACGCCGAGACTTTGTGTCCGTCATCGAACCTACATCCGCTCTAGGCACGCATTCGATCGGACTCATGACATCCCGCGGGGAAACTGTACTGCCACTCTTACCATGCCTAGTTTCATTCTTTTGGGAGCTTTTAGACTTTTGAGCTTCGAGCTTTTGAATGAGCTTTTAGCTTTTGCCTTGATTTTGCCCCTTTTCTTTTATGCCTTTTCTTTCTTTTGTTTTTGGTGAATGCGAAATCAGGTCATAACGGACTGTCCCTATTTGAGACCTCTCTTTTTATCGGGGCGTCCAGATCAGTTCTTGCCCCCTTATTTATCACTTGCCCCTATTTTTAGCCGAAAGAGAAGAAAAATAAGGATTTTCACTTTCCCCTAAGCATGGCCCAGGGAGAAACGGTGTTTCGCAAGAAAGAAATACCCAACCACGGGGGTCGTGTAGTGTGTGAGTGTTGAACCGGGGACCTCCCTTCATGATCAAGTAGAGGAACACCCCACCACCGGACCGTCGCTGGCTTGACTCTATGGATAAAAACGTTTTAAATACAGCCCATTCCACGGATTAGCCAATTCCTCACCCTCTGCGTTGATGAGACGGTACGCGTTCCCAGGATACACCTCTTTAACTACAAACGGACCTTCCCAATTGGGTTGCAGCTTAGACCTAGAACCTGCTGATCTAATAAATTTACGTTTCAAAATCATGTTACCCACTTGGAATTTGCGTTCAATTACCTTCTTTTGAAAATGCTGCGAGATGCGTTTTTGATAAACAGAGACGTGATTGGCCGCGTTAAGCCTCTTCTCATCCAATAGTTCCAGCTGGACTAGCAACGCCTCTCGACACTCGTCGAGATTAAGTTCTTTGTCTAGCTACACTCTTAGGGAAGGGATCAAGATCTTGTATGGGAGTACCGCCTCCATCCCATAGGTGAGAGCAAAAGAAGTTTGCTCCGTGGGAGTACGGACGCAGGTGCGATAAGCCCATAGAGCTTCTATTAATTTGTCGGCCCAATCAGCAAATTTATGAGTCTTGCATGTTTTCTTAATGATTTTAAGAAGGGTTTTGTTCGTGGCCTCGGCTTGGCTGTTGCCTTGGGGGTAGTATGGCGACGAATGATGCAATGAAATGTTAAACTTCTTACAAAGGTCCTGGAATTCTTGAGACACAAATTGAGGCCCGTTGTCGGTGACGATGTCGCTCGGCACTCCGAACTACAAAATGATATTCTTGAGGATGAAGCGGCACACTGTGGTAGCTTTGATTTCTGCATATGCTTCAGCTTCTGCCCACTTGGTGAAATACTCCGTAGCGGTTAAGATGAAAGATTTTTGTTTAACTTGGGAGTTCGGATCACCTAGCGGGCCTACAATATCAAAAGCCCACATGGAGAATGGCCAAGGAGCGGAAAGAGGATGGAGAGAGGAAGCAGGAGCATGGATTTTGTTGGCATGAAGTTGGCATTGGACGCACCTACGGACATAGGTGGAGCAGTCTTCTTCTAAGGTTGGCCAGTAATAACCCTACCTAAGAATCTTCTTCACCAAGGCCTGACCATTAACATGTCCTCCACACTCGCTTGAGTGAGCTGCTTCAACAACCTTCCAGGCCTCATCATCATCTAAGCATCTTATAAGAACTCCGTTGAGAGCCCGCCTATACAACTCTCCTGCAACAATGGTGTATCTGGAGGTGACTCTTCTGATGGCCTTGCGCTGCTCGGCATTGGCCATCTCTGGGAATGAACCATCCTTACAGTACTGCTCTATTTCATGGTACCATGGCAATTCCTCCTCCTCTATGATCTCCTCAAGCTCAGTCAAAGAAACCTCCTTCAAATTCTCCCTTTCAACTTTCTTATCTACAGATTTCCTAAGGTTGTCAAACCAGGGATCCTTAAGGGAAGGAGCATCTAACCGCTAGACTACGATGGTCTCAATGGAACGACTGAGAGGGAAGGCAAGAGAGGAAGCAAGAGATGCTAATGCATCAGCGAGAATGTTCTGAGAACGAGGAGTGTGAATATAGATGAGCTTACAGAACTGCCTAGCCAAGAGCGTGACCAAATCGTGATAGGGCTTGAGCTTAGGGTCACGGGTGCGGTAAGTTGAAAGAACTTGACGTAGCACCAATTAAGAGTCTCCTATGATGTTTAGGTATCGCACGCCCATGAGGTAGGCGTGCTTCAATCCGGCAAGGAGAGCCTCATACTCGGCTATGTTATTTGTGGCTGGAAAAGAGAGCTGGTAAGCGATGGGGATGGTTACTCCTTCTGGAGTGAGAAGAATGGTGCCGATTCCACGGCCCTGAGAATTGAGAGCACCGTCAAAGTGCAAGAACCAGAAGGGCAGATGAGTAAGTACAGCCAGATGCTCATCGGGAAACTCATCCTGGATTGAATCGGTGCGAGGGATAGGAGAATGCGCAAGATGTTCAGCAATCGCGTATCCCTTGATCGCTTTCTGAACGACGACGGTGATATCAAATTGAGAGAGAAAGCTCTACCAGCGAGCTACTCTGCTAGAAAGGACAGGTTTTTCTAAGATGTAACGGATTGGGTCCATTCTAGAGATCAACTTAACTTCATGGGCAAGAAAATAGTGCTTGAGTTTCTGAGCTACCCATACTAGCGCTGCGCAGGTTTTCTCCATGGTAGTATACTTAGATTCAGCAGGATTGAACAACCTAGAGAGATAGTATGCTGCCCTTTCCTTTCCTTCGTCGTCCACCTGAGCCAGGACAGCTCCTAGGGAGTCATCAATAACAGAAATGTATAATATCAGGGGTTTCTCAGGGATAGGTGGTTGCAGAACAGGGAGATTAGATAGGTAAACCTAAAGATCCTCATAGGCCTTCTGGCATTGTTCATTCCATTTGAATTTAGCTCCCGCCTTCAACAGTTCATAGAATAGGCGACATCTTTGCGAGTGTTGAGCTATAAATCTTCGAATGAACTGCAAACACCCAATCAATCCTTTAAGTTCAGTGATGTTCTTAGGCGGTGGCATTTCCATAACGGCCTTTGCCTTGTTCAGATCGATCTGAATCCCCCGCTTACTAACTATGAACCCTAGCAATTTCCCTGATGTAACTCCAAACACGCATTTCTTTGGATTCATTTTTAACTTATACTCCCTAGCCCTTTGCAATACCTTAGCTAAGATGGCGGGGTATTCTTCCTTGGAACTCGATTTCACCAGAATGTCATCCACGTAGGCTTCCATATACACATGCATCAAGTCGTGGAAGATAGCCATCATTGCGTGCTGATACGCGCCACATGCATTCTTCAATCCGAATGGCATGACAACATAGCAGCATGTGCCCTAGGGCATGGTGAATGAGGTTTTCTCTTGGTGTTTGGGAGCAAGATGGATTTGGTTGTATCCATAATATCCATCCATAAATGAGAGGGGTTCATATCCAGCCGTGTTGTCCACCAACACATCAATGTGAGGAAGCAGGAAATCATCTTTCGGACATGTCTTATTTAAGTCCTTGAAATCAATACAAATCCAAATATTTCCATCCTTTTTCATCACTGGGACTATATTTGCCACCCATTGTGGATATAACATGACTCTAATAAACTTGACCTTGTGTAATTTATCAACCTCGTCCTTTATCCTTAAGGCCATTTGAGGGTGAAATCTCCTTGATTATTGTTTGACGGGCGTTGCCCCTGGTTTAAGGATAAGTCTGTGTTCAACCAGGGCAGGGTCAAGACCCGGCATGTCCTCATAGGACCAGGTAAAGGAATCGCTATACTCCCTCAAAATCTTGATTAGCTCCTCTTCAACCTGAGGAGGGAGATTAGCGAAAATGATTATGGGCCTAGGGTCCTCTTCAGTCCCAAGATTAATTTTCTTTGTGGGTTCATCCACTACCGATGACGGTTCATCAAACCTTTTAAACCCTGTGCATACAGATCAGAAGTGTCATCCCCGTCGCTTTCCTCATCATCGGCTGGGTCCTTGTCATCTATGATTTCATAAACTCCCAATCCATCATTGCTCCACACCCCGCCTACTTCCTCATCATCCTCTAGGACGATTGCGGTCTCTACAAACTCAGGACATTTGAGGAGGGCATGACATCTTTGGGCTAGATCCTGAAGAAACCTATCTGGAATGGACATAGAATGACGTAGCACAGGGTGCGCCGCAGACGTGGATGGGCTGACAACACTAGAGCTAGACTCTACCCCGACCGAATCTACCAACCTAGGGGACTCTGCACACTGTACATCTAACCTAGAAGACAAGAAATTTACAGGGAAAGAAGCAGGGGCCTCATGCCCTTGGCAGGAAGACGGATAGAACATAGCGTAATCCTCCATTGAAACCTCCATTTTAAAATTGACATTTTTTTTGGAGATCGGAGGAGATCACGCAAAAAGAGAGGTCAGAGGAGGAAGGAGGACGAAGAAGTTGCATGGGAAATAGAGTCGAGAAGAGAACATCGAAGAATGGGTCAGAAGAAGAAAACCACATTTCGTGAAGATTGGTTGTGGGGGTCCATATGGTGGACAAATCAATAGGTGGGCACTTCCCACATGCACACGGAACAATCAAAACTTCAAGTGGCCTTTCTGTAAAGTACGGGTCGACCATGATCGGTGGTGAACGGGGAATAAATCCCAATCGTCGAAGCAGGGAGGCGAAGGGGGAAGGAGGCCAAGAAAAGGTAATGATGGAGCTCTCCTCCTCCTGTGGCCTCCGATAAACTGGCTCAACCAGAGAGTGCTTCACCAGCTACATCTCCACTTTCTTCGGGCAAACTTCTTCCTCGTGAAACATCTTCTCGAAACAACTGTAAAAATCTTCCATATCGTCCACCAGCCCCTTCAGTGGCGGCGTGGGCCAGCAACAGCAAAAGCGGCATCATTCTTCTCATCAACACACGGCGGCGTCCTCTTTAAAGTACCTGGCTGCAATGGGCTCTTCACAAAATGCTGACGGTAATCCCACGTCAGAGGCCCGGAGTCTTCCAGTATCGATAATGCTTTCTCCCGATAGGCAAGGCCTCGTCTGCTCATCTTTCTGCCTTTGGGGACGGGCTTAGTTCGCCCCTGTAACTGTGCGCCGAGACCCAGGCCCGACTGATAGCCTAGTTTCAAGATCATGTGCCATCCCTTTGAATCTCTAATCTTGGACTAGATTTTGACGTTAACTGGTGTAGTGGCGGGCTTGCGTGACGCATATGCCCATTGACAGTTCAAGTCCATCACAGATAAAACTGGCTTGTTGCTCGGCCATAGTGTAGGCAGAATCTTGTCCACAATAGCATCCACTGTATGGACCGTGGAAACACTCTTCACCTTGACTACCTGCCCCTGAAATGGGAATTTGAGGCACTGGTGGGCGATCGAGGGTACTGCATTCAAGCTGTCTATCCATGGATAACCCAGAATAGCCTTGAACATCGGGTCTATGTCCAACACATAGAATTCCACGTCCATTTTCAAAATCCCTAGCTCGGCCTGCACTGTCACGACCCCGTGGCAAGCTCTCCTAGAGTTATCATATGCCGCAATAGTTGTGGGTGTCGATCTTAGCATGTCTTCAGAAATGTTGCAGGCACGCAATGATGGGGGCATCCCTCGCCCCCTCCACTTCTTTTGAGGCTCGGATTGCTCATCAGCGTGCGCCATTATGTTTGTCATAATTTTTTGAGTCTAGTCATGTAATTTTTACATTTTATTTGAGTCATCATCATGTAATTTTCCCTTTATTTGAGTCATGTACCTAGGTTAGTAGGTTATCTACCAAAGTCTTGTGTTATTGTGTTGGTTTGTTAGGCTATTGGGCCCAACTAATGGGCTAGGCCCAGGGGCGCCCCTCCCTTGGAGTGCTTGGTCAATAGTTGTTTAGTCAGGGTCATTTTCGTCCTAACAAAAGTCCAATGCCTATAAATAGGTCCCCACTCATCTCATATGTAACAACTTTTGCATGAATATTGAAATCCAGAATTCCAAATCCCACTAGACCTCTCTCTCATTATCTCTCTCTCTATTGGGGTGGATTCCCCTCTCTCTTTCTATCTCTTCTCTCTCTCTCTCTCTCTCCACCCAAGGGGGGCTGCGCCCTACCCTCTCTCTCCTCCCCTTCCCCACCACCCCTCTCCCACCTACCCCATTAAAGGCCTCTCCCCTGCCCCATAGCCCACTTTACTCCACCCCCTAGTCCCAAGAGAGCTCCACCCAATCCCCACCCCACCCTCCAACCCCCAACTACCCATTTCCCTTCTCTAAGCATCACTCCACCTTCCCAAGACACCTCTTCCCATACCCAAGACCACCATTGATTACCCCCCATCAAAGACAATTCAAACTCACACTCCCTCCACCCACTTGTGCCTCCCCCACCTTCCTCCTCTCCCTTCAAGTCCCAAATTCGTAGCTCCTCTCTCACCCACTGAAAACACCCCATTCCAGACCCCATTCTCCCTCTCCCACACCTTAGAACACCCCCTCCTAGGCCCCCTCACAACTAGGGGTCACTCCCACACCTATTCACTCCATTTCCGCTTCCATTTACCCCATTTCTCCCACCACCTTCCACCTACAGTTCGCTGGTTGCAGGTGGCAGAAGTCCAGCGACTTGCAGAAGGTGTCACGTCGTCATCCTGAGGCCTCTGAAGGCGTTTTATACATCATCAGAATCGTCTTCGAGTCAGCTTTCCAACGGCGGTAGTTTCGTCATCATCCAAACACCGAGCTGCCCGGGAGAGCCGTTCTCCCCCGACTGCGCGAAGCTGCCCTGACAGGAGACCAGAGCCGGAGTTGAAGCTCGTCTGCGACGTTCCTGTTGGGAATCTGATCAAGAGTTCTTCAGCAAAAGTCTTCTACTTCGAGTCTTCTACCATCCCCAAGAAGAAGAGTTCATTTTGGAGAACGGAGCTGAAAGTTATCAATTTTCTCCCCCGAGCGCGCGGTTCTGCTTCCACTCTATCTGCACCGACCCTCCTTTAGTTTTAAGAGGCTACCAGATTACTCCGACATCATTTGGCATCTCCGTCAATTCAGCTTCGAAGTAGACCCATCAACGGTTCCAACGGCTCTGACGGCACCAGATTCTGAGCTCGGGAGTGCTCGTGGCACCCTCTACTTCCTGCTGTTGGGAACCTGCAGCTATCCGAACAGAGGATCTACTACCCTGTTCAAGCCCCTACCCCGACCAGCAGTGGTACCATAAGAAATCAAGAAAATTCTGGTGTTTTCCCGGTCCAGCTACGAAGAGTTTCCCACAGGTTTCGTCTTCAGAAAAAATCCAGAGTGGCCGCAGTGTCAAGAGAACCGACTGTCTGTCCAGAAGCGCAGAGAATGGTCAGAATCGACTTCGGCAACCTTTTCTTGTTTCTAGCTTGATTTTCCCCCTTTTGCTTGGCCAGCTGAAGGCCCCTCCCTGCGTGAAGGTAGTTTTGACTGTATCAACTTAACCCCCACCTCGAGATCCCCCCCTTGCAAGGGGTGTAGTTCATGTATTAATTCAAGTCGCAGGTTTGAAGCTCCGTCGATGCGGCGTGCGGGTGCATACCCACGCCTCCCCGCTCGCCCCCGTCTCCGGCCGGAGTCGGCATCTTCACGCCGGCTAGGTGAGCCTCGGTCCCTCTCTTGGCTGGTTTCAATTCATTGCTAGCATAGTATTATCGCCATTGTTTCGTCGGACGGTGAATGAGAGCTCGGCCCTAAATTGCTAGTGCCGTGAGTGACCACCGCGGGTGAGTTGTGAGTGAACCATTACATCCCACACCCTTGGTGTGCTGGCCACCCATGATTTGGGCATCCCAGGCCCATTTGGGGTTCTCCCCAAGCTAGCCAACCTTTGGAGCCTCAAGGACCCACCTCGGACCCTCTCCATCATCGCCAAGTTGCCTTCGGGAACTAATGTGCGCCAAGCGAGTGAGCTCGCTAGTGTGAGTCCACTGCCCAACTTGAATGCTTACAAAATAGGTTCAAGGGTGGTTTCACATCAAGTGGTATCAGAGCAAGTTCACAACTTGTCTCTATCAAGTTGGTCCTGGGGCATGTTTATGCATTTAGAGTCCTCGGTTGCATCTCTTGTCCACTAGTATGGCCACCTCATACCGACCTTACCAATCGGCCCTCTCCATAAGTCCAAACCACCAAGGGATGCCTACCACTAACACACATAACCTCCCTGGCCATGTTAACTACCTCATGAAGGCCTTGACATATGCCAATGAGCGGCTTGATAACATATCGGGTCGACTCAACCAACTTGGAGAAAATGGGCCCACCCCAAGGACGGACGATAGAATGGTCCCTCTCCCACTTCCCACCTTTGATGGAACCTTTCCTAGAGAATATTTAGATTGGGAAGCTACAATGGACCATTACTTTGAAAGAAATCCCCTGTCTGAGGATAGGAAGGTTCAATGTGCCAAAATGCAACTAACCAAAAGGGCTCAAACTCATTGGGTTAAAATTGAAGGCTTAAGGATAATTAGAAGGGAAGCTCCCCTCACCACATGGGAGGATATGAAGGAATAACTTAGGGCAAGATATGGTTTCCCCTCCTACCCGGATCACCAAAGCCCAAGGAGCATTTCAACTCCACCATCCCCACCCGACCAACCCAAGAACCTAATCCCCCATTCCCCACCACTTCCCACCTATCCTATCCCGACCACCACATCTACACCCTACCTACAAATTCCTACCCCAACCATAGCTTCATAAACCCAATTGGGCCCCATGACCACCCCTCCACCTAAGCCCATGACGACCACCACCCCCCAACCCAAATTCCTCCACCAAACCCATATCCCACAAGCTCCCTTGAACCCCACCACTATCCCTCCATCACCCCCAAAGAAAGATGCACCTCGCAAGGCCAACCAACCTAAACCCCCTCGCCCAACCCACCTTCCACTTCCAACCCCAACCCTACCCCAACCTAGGCCACCACTACTTCCACTCCCAACCCAAGTTCGACCTCACTCACCACCCCGGGTGCACCATGCCCCAACCATCATCACCCCATCTCCACAAGACCTTCCCATTCCCTTGAGAAAGGAGGCCACACCCACTCACATAGGAATAGTTGCTAGCCCAGACCCTCTCCCCGCCCATAAGGAAGCCCAAGTTCACACCAATAGTAAGGAAGAGCCTCAACCCTTCACCACTTCAAATAGTCTGGATCTTCAAGAGCCACAAACCTTCACAAATGGCACCATAATCATAGATGTGTTGTGCCCCTGTGGTCTTGATGATTGGTTTTGATGATAGCAAACACTATAAGTCACCATATGCATGTGTGCATGAAAGACCTTGTTGATTCAGTTTAGCAGTCATTCATATGTTCAGTCTTTCAGATGCTCAGTCATTTTATCTGCTTACACTGTGACTCATTGCATTTGATGTTCAGTCATTTTATCTACTGCATAAAGCATGTTTAGTCATTTTATCTGCTACATCTCTCTGCTTGTGGAAGTCTACACATTGCATAGCTGCAGCAACTTCAAGTCTAAACACCGCACAGCTTGCAAGACTTCAAGTCTGCACAATGCACAGCACGCTGTTTCGACCGTCTTTTCCTTCGCTCCTTTTCGTTGGTATTTTTCATTCATTTATTTCGCGGGTCGATCAATCAATTGACTGACTAGTAATCAACTGACTGATTGACGACGCGGGCGTGCCAGTCACATGAGTGACGATTTATGATGCGCTCATTCTGACCCTTATCGGGCGAGAGTGAGGTTCGGTCGGGACCAGCAGTCCGCCATACCGTAAAGGCTATGACGTTAATTACATCCCCCACGAGGAGGGAACACCTTTGATTAATTGCCGAGATATCGGGCTGTCGAAGCCGGAAAAGGGAACTACATGATGATTATTAGTTGAAGGACTTGCACCCCTCTGTGATTAGCATAAGAAATCATCCCATAAGTGGGAAAGGGGTTAGAATGATGCGACGACACGATTCGGAACGAAACCGGTGCAGTGCATGCGAAGACAGGGATCAAAACGCTTGAAACGGCGCCCTGAAACGTAAGTAAAAAGCTTAAAACGGCGCCATAACCGTAGGTAAAGGGGCAGGCCGTTAAAACGGCGTGGGGAGCTGGGGCGCGCCGGGAAGGGCGCGCCGGAAAGGGCGCGCCGGATAGGGCGCGCCGGAAAGGGCGCGCCGGGAAGGCCGCGCCGGGAAGACCGCGCCGGGAAGGGCGCGCCGTTTTAAAGCGTGATCGCGCATGAACGCGCTGAATTAGCCCGATTTCAAGGAGGCAGGGGCCTCGTTGGTTTATTCATAGATTTATTAAGATTTTGGATGGTTTTGAGAATTTTATTAAGTTGATTATTCATCGGAATCGGTGCCGAGTCATGGGCTCGCGTGAGGCGATTGTTCCGAGCTTAACTCGTTCGAGCCGAAATTTCGGCAGCATCTCCCCATCCCAAAGGATAGTCGGGGAGACGCAGGGAGTACTCACGTGGCGGAGTAAACCCCTAAAAGCCGGGTGGCACAACGGCGGCCGGCAGACCCAAACGGATAGGAAAAACCCCGAGGGCTAGCCTGCTAGGGGCACCGAGTCCGTGGGTAACGGTGAGTGAGTGAGGTGACTCGATGTGGGAGCGAAAACCCCGAGGGCTAGCCTACGAGGGGCATGCAACCCAAATCACCACACTACTCTAGTCGGGACGACCGAGTAGAGAAGGGAACCCCGAGGGCCAGCCTACGAGGGGCACACGCGTCTCACGGCCACCACAAAGTCCATTAAGGACTGTGGATTTATGGTGTTGGGATTACCCCCAATTTCTGTGTGCTCACTGGCCCTCGGAGATCCATTACTGCCAAATAGATCCCTCGAGCCGGGAGGTCAAGATAAAAGAATCAAGGGGGATGTTCCCCTCTCCCCAGTCACCGAATCTCCTTAAAAGGACGGTAACACTACGCGGAGCAACTCACACTCAGTTGATAAACTGATCATGATACGTACAGCTATATATATATATATATATATATATATATATATATCTATATGTGCATAGAGGGATTAGCAAGTTAACAGAGCGATCACCGAGCTAACGCTCGGAGAACAACGATGCAGAGAAACCAAACATCAAGCTTATAGGGACAGCCTTACCTCCTTCTGTTTATGATCAGAAACAGGAGGGAGGGGCAAACGGACAGGCCCAGGGTCGACCAGTAAGACATACATGCGCATATCTCTGACGGAGAAACCTTCGACATTCCATGAAAGGAAAAGCCCCAGGGAGAGGGGAAATTACTGTAGCCCATGATGTACCAGGGCGTATCCGGCATCGGAGAAGACGGGTACGGAGTTCGTTCGCGCCATGAAACAGGTAAACATGTAAACAGAGAGTAAAGGAAGCAGATGGGAGAGATGACCCCGACGCCGGGCATGCTCACATCCATCCGTTTGGTGCACAGATCATCGGAGAGATGTGCACATGCGCACATCACCCTCCACGGCGCCGTATCAATGGCCACAGAAAACAAATTCAAGGAGGAAGAGGAGGCAGCGATGCAGAGGTAGAGTAAGGCCATTAGACTCTTTAACCCACTGACATAAACATTCATTCATTCCACGGTAAACAGACAAAATGCATACAAGCATATTCCGACGCCGGCGTTGTCGCACGGTCGCCGTTTTACATTAACAGAGGAAGCTCATCCGAACGAAGAGAAAGGGGCAGAAATAACGGTGGGAGAAGGGGGAGGAAAGGCTCGTATCATCGCCCCTCCCCCCGTCTCACTTACATTCTATCAGGGAAAATCCAAAAGAGAAAAGAAGAGGGTCGCCGGGAGAAATCGCGGGGCAACCCACCTAAGCAAATGAGAAAACAGGTGGCCTCCTTCGACTTCGGGGAGCTCGGATGGAGCAGGGTGGCGGCCGCCGAGAGGTTCGGACGGGAGCTTCTGCAGATAGACGAAAACCCTCCAACCCTTCTCTCTGGACTCCTCCTCTTTCTTTCTAATTCTCTCTTTTTTTTTCTTTCAAATCCGCCTCTTCTCCCGATCGGATCTCTCTTGATCTCCTCTCCTCGACAGGCTATATATAGCCTTGGGTTAAAACGGCGCCCCAGGAAGCGCGCCGGGTTGACGGCGCCGGGGAAGGCCCCTATTTGGTCTTTGCGCGCCGGATAGACGGCGCCGGGGAAGGCCCCTATTTGGTCTTTGCGCGCCGGATTGACGGCGCCGGGGAAGGCCCCTATTTGGTCTTTGCGCGCCGGATAGACGGCGCCGGGGAAGGCCCCTATTTGGTCTTTGCGCGCCGGATAGACGGCGCCGGGGAAGGCCCCCATTTGATCTTTGCGCGCCGGTTTGACGGCGCCGGGGAAGGCCCCCATTTGATCTTTGCGCGCCGGTTTGACGGCGCCGTTTTAAGCGGCGCCGTTTTAACCTGTTTGCCAGGCACGGCCAGGCCGGTGGGTCCGGGGATGGTTCCGGAGACTCCAGTTGACTGTTTCTCTCGTACTGGCTCTCGGGGAGCCTTGACGGGGTGTTGACGAAGCTCTTGACGCGACGAACGGCCTTGATCAGAACTTCGTGTGCTTCCGGTCCGGACACACGGGTGTCCCGTCGGTACGACTTTCGGCACTGTGATTGGTGCCTCTCATCAAGACGGACCTGTGTCCGAAGCTTCCTTGCAGGATGGCACTGCATCCTGGGTAATTCCGCCTTGAACGGCGATCCATCGGCCGCTAATGGGCTCACTAGGGCGAGAAGCCGAACCCGTGTCGGGTGATCGGGATCTTCTTGCTGACAGAACCTCCGGCCCCTTGTTGTGGATGGCCGAGGGCATTCTTCCTCTTTCGGAGAATCATAAGGTAGACCGTCGTCCTTGATCGGACGTCGGATGTGGGGTAGCGGCATGACAGAGTCGATGCCGGATCATTGGGCAGGCTTGATCGCACTGCCGATTGGTTGCGGGTTGACTTTGACTCTCCTGAGGTGAGGTCCCCGGTGTTCCCTTCAAGGTGGCTTGGGGCTTCGTCAGCTCGAGGGACCCTCGATAAGTTGATTTTCATCGGCTTCTGTGCTTCAGTGGGCCGTATCATTCGTCTTTGCGGCTTGGTCGCCAGGGATCATATTTTGAGTGCCAACAAATGCCCCCCAGACGTGGGTGGTGCAAGCGAGGCAGGAGTGCAGCAGTGCCTACGGATGAGCTTCGTGTGATGACGAGAGCTCGAACGGCGCTCAATTCTGGCTCCGGATGCCCGTCGGACGAGGCGGGAAGCCTGACGGCGTTGCTTAAAACGGCGCGGCCTTTGCTTCGAGCGTTAAAACGGCGCGGCCTTTACGGCGCGCCCTGGGCCTTCGGGGTTAAAACGGCGCGGCCTTTACGGCGCGCCCTACCCCTTTCTGGAGTTAAAACGGCGCGCCCTCCCCGGCGCGCCATTTGCTTAAAACGGCGCGCTCCGGGGCGCGCCGTTTTAACGAGATGAGAGGGGGGGCCTATAAAAGGCTCTCTTCTCCATTTTTTCTTCTTCAGTCTTCATTTGCAATATTTTTTTCTCTCTCCTCATTCCTCTCTCCATCTCTCGCGGCGCCGAGTGAGCTCTGAGCTCGGGCGATTTTCGCCTGTGAGTAGGTGAGTTGAGTGGTTTATTGCTTCGGGTTTTGAACCCATTCTTCGGGCCCCGGGAGGCTCTTTGTAGGACTTGTCCTCGGAGCTAGATCCCTCGGGTGTCCCATTCGGCCTTGGCTTAATGCCTATGGCTGCTTTTAGGGGCTGCTCCCTCTGTGGACGGCTTCCGCTTTCTTTTTGGCAAACCCTCGAGCTGAGGAGATGCTGCCGAAATTTCGTCAGAAATATTGTTTCGATCCACTAATTTCTGACTTTTGTTTGTTCTTTTCCGGGTTCTGTTTTGCAGATAACATGGCTTCCAGCTCTTCTTCCTCTGTATCTCGGGTCGCCGTGACATGGGGGAACGTCCATTCCCTTGATCGGGGGCTCCGACGTGTAGCCGTGGTGGCTGAGTCTTCGGACTCAGAAACCGACACAGTCGACACCGGCCATTTATTGATCCTCGACGGCAACCAATTCAGATATGACCGAGGGGGCAATATCAGACAGGATCACCCCAAAGACAAGCACCTGATGGCGTTTCTCGAGCGCTTCAACCTCGGCGGGAAGCGTGATTTAATCCTGGTCCGCCGAGCTGAAGGAGCGCTGCTGGCGGAGCGAGACAGCTTGGCCGAATCTGTCATCTGCGGTATACCCATGTACATCCCGGGTGAGCCCAGGAAGTGGGGAGCAGTGCTAGGGGTGCAGGAACTGTCTCCGGAGGCCGGGATGCTGACGAGAGCACCACAGTACACACCAGCTCGCTGGAACGAAACTGCTGGCCGTGTTGACAGGGAGAAACCCATATATGGTCTGTTCCTCGCACCGCTCCATTGGGGATATCGAGATGAGCCTTTTCTTTTGGACTGCTTGGCGGTCCGGTTCAAACATCAAATTTCAGTGGGGTGGTTTGGAGAGCTCAAAGCCACCGATGCTCACGCCTTCAGACCGGGAGCGGTTGAATTCACTGACTTTGTGTTGCGGCAATACGCCCCCATCTTGGTGCACGCCGGAATTTATCAGAGTGTATACGCTTCCCGGTATAGATACCCGATCTCCCGAGGCCTATGCTGCGGGATGATTGAAGTCTTCTGCCCAGAGTACAATACTTTCTACACCGCAGAAGGTGAAACTTCATTGGATTTATGGAGCCTTTCTCAGCTGAGCGGCCTGCCGATAGATGGAGAGCCGTATGAAGAAGTTTGCTTCGCAGATTGGCTGAAGGACCAGACAGATGGTGAAGGCAACTACTTCACGGGCTTCGCCTATCGTTATCTGATGAAGGCGTATCGCACCCTGCTGCGCCTGACACTTGACTCGCGGGAAGCGCGAAAGCCCGGCGAAAAGAGGCGCGTGCGGATGGGCACGTGGCTTCAATATTTCTTTGGTGGGGAACAGCACTATGAGGACTTCCCCACAGTGGTTCCGACAGTGGTGGTGCGGAAGAAGAGGGCTCGGCGCCAAGCAACATATCCTGCTATCTCAGGGAGAGGGCGACAGGCCGGCCCGAATCCCACGGGAGTTGACGCAGTTACACATTGTGCTGCGTATTTGACATATTGGCTTTGTTCATTCGCCCTTCCCCAAGGGGACGAGACGGTGATTAGGCCGGAGGCGATTTACCCCGCCTGTTTGATGGCTTGGGGGACGAAGCTGTCCCTGTGCCCCGTGGCTTTATGCCTCATATACAAGATGTTGGGGGATTTGCACAAATCACGTATTCCCCGGAATTCGAGGATAGTTGGTCCCCTCCACTTCTTTAATGCCTGGGTCTGTACCCTATTCCCGGAAGCGGCTCCCCGGTCAATGCAGTCAGATCGCCCGCTGCCGCGGATGATTGAATTTGCCAGTGCTGAAGCATCCTCACTGGCGGATCAGCTTTTTGCCATCAGGGGGAAGTTGACTACAGTTCCAGTAGATTCCCCGGGAGTTCTTCATTTCTGGAGCTTGGCTGCCAGCTCTAGTCCTCTGGTAAACAGGATGCGGCAGTGCCGATTGTTTGAGACAGAGGAGTTCATTCATGAGTTGACTGGGCGCAAGAGCACGAGGCCCATCCTGGAACCGGAACTGGTTGATTGGGCGTTGTCTATCCGCCCGAGTGTTCTTGTTTTTAGAAAGAGCGGCTTGCTGTGGCTGGAGCCGTATTATCCTTTCCGCTTCAGTCGGAATTTTGGGTATGACCAACAAATTCCCTCTTCGGCGGCCCAGTTCAATCTTCCAAACAGGCACCGGGCCGGTCAGACGACTACAGAGGAAGCCCGCACATGGTGGGATTACTTTCATCGCCGGGAGGATGTATCATTCAGGGTGCCAACCCCGGCTCGTCTTCCCCGAGTGACTCCAGACTTCATCAAGTGGTGGAATGCACGAACGGGTTTTTATCGGAATTTCCGGAAAGACTGCTGGCACGTTGCCGAACGCCGCTTTCTAGATTCCCAGCGGGAGCCCATTCTGGACATTGATCCCGCATATCTGAAGAAGCTGAAGTCCTGGTCCAATGCCGAGGTGACGGCATATATAGAGGCCAGGAAAGCTGTGAAGGGCAAGTCATCCAAGTCCGACCCGAAGATGCCTGAAATCAGGAAGGATGACTATGTGAAGACCCTCTGGGGATTGTGTCGGGTCAGCAGTGACCGGGTTGCTCTTCAGACAATTCCCCTTCCAGTGGAAGAACCTCTTCCTACTGTGGCGAGCTGGCGCCCGGAGATTGACCATTTTCATCCTTATCGGACCTTCATCGGGAGGGAGAACAGGCGGGCTGACTTGTACACCACCACCCCCTGGATATTCGCCCTACTTCATTCTCATGGGCTTTCAGTTGACAGTCCATTAGAAGCCATTCGGAACCATCAGCTTCAAATATCCTTCAAGTATGTCGACGGCTGGGGATTCGACCACTTGAGCTTATATCATCACTTGTCCTCCTGCGGCCATGAAGATTTGGCCCAACTGACGGAGAAAAGTGAAACAATTGGTGACGTATGCTGGCTGATCCGCGAGGCGGCTTCCCGGGACAAGGCGCCAGTATTGCTTTACTGGCCACTCAGTCCTCGATATACGGGGATGCCAGGTAATGCTTGTTTTCTTCTTCAGCCCTGGAGTTGCTTCTCCTATATTCAGTGTGCATCTTCTTACTCATGTGTTGTTTTTTTTTTTTTGGCAGCCCGCCTTTCTGCGGGAGCGACTCGACACTGTAGGGAGCTGATATCTAAGGCGGAGAAGCCTTCATACTTCAACATTCCAGAGCCGGCTCCGACCACGACGCCATTACCCCCTGGGGACTCGCGGAAGCGGACCAGGTCTCAGGTCAGGGAGGCCATTAGCAGGGCTAAGAAAGCCAAGAGGGCAGACTCCCGTGCTACTCGGGCACGTCGGAGGAAGGTCGCTGAGGAAGGGTCCACGGCTCCCCTTCCACGAGTTCCGTCATTTTCTGAATTTGAAGCTGCCCGGACACAAGGGCCTGAAGGCGAAGGTGACTTCTTATTCTTGCATGGCTTATTTGCTTGTTTCGGCCGCCTGGGCTGACCATCTTTCTTTTCAGTAGCTGCCGGCACTGTCCCTGCCGTTGTTGGGTTGGAGGCGGTAACCGGAGCTGCCGCCGGGGAGAGGGAAGTCCCCTTGACCTCTGTTGAGGGCGACTTACCTTCACCGACACCTCATCGAGAAACAGAAGGTAATTTGCAGCTCGCCTATAGAGCTCAGTGACATGTTGTATTTTTAGTCAAGTCTTGACCGTTTATTGTCCTTTGACTCCAGTCGACATTCGGCCCACACTGCTCCCTGAGGTTGGCGCCTTGGTAGAGGTCGTCATTGGAGAGCAAGGGCTTCCAAGGGACCAGCCCCTAGATATTCCGCCAACGGGTGCTCCCGAGACAGAGATCGCTGAGGAGGCTCTGGTTAGAGGGCCCTCCCCTGGCAGCCTAGTTCCCGCTCAGGTACTTGAGGTTCGAGAACAAGCAGAGGAGTCATCCTCTTCTGAACAGGTTGATTATGGCGGCGGCTCGGCCGATGACGAGGGGTTCCCCATGGTTGACACCGAGACTGAGGACGCCGGGGCTTCATCAACTTATGAGAGCGACCTGCCGACGTTTAGCCCTCCGAGGCTATTGGGAGCCGAGCACGGGCCATCATACCCGATTGCAGGAGAGGGGCCTGAATCTTCAGAGGCCACCTTAGGAGGCCTAAATATAGTGCCAGTCGAGGTATGGAGCTTTCTGATTCCCACTTGCAGCACTTCTTTTAATTTTCAAGCCAGCTGGCTGATGTATATACATGGAATGCAGGTTGAGGTGATACCGCCAGCTATAATGATCCGCATACCCCTTCCTGGCACGGATGTGGGTCAGTCAGCCTTCCCGCCTATTGTACGGCCCATTGCCCTGCGGCTTCCACGGACCTATGCTGCTGCAGCGGTCTCAGAGGAGTCCGGCGTGGCTGCCGAAGTTAGCGCTCCGACTGAGGTTGCAGGGGTTCAAGCCTTGGCAACTGGTGCAGAATCGTTGTCGTTGCCTAGTGGTCTTTCAGACATAGAGGCCGGAGAAATTATTGCGGATGAGGCCGATGTTACTCAGGCCTTGTCCATTATAGAGGGGTCTCTTCCCTTGGCGGCTGGCGAAACTACTCAAGAGGAGCATGTGCCTTCTGTTGCCGACACGGCTATTGCAGATTCACCCCAAAGGGCGGGCAAAGAAGTTGTTATTATGGAGGTCCCTCCAGTTGATATGGCTGCAGTGGTCGGACCGGGAGTGGGTGCCGTGCAGACTATGCCGTCGACGTCCCTCGGGGTGGCCGACGACATCTGGGCTGAGGTGGACAGCAGGGTAGACTTTCGGCTCCCCGAGACTTCGCCATTGGGCTTACAATTTTCTGGAGACATGGTATGGCAATCTCTGGATAATCTCCAGCGGGCCATGTCAGCTTCTCCAGACTTGACTTATGCACAGCTGAGAAGCTTGGTGGACCACCTCTCCCGGCCGCTACTGGCATTTGGTTGCCCCATGGATGATTGGACCCCACGGGTTGTGATGTTGCTGAAGCACGCCAACAGGCGGGATTTCCTGAATCGGGAGGTTTCCGATCAGCTCGCTGCTGTGAAGTTGGAGAGGGCAGATTGCCGCACTGCCGTCAGTTCACTGAAGGTGACGGTGGGACAGCTGAGGGACGCCGCTGAGAATATCTCGGAACGTCAGCTGCTCCTCAGGGCACGGATAGATGAATTGCGTGCGGAACTAGCTAAGGCCGAGGCCGAGCTGCAGGAAGGCGAGCGCCTAGAAGTCCAGACGACAGAGGAGGCCGACCTGGCTGAAGGACGACTTGCTTCACTCAACGAGAGGTTATTGCAGCTGACAGCCACCGAGACTCGTCTGGAGGAATTGACCCAGTACCCCTCGCTGGGCCTTTTGGAACTAGGGGACATCTTCCGGCGTCCTCTGCCGTAGTCTTGGTTTCCCTTTGCTTTTTGTTTCCTTTCCTTTTGGAAGCTCTGTTCCTTTTTTTTTTTGTCTTTGGAGTTTATGTACCCTGGGGGATGCCCTGGGCAAAAGAATGTATTCTCCACTTTTATTAAATGGAAGCATTTCTTTTCGTAGTCTTGACCACGACTTCTTTTCGTCTTTTCTTTCTTTCGGCTAATCACCTGAACTCGGGAACGAGTGCCAATAACGCAGGAGAGCGCTCACGCCTTCAGGGAAGGGATGAGGTGTTCGCTCCACCGCGGTGTAGCCGTTCCTGGGACAGGGCCTTTGCCAGGTTTGGGGGGAAAGCGACCGATCTTGCCGATGGTGGCAAGGGTCGAAAAGGGTAGATGGTCTTGCCGATGATGACAAAAACCAGAAGGGTAGCGACCGATCTTGCCGATGATGACAAGGGTCGAAAAGGTGGACGGTCTTGCCGATGATGACAAAAACCGTTATAGGTAGCGACCGATCTTGCCGATGATGACAAGGGTCGAAAAGGTAGACGGTCTTGCCGATGATGACAAAAACCGGAAGGGTAGCGACCGATCTTGCCGATGGTGACAAGGGTCGAAAAGGGTAGACGGTCTTGCCGATGATGACAAAAACCGTTATAGGTAGCGACCGATCTTGCCGATGGTGACAAGGGTCGAAAAGGTAGACGGTCTTGCCGATGATGACAAAAACCGGAAGGGTAGCGACCGATCTTGCCGATGGTGACAAGGGTCGAAAAGGTAGACGGTCTTGCCGATGATGACAAAAACCGGAAGGGTAGCGACCGATCTTGCCGATGGTGACAAGGGTCGAAAAGGTAGACGGTCTTGCCGATGATGACAAAAACCGGAAGGGTAGCGACCGATCTTGCCGATGATGACAAGGGTCGAAAAGGTAGACGGTCTTGCCGATGATGACAAAAACCGTTATAGGTAGCGACCGATCTTGCCGATGGTGACAAGAGTCGAAAAGGTAGACGGTCTTGCCGATGATGACAAAAACCGGTATAGGTAGCGACCGATCTTGCCGATGGTGACAAGGGTCGAAAAGGTAGACGGTCTTGCCGATGATGACAAAAACCGGAAGGGTAGCGACCGATCTTGCCGATGATGACAAGGGTCGAAAAGGTAGACGGTCTTGCCGATGATGACAAAAACCGGAAGGGTAGCGACCGATCTTGCCGATGGTGACAAGGGTCGAAAAGGTAGACGGTCTTGCTGATGATGACAAAAACCGGAAGGGTAGCGACCGATCTTGCCGATGAGGACAAGGGTCGAAAAGGTAGACGGTCTTGCCGATGATGACAAAAACCGTTATAGGTAGCGACCGATCTTGCCGATGGTGACAAGAGTCGAAAAGGTAGACGGTCTTGCCGATGATGACAAAAACCGGAAGGGTAGCGACCGATCTTGCCGATGGTGACAAGGGTCGAAAAGGTAGACGGTCTTGCCGATGATGACAAAAACCGGAAGGGTAGCGACCGATCTTGCCGATGATGACAAGGGTCGAAAAGGTAGACGGTCTTGCCGATGATGACAAAAACCGGAAGGGTAGCGACCGATCTTGCCGATGGTGACAAGGGTCGAAAAGGTAGAGACACTGGACGTGTATAAGTGGGATATCGGATGAAGATCCTCGTCACGACCTTGAAAGTGGCCTTTTGGACGGCGGATGGTTCATCACTATTCATCATTCAATTTTTTTTTATTCACATTACTGACCTAAGCGCCCTTTCGGGTTTTCACCGAGGCCAGCCCCCTCTTGCTTTTGCCCGCGCGCCCTTTCGGGTTTTCACGCGGCGGGGTACCCGATTTTGCCTGCGACGCCCTTTCGGGTTTTCGCCCCAGCTGGGTTATAGCCATTTTTGCACTCGTCCCGATAGAGGAGCAAGTCTGGCGGGGTATCTCTATTTTTAACCCCATTTTTATTTTATTTATTATTATTTTCTTTTATTTATTTATTTAATTTTTTATTATTATTATTTTTTTTTTATTCGGAATGAGAGCCAAAGAAGGATAGCTTGATCAGGACGGAGTGTCGCTAACCAAGGAAAACGTAGCTCGATCAGGACGGAATGCCGCTGACCAAGGGCAGGGATAGCTTGACTAGGGCGGAATGCCACTAACCGAGATAAAGAAGGGTAGCTTGATTAGAGCGGAATGCCACTACCCAAGATAGGGTAGCTCGATTAGGGCAGAGTGCCACTAACCAAGGAAAAGTGTAGCTCGATTAGGGCGGAGTGCCGCTAACCGAGGAAAGGTAGCTTGATTAAGGCGGAATGCCGTTAACCAAGGAAAGGTAGCTTGATCAGGGCGATCGACCAAGGAAAGGTAGCTTGATCAGGGCGGAATGCCGCTAATCAAGGAAAGGGTAGCTCTGTTAGGGCGGAATGCCACTAACCAAGATGAGGTAGCTCGATTAGGGCGGAGTGCCGCTAACCAAGATAAAGGGTAGCTTGATTAGGGCGGAGTGCCGTTAACCAAGGAAAGGTAGCTTGATCAGGGCGGAATGCCGCTAATCAAGGAAAGGGTAGCTCGGTTAGGGCGGAATGCCACTAACCAAGATGAGGTAGCTCGATTAGGGCGGAGTGCCGCTAACCAAGATAAAGGGTAGCTTGATTAGAGCGGAGTGCCGTTAACCAAGGAAAGGTAGCTTGATCAGGGCGGAATGCCGCTAATCAAGGAAAGGGTAGCTCGGTTAGGGCGGAATGCCACTAACCAAGATGAGGTAGCTCGATTAGGGCGGAGTGCCGCTAACCAAGATAAAGGGTAGCTTGATTAGGGCGGAATGCCGTTAACCAAGGAAAGGTAGCTTGATCAGGGCGGAATGCCGCTAATCAAGGAAAGGGTAGCTTGATTAGGGCGGAATGCCGCTAATCAAGGAAAAAGGTAGCTCCGTCCGATCACTCGGGGAGGGTTGGTTGCGCTGCGTGATACAGCTTAATATGTTTTCCATTGAGGGGAGAGAACTGGATGACTCCTTTGTGGTCCACCAGGACGTAGGCTCCTCCTTCATATACTCGGCGGACGATATACGGTCCGACCCAGTTTTCGACCAATTTCCCTTTGGGGTTAGAGGCCATTACTTCTCTTCTTTTGACCATTACCAGGTCTCCTTTCTTGAACTCTCGACCCTTGACTAACTTGTCAAAAGCGCGGGCCATGCGAGCTTGATAGAGTTGGATGTTTTGTTGCGCCAGGAGGCGTTTTCCTTCGAGCTCAGCGAGCTCTTCCAGTCTTCTTTCTGCATTGTCTTGCTCACCACTGACTAGTCCGTGCTGGATGGCAACTCGCAACGAGGGCACCTCAAGTTCGATTGGCACCACAGCTTCCGACCCATAGACGAGGGAGAAAGGTGAACAGCCGGTTGGGGTTTTATAGACGGTACGATAGGCCCAAAGTGCCTCGTACATCCTTTCTTCCCAATCTTTCTTATTAGACTTGACAGTCTTTGCCAGCAACGTGCATAAAGTCTTGTTAAAGGCTTCTGCTAATCCATTGGCTTGAGGGTTGTAGGGGGACGATGTCCTCCAGTCAATTTTGTATTTGTCGGCTAGCCGATAAATCTTCTGATTTCTGAAATGGCTGCCATTATCAGAGATGATTCGGCTGGGAATCCCAAACCGGAATATTACATTTTGTCGGAAGAACCTTGCAACTAGTTCTCCCGTCACATCTCTTAGTGCTACTGCCTCTGCCCATCTGGAAAAGTAGTCTGTAGCTGCTAAGATGTATTTGCACCCTGATGAAGATGCTGGTAGTGGCCCCACCACGTCCGTGCCCCACTGAGCAAACGGCCAACTTGGTAGAGTGGGATGCAGCGGCACTGGAGGTCTCCTCGCCACATTGGCATGTTCTTGACATTTCCGACAGGCTTTGGCAAACTTGCAGCAGTCATTGAATATAGTGGGCCAATAATAGCCCAATTTCTTTATTTCTATCTTCATTTTCGGACCGGCCTGGTGTGCTCCAGCCGATCCTGCATGAACTTCTTGCATTACTTGTTCCGCTTCTGCTGACGACAAGCAACGGAGTAGGATTTTCCTTCGGGCGTCTGCCATAATCCGGAACAAAGTTCCGCTTCTCATCTCGTAAGAATCCTTGATCCTTAGGAGCTTCATTCTCTGTTCTTTTTCTTTTGGAAGTTGCTGGTGTTGAAACCAGCATAGAAGATGTTCCCGCCAATCGGGTTGCTGGACCCTTTCAGCGACTGCTACTTCTATCTCCCGTTCGTCGGTTAGATCCTCTGTTACACTGGGGACCTGTCGGCGGTTGATTACTGTTATATTCAGGCTTACGTCTGGCGGGACTGCCAACGAACTAGCCAGCTTAGCGAGGGCGTCTGCCTGAGCATTCGGCCTCGATTGATGTGTTTAACGCTGATGAAGTAAAATTTCGACATCAGGCGAAGTTGCCAACTGGTGATAGGGGAGGAGCTCTTGCTTTCGCACCTCGAACTCTCCTTCCAGCTGTTTTATAACTAGCATGGAGTCTCCGAATGCTTCCAGCATCTGAATTCCCATGGACAGAGCAATCTGCAACCCGATTATCAGGGCTTCATATTCTGCTTCATTGTTTGTGCATGGTTTATTTATGGAGCAGGATGTATGCACCACTTCTCCTTCTGGGGATTTCAGGACTATGCCTGCCCCTGCTCTGACTCTGACCGATCCAGTGGCAGAGGTGTCAATTCTGGAAGCGCCATCAAAATATAGCTGCCACGGGGACGGCTGTACTTGAGCGGCTTCCAAAGTTTCATCTTCGGGGAGTTCTGGTTCCCACGGGTAGTTTCCGGGTACCGGATGCGCAGCAAAGAAGTCTGCGATAGCTTGACCTTTAATGGCCTTGCGCGGGACGTAGGAGATATCAAACTCCATAAGGATCACCGCCCATTTGCCCAGACGGCCTCTGAGTGCTGGCTGGGACATGATATATTTCAGGGGATCCTCCTTGGATACCAAGCTGATTTCATGCGACAACATATAGTGTCGGAGTTTCTTAACTGCGAAGACTAGTGCCAAGCAAATCTTCTCAATATAAGTGTATTTTTCTTCAGTTCTGACCAGTCTCCGACTGAGGTAATAGAGGGCTTGCTCTTTCCCTTCTTCATTATTCTGGGCTAGCATTGCCCCCAGAGAGTTGTGTGTAGCTGCTATATACAGTATCAACGGCCGTCCTTTCACCGGTGCGCCTAATACTGGAGGAGTCTTCAGATAATCCTTTAGTTTGTCAAAGGCTGTCTGGCAATCTTCATCCCAATAGAAGGGAACATCTTTCATCATCAACTTGTGAAAAGGCTGGCATCGCCCTGACAAATTGGAAATGAACCGCCGGATATAAGCCAAGCGGCCTTGTAGTGACCTCAGCTCGGAGATGTTCCTTGGTGGAGGTAACCCCTGAATCGCCCTGATCTTTGCGGGGTCTATCTCGATTCCCCGATGTCGGACGATGAAGCCCAAGAATTTTCCGCTCGACACTCCGAACGCACATTTCATAGGATTCATTTTTAGCTCATGCTGCCTCAGCCTCTGAAAAACAATCCGGAGGTCTTGCAGGTGATCTTCTTTTCTTCGGGTTTTGACCACCAGGTCATCTATGTAGCACTCGACCTTGTGGTAGAGCAATTCATCAAAAATTTTAGTCATTGCGCGCTGATAGGTTGCGCCAGCATTCTTCAGTCCAAATGGCATTCTCTTGTAATGATAAATGCCTTTGGGAGTTCGGAAAGCAGTATGGACCCGGTCGTGCTCCGCAATCCAAATCTGATTGTAGCCGGACGACCCATCCATGAATGACAGGGCTTCATGGCCGGTTGTAGCATCGATCATTACCTCGGTTATTGGCACCGGGAAGTCATCTTTAGGGCAAGCTTTATTTAGATCCCGGAAGTCAACACAAATCCGGATCTGTCCATTCTTCTTCTTCACAGGGACGATATTTGCCAGCCAGGTGGTGTACTGATTTTCTTCAACAAATCCCACATCAATGAGCTTGTCAACTTCAGCACAGATTCGGGTGATGAGCTCTGGCCTCATACGCCGCGGTGGTTGTTTCACCGGCTCGGCTTCGGGACTGATTGTTAGCTCATGTTGTGAGACAGCAGGGTTTAGACCTGGCATCTCTTTATAAGTCCAGGCGAAGCAATCCCGGTATTCTAGCAGCAGTTGGATGTACAGCTCTCGTTCTTCTGGAGATAGTTGGGCACTGAGGAAGGTGGGCCTAGGGTCCTCCTCATCTCCCAAGTTGACTTCTATTAGTTCATCGACTGTGGCTTGGCCTCCGTCTTCTATCTCCGGAGGTGCCGGCTGGAGGTCAACGAAGTCTGGAATACCGTCTTGAGGGTCGAGTACTTCGACTTCCTCGTCAGACACCGCCAGAGCTTCACGGGGTCTCTTGGTCTTTTGTGCTAGCGGCTGGGCGGATTGTTCTATTAGAAGATCCATTGCCGGTGCAGCTCCCGAGGGCGAGAGGACAGCTTCAGTGCTTGTAGATGAGGTTGCAGCCATGACAGGCCAGCAGTTATTTGCCGCCGGACTCGGACAGCCTATTGGATTGGTAGCAGGAGTTGAGGGAGTCTCGCCTTCTGGGACAGTTGTGTCTTCCACAGAAGTGGCTTTTTCTTTTCTGGTAGCCGGCTCCCCTTGATTGGAGTAAACCGAGGCTCTGTTGACTGTCAGAAAGGGTGTTGAAGTCGTCATTAGCATGACCCCTGCGGAGGGAGAGACTTCTGCTCCTTGAGCATCTTCGGCTTCGCTGCTGCTAGCCGTATCAAATTCGGCCTGAAAGGCCGCTCCTTCAGGATGGACCTGCTCCCAGCATCGGCATGAGATCAAGGTCTCCATTTGTTGATTCCCGGATAGGGTTAATTCAGCATGTTCGGCTTCCGCCGGATATTCATCAAAGGTTGCCCCCAGAGGGCTGTCTTCAGTTGGATAGAAGGTGGAGATGGTGTCCACCTCGTACCGCCCACTGTAATAGTAGTCTTCCAGGGTGAAACCCAGACCCGGGTGTTGAGAGACACGTCTCATTTCTTTGTCCAGATTTACAGGATACCACATCTTCTGGAAAGCTTCCTTGCGTTTTTGAGGCTGATCGGGAGGGATGTGTTGCTTTTGAAACATCCTGGCCGTCCGATCAGTGGTGAATGCCAGGCCCTGCACAGGAACCCGTGGGTTGGCTAGATCTTCAGGGAGGCTGCAATCCGTGTCTTCCTGAGTAGGATGCTCCTCAGCTGTATAGAATAAGCTGCTGTGCCCATCTTCCTGTGCCACTTCCCAAGCTTTGAAAGGTTCGACGGTGGGACCATCGAGGCCGGAGACTGGCTTGGTGAGGCCGGCCGGGACTCCGATGCGGTCGTGTTGTCGGTCAACATGCACTTCCTTAGCTTTGGGGTATAATGCTGGGGGTGTCACCCTGCCGACATTTCCAGAAGCCGTGATGTGGGAGACCACCTTCGGCTTGACATATCCGCGCGGCGGTGGTGGATACCAACCGTCACCCGATCTATTCTTCGATGCCCCTACGGGGGCTTCAGTTTTAGAAGTCTTCCGGGGAGACCCCGTATACAGATTGGCGTCCGCCAAGTGACACTCAAACACCTCGAATGGGTGGATGTCAGCAAATATCCTTTCCTCCTTCCCCTGGAGGCTGTATTTGATGCATTGGTGGAGCGTGGAGGGCACCACCAAGTTTTCATGCAGCCATGGGCGGCCGAGCAGTGCTTTGTAGGAGGTGCGAGAGTCAATGACGTGAAACTGCACCGTTGTAGTGAAATCTGCCAGAGTCAGTGTGAATTCTGCCACCCCCATAGATACTTCACATTTCTGGTTGAAGCCCGCGATACGCATATCCCCGGCCTTTTCGAGATGCACATTGAAGTGGTACCTCTCGTATATTCTATATGGCAGGATGTTGACTGCTGCGCCAGGATCGACCAGAATCCGGTTCAGTTCTCTTCCATTCAGGTGCCCTTTCATATATAGCGGCCTGTTGTGACTGGCCGTAGGCAGTAGCATGTCTTCTGGAGAGAAGGTCATACTGGCTTCTGGTATAGCCTCAGCTATGCAGGTTTCAAACTGGGCAGGCGTCTGCAGAGCAGTGATGATTGCCTGTCTAGTTTCTTCACTCAAAGAGAGAATTTCCCAGATCGTAAAACGAGCAGGGAGCTTCTTGAGCAGCTTCATTATTCGGCTTCCAGCCCGGACATTGGAGAGCTTCATCTCCTCAACCCATCTGGGCTTAGGAAGGTTTTGATTTGTGGGTCCAGACGGACCTGCTTCATCTTCCTCGGACTCGGCACCCTCTCGACTGGCACCGACTGTCGAGTCTTCTTTATTGGTTGCTACAGGGCAAGCCCCATCTGCATTTGTATCCTCCGTAGATTGCACTGGCCGAGGGTGATTGACCCCGGGTGTAGGGTTGGCGTCTTGACAAGGCTGTTTCCCCTTTGACATCTTCATAAATTCAAGAAATGAGGGGACAGCCTTGCCCCCAGTCTTGCTGTATAGACCTGACGGAGGAGGGATTTGAACTCCCTTGACCTCCGGCGGAGGTGTCTTGTAGGGTTGTTCCCCTCTGAACACAATATTGTGGTTTGGTGGGGGTTGGCGCCCCCATTTTCGGCCTGACCGCGTGGCATGTGCAGCAGTGGCGGCCTCGACCTTGCTTTCCCCAGTGTGGGGTGTAAAGCATATTTCTTCTTCTTCCTCTTCCCCGGGTAGGTTGAAGAGGGCTGATAGTGTATTACAGGAGACAACCTGTGCTTTATTGGCGCCAACGGCCTTTCTTTTCTTCTTCTTTTGCTTCTTTTTCCTTTTTGCTTCTGCGGGCACCTGCCCCCAGAATAGACTGCTCGCTTCAGGGGGTGCTGCTTCAGCTTCCTCCGTCTGCTTGAGTGAGAGTTGCTCCAGCTCCTGCCATGGGACGTAGTCCCGTACGAGCAGGGGTTTCAATTCGGGCTGTACATATTCATCTAGCCCTTCAATCAGGTGTTGCAGTCGAAGGACCCCGGGGTTGGTTTCCTTGACCACTGGCAGGGGAGTCTGTCTCCTTCTGTTGGGTGCATGTATTCTGATAGCTGCAGATGGAGTAATCCACGTAGGCGCTATCACTGGCGGAGCAGGCCGGGGCGTGACGCCACGGATAAGTGCCCCCTCTTTCGGGCAGGGTGCCCTCTTCTTATTGTGCTTCACAGGGACTTGCTGCCACCCCTGCTGTTCCTTCACGGGCTCCAGGAAATGGATTTCGTAGGTGCTCCGTGTGCTTGCTTCAGAGATCTCCTCAGGTAACGCCTGGTAGAGGGAGATCATGTTGACTGCTGCTCTTCGGGGAGGAGCTTCATGTGGCTGAGGAGGGTCTACTTTGTACTCTCCCAGCTCTATCTCATTTTTCTTCACCATCCCTTCAATGATGTCTTTGAAAACATAACAGTCTTCGATTGAATGTCCCAGCATCTGGTGATAGGGGCAGAATCTTGGACTGTCTCTTCTTTTGAGGTCCTCTGGTCTTCTTGGCTCAGGCAGAGTGACCATACTGTATTCTGTTACCCAGTCAAATAGGATTCGGGTCTTATCCTTGGGAAAGGAATAAGCCTTCTTCATTTTGTCCCTCAACGAAGGACCTTCTTTGTCATCTGGAGCTTTCGCAGGTTGCGGGGGAGCCGCTTTCTTGCCTTTCTCCTTCTGTTGTTCGAACGCCTTGATATCAAGCGCATTCGCTTCTTTAGGTGTGGGGCGCCGTTCCGCCGCCTTGCCTTTCTGGGCTGTGCTGGTAGCTGACGGCGGGACGGGCTTGGCTAGAAAAGCCTCTACCTCGGCCACCACATTATTCAGCCGGTCGAACGACCGTATTTCCATCCCGATCATTTTTTCCAAGACCTCCCTCCTGAGATTTTGCTTACATATTTGCACAGCGTCCTCCTGATGCGGGGGCCGCTTACATCTCATTCCGAGGTTCCTCCACCTCTTGATGTAGTCAAGGGCGGTCTCATCTGCCCTTTGTTTTGTCGAATAGAGTTCGGCCACTGTGACCTCCCTCTCTGTGACATGGAATCTTTCCCTGAATTTCCTCTGCATATCTGACCAGTCATTGATTGACCCGGCCGAGAGGCTGGAGTACCATTCAAATGCGAGCCCCGTCAGCGAGGACCCGAAGAACTTCAGCAGATATGACTCGTCGGTGGACAGATCACCCATAACGGTCATATAATATGCAATATGTTCTTTTGGGGAACCTTTCCCGTTGAATTTGTCAAATTTGGGCGGCTTGTTGACTCCCGGGGGAAGTCGCTTAGCCGCATGGTGTTGCGGGTAGGGCACCCGGTAGGCATCGAATGCGACGTAGTCGCCTTCGCTCTTCTCTGCGAGCTTCAGCTCGATCATCCTCTCCACCATCATCCGGCTCACGACCGTGGGGTCGACTGGCTCCGGATAGAAGTGTGCTGGCTGCAGGTACGGGGTGACCAGGGTGGTCGCCTGTGGAGGATGCAGCAGCGGGGGTGTTGGGTGCACCTGAGGAAGCACCGGAGGCAGCAGCGACTGAGGCTGTGGCGGCCGCTGTTGTGCTGTCGTCACAGTTGGCTCTGACGGCTGGGGTGGTGTGCAAAGTGGTGGAGGGTCGTCTCGACGAGCCGCTCCCCGGGATGATTCACCTTGGACTTCGGGTGGTTTGGAGGCTGATGAGTGTTCAGTTTTCTCCATCAGCTGTTTCTTCAGGGAATCTATTTCCCGTTGATATCTTTGCAGCAGCATCAAGACTGATGGGTCTATAGTGGTGGGGACACCTTCTGTCGTTTCCCCGGACGTACCCTCGGGCAGGATATCGAGGAGTACGTCGTCTTCTTCTTCCGTCGTTACCACATTAGCGGTCAAGACGGGGGCTTTGTCATCCCAGTGGAGGTATGACTGGGGCTGTTTCTCTTTCATCGCTGTCAGAAGCCCTCTTGCTGCTTCTGTCCTGCGGGTAGCTGGTCCCGGCCGTACGGCCAACTGAGCCAGTTCTTGAGAGTTTTCAGGAAGCTTCCCATATCGGCTGGACACGCCAGCCATGTTGCAAGTGAAAACCTGCATCCTCCTTCTTCGTCGATGGACCCTCCGCCTTGCTTGTTGCGGGAAGGTCAGCCTCTCGAACACAGAAATTCTTCTTCTTTCTTCCCGCTCGGGGAAGGCTTCATCGGCTTTGATCTCAGAGCCGTCATTGTGTCCGTTGTCATCGACCGACGACATCCTTATTATATCCTCTATTTCTTCTTCATCTGCCGTTGAAGGGCAGTAATTTTCTTCAGTGGCGACTGTCTGCATCAGCCGCTGCTGTCCGAGTGAGGTGTTACCCAATCCTCGGAAATAGCTTCTGACCAGGCAGGCCATTTCTTCTTGACCCCGTTCTTGATGTAGCATGGGGGAGAGTGGTCGACCTCCAGCAGGAGGAATGTAGGCCAGTCGAGCTCTGTCACCTGGCTGTTGGAACCTTCGCCCCGTGGCAGGGACGTTGGCTTGACGGGCCATAGCCCGAAAACTTCTGTGACGCGGAGGATCCGCAACCACCTCTTCTTCATTCATCAGGGACAAGCCCCTTTCTCTTCTCGCTCTCGCCTCGTCGTTCATAGGACGATGGCGGGTGGGTGTTGGATGGTAGGCAGGTCGGGTCCGCTTGGGAACCCACACCTGTTTGAATTTCCTCGGCCTGAGCGCCGGGTTTTCTTGGCCATGGTGGCCGGCTTCTTCTCTTTCTGCCCTCCTTCCAGCGAGAGCTTGATAGTTGTTGTAGACAGGGACGTTTGGGATGACGCGATCTGGGGTCACCCGTGCCGTGCGCCCGTTGAGGAAGACACGCATACCTCCCACCAGCATTGATTTTCCGGACTGAGAGACAGTTCCGGTGATCACGGCAGTGTTCTTGCGAGCCTGGCGACGCTGACGTCCTCCAGGGGGCTTGTTGATATCAGTGGGATGCATCACCCGTACCAGGTGGTGCACCAGGCAGCTAGCGGCCGGAACCGGGTTCTTGAGCGAATCACCGCGGCAGGGGGCCTTCAGAGGCTCCATTTCCTTCACATCTTCCTTGACGGGTTCCATGGCCTCGACTTCCAGCATGTCGACAAAGGCCAACCCCAAGAAGTTGGGGAAGCCCACAGCAGGAGGAAAGCTACCAAATTCCATGGGCACCGCCAGGTACCCTTGCGCGTGTCCGGCGACTATCGATTGGTCGAAGTCGACGCCAGCTATTCCATGAGTCGTCATTGTTTGCACTGAAAAGATAGACAGGAAAACAATCAGTAGTCTTTGAAAGGGCTTCGAAGCCCGAATATCTCGGCAAAGAGATGAAAGGTGACACCGGTCCCACCGGGCGTGCCAGACTGTTTCGACCGTCTTTTCCTTCGCTCCTTTTCGTTGGTATTTTTCATTCATTTATTTCGCGGGTCGATCAATCAATTGACTGACTAGTAATCAACTGACTGATTGACGACGCGGGCGTGCCAGTCACATGAGTGACGATTTATGATGCGCTCATTCTGACCCTTATCGGGCGAGAGTGAGGTTCGGTCGGGACCAGCAGTCCGCCATACCGTAAAGGCTATGACGTTAATTACATCCCCCACGAGGAGGGAACACCTTTGATTAATTGCCGAGATATCGGGCTGTCGAAGTCAGAAAAGGGAACTACATGATGATTATTAGTTGAAGGACTTGCACCCCTCTGTGATTAGCATAAGAAATCATCCCATAAGTGGGAAAGGGGTTAGAATGATGCGACGACACGATTCGGAACGAAACCGGTGCAGTGCATGCGAAGACAGGGATCAAAACGCTTGAAACGGCGCCCTGAAACGTAAGTAAAAAGCTTAAAACGGCGCCATAACCGTAGGTAAAGGGGCAGGCCGTTAAAACGGCGTGGGGAGCTGGGGCGCGCCGGGAAGGGCGCGCCGGAAAGGGCGCGCCGGATAGGGCGCGCCGGAAAGGGCGCGCCGGGAAGGCCGCGCCGGGAAGACCGCGCCGGGAAGGGCGCGCCGTTTTAAAGCGTGATCGCGCATGAACGCGCTGAATTAGCCCGATTTCAAGGAGGCAGGGGCCTCGTTGGTTTATTCATAGATTTATTAAGATTTTGGATGGTTTTGAGAATTTTATTAAGTTGATTATTCATCGGAATCGGTGCCGAGTCATGGGCTCGCGTGAGGCGATTGTTCCGAGCTTAACTCGTTCGAGCCGAAATTTCGGCAGCATCTCCCCATCCCAAAGGATAGTCGGGGAGACGCAGGGAGTACTCACGTGGCGGAGTAAACCCCTAAAAGCCGGGTGGCACAACGGCGGCCGGCAGACCCAAACGGATAGGAAAAACCCCGAGGGCTAGCCTGCTAGGGGCACCGAGTCCGTGGGTAACGGTGAGTGAGTGAGGTGACTCGATGTGGGAGCGAAAACCCCGAGGGCTAGCCTACGAGGGGCATGCAACCCAAATCACCACACTACTCTAGTCGGGACGACCGAGTAGAGAAGGGAACCCCGAGGGCCAGCCTACGAGGGGCACACGCGTCTCACGGCCACCACAAAGTCCATTAAGGACTGTGGATTTATGGTGTTGGGATTACCCCCAATTTCTGTGTGCTCACTGGCCCTCGGAGATCCATTACTGCCAAATAGATCCCTCGAGCCGGGAGGTCAAGATAAAAGAATCAAGGGGGATGTTCCCCTCTCCCCAGTCACCGAATCTCCTTAAAAGGACGGTAACACTACGCGGAGCAACTCACACTCAGTTGATAAACTGATCATGATACGTACAGCTATATATATATATATATATATATATATATATATATATATATATATATATATATATATATATATATATATATATATATCTATATGTGCATAGAGGGATTAGCAAGTTAACAGAGCGATCACCGAGCTAACGCTCGGAGAACAACGATGCAGAGAAACCAAACATCAAGCTTATAGGGACAGCCTTACCTCCTTCTGTTTATGATCAGAAACAGGAGGGAGGGGCAAACGGACAGGCCCAGGGTCGACCAGTAAGACATACATGCGCATATCTCTGACGGAGAAACCTTCGACATTCCATGAAAGGAAAAGCCCCAGGGAGAGGGGAAATTACTGTAGCCCATGATGTACCAGGGCGTATCCGGCATCGGAGAAGACGGGTACGGAGTTCGTTCGCGCCATGAAACAGGTAAACATGTAAACAGAGAGTAAAGGAAGCAGATGGGAGAGATGACCCCGACGCCGGGCATGCTCACATCCATCCGTTTGGTGCACAGATCATCGGAGAGATGTGCACATGCGCACATCACCCTCCACGGCGCCGTATCAATGGCCACAGAAAACAAATTCAAGGAGGAAGAGGAGGCAGCGATGCAGAGGTAGAGTAAGGCCATTAGACTCTTTAACCCACTGACATAAACATTCATTCATTCCACGGTAAACAGACAAAATGCATACAAGCATATTCCGACGCCGGCGTTGTCGCACGGTCGCCGTTTTACATTAACAGAGGAAGCTCATCCCGAACGAAGAGAAAGGGGCAGAAATAACGGTGGGAGAAGGGGGAGGAAAGGCTCGTATCATCGCCCCTTCCCCCGTCTCACTTACATTCTATCAGGGAAAATCCAAAAGAGAAAAGAAGAGGGTCGCCGGGAGAAATCGCGGGGCAACCCACCTAAGCAGATGAGAAAACAGGTGGCCTCCTTCGACTTCGGGGAGCTCGGATGGAGCAGGGTGGCGGCCGCCGAGAGGTTCGGACGGGAGCTTCTGCAGATAGACGAAAACCCTCCAACCCTTCTCTCTGGACTCCTCCTCTTTCTTTCTAATTCTCTCTTTTTTTTTCTTTCAAATCCGCCTCTTCTCCCGATCGGATCTCTCTTGATCTCCTCTCCTCGACAGGCTATATATAGCCTTGGGTTAAAACGGCGCCCCAGGAAGCGCGCCAGGTTGACGGCGCCGGGGAAGGCCCCTATTTGGTCTTTGCGCGCCGGATAGACGGCGCCGGGGAAGGCCCCTATTTGGTCTTTGCGCGCCGGATTGACGGCGCCGGGGAAGGCCCCTATTTGGTCTTTGCGCGCCGGATAGACGGCGCCGGGGAAGGCCCCTATTTGGTCTTTGCGCGCCGGATAGACGGCGCCGGGGAAGGCCCCCATTTGATCTTTGCGCGCCGGTTTGACGGCGCCGGGGAAGGCCCCCATTTGATCTTTGCGCGCCGGTTTGACGGCGCCGTTTTAAGCGGCGCCGTTTTAACCTGTTTGCCAGGCACGGCCAGGCCGGTGGGTCCGGGGATGGTTCCGGAGACTCCAGTTGACTGTTTCTCTCGTACTGGCTCTCGGGGAGCCTTGACGGGGTGTTGACGAAGCTCTTGACGCGACGAACGGCCTTGATCAGAACTTCGTGTGCTTCCGGTCCGGACACACGGGTGTCCCGTCGGTACGACTTTCGGCACTGTGATTGGTGCCTCTCATCAAGACGGACCTGTGTCCGAAGCTTCCTTGCAGGATGGCACTGCATCCTGGGTAATTCCGCCTTGAACGGCGATCCATCGGCCGCTAATGGGCTCACTAGGGCGAGAAGCCGAACCCGTGTCGGGTGATCGGGATCTTCTTGCTGACAGAACCTCCGGCCCCTTGTTGTGGATGGCCGAGGGCATTCTTCCTCTTTCGGAGAATCATAAGGTAGACCGTCGTCCTTGATCGGACGTCGGATGTGGGGTAGCGGCATGACAGAGTCGATGCAGGATCATTGGGCAGGCTTGATCGCACTGCCGATTGGTTGCGGGTTGACTTTGACTCTCCTGAGGTGAGGTCCCCGGTGTTCCCTTCAAGGTGGCTTGGGGCTTCGTCAGCTCGAGGGACCCTCGATAAGTTGATTTTCATCGGCTTCTGTGCTTCAGTGGGCCGTATCATTCGTCTTTGCGGCTTGGTCGCCAGGGATCATATTTTGAGTGCCAACACACGCGAGTCACCAAGTCTATACATTGCATAGACTGCAGGCATTCTAAGTCTGTACATTGCCTAGTGTCGCAACACCAAGTCTGTACAGAGTTCGCGTCTCATGCATCGTCTTCATAAAGTCCATACATTCACTGTAGCTTGCGTAGCTGAAGTGTGTACATCCATCGTCTCATGAAGTGTGTACATTGCGTTACATTGCTAAAGTCTGCACATTATGCTTTGAAGTTGCATCAAGTCTAGACATTGTCCTGTAGCAAGCACGAAGCCAAGTCTGTACATTCGTCAAGGGGCCAAGTCTATACATTGTGTCGTTCATCACTTCATTTGGAAGTCTGTACATTGGATTGTTCATGCAGTGTCTTTCAAAGTCTATACATTCATGCTTGTTCATTCATCCAAGTTTGTACAGCCCTCTGCATTGCACTTAATGTCTATACATTGTGCATCGTCTTGTTTAGCGTCTCATATGCACATTTGAGTCAAAGTTTGCACAGCATAAGTCTAAACACTGAGCGTCTCATTGAGCGTCTCATGTAAGTCTATACATTACATTGGCCTTCATGCTTTACAAGTCTGTACAACAACCTGTTCATGCATTCAGCCCAAGTCTGTACATCAGACTATTTCAAGTGAAGTCTGTACATCCGACTGTTCATGCACTCATCTTAAGTCTATACATCCGTCTCTGCATTGTCTTGGCCATCGTCTCACAACCATCAAGTCAATACATTGGTCGGTGGCAAGTCTGCACATTGGACTCTCACTCAAAGTCTGTACAGCGCCATGTTCAAATGATTCTACGCCTATACACTGCACTGTAGAAGCTCGAGGTGAAGTCTGTACTGCCACCAGTTCGACTTGCAAGTCTATACATCGGTAGCTTTACCGACATTGCACTCAAAGTCTATACACTGATAGCTTTACCGTCGTTTCCCTTGGCAAGTCTATACATCGCAGTTGAGTGGAAGTCTGTACAGCCGTTGTGTTGCCAAAGTCCATACATTGTGAACCTCAAAGTCTGTACAGACTTTGCCTTGTTCAAGTCTGTACATCGACCCTTTGGCAAGTCTATACATTGAAAGTCTATACACTCGATTGCCTTGCCTTGATCAAGTCTGTACAGAGCTTCATTGTTCAAGACTGTACATCGCTCAGTTGGCAAGTCTATACATTGGAAGTATATACATTCCTTTGCCTTGCATCGCTCATCAAGTCTATACAGCCTTTCTCTTTGCATGTCTGTACATCGTCCATGATGTCTGAACAACGAGCAAGTATGTACATCAAGCTAGTTTGCTGACTAAGTCTATACAGACTTTGCTTGCACAAGTATGTACATCGCTCATTTGTCTTGGCAAGTCTGCACATCGGTAAGTCCATACATTGTTCAGTGCATTGCATTCATCAGTCGTGAAGTCTATACATTGAGTTGAAGCATGTACATCATGCATCTAGTGATTCAAGTCTATACACTACGTTCATGCATTGTTCTCATCGAAGTCTATTCATTGAAGTCTATACATTGCTTCAGCCTTGCATCCACAAAGTCTGTACAATGCCACAGACTTGCATACAAGAAGTCTATACATCCTCTGCCAGCCTGCACGCAGCCAAGTCTATACATCGACTGGCAGTCTTCAGCAAAGTCTGAACATTACATCATTGTGTATGAATTGCTTTCTTCAAGTCTATACACTGCATCATATGCATACTGCAGCATGTGTCAGCAAGTCTATACACTACATCATATATGCATATTACAGCATGTGTTAAGAAGTCTGTACACTCGTCGTGCCTCACACGATCAACTCTGTACAGCCATCCATGCTTGCCTTGCTTGCTGAATGAAGTCTGAACATTGCCTTAAGCTAATACTGTCTTCGACTGATTAACTGATAGGATTGTTGGACGATGTTAATGTGTCTGGGCACGTGACTCGAGGTGGACACCTGGCACGTGATCCAAGAAGTTGAGATGCTGACACGTGGTAGCATCACTTGGGCGGGAGAAGTGGAAAGCACACGCCCTAAGCTGCTGCTATATATATAGAAGATGTCTTCCTCAGAAGAAAAAAAATGAGAAGAACAGCAGAGGGCTGATCGAGACTGTGAATGAAGAAGAAGTGAGGCAGAGAGCAACAGAAGAGGAAAAAGAAGAAGAAGAGAAAAGAAGAGATAGAGAGAGTCTGCACGATCGAGTGTCAGAAAAAGAAAGAGAAAAAGAGAAGGAGAAGAGAGAGAGTGAGAGTTCGTGGAGAAGAAGAAAGAAGTCTCGACTGAAGATCTGTCTACTGGACCGTGGATCAAATCCAGGCCAGTCAGCTCCATGGGAGCCATATCTATGTTATCTTTCTTTACAGCTTTCTGATCGCTGTGTATTTTTCCTTTCTTATTTTTCCTTTCTTTTGTTATCTGTTCATCATTGTTCTTCCGACTCTCTGGATTGAGGTCGGGTTCCTCCTGTGGACTCAGGAGAAGGGAGACATTGTGTCTCCGGTTGCAAGTGGCTGGGAGTCACTTGTTGGGTTCCCTCCGGGTTGGAGGAAGGGAGACTTGTCTCCGGTTCTGGTCTTGTGGGTTGCAAGTCCAGGTGTTCCCTCCTGGTCTGGAGGAAGAGAGACCTAGTCTCTGGTTCCAAGTGGCTGGGAGTCACTTAGAGTGTCCCTCCGGTTTGGAGGAAGAGGGGAGGTTGTTCCCCTGGTCAAGCTATTTGGCAGCAAGTGTTCGCAGACTGAGTCTGCTGGTTCTAGCATTAGCTAGTGAAGCCTCACTCCGGTTTGGAGTGAGGGGTGGATGTAGGTCTTGGTGACCGAACCACCTAAAAATTATATGTGCAGTGGTTTGCCTTGTGCGTTAGCTCCATATCTTCTACCACCTTTCACAGATTGTCTGAGCGTTCATATTGCTATCTTGCAGTAGGTTGATTTCCTTCTTCCGCTTCTGCTAGTTGATTGTTTAGGCGCGAGATAAATGTTTGTTCTTCGATTCAAAAGAGATTCTGCTTAGTCATCCAGTTTGTCTATCTTGCTCTAGTTGGTGTTCTAGTTTTTATTGAGCGAAAAGTTTTTAAGGGTGGGATTCATTCACCCCCCCTCTGAATCCAGCGCACTGATCCTATCAATTGGTATCAGTGCGGTTTCTGACTTACAGATCCAACAATCTGTAGAGGATCCTGCTAGCGTTTTGGTGCATCATTGTCTTCTACATATTGTTTCACAAAATTGCCTATTGATTTGTCTTCATGGCTCATCCACCGATTTTCAGTGGTTCGGACTTTAATGTCTGGTTTAAAAACTTGCATATGTTTGTTACGACTATTGATCCAGATCTGAGGAAACTAATTTCACATGGTCCACATAGACTACCAAAAGATCAGTCCAAATGGACTAATAAGCATCGATCTATGTGTGCAGAAAATCAGAAGGCTTAGAATCTGATGAAGGCAGCTACTGACAAAGCTTTTCATTCATGTTTCCTTGATTGCAGATCTGCAAGTGATATATTGGAGATGATGAAGAGAGCTGGGAAAGGAAATCAAACAAGCTACATGATGGCTCGAGGAAGTGGACATAGCAGCAATCAAGAAGAAGAACAGGATGATGAGGAGGTAAATCTCTTCGAGAACTTTTGTCTAGATGATTGGGAGAATGCATATGCTGAATTATTAGAGTCACATGAGAGGTTAAGAAAATAGTATAAAAAATTGAAGAAGGGTACTGGGTTAGATAGTTCAAGCTCTCCATGTAAAAATTGTACTGAATTGAAAAATGTTCATGATGTTTGTATGTCTAATTTTCAAATGCTGAAAAAACAAATTTCGTTGCTGAAAATTGAGAATCAAGATCATGTAATTGAGATATCTGAACTCAAAGAGAAAATCAGTTCAAATAATGATAATCAGACTCTTGTTAACTATCATGACCAGTATGAAAAATTGCTAAAAAATTTCGAAAGTGAGAACTCAGATTTAAACAAGCTAAAATCTGAAAATGACTCTCTTTGAAAATCTGTTAAAGAAAATGAAAAAAAATTAGAGAAACTTGAAAAGGAGAACACATTGCTGATTGAAAAATCTGATGCCATAAAATCTGTAAACATGGAGTTGCAGAAAAACATTGAAAACTTGCATAGGGAGTATGAAACTCCAAATAATCCAAAAGTATCTCAAGATGACCAGATTCTTCTTGATGAATTAATTCAAAATGATACTTTGGTTAAAGAAAATGAGAAGTTAAAAGTGCTGAACTCCACTATGTTTGAGAGACTTCTAGCCTTAGAAAGAGGAAAAATTGTTTGCATTGAAGATTCTGATAAACTGAGCAATCTAGAATAGAAAGTTGAGAAATATAAAACTGCTAACAAAGTTTTGAATGAAGCTATGAATTGCAGTGAGCAAGAGATTGCCAGTTACGAGTTACACATTGCCTCTTTAGAAGATGAAATCCAAGACTTGAGAAACTCTCTGTCAAAGTTTGTTAATGGGCAGAAAAACCTAGACAAGCTGCTAGGTATAAAAATCAACCCTAGGTTGGAAGGGCTGGGCTACAATAAGATCAACAAGAAAGAGCTTCAGAGCAAGTTGATAACATCATTTGTAAATGTTTTAAATGTAACCTCTACATCAAAAGATAAACAGCCCATTGTTCAGAAAATACTGGGAACAATGGTTAATTGTAAGAAAGAGGGACTGGGTTACAATCCAATCATGAGGAAGGTTGATGGATCCTACCTGAAAATTGTTTTTGTTAAATCTTCAAAACAAGAAAAGCCTTCTACCACATCTTCACCTCAGAACAAGGCTAACAAAATAGAAAAATAAAATAAATGCCATAAAACATAAAAAATTCAAAGGAACAATCTACATGCTAAGAACTCATCACAAAAATGCCATGTTTTAAAGAAATCAAATGGCTCCTGTCATTATTGTGGTAAGCATGGACACTTTATGAGTAACTGTTTTGTGATGAAACAAGATGACAAAAAGCATGCTAGAAAATATGTGTCCGGTCAGAAAAAGGATAATATGAATGTTAAAGAATTTCATGCTAGAAATCATGTTTTTTAAAATAAGAAAATTCATTGCTCCAATTGTGGCAAGATGGGCCACATTGCAGCTCATTGCTGGCATGTTAAGGGGAAAAAATTTCATTCTGAGTTCGTTAATTTCCATGACAACAAAAATGTTTTTGAAAGGAAAACTCTTGCATGTCTTGAGTGTGGTAAGTTAGGCCACAGAGCTAGAGATTGTTGGCATGCTCAGAATAACTATGTTAACCCCTATGTTATCAAATTCTATGCCAGAAAATCTGTGAATTTTTCATGCTATAGCTGTGGAAAGCAAGGTCACAAGGCTGCAACATGTTGGCTGGAAGGATATCAAAACCAAACTGGTTTTGGTAAACAGAATTTTTATTCTGTTAACAAAAAAGTTCATGCATATGCACATAGAATTCATGCTAATAAGAATGTGCATAATTCAAATCAGAAATCTGCTGCTTCTTGCCATCATTATGGCAAATCTGGACATTTGATGGATGGTTATCCTCTGATGAAATCTAATGATCATCAAGTTAAAAATGTACTGAGAAAATCTGCTAGAAGTGATACTGTCATGTCAGGACCCAAGACTTCTTGGGTGCCTATGTGTGCAAAATAGTTTGCTAACTTGCAGGTGTGCCTTGGAAGCTGATTAATAAAGAGGGGATTAATCTAAGGTACTCAAGAATGAAAACCCCTTCCTGAACTTTTTAGGTAAATTTCTTACATTTCCTATTTTTAGTTTTACTGCATAGCACATTAAATCTGTTTTTACATATTCATTCATCATCTGCCATCTGCATTAGTTTCTGATCATGCACTTGCTGAGCGTTCTGTGCATATATGTGTTTAAAGGGTTGTCTGCATTTGATGCATACATATGCCAATTGCAGTTGTTTGATAGTTGTTGATATGCATAATCTCTGAAAACAAATTGCAACTTCTGAAAATCTGAACTGCATATGAATGTTGTTTGAAATCTTTTAGTTGCATAGCTCACTGAAAATCTGGATTGCATATAGGACTGCATGTTGAATTATCATGATTGATCTCTATGGTATATTAAATAGTAAGCCACTAAAAGGCAGGGAAATCTGTCTGGAGGCTTTTACTATGTGTGAGATGGTCTTTTAGACCAGGGTCTCCGCCTAGTACCATGGGTCATAGTGCTTGATAGGGCAGTCTGAATGAGCATGAATCACAAATCCATATGTTCAGTTTTCATGGCAAACATTGCATGTTTTCAGGGGTAGTTGATTGCATGTCTTTGCATGGCAATCAATGTTGAGTCCTTGCATGTCTTTGCATACATGTAGTTAATACCATTGCATTTCACTACATTGAAAAAGCCAAAAAGATTGACTGAATGCATATTGTGAGGGGGAGTCAATGCATGGCATGTAGGTTGTCAAATGCATACACTTGTCAGAATTCATTGCATATCCTTCCTTATTGATTTTGTTGAGAAACCTTGATCATATTCTGAAAACTTTGAGCCTCAAAATCTCTTCTATCATTTGGTATCAGAATTCCTTCAGTCCTTCATGAAGATTTCAATGGGACTATTTCGATCATAAATCTAAAAACACTTGAACTAGGAATCTTCTATTATACGATTTTATGAATGTCTGAAATAATTCATGTGGTTTAAGTTTAATGTGTTCATGGAGTTTGTCTGTAATTCTCTTAAAAATATCTGAATCATGTTTTATAAACCTTAACCAACTATTTCATGATGTGCCTTGTAAAACCTTCTAAAATCTGCACTATTGAATATATGACTTTAATTGGTTAAGTACATGAAATTATTATTGACTTGAAGCAAATGAATTTGTCTGAACTGTCTAAAGGGTTAATTTCAGTCAGAGCAATGACTTTGGTCACTGAGAAACACATGTCCAAAGGACTGTGTCATGAGGTGCCATAGTTAACTCTGCTCAAGAATGATTGTTAATCAGGCAGAGCAATGGCATGCACACTGAAAAATACAACTCACTCATCAAAGAAATGATTTGCAGTGTGTCATGATGTGTAAATGTAACCTCTGTTCATATAAAGCATGACTGTTAGTCACACTAAGTGCTTAGGGATATTGGCCTCTGATCCAGATATATCCTCTAGTTACAAAGTGTACACTGAACTAGAGTGCTCGTAAAATTTGTAGTATGAAAATTTGTTGAACAAATTACAATATTTGAATATGATGCAAAAATCAAATTGTTATAACCCTAGACAAAATCTCATGACTTCATAATTGCTTGATCTCAATACTAGTGCATGTATTTCTGAAAGAAGTCAATAGATTTGATTGTGTAAGAGAAAGGAAGGATAATCAGGATAGAATTATGAGGGCTTGGTTCATTTTTATTAAACCTTGGTTTTAGATATCAATACAGAATTTTATTGATGCATACATCATGTTTAAACCATGCTGATCAATAAAATTCATTCATAAGCCCTTATAATGGAAGACTTTGAAAAATTATGTTTTGGATTTATGAGATTCATATCTCCTTGAAAATCTTGTTTTGAACTTCTTGTGTTTGAAACTCTTCTCCTCACTGTCCTTGGTTCATTGACCTGAACTTACCCTTGAATGCCACTGTGGTCTCCATCTCAACCACATCAATTGGGAGAAATGCAACAGATGCATATCAATTGGTATCTATTCAGGGGGGGCTTCCTTCTCATATTGAATCATGCTCATATCAATTGTGACCCTGCATTCATATTCTTAGGGGGAGGTATTACATTTCTTGTTGCATCTGCATCTCTGCATTCATACCTCTGCATGATTGTTTTTTAAAAAAAAGGGAGAAATTGATTTGAGTCATATTGCTCTTTGGGGAAGAATGTGCTTTCATATAGTTAAAGGGAGAAATGTTCTTTCAATTGTTTCATATCTGCTTATTTTTCCTCTCTCAAACTAATGTCTTTTTGCTGAAGTCAAAGGGGGAGAATGTTTTGACTTGAGTCAGTGTGACTCATAGTGTTGCCATCATCAAAAAGGGGGAGATTCTTGTGCCTCTGTGGTCTTGATGATTGGTTTTGATGATAGCAAACACTATAAGTCACCATATGCATGTGTGCATGAAAGACCTTGTTGATTCAGTTTAGCAGTCATTCATATGTTCAGTCTTTCAGATGCTCAGTCATTTTATCTACTTACACTGTGACTCATTGCATTTGATGTTCAGTCATTTTATCTGCTGCATAAAGTATGTTTAGTCATTTTATCTGCTGCATAAAGCATGTTTAGTCATTTTATCTGCTGCATCTCTCTGCTTATGGAAGTCTACACATTGCATAGCTGCAGCAACTTCAAGTCTAAACACCGCACAGCTTGCAAGACTTCAAGTCTGCACAATGCACAGCACGCGAGTCACCAAGTCTATACATTGCATAGACTGCAGGCATTCTAAGTCTGTACATTTCCTAGTGTCGCAACACCAAGTCTTTACAGAGTTCGCGTCTCATGCATCGTCTTCATAAAGTCCATACATTCACTGTAGCTTACGTAGCTGAAGTGTGTACATCCATCATCTCATGAAGTGTGTACATTGCGTTACATTGCTAAAGTCTGCACATTGTGCTTTGAAGTTGCATCAAGTCTAGACATTGTCCTGTAGCAAGCACGAAGCCAAGTCTGTACATTCATCAAGGGGCCAAGTCTATACATTGTGTCGTTCATCACTTCATTTGGAAGTCTGTACATTGGATTGTTCATGCAGTGTCTTTCAAAGTCTATACATTCATGCTTGTTCATTCATCCAAGTTTGTATAGCCCTCTGCATTGCACTTAATGTCTATACATTGTGCATCGTCTTGTTCAGCGTCTCATATGCACATTTGAGTCAAAGTCTGCACAGCATAAGTCTAAACACTGAGCGTCTCATTGAGCGTCTCATGTAAGTCTATACATTATATTGGCCTTCATGCTTTACAAGTCTGTACAACGACCTGTTCATGCATTCAGCCCAAGTTTGTACATCGGACTATTTCAAGTGAAGTCTGTACATCCGACTGTTCATGCACTCATCTTAAGTCTATACATCCGTCTGTGCATTGTCTTGGCCATCGTCTCACAACCATCAAGTCAATGCATTGGTCGGTGGCAAGTCTGCACATTGGACTCTCACTCAAAGTCTATACAACGCCATGTTCATATGATTCTAAGCCTATACACTGCACTGTAGAAGCTCGAGGTGAAGTCTGTACAGCCACCAGTTCGACTTGCAAGTCTATACATCGGTAGCTTTACCGACGTTGCACTCAAAGTCTATACACTGATAGCTTTACCGTCGTTTCCCTTGGCAAGTCTATACATCGCAGTTGAGTGGAAGTCTGTACAGCTGTTATGTTGCCAAAGTCCATACATTGTGAACCTCAAAGTCTGTACAGACTTTGCCTTGTTCAAGTCTGTACATCGACCCTTTGGCAAGTCTATACATTGAAAGTCTATACACTTGATTGCCTTGCCTTGATCAAGTCTGTACAGAGCTTCATTGTTCAAGACTGTACATCGCTCAGTTGGCAAGTCTATACATTTGAAGTATATACATTCCTTTGCCTTGCATCGCTCATCAAGTCTGTACAGCCTTTCTCTTTGCATGTCTGTACATCGTCCATGATGTCTGAACAACGAGCAAGTATGTACATCAAGCTAGTCTGCTGACTAAGTCTATACAGACTTTGCTTGCACAAGTATGTACATCGCTCATTTGTCTTGGCAAGTCTGCACATCGGTAAGTCCATACATTGTTCAGTGCATTGCATTCATCAGTCGTGAAGTCTATACATTGAGTTGAAGCATGTACATCATGCATCTAGTGATTCAAGTCTATACACTACGTTCATGCATTGTTCTCATCGAAGTCTATCCATTGAAGTCTATACATTGCTTCAGCCTTGCATCCACAAAGTCTGTACAATGCCACAGACTTGCATATATGAAGTCTATACATCCTCTGCCAACCTGCACGCAGCACGCAGCCAAGTCTATACATCGACTGGCAGTCTTCAGCAAAGTCTGAACATTGCATCATTGTATATGAATTGCTTTTTTCAAGTCTATACACTGTATCATATGCATACTGCAGCATGTGTCAGCAAGTCTATACACTGCATCATATATGCATATTACAGCATGTGTTAAGAAGTCTGTACACTCGTCGTGCCTCACACGATCAACTCTGTACAGCCATCCATGCTTGCCTTGCTTGCTAAATGAAGTCTGAACATTGCCTTAAGCTAATAATGTCTTCGACTGATTAACTGACAGGATTGTTGGACGAGGTTAATGTGTCTGGGCACGTGACTCGAGGTGGGCACCTGGCACGTGATCCAAGAAGCTGAGATGCTGACACGTGGTAGCATCACTTGGGCGGGAGAAGTGGAAAGCACACGCCCTAAGCTGCTGGTATATATATAGAAGATGTCTTCCTTAGAAGAAAAAAAATGAGAAGAACAGCAGAGGCCTGATCGAGACTGTGAGTGAAGAAGAAGTGTGGCAGAGAGCAACAGAAGAGGAAAAAGAAGAAGAAGAGAAAAGAAGAGATAGAGAGAGTCTGCACGATCGAGTGTCAGAAAAAGAAAGAGAAAAAGAGAAGGAGAAGAGAGAGAGTGAGAGTTCGTGGAGATGAAGAAAGAAGTCTCGATGAAGATCTGTCTACTGGACCGTGGATCAAATCCAGGCCAGTCAGCTCCATGGGAGCCATATCTATGTTATCTTTCTTTACAGCTTTCTGATCGCTGTGTATTTTTCCTTTCTTATTTTTCCTTTCTTTTGTTATCTGTTCATCATTGTTCTTCCGACTCTCTGGATTGAGGTCGGGTTCCTCCTGTGGAGTCAGGAGAAGGGAGACATTGTGTCTCCGGTTGCAAGTGGCTGGGAGTCACTTGTTGGGTTCCCTCCAGGTTGGAGGAAGGGAGACTTGTCTCCGGTTCTGGTCTTGTGGGTTGCAAGTCTAGGTGTTCCCTCCTGGTCTGGAGGAAGAGAGACCTAGTCTCTGGTTCCAAGTGGCTGGGAGTCACTTGGAGTGTCCCTCCGGTTTGGAGGAAGAGGGGAGGTTGTTCCCCTGGTCAAGCTGTTTGGCAGCAAGTGTTCGCAGACTGAGTCTGCTGGTTCTAGCATTAGCTAGTGAAGCCTCACTCCGGTTTGGAGTGAGGGGTGGATGTAGGTCTTGGTGACCGAACCACCTAAAAATTATATGTGCAGTGGTTTGCCTTGTGCGTTAGCTCCATATCTTCTACCACCTTTCACAGATTGTCTGAGCGTTCATATTGCTATCTTGCAGTATGTTGATTTCCTTCTTCCGCTTCTGCTAGTTGATTGTTTAGGCGCGAGATAGATGTTTGTTCTTCGATTCAAAAGAGAGTCTGCTTAGTCATCCAGTTTGTCTATCTTGCTCTAGTTGGTGTTCTAGTTTTTATTGAGCGAAAAGTTTTTAAGGGTGGGATTCATTCACCCCCCCTCTGAATCTAGCGCACCGATCCTATCAAGATGGGCCCCTAGCTAGATGGCTAAAGGAGAGACCAAATCACCCCATCATGTCCCATGTTTTCCCTCCCATAGAACAAGACCTTCCCATAGTGCCCTTGTTCTCCTATCACACCACAATCCAAGCGTCCTATCAAGTGGAGACCTTAGAGGACCTTCTCAAGGGCTTAGCATGGCAATTAGAGATGACTAGCATGTTGACCCCTAGGGTCGAGCAACCTAGGAGCCTTGGCCTCCTACACCTATGCATAGGGTCCATCACCTCAATGTGCACAATTGGTTGCTACACTAGTGACCTTCTCTTATTCCTCCCTATACCCGATAAGCCCGATGCTATCCATAAATTAGAGTTGCTTATCTTGGGTAGAACGTTGAGCCCTCCATTCATGGCCGACCATCCCACCAAAAACTTCGGCCCAATTATTTCACTAGAGGAGGATGAATCACCACTATGTGAGGACCATGAGGACCTAGAGTTCCTCTCCCTAAGTGACCCTTATCATGACCCCTTCGATCCCTTCCTACACCCACCCACCTTACTCACCACCAACCTTTTCCTACCCCAACCAACCATGTTGGACCAAGCCCACCTCTCCCAAGACCCGGACCACACCAAGGGAACCATGACCATGGGTGAAATACACTTAGGAAACAATGAAGAGCCCCTCTCCATGATACCCACCTTCCTAGATCCTTTCGACCCTTTCACATGGAAGATCAAGGGCCACCCCACACCCATGCACATGGAGGTCATCTCTAGGATAGGAGTGCAGAAGTCTTGGCACAACACACCACTTGGCATGATTAGAAAGTCGGGTCCATTCATTCACATCACCCACATGTCAAGTAGGAAGCATGAGTGGTCCCTATTTGGGTGTAACGGTCCTCCCCAATTCACCATTGGTCTTATGTATGCTAGGAACCTACATGGGTGTCCGGGTCCTCCAACATTCATCACACTCACTCATAAGAGAGACACCCTCGGAGTGCCACCACAAATTAGCCTGAGAGCCCGACGTGAGCACACGGCGGCAATACTAGGCAAGCAAGATCCCATGCCAGCATGAGGGTGTGTCCGAGCCACTTTGACGAGCTGAAGCGCCCTTCTCCGGCTATGAGCGAAGGTTGAGTTTGGAGATCGTGGTTCACCCGGAGCTGCATTTTGGTGTACTACTTCCCCGGTGGATCCATACTCGACGAGGTCGAGTTTTCCCCACCCCGGGGGTATGATGGGGGCATCCCTCGCCCCCTCCACTTCTTTTGAGGCTCGGATTGCTCATCAGCGTGCGTCATTGTGTTCGTCATAATTTTTTGAGTCTAGTCATGTAATTTTTACATTTTATTTGAGGCATCATCATGTAATTTTTCCTTTATTTGAGTCCTGTACCTAGGTTAGAGGGTTATCTACCAAAGTCTTGTGTCATTGTGTTGGTTTGTTAGGCTATTGGGCCCAACTAATGGGCTAGGTCCAGGGGCGCCCCTCCCTTGGAGTGCTTGGTCAATAGTTATTTAGTTAGGGTCATTTTCGTCTTAGGAAAAGTCCAATGCCTATAAATAGCCCCCCACTCATCTCATATGTAACAACTTTTGCATTAATATTGAAATCCAGAATTCCAAATCCCACTAGACCTCTCTCTCATTATATCTCTCTCTATTGGGGTGGATTCCCCTCTCTCTCTTTCTATCTCTTCTCCCTCTCTCTCTCTCTCTCTCTCTCTCTCCACCCAAGGGGGGCTGCGCCCTACCCTCTCTCTCCTCCCCTTCCCCACCACCCCTCTCCCACCTACCCCATTAAAGGCCTCTCCCCTTCCCCATAGCCCACTTTACTCCACCCCCTAGTCCCAAGAGAGCTCCACCCAATCCCCACCCCACCCTCCAACCCCCAACTACCCATTTCCCTTCCCCAAGCATCACTCCACCTTCCTAAGACACCTCTTCCCATCCCCAAGACCACCATTGATCACCCCCCATCAAAGATAATTCAAACTCACACTCCCTCCACCCACTTGTGCCTCCCCTACCTTCCTCCTCTCCCTCTAAGTCCCAAATTCGTAGCTCCTCTCTCACCCACTAAAAACACCCCATTCCAGACCCCATTCTCTCTCTCCCACACCTTAGAACACCCCCTCCCAGGCCCCCTCACAACTAGGGGTCACTCCCACACCTATTCACCCCATTTCCACTTCCATTTACCCCATTTCTCCCACCACCTTCCACCTACAGTTCGTAGGTTGCAGGTGGCAGAAGTCTAGCGACTTGCAGAATGTGTCACGTCGTCATCCTGAGGCTTCTGAAGGCGCTTCATACATCATCGGAATCGTCTTCCAGTCAGCTTTACAACGGCGGTGGTTTCGTCATCGTCCAAACACCGATCGGTCCGGGAGAGCCGTTCTCCCCCGACTGCGCGAAGCTGCCCTGATAGGAGACCAGAGCCAGAGTTGAAGCTTGTCTGCGATGTTCCTATTGGGAATCGGATCAAGAGTTCCCCATCAAAAGTCTTCTACTTCGAGTCTTCTACCATCCTCAAGAAGCAGAGTTCATTTTGGAGACCGGAGCTGAAAGTTATCAATTTTCTCCCCCGAGCGCGCAGTTTTGTTTCCACTCTGTCTGCACCGACCCTACTTCAGTGTTCAGAGGATACCAGATTACTCCGACATCATTTGGCATCCCCGTTAGTTCGGCTTCGAAGTAGACCCATCAACGGTTCCAACGGCATTGATGGCACCTGATTCCGAGCTCGGGAGCACTCGTGGAACCCTCTGCTTCCTGCTGTTGGGAACCTGCAGCTGTCCGAACAGAGGATCTGCTACCCTGTTCAAGCCCCTACCCCGACCAGCAGCGGTACCAGAAGAAATCAATAAAATTCTGGTGTCTTCCCGATCCAGCTACAAAGAGTTTCCCACTAGTTTCGTCTTCAGAAAAAATCCAGAGTGGCCGCAGTGTCAAGAGAACCGACTGTCTATCCAGAAGCGCAGAGAATGGTCAAAATCGGCTTCGGCAACCTTTTCTTGTTTCTAGCTTGATTTTCCCCCTTTCGCTTGGCCGGCTGAAGGCCCCTCCCTGCGTGGACGTAGTTTTGGCTGTATCAACTTAACCCCCACCCCCGAGATCCCTCCCCTTGCAAGGGGTGTAGTTCATGTATTAATTCAGGTCGCAGGTTTGAAGCTCCGTCGACGCGGCGTGCGGGTGCATACCCACGCCTCCCCGCTCACCCCCGTCTCCGGCCGGAGTCGGCGTCTTCACGCTGGCTAAGTGAGCCTCGGTCCCTCTCTTGGCTAGTTTCAATTCATTGCTAGCATAGTATTATCGCCATTGTTTCCTCAGACGGTGAATGAGAGCTCGGCCCTAAATTGCTAGTGCCGTGAGTGACCACCGCGGGCGAGTTATGAGTGAACCATTACATCCCACACCCTTGGTGTGCTGGCCGCCCATGATTTGGGCATCCCAGGCCCATTTGAGGTTCTCCCCAAGCTAGCCAACCTTTGGGGCCTCAAGGACCCGCCTCGGACCCTCTCCATCATCGCCAAGTTGCCTTCGGGCACTAATGTGCGCCAAGTGAGTGAGCTCGCTAGTGTGAGTCCGCTGCCCAACTTGAATGCTTGCAAAATAGGTCCAAGGGTGGTTTCACATCACGCAACGTGCTCAAGGGACAAACATTAATAGAAGCTCCCGTGTCCACTGGAGCTGAATCAACGGCCACTTTGTTCAATGAAATTGTAATACATAGTGGCATCTGTTGTGCCTCTGGGGGTGCTAACTCTGACTCAGAAAAAGAAATAGATGGCCCCTTTGTGATAGTGGCCAACACCAACGGCAAACTGTCTACCTCCACGTCCTCGCTAACCATGACTTTCTGCAGAAAAGCCCTTAGGACATCTTGGTGTAGCGTGGACCTCTTGATTAACTCCAGGACTGAGATCTTGGCCGGCATCCAGTCCAAGTGCTGTAACAAATCATATATGGTGCCCGGCAAGGGGTCAGTTTCTTCTGCTTCAACTGCTGAGGAAGGAATCGGGGGGTCGGGTGCAGGTGCACTAGTAGAGAGAGAACTTCTATGAAATAAACGCCCGCTCCGGAGGGTGAAGTTTCATGCCGGCACGGCATCAGATGAACTCCTGATTGGCCCAGTGGGGTGAGTAGAAGGGATAGCAATGGGGGTGAGGATGGCGGAGGCTGGTCTGACGAGCCCTGGCGGAGTGGTGATTGGTGAAGGGTTGAGTGGAGGGGTAACGAAGGAGGGTATGGCGGGTGATGGTGCAAGGATTGGCGGAATGGTGGGTAGTGAGGTGGGTGTAATTGGTGACCTAAAGGGAATAGATGGTGGAGACTTGGTTACGGTGGTGGGACGGAGAATAGAGGGAAAAGAAGGTGCGGGGAGGTTGGTGTATGCGTGGTGGAAGGCTAGAAGATGAGCGGGAGTCTCATCGTCAAAAGACCACCCAGCATTGAGAGCTGGGCGGTGAACTATATTTACTTGGGCCGGTGCCAGCGGCTATTGTTGCGGAGCGGGCGGATGGTCTAGCATGGGATTTTGGTGAATCTTGAGTTCAGGGGGTTGCTGCTACTACTGAGGTTGAGGTTGGGGTTCCTGAAATTGCTGCTGCTGAGGCACCGCCTGTTGCGGCCTTGCCTGTCTTCTCTTCTCTTTGATGTCTTCTATCAACTTATGCATCTGGGCCCAGTCGATTCTTTGCCCCTCATGTAAATCATACACTAGATCACGGAATTGGAAGCACCTGTCTATAGTGTGCCTGGGCTACCGATGATATATGCAATACCGAGATTGATCGGCGGTCGGCTTCCAGTTCTAACGTTCCGGGGGGAGCTATATGTCACCAGTGTACATTAGGGCCGGGAAAATGTCCGGAAGGGTTTCGTGGAGTGGAGGATAATGGGCTCTTTTCGGACCCGGCCGGGCAAGTGCATAGCCAGCAGGGGGAGGAACATTGTGGTATTGAGGTGGTTGCTGAGGCAGTTGTGGTGGTGGTGGTGGTTGTTGTGGCTGTTGAGGAGTGAGAAAAGAAGGTCGGGGAACTGGCGGAGCGGAGAACTCGGGGTTGCATGGAGGTGGCTGGAAATGGGGTGGAGCGGACTGGTTGGGGAATTGAACAGCCTGCACCTGCTCGTTAGTCTGAACTCCCTCAGTAATAGGGCCTTGGGATTTTCTCGTTGTTTTGGATTTCTGGGCCTCAAATAGGGAATGGATGGGGGAGTCTTTGAACTGGGTTTGTATAAACCAGGCTCGACTGTACAACTGGTGCATATTTGATATGTCGTTCATTGCCAGAATGTTCCAGAACGTAGGGGTAGCATTCGAAATCAACAATTTTACTTTCTCTTCTTCCGGGATCTGCCCGGGCACACGTGAGGCCATCTGCCTCCATCTATCTGCATCAGTGGCAAAATCTTCATCTGTCTTCATCTTTTCTGCTACTAGGTCTGTGAATGAATACTCCGGGCCTACCCGGTCTTGAAATCTTTGTATGAACTTCTCCTTGACCACCTTGAAGCTTTCTGCCTCCTCCAACGGCAAAGTGCAGAACCATTCTAGCGCCACCCCGTCCAATGACCGGTGGAAGAGATACGCCATAAGGTGGTCATCATGCTAGAACTGTGTCGATTCATATAGAAACTCCCTTACGTTAATGAACGGGTTGCCATTCCCGTCGTACTTGCGGTATGTAGGGAGCTCCGACTGGGGAGGGAAGCGAATGTCCAGAAAATTAGGAATGGGGACATCAGCGAGAGACTGCGGGCCGACCTGCTTATGGAGGATGTCAATTTGCTACTGCATAGTAGCCCATTTGTCTAGAAGTTCCCATTCCCGGGAAGGAGGAGACACAGCAGGAAGAACATAACCAGTATACGGAGCTGATGGATAAACTGATGAAGGGGGAAGCCCATAAGATGGATAATGGACCAAGGAAGGGCCCATATCCGCATGAGCCAGCTGGGCGGCCCCTGGTTGAAGATGGATAAAATCAGCCGGGGCCACAAGGGCTTGCGGCGCTGGTGAGATAGTGGTATAAGGATCAGAATAAGAACTGAAGGGGATCTGGGCCTTCCCCTTGTCAAGAGGCTGGTGGGCCGAGGTAGAGGCTTGGCCCACCTCCATGCTAGGAAATCGGAGGGTCCGAGGATGGACATGAGTGAGATCAATGGGTGCAGTAGAAGCAGCCCCTAAACCAACAACAGGAGATGAGGTGGCGGCAACGGACACGCCATGAGAGGGAACTGAAGACGTGGCGTCCGGCCCCTACAGAGCTTGCCAAATGAGGTGAAGCTGAGTTGGATCTAGCTGGGCCATCATGTGAAAGATTTGATTGGCCGAATTCTGAGAGGAAGAATCAGAAAGGGAGGGCTGAGCACCATCAACAATAATGGTTGGAAGAGGAGTGGCGGTCCCCTCTCTTCCCTGCACATGCGCAACCATAGGCGGGTCCTCCAGAAGTACCTGAGGGAGAGAGTCCTCATGGGAGTGAGAGAAATTGTAGGAAGACATGGTGGGTGAAGAATCAAACAAAGGATTGAAATAGGAAAAGAAATGAGAGCTGCCCCTAGGAGAAGATCCTGAGGGTGTGAAGCAACTCCACATGCAACGGAGACTCTAACACAGAGAAGAGAGACACCTAGATGAGTTTCTAAACAATCAAACTAGCAACCAAATGCACACAGAAAGAGAGGAGAGAAGAGGCAATCAATTGACCAACCAAGTTTGAATGATGCACGACAGATTTTAGAAATTCCCCCTTTTAGAACCTTTGTGGATTAATTAAAATGACAATTCTTACAACAACAAAGGTGCCTAACAAGGGTGGAATGGACAACTTAGTTGACTCTAAAGGACTCTCTCTCACGAATGCAACCCTAGACTGGTGTGAAAAGGTACAACCTGCCCGACGTCCATGTGGGAATCCATGGCTCGCGGGGGCTTACGGAGGTTCCGAGTAAGGTCACCTAGTCGGCTCCAAGCAATATGGAGACCATAGGATCCCCTACCAAGGTAGGAATGCAACTAATATGGAAAATATGAATGAATCCTATGAGCACCGGAGTGCATGCAAGATCTAGCCTAAATCTAACAAGCAATGATCAAACAAATATAACAATGATTATGCAACGTCAAATGACAATCAGGGGAGATCAAAACAGCACCAAATAAGTATGAGATAATGGGAAATAATAGCCGAAATGGTAATCACGGGTGCACTGTAGCAGTAAAACACGGTCTGAAGGGAGACCGCTCAGGGAGGTAGATGGTCTTGGAAGGACCGCTCAGTGACAGGGAGCAGTAGAAGAAATAAAAAGAACACAGAACTGAGACGCGTACCTGAGACAACTGGACGGTCTATCGACAGACCGTGCAACCTGTGGGATAGCCAAAAATAGAGCACAGAGAATTAGTAGAACCACAAGTGAAAGAAGGCGAATAACGTACCTGAGCCAGCAGACGTGAATGGCCTTTTACAGACCGTGGGAGTGAGTGAACGATCCTAGGGAGACTGTTGAAGCTATCAGGCTCACCAAAATAGTAGACACTCGTGAGATGGAAATGGACGGCCTATATGGCGACCGTGCAGACTCGAGAGTAGTCAGAATCAGACCGCGCAGTCAATAATGGTGTGAAAGAAACCAGTGTAGGAACGCACCTGAGGCCTGACAGGATGGCCTATCATCCGACCGCGGGGAGATGTGAGCGGTCCTAGAAGAACCACGTACAACTCCGAGACAGCAACCCGAGGTGGACGAAATAGTAACCTGAAATCACTTAGAAAAAACTCTAACCAAGCACAAGAAACGTAGATCAGCAAAACAACAACACGATGGGCACTAGGAGTCCCACCGTGATCGCCAAAAAATGGGGTGTTGACATTTTTCCTCCCCCTCTTTCTTTCTCTTACCTTCCTTTTCTAAATCAAAATGTAAAGACAAGCAAAATGAAGGGAAGAAAGATCGAGAGGTGTGTGTGATTGTGATCGCCACCAAGACACGAGTACCGGAGAGTACTACGTACCTTGGAAAAGAAGAAAGCACTCGCCCACAAAATGCAGCGCTACGGTGGCAAACGGTCTGGGATGAACCGCGCAAGGAATGGCACAGCCGCTCGATTCACCGCTCACAGCGCTGAAGAAGGACGCGAGACGAAGATGGGTCTGGCGACAGAACGGTTCGCAGACGACCGCAGGAAGGCATTGCGCGGTCAGATCTGGGTCGTGTACTCTTCTAAGAGGACGAAGGAAGACCGTGTGATTCTGCCAAACTCTGAGATGTAGGACTTGATCATCCACCCCTTCCGACCGGCCAGAGGGGATGGGCCTCGTGCTGTGCTGATGCTGACCTGCAAAACAACGTGGAGAACATGAAAATGCAACCCAAATTAGCCCTAGGAAGTGTAGTAACTATAGAAAAGAATGGAAAATAAACGTAATAACATGGAATGGGTGATACCTGGGGAGATTTTTAAACCCATATAGGGTGTCAAAATAATAGAAATGGTGTAGAAATGACGTAAAATGGTGCAAAAACGTGGGAAGAAGATGGTGAAAAAAAAGAAGCATGCACTGGATGAAATGACAATTAAAAGCCTACACTAGAACACCAAACAACTTTTACTCCCTTAAATCGGAGGCTTAGAAGGATGTAGAAAGCCTCCCTCCCTGACTACAGTTCGCTTAACAGTTCGGCTGAGCTTCGATGTCGACGTTGGATCTCCCCCTTTTCAAGCTTGGACTAGGGGTTCTATTTATAGAGCCCTAAAAGTCCAACCTCAAAATTGGATTTTCCAATGGATAATAATATGAGATTACAAAATAAAATTCGTAGATAATACCTTTATTACCCACCCAAATCAAACGGCACCCCATTTGGTTGAGAAACTGCGGAGAAAATGGCGGAGGAAGGTGGAGGTTTAACCACGGATAGAGAGAGAAAATCCAAATAACCCACATGTTTCGATCATGTGCACAGTCGCACGATAGGTCGCCCAGACAATTACACGGTCTACTACTAGACCGTCCAATGTTGTCGGTGATAAATAAAATAAAATAAGAAATTATCCAATTATCCACCGAACTGACCGGCTATCACGGCGTTGGACTCTTTAGGATAAGACGATCTACTGATAGACCACTCAATGAATGAAATGGTCCAATGCTAGGCCGTGTACAAATGTCGGTGATAAATCCAAAAAATAGGATAAATAGATAATTATTTGAAAAATAAATGGGCTGAGGACTCTGGGAGCTGGACGGTCTTACGACAAGCCGTTCAATGGAAGTAAACGGCTATCTTCAGACCGTGCAAAGGCTTGTCGGTGGAAATTTAGAAAATCAAATAAATATCTAATAAATCCATAAACGGTTCTAAGAAGACCGCCCAATCACTGAACGGCCGGTCGCTAGACCGTGTAAAGCTTGGGCGTTTGAAATTGAGAAAATGAGATAAATGAGCCCATTTAACCCAGAGATCAGTTGAAATCAAGGCCCATTAAGCCCGGATCCAAGAGCAGACCTAGCCAGGGAGGGAAGTACCCATAAAATAAGCCCAAAAGCATGCCTGAAAATAGCCCAAAGAGCAATGGATAACTCGAGGCATCAACAATTGATGGTAAGAGAAATGACTCAGCTCATAGGCAAAAAATGGGTGTCAACACCACTGAGCAACACAACTTGCTTCCGCTGAGCATCACAGCTTGCTACAACTGAGCATCACAGCTTGCTGTCCAGAGGAACTAATCCTCTGCAATGCTGACACACAGCTTGAAATATGAACAAGAAACATGAAAAACAAAGCACAAGAAAATAAGATATGAAAGTAAGAAAGATATAGCTCTCGCAAGAGCAAATTAGCTTGGATCTGATCCAGAGGCCAACAACAAGTAGATCTTCAAGATGCTCTGGCTGCACACTCTTTCACTGCCTGGATACTTCACTCTTCTTCTTCTTCCTCTCACGATCCCCTTCTCTAAACTCTATTCTTTCTCACAATCTCTCTCTCAGAACTCTTTCTTCTTTCTCTCTTCTGCTCACACACACTCTCTTTTCTCTTCTCTATTTCTTTCTTTCCTTTTCTCTGGAGCTCGCACTATTCAATTCTCATTACCCAGCTCATTTCTTTCGGAAGAAGATGTCCCATATTTATAGAATAGGACGCCGAAAATGCTTCCTCTCAATGGCCTGATTAGTGTGGTCCCCACATCATTCTTTGAGGGCGTGTGGAGGGAACACTCCCGCCAAAGGATTTCTAGAAGATGCTTTCATCCGAGACTCCACGTGTAAGGTAGAAGTAAGAATCTTTCCACATGGCAGATCTTTTCTGCTAGACTGTTATCCTCGAATCATGTGCCCATCATTTGATGCCTGGGATCACGTGCCACTCAACAACTGTACTTAAGAGCCACATGTCAGTTCTGCACTTTTGTCACCAATTGATATGCTCCCTCGAAGGCAAGAGTAATTCATACTCAGGGGATCTTGATTTGACTTGGCCCCTTTAATCTTGAATCTGGTGTACTAAGTGTTTGAATAAATGACATAGTCATTCTGGATATTCCTTCTTTGAAGTTCCTGTCAAGACAAAAATTACAACTGATCAGACAGACTCAAGCATTATTATGAAAATAGGTTAATTAGTGAATCCAGTTAAGATGCTACCGGAAATGTTTACCTTTATTGCACACAGGTTAACTTGTTGTAATGTATGCATGAAGATGTATAAATGCATTGACCTTCATAGACATGTGCATCAACCTCTAAGACAGAATGCTTGAATATGCATCGACCTTACTTAATACAAGATCCTCTTGTGCACCGACCTGAATGACTAAAGAAGTACACATGCATCAACCTAACAGACTACATGCACAGTGTGCACCGACCTGAAGGTACATGACTTCAATAGCTGCATCGACCTTCTAGACTAGAATGCATATGTGCATCGACCTGTTTGTTCAGTGTAGTGGGAGATGCATCAACCTTCTAGACTAGAATGCATATGTGCATCGACCTATTTGTTCAGTGTAGGGGGAGATGCATCGACCTTCTAGACTAGAATGCATATATGCATCGACTTGTTTGTTCAGTGTAGTGGGAGATGCATCGACCTTCTAGACTAGAATGCATATGTGCATCGACCTTCTGTTCTAGGACTTCTACATGTACACCGACCCTCTGAACTAGACTGAATGTATGCACCGACTTGATAGATAATAATGTAGATGTGCACCAACCTTTCAATTCAACCATTCTACACATGCATAGACCTTCAGAATAGGAATGGAGTTATGCACCGACCTTACTTTACTCAATGAATGAATATACTTCGACTTCAGAACTAAAATGCCTGGGTATGCTTCGACTTTGATATGCAACAGTATGAATGTGCATCGACCAGAGAATGCAAGACATCTATCGCTGCATCGACCTAATAGACCAGATAGCTTATATGCATTGACCTGACTGTTTGTATGTGCACCAACCAGGATGACACACAAGATGAATATATACTGACCTGAATGAACCCTGCCACTACATATGCATCGACTCATTAGATATAACATATACATGTGCGTCGACCTGGATGATTATGAATGAATGTGCATAGACCTGCATGACAAAATGTTATGAGTCTGCATCAACCTTATATGCATGATGACCTTATATGCATCGACTTGCTACATGTATGCATCGACCTATTGTGGATGCACTTTTTATTACATCTGTTGTTTCGTTTGTTTATTGGTTTGTTAAGTGTGTGAACGTGCCAGTCACAAAGTGACGATTTGTTCAGGCTTCAAGGAGCCCTTGGGTGCGCTCGATCTGACTCGGTCAGATGATTGTGTAGTTCATGTCGAGACCAAAACCTTCGCGCCATAAAGGTCATGGCTTCATTTACATCCCCCATACAGGGGAACACCCTTGATTAATTGTCAGGAATAAGGGCCCTACGGCCTAGAGAGTTGTGCTAATCAAATGAGATGATAAAAAAAATCTCGAGTCAGGTTGAAAGACCCACATTAAGGCGTAAATGCTCGAATCACATTGGTCACTCATAGACCATTTCATGTTCGGACGAAAGTCCGTATTGAAAGTGCGGCAAAAAATGGAAGTAGAAACCCGTACAAATGTCTGCCGAGCAAGCGGCAATTTTGATGAGAGTGCGAGATCAGATTCCAGCGGAAAAGGGATAGTTTTAGTAAGATGTTGGCTCAAGGTAATATCGGGTCATGGCCATGTCGGGGAGACTCCCAAGACACAAACCCGATTTACTGAGGCACCGCATATGTTCCCATGTCCGGGGCCTGGGGGGGAAGAAAGATCTCCAAAATACATGCCGGGGCACGCACGTTTTGCATTATTATCTTATTAGTTTTAATTCCATATGAATGTGGATTTTGCTCCATTCACATGTTTTGTTTCCCTTTTTATTTCTTTTGTGTTATTTTTTTTGATTGCATTGTCATGGCCTTCCCTCTTTTATCATTTATTTTTTTATTTTTTTATTTTGGTTTCCTTTCATCCCTTTGTTTTTTTTATTAACATATATATATATATATACATTTTTGAGGGGAGGAGTTCGGTGGACCGGGCGAAGGTGGATTGGTGCGTGCCAGTTAAGGGTAAGCTGGGGTGTGCCGGGCATGGGCGCTGGGCAGGGGCTGTGCCGGGTGAAGTCTCTGAGGGGTGCACCGGTGGATGGCGATGGGAGCGCACCGGTAAGGGCGCTGGGCAAGGACTATGCAAAGGTGAAGGCTCTGAGGGGTACACCGGTGGCTGTTGATGGGAGCGTGCCGGTAAGGGCGCTGGGTAGGGGCGGTGCCGGGTGGAAGGTGAGGAGTGTGCCGTGGGGGTGTGTATGCCGGTGGAGGTGTGGAGTGTGCGTGGGGGTATATGGAGTGTGCCGTGGGGGTGTGTGTGCCGGTGGAGGTGTGGAGTGTGCCGTGGGGGTGCGTGTGCTGGTGGAGGTGTGTAGTGTGCCGTGGGGGGGCGTGGAGTCTGCCGTGGGGTGTGTGTGATGGTCCATCCGTCGAGACAGTGCCGCGGATGAGGGAGGTTGACACATATATATATCATTTGGCTGATCAACGGTAATGTTTGTGTCAAGAAGACAGTGATCCCATGAGTCTCCCAGATTTTCATTGTTCACCACAAATTTCTAAATTTATAACATTTGGTGATGACCCACTGTGTGATCTTTTGTTGACCCAATGGCAGGCTTTATTGCAGTAGATGCTCGCTGCTTTGATTTCAGAAGTTTAAAAAAAATATGTTTATCATTGTCTCCTTCTTTCTTGGACCCCAAAACACATGAATTCACCTTGACTGGAAACTTCTTGTTCTGATCTAAGGGATTGGGTTTCAAGTTCTTATCCATTAATGCTTCAGCATATTTCTCAAATTATACTAATCATTGTTTATTCTATTTCTCAGCAAGTTCAAAAACTGATCATTCTTTCCTTTGTTATATGCATAGCAGTTAAAAGTTCAAGTCTTTGGGTCTTCATCTCCAGTTTTTTGTTTGGGATAACTCCTTGTTCACGTCCATGAACTTGGAGTTATTTGTTGACTGGACTTGGAATGCCTGCATTAACTCTTCTTTCTCCAGCGCCAACTCAGAAATCAAAGAATTGAAGAACTTCTAGCTTCTATTCAAAAATTCAAGATAGAGGCATTGCCAAAAGCAAGGGCAGGTCCATTGATCTCTTACTCAGCATTTTTTTTTAATAAACCCTGCCTGGGGTTGAATGGGAGAATGCACCCTTTACCTTAGGTAAAGAGAATAGCCATTCCACCATTCAAACCTAAGAGGTAAATTTTATTGATAATGGAGAAGAAAATAATTACATCAATCGATGCTAGGCAATCCTATCTTGTCCAGTCGAGCAGTACCTTTGAAAATCTTAGGAAGCTCATGAGAAGCAAAGAAAGAATTACACTTTGTACTACAGGAAAGAGATGCCAGTGAATCAGCAACCGTGTTGGCTTCTCTGAATATGTGAGAGAATTTGTCTGCAGAGTTGGATATTTTCCAAATATTTCTGACATAAGGGAGAATGATCCAAGGACAGGTTGTTGTCTTAGAGATTGTCTGAATTAACACCTTGGAGTCACACTCAATAATGGCAGGCTGGTCCGAAATTGTTTGAAGATATAGAAGACCATCTTGTAGTGCCCTTGCTTCAGCAATGAGGCTATTAGAGTGACCATAGTAATGTGAGAAGGCAAGAAGAACATTTCCTGCATGGTCTCGAATAACTCCACCACCGCCCGATATACCATTAGATTTGCATGCACCATCAGTATTTAGTTTGATAAAGGGCCATGGAGGATTTAACCACTTTATGATCTTTAGGCGAGGACAATCACTAGCATCAGCTTGGACTTCAAAGTCAGCCAAAACATTGCGCTTCTTGTGCGATTTTTCCTTGAGTCCTGAATGGGCTATAATTTCCTTCGCTTGGGCAGTGATTTTAAAGAGGATAGACTATTTTGAAATTTTCCTCCCTTCAAATTTAGCAGAGTTCCTGGAAGTCCATAGCTCCCACAGTCCATAGCTAACAGTAGCAAGAGTGAAGCAATCTAGCTTGGATTGTCTGCTAATGGACTGAATTGTGTTGAGTATAAGGTCTTTAGCAGTTCTACTTGCTCAGCATTTGTAGTAGAAGCTGATGTCGTTTCTGTAGCGTTCTCTCCACCAACCCGATTTGAAAGTTCAATGCCCAAATCCTCTGTAGAAGTGAATGCATCCTCCTATCAAAGTTAGATCCAGTTCCCAAACTCCTGGCCAGACTTTTAAGGCTTCCTTTTTGCTTCTCCTCCAAATGAAAGTTTCTTATGCAATCTTCCAGATCCATGCTTTCCTTTTAAATCATGAGGAACCTGCGTATGATTTTAGGAATGCTTTGGCATCCAAGCTTCCTGTTGCAAGAAGTTTCAGTGACTTCAGGCTCTCCTGCTGTCAGGAAGCCTTCATCTACTGCAGCATGGTTTGTATAAGATGAAGCTGAGTCACAAATGATGCTAGACTTGCAAGGATGAAGACAACGACTCGATCTACTAACTGAGTATGAAGTGACTTTTGCATGCTGGTTTTCAGAACTAAGGCCAGCCTTTTCTGTCAAACTTGGATTCCTATCCAAATGCAGGGGATTAAAGTTTGTGCCCAAAATTCAGTCTTCCATGGTCTCTTTCCCCTTTTGTATATACATAAGTTCAGACTGGATCAAGAAGTATTATAGTCCACAGTGAGTCCATCATTTCAGTCAACATGCCCCCTCAAATTTCTTGGATCAATTGATTTTTATTCTTCAATTTAATTCGCCAATTCTCAAATTACCCGATGCAAATCCGGCAGCATCTCCCCTTAACCTGGTGACGCGGGGGGGTTTAAACGGAAGCGCGCCCACAAGGTGTGGAGGCCCCAACATATCACGGTGCGCACATAAGTGACAACACCAGCAAGATCACCCCATTTGGGTCAGAAGTCCCGAAGGGCTGGCCTGCGTGGCAGTCCGGTGACCCGTGGGTTGTCACGATCAAAAAGACTTCCCCCGTCCAGGGCCGGAGATCCCGAAGGCTAACATGCATGGGATTTCGATAACCCGAGGGTTGTCATGATCATAAATACTTCCCCCGTTCAGGGGCGGAGATCCCGAAGGCTAACCTGCATGGGATTCCGGTAACCCGAGGGTTGTCACGATCGTGTGACTGGAAAACCGTGTAAGAACCGAAATCACGGCGATGGCACAGTTAGCGGGAGGTCATATGGGCAATGGGGAGACTTCCTTCAAAACAAAAGCCATAGAATCGAAGAGGAACAAGAAAACATAATTGATAGAGGTGGGAGAGCTATATCTACGTTGTATTTAAATATACATATATCAAAGGAGTAGGCAGGCTTGAAGAAAACACAGAGGTATATGAACAACCTGCGCATACACATGTATATATACTCCGGCTGCGGAAGCACACACCAGATTCATAGGACTCAAAAACAGGTGGAGTGGGGTGGAGAAGTGTAAGAGGCACAACCAAACATATGTAGATACACTATACAGATATGAACATATAGTGAAGAGATAGGCATTTTTCTCTAAAAACAAAAACCAGAGAGTAGAGCCCTGCATTTTTATTCCCTTTTAAACAAAGGAAGAGTTACATCCCAAGGGTTGGGAGCCATACAAGAGAAGAACAGGAAGCGGAGAGAAAAGGCAAGGAAATCGAAAGGGGAACGTAATGACCTTCCTTTCCTACCCAAATCTTTCACCCTCCCGTGTCCCTCTTCCCTCAAACCTTCAGCTCTCCTCTCTTCTACCCAGAAGCTTGCAAGCGAGGAAGAAAATTGCAATTTCCTCACCCCCCCTCCCTGGGAGAGGGCACCGCGGGAGCCTTCTTACAGGTGGCTGGAGTCTCTGTTGCGGGGGGACATTGCGTATGTTGCTCCTGCTGCTGCGCCTGATGGCATGGCTGTTGCACTGTCAAGGCATGGATGGTTACTGTTGATGTTGCTTGCCGCAGGGAAGAGGGCGTGATAGAAAGGGCGGCCGGCAGAGCAGGGTAGGCGTGCATGGCAGCCGCTGCTTTATCGCCGTGTTGCTATTGCTGTTGTGATGTGAGGCGGGGCCATGGCAGAACCGGGGGGTGGTAGCAGTCGCCGAGAGGGCACCTTCAACTACCCAAGGAGCGGGCGTTCTCGCTGCTAGTCACGTAGGGAGGGGCTCTGCGCTCGTTTAACGCATCGTACGCCCTTGGTCATCCTCACGCGAAGGGCATGTCGATGGGCTTTAAATGCCCACGCAGGGGAGAGAGGAGGAGGAGGAGGAAGAATGGTGTCCACTCTCGCGAGGAGAGGGACAAACACGGGGCTATAGTGCTCCCCGATTTTCCTTCTATTCCGTTTTTTGAAAATCCATTCCATTTTCCCCTTGACCCTCTACTCTCTTCATTTTGCACGAATACCCTCCTGCGCCCTTCCTCTTGGCCCATTTGGCCCATCTTCACTTGTTGCTTCTTTTTTCATTTGGGCTTTTCATTGGGCCCACTCTCATCTCTTTTTTTTCTTCCATTTTTCTTTTTTTTTTGGTGTCAGCAAATGCCCTCCACTCACAGGTGTCACGAACGAGGGATGAGCAAGCGGGGTCTGCGAGTGCAACTTCTTGATTAGCAGGCAACCGGTGTTTTAGCAGACAATGATTGATCTAGATTGAGGTTCAGTTGCTAATCATAGTAATATCGTCGATATTGGGTCTATATCGACGCAAGGGATTGGGTTGATCTGGCCTAGATGGAAGACCTAGGTCAGGGGCGTCTTCACCAGTGCAAGCAGGGTGTCAAGGCTGGCAAGGTCTATGTGTGTATTCATTGACACGGGCTAGTGCCAACGCAAGGGAAATCGGGCTCATTTGACTTTAGACAGAAGGTCTAAGCCATTGGGTTATATTGAGCATCGCGGTGGGACTGGTGGATCAGTTCTGATAGAGAGCCAGACATTGATCGGATTGGTTCATCAGTGATACAAGGGATTTGGTTCATCTGGCTTAGATAGAAGGTCTGAGTCATGCCCTCGACTAAGACCTGAAAAGGCCATAGGCACTGCGTCGAGTATATCATCGGTCTTGGGATTGCATCGAGCAAGGAAATTGAGCTCCTCTGATTTAGACGAAAGGTCTAGCTCGAATATCTCGGTCGAGACCCGGAAGGCCACAGGCCTCGAATTGAAGGGTTGCACCCCCTCTTTTTTATCTCTTCTTTTCTTCTTCTTTTTTCTTTTACTTCTCCCTTTTTCCTTTTCTTATTCTTTTTTTCTTCTTTTTTTTCTCTCTTTTTTTTTCTTCTCCTTTTTTTTCTTTTTTTTGTGTCTGTCGACACTGAAATTGTGACAACACAAGGCATCACGGTAGTTGAGCATCTTTATGGCATCATGGAACATCTGTCGGCTTAGAGCCCCGATGGCTGAACATCTATCGGCTTAGAGCCTCGATGGCTGAACATCTGTCGGCTTAGAGCCCCGATGGCTAAATTTCTGTCGACTTGGAGCTCTGATGACTGAGCATCTATCGACTTAGAGCCCCGATGGCTAAACATCTGTCGGCTTAGAGCCCCAATCGGCTCCATATCTGGCATCTGTCAGCTTTAAAGCCCTGATGGCTAAGCATCTGTCGGTTTAGAGCTCCGATTGATGAACATATGTCGGTTTAGAACCCCGATGGATGAACATCTGTTGGTTTAGAGCCCCGATGGCTGAAAATCTGTCAGCTTAGAGCCCCGATGGCTGAACATCTGTCAGCTTAAAGCCCCGATGGCTGAACATCTGTCAGCTTAGAGCCCTCATGGCTGAACATCTGTCGGCTTAGAGCCCCGATGGTTGAACATGTGTCGGCTTAGAGCCCCGACGGCTGAACATATGTCAGCTTAGAGCCCCGATGGCTGAACATCTGTCGGTTTAGAGCCCCGATGGCTGAACATCTGTCGGCTTAGAGCCTCGATAGCTGAACATCTGTCGGCTTAGAGCCCCGATCGGCTGCACATCTATCTGCTTAGAGCCCCAATAGCTGAACATCTGTCGGTTTAGAGCCCCGATGGCTGAACATCTGTCGACTTAAAGCCCCGATGGCTGAACATCTGTCGGTTTAGAGCCCCGATGGTTGAACATCTGTCAGCTTAGAGCCCCGATGGCTGAACATATGTCAGCTTAGAGCCCCGATGGCCGAACATCTGTTGACTTAGAGCCCCGATCGGCTGCATATCTGGCATCTGTCAGCTTTAAAGCCCCGATGGCTAAGCATCTGTTAGTTTAGAGCTCTGATGGCTGAACATTTGTCGATTTAGAGCCTCGATGGCTGAACATCTGTTGGTTTAGAGCCCCGATGGCTAAACATCTGTCGGGTTCGAGCCTCGATGGTTGAACATCTATCGGCTTAGAGCCCCGATGGCTGAACATCTGTGCATATCATTGATTCTGTCGACTCACTTTGGAAATCTTTGAATATCCATCGGCTGAAATGTCGATGGTGGGACATCTATCGGCCTGGATGCCAATAGTTAGAATTTCAACTTCTCTTGGCTGGCATGCCAACGATTCATATCTTTGAGCATCTGTCGGTCTGGTCGTCGATGATTAGACATCTCGGGCATTCTGGAGAATTGTCGGACATTTGTCGGCAAGGGTGCCAACGACAGAATGCTTGACATCTGTCGGCTAAAGCGTCGACGATTAAATGCCTGAAATCTGTCGGCTAAGACGCCGATGAATATTTGTCCCTTCTGAATATCTGTTGAATCACTCATCAGCACAGGCGTCGACATCTGACTGCTTGGCATCTGTTGACTTGAATTCCAATGGTTGAATATTTACTGGCTTAATTGCCACTGGTGGTTGCTTGACCACCTTTGTCTTTGGGGTTGCTAGAACATATGTTGGCGCAGGTGCCGATAATTGGTACTTTGAGGTATTGTTGATCTTCTTTGAGCATCTTCTGAGCATCGTCGAACATCTGTCGGCTTGGGCGCCGATGCATCCATCATCACTATCCTGGAACATTGTTAATCATCTACCAGATTGAATACCATTGTGTTCATCTTGTATATATTTTTCGGCTATTGTGAAGCATCTATCGGCCTGAATACCGATGCATTAACTATTCTTTCCCTTGAGTGCTATTGGTCATCGGTCGGCTTAAATGCCAGCACATTGATCTTGTATATTTCTTTGAATATCATCGAGCATCCGCCGACCCGAACATCGGTGGTTAAGTGTGCTTCTATCATTCTCCATTCATTCATCATTCATCGTTCATTGCGATCTGTGACTTCATCATTTGGATAGTCCCTGACATCAACGGCAGACGTGCAGTGCATGCATATTTGATAGAACGGCCCTTGTAAGACCTATATTCCAATTTCATTCATCACTACTATAAGTGATCATTACCCCTATAAAAAGAAAAAGGGAGGAAGCATATTTGGCAGTAGCCATGTACGCCATTATTGGCATTTCATACATCTACCCCCAAGATGGGGGGAAACCATGTGTATCTCTCATCACCCTTTCGATGCACATCTGCGCCCAGAACGGGGTGCCATCCGTGTTTTCACCATTCGACATACATTTGCCCCAAGATGGGATACCATATGTACCTTCATCATCATTTTTGTATACATCTGCCCCAAAAATGGGGTACCACCTGTATTTTTCATCATCATCCTTTTCTCATTCATTCATTTTTTCTCTCTCTCTTTCTCTTTTTTTATGTACATTTGCCCCCAGAACAGGGTATCATCTGTATTTTTCATCATCATTTTTTTCTCCCTTTTTTTGAGTGTACATCTGCCCCCAGAATGGGATATCATCTGTATCTTTCATCATCATTTTCTTTTGCTCTTTTTGATGTATATTTGCCCCCAAGATGGGGTATCATATGTATCTTTCATCCTCATTTTTTTTCTTTCTTCATTTTCCCTGATATGCATCACCCCTCAAAATGGGGTACCATCTATATCTGTCATCATCATTTTTTTGAATGTGGCTGAACATCTGTCGGTGTAAACACCGATGGGGAACATTTTTCACTATTGTCGACCATTCATTGATTCGCGCGGCAGTGATTATATGCTTACAAGCATATATCGGCCTAACTGTCGATGGTTAAACATCACCCTTTTGTCATCGAACATCATCTTCATATATACAACATTCCTTCGCCGATCCTCGGCCATTATTCGCCATGATTTTCATCGTCACTTCCGTTATTTGTATCACCTTCATCGCCACCTGAGACCCCATCATCTGGGTGGCCCTTGAAATCAGCAGCCAATGTGTAATGCAAAAATTTGTGATAGAATGGCCTTTGATAAGCCTAGATGATCATTCACCATTTCATAGATATGTATTACTGTTACAAGTGGTCATCGCTCTTAGAAAGAGGGGGTACATCTGGCAACAGTCGAGCATGCAATCAGTGTCAATTTATATGGATGCCCCCAGGACGGGGCATCACCAGCATCTGGCACCATCTTCTCGGAATTCCTGCCATTGCTTAAAGGAACTTGGCATGTCCTTTAGATCATGTTGTTCTTCGGCCGGTGTGGTGTGGCCACGTCGGCCGCCCTCAAGTTAGGCATTTGGTGAGGGCGCGGTGGGTCCACCGTGTACTTGCCCATTTGTAATTCGCCCTTCTTGATCAGGCCTTTGACGACATCTTTAAATACGTAACAGTCTTCAATGGAATGCCCCATCTTCTGATGATATAGGCAGAACTGGGGGTCGTCCCTTCTTCTGAGGTCATTCGGTCTCTTTGGCTCTGGAAGCACAACTTTGCCACATTCTTGAACCCACTCGAAGAGGGCCCGAGTCTTATCTCTCGGGAAGGAGTAGGGCTTCCTCATTTTATCCCTTAATGAAATTCTCTGGTCAGCGGGCCTAGTGAGAGAAGTTCCGGCCGTGACCTTCATTTTTTCCTGCCGTCGCTCGAAAGCTTTGAAATCTAGGGTGCACAACCCTTCTCGCGCCGACTGCTTGTCTGCTGGTTCATTTCCCCTACTCTGGGCAGTAGTAGCCAGGCAAAACTTCACCAAAAAGACCTCAGTGTCAGCTGCTAGATCATTTAGCTCCTCAAGGGTTCTAATTTCAATGTCCGTCACCCTTTGTATTATTTCACCCTTCAGGCTTCTTGCGCGTCTTTGGACGGCGCCCTCGTAGTTCGGAGGGTTTCTGCATCCTTCACGAAAGTCTCCCCTTCTTATCGTACAATCTAGGGCGGACTCGTCATTTCTTTGGTCGGTTGTTTGTAATTCGGCCTCGATGGCTTTGCTCTCGGCCCGCCTCATTTTGGCCCCTCGCTCGGCCCTTGGCTTATTCGTCCCCGCCGGAGTTATCAAACTCGAGTGAGACCCAGTCAATTGGCAAAGTGGGTTTGTTCCCGGCATCATGCGAGGTGTCAAAGATGCATGCTGCGACCACTTGTAGGGATGCCCCCTGTGTAATCATGTACCATTCAGGCATTGCTGGCGGTGGTGGGACCTCGGGTGACTCACAACCACCCCAGAAAGCTTCAGATGAGGGCCCCGCCTGCCCGGGCATCGCCAGGTATAAACCCGTCTTGCTTGGTTTTCTTATTGACACTTTGACTTCTTACAATTCTTCATATAATTGTGATGCCATGGCGAAGGCGGGTTGGGGGAAGCTGGAAGTGCTGCCTCCCGTCCTGGCTCCAAATGAGGCCGGCGACATTAAGTCGTCATTACCGATAACACCTTGCCCTTGAAAAGTTGACATTCTTGCCCCCAGACCCTCACATGGAGGAGGGCTATAATAAAGGGCCGCCTCACCGGACGGTGGAAACTATGCCTCTTCATTTTCTCTTTCACCGGTTTGGCTCGAGCCAGGCCAGGTTGAGAGTGTGTGGCAAGAGAGGATGACACCACACCTATTCTTTGAGGTCTTTCTTTTCTTCTCCTTCGAGGTTGGTGCATGCCCCTGCGATAAGTCATCTAGTCCGCGCAACACTTCAGATTTTCCTTCAGCTTCTTGCACTAGGCCCAGAGGCTTTGAGTGCCCGCACAGGACGCATTCATCAGTGCATGTTGAGGGAGCTTCGGGCGCCTCTTCAGGTAACAGTTGATATAAAGATACCATGTGGACTGTCCTCTTCAGATCGGGCAGTTCAGGTGGACGTGGAGGGTCCACTTTATTCTCACCGAATTGGAGTTCCCCTTTTATGATCAGGCTCTCAATAACATTTTTGAATACATAACAGTCTTCAATAGGATGCCCGAGTGCCTGATGATATGGGCAGAATCGGGGGTCATCTTTTCTTCGGACATCACCGGGTCACTTCGGCTCTGGAAGAGTGACTTTGTCATATCGGGAGGCCCATTCAAACAAGATTCGGGTCTTCTCCTTAGGGAAGGAGTAGGGTTTGCTCATCCTAGCTCCCAAGGCAGGGCCTTCCTGCCGCTTAGTCGGCCTGACGGGAGGAGGGTGGGAGACCCCTTTATCCTTTTGTCGCTCGGACGCCTTGAAGTCGACTGTGTGAACTTCCTTAGAGGTGGACCTCTTATCCGTTGCTGTGGCCTTCTGACAGGCGGCACTAGGGGCAGAGGAATCACTGGAGAAGAAGGCTTCAATCTCCGCTATGACGCAGTCCAATCGGTCAAAAGACCTGATTTCAACCCCGATCATCTTTTCGAGGATCTCCCGTCTCAGATTCTGCATGCACATCTGGACGGCATCTTCCTAATGTGGCGGATGTCGGCATATCATGCTGAGATTCCGCCATCTCTTGATATATTGCAAGGCCGTCTCATTGTGCATCTGCTGGGAGGCATTTAGCTCGGCCATGATAACCTATCTTTGCGCAACATAGAACCGTTCTTGCAACTTCCGTTGCATATCTGGCCAATCGCTGACAGAGCCGACCGGCAAGTTTGAAAACCATTCGAAGGCGAGGCCTGTGAGGGAGGATCCGAAGAACTTCAGCAAGTAGGACTCCTCTGTGGCCAAGTCCCCCATGACATTAATATAATGCATTATATGCTCTTTGGGCGAGCCTTGCCCGTTGAACTTGTCAAGCTTTGGTGGCTTGCTGACGCCAGGAGGTAGCTTCTTTGCAGCATGGTGGGCCGAGTACGGCACCTTGTATGCATCGAATACGGTGTGATCAGCACCCCCCCTTTCGGAAAGCCTTAATTCTATCATCTGCTCTAGCATTAATTTGCTTACTGCTACCGGGTCAACCGGGCCTGGGTAAGCATGGGCCGACTATGCAAGCGGCATTATTGATGTCGTTGCTTGCGGTGTGACGATAGATCCTTGGAATGGAAAGGCCGATGGTGGCGCCGGTGCTACCTGTTGTGACTATTGAAGAGGAATGCTCCCGGTGTGGCTGGGCATTGGTGGAGACACTGTCTCTGTGGAGGGGCTGTAGGGGCCTGCTCACCGCCCCCAGGCACTTCGGGCGGTGCTTTAATTTGCCTAGAAGGCAAAGGCTGGGAGTCCCTCTCATTCAATTGTTTTCTTAGCATTTCGACCTCTTGCTGATATCGCTGCAACAGGAGCAATATGGTGGGGTCGTTTGTGGAGAGATTGGGGGTACCCCCTCTTTCTTCTTCCCGTACCTCCTGGGATGAAGTAGATGGCATCTCGCTAGTATCTTTAGCAGTGACAGCGTTGGCAGTTAAGGCTGTCGTAGCTTCTTCAGGGGTGGTTTCTTCATCATGAGTCTGTAATAACTCGCTCACTGTTTCCCCCTTCTAGTGAGAGGGCCTTGCCTTTCGGCAACTCTGGCCACTTCTTCAAGGTCAGTGGGCAGAGCTCCATGTCGGCCGACTACTCTGGCCATATTGTAGGTGTACATCACCATGTTCATGTCTTTTCTTGCCACCCTTCACGACAGCTTGCTTGGAAAGGTCAGTCTCTCAAAGACCGCTCTCCGTGCTTCCGCTTCTCCTCGAGGCGGGGCTTCATGGCGCTCCTCCGTGCAATTCCCCAACTCTGCGTCGGGCAGAGGTCGGGTTTCATCTTCTTCGCAAGCAGTGGCTACTGCCCCCAATAGTCTTTGATGACCCAGAGGTGTATTCCTTAGGCTCCAGAGGTAATTTGTCATGGCCTCCTCTACTTCCTCCAAGGCCTGAGCGGAGGAAAGTGCCGGTGGTGATACCCTTTCTGCAGTAGCGGGCAGGTGAGTTGAACGCCCCATACGAGCAACTTGGTCATGGCGCCTGTGATGTTGGCGGCGGGTATCCCTTGATGGTGCCGGTATTGTAGACGCTGACAAATGCACTGGGGTTGTTAGCTCGACCCGATCTTCTTGCTCTGTCCTCTTAGGACCGGCTGTGTTGGGTCCTGCATGAACATGTGAGATGGTTTGGGTTCCCTTGGGGACCCAGACTTGCTTACATCTGGCAGGCCCACGGGTCGGCTCATTTCTCAGCACCTCGGCCGGAATGGTGTGTCTCTTCTCTTCCTTCATTTTCCCCAGCACTTGGAAAGAGTTCCGTATTGGAACGGTAGGTATGATCCGCTCCGGGTTCCCTCAGCTCGTTGTCTATTGAGGTGGACCCGGACACTCCCAATGACAACAGACTTGCCGATGTTGGAAATCCAGCCTCTAGGAGCAGCAACATCCATACGGCCCCTTCGGAGCCTTCTCCGGTGTGATGTCGACCCTTGGTTGGATGGGCCGGTGGTGGAGTGCACATGGTGCACGCAGTAGCTCAACGTCCCTGCCAGGACACTCTTAGTAGTCTTGGTCGGTGATCTGCCAGCAGCAACCTTGGTAGCCCCTTGAGTAGGAGCATTAACCTCGGGAACATCGAATGCCTTGACGTCCAGCAAGTTCACAAAGGCCAACCCGAGGAAGTTGGGGAAGCCCACGGTGGGACGGAAGCTCCCGAAGCAGGTGGGGATGGCCAAGTATCCGTCCCGGACATGGTTTTCCACAACTTGTGGGCCGAAAGCAAGCGACCTAATCGTTTGTTGGAATCCGACCTGCATTTGCAAACCGAACAATTAGTATTACAAGAAAGGGGCCGTGGGGCCCTTAGTCCCGGCAAAGAGATGAAGGGTGATTTCAGTCCCACCAAACATGCCAGACTTGTGGATGCACTTTTTATTACATCTGTTGTTTCATTTGTTTATTGGTTTATTAAGTGCGTGAGCATGCCAGTCACGAAGTGATGATTTGTTCAGGCTTTAAGGAGCCCTTGGGTGCGCTCAATCTGACTCGGTCAAATGATTGTGTAGTTCATGTCGGGACCAAAACCCGCCGCGCCATAAAGGTCACGGCGTCATTTACATCCCCCATACGGGAGAACACCCTTGATTAATTTCTAGGAATAAGGGCCCTACGGCCTAGAGAGTTACGCTAATCAAATGAGATGATAAAAAAAATCTTGAGTCACGTTGAAAGACCCACATTAGGGCGTAAATGGTCGAATCACATTGGTCACTCATAGACCATTTCCTGTTCGGATGAAAGTCCGTATTGAAAGTGCGGCAAAAAATAGAAGTAGAAACCCGTACAAATGTCTGTCGAGCAAGCGGTAATTTTAATGAGAGCGTGAGATCAGATTCTAGCAGAAAAGGGACAATTTTAGTAAGATGTTGGCTAGAGGTAATATCGGGTCATGGCCATGTCGGGGAGACTCCCAAGACACAAACCCGATTTATCGAGGCGCCGCATATGTTCCCATGTCCGGGGCCTGGGGGGAGGAAAGATCTCCGAAATACATGCCGGGGCACGCACGTTTTGCATTGTTATTTTATTAGTTTTAATTCCATCTGAATGTGGATTTTGCTCCATTCACGTGCTTTGTTTCCCTTTTTATTTCTTTTGTGTTGTTTTTTTATGATTGAATTGTCATGGCCTTCCCTCTTTTATCATTTATTTATTTTTTTTATTTTGTTTCCCTATCATCCCTTAGTTTTTTTTATTAACATATATATATATATGTATATGTATATATATATATATATATATATATATTGAGGGGAGGAGTTCGGTGGACCGGGCGAAGGTGGATTGGTGCGTGCGGGTTAAGGGTAAGCTGGGGTGTGCCGGGCATGGGCGCTGGGCAGGGGCTATGCCTGGTGAAGGCTCTTAGGGGTGCACTGGTGGATGGCGATGGGAGCGCACCGGTAAGGGCGCTGGGCAAGGACTGCACTGGGTAAAGGCTCTGAGGGGTGCACCAGTGGCTGGTGATGGGAGCGCGCCGGTAAGGGCGCTGGGTAGGGGCTGTGCCGGGTGGAAGGTGAGAAGTGTGCTGTGGGAGTGTGCCGTGGGGGTTTATGGAGTGTGCCGGTGGAGGTGTGGAGTGTGCCGTGGGGTGCGTGTGCCGGTGGAGGTGTAGAGTGTGCCATGGGGGTGCGTGTGCCGGTGGAGGTGTGAAGTGTGACGTGCGGGTGCGTGGAGTGTGCCGGTCCATCCATCGAGACAATGTAGCGGATGAGGGAGGTTGACACATATATATAGCCTTTGGCTGATCAACGGTAATGTTTGTGTCAAGAAGACAGTCATCCCATGAGCCTCCCAGACTTTCATTGTTCACCATAGATTTCTAAATTTATCACATTTGGCGATGACCCACTGTGTGATCTTTTGTTGACCCAATGGCATGCTTTATTGCAATAGATGCTCGCTGCTTTGATTTCAGAAGTTCAAAAAAAATATGTTTATTGTTGTCTCCTTCTTTCTCGGACCCCAAAATGCATGAATTCATCTTTAGAGAGGGGGATTTCCGCAGCCCACCACAAAGGCAGCCCAACAAGACCCACAAGGTCCAACCAGGCGAGCCCGCCTGAGTGATAGCCTACAGGGCCCACTTTGGGAAGAAAAGCCCAATAAATAAGACTCGAGGAACTAACTCTCCCCGGCGGCCTTCTAGGCTCGGAGGGCCCGAGACAACGGTCAGGTCCCAAGGAAGGTCCGGCCTAAAGCCCTCTCCCCGTCCGAGAGAGATAGGCTCCAGCCGACCTATCCGACCCCACCCTCGCCGGGCCATGCCTATCGCTCGGATATGAGCTAGCATCCCCGAGGCTCGGTAAGGCCGGTTGATTATCCACATGTGCAGCCGTTCAGAGTCCTCCGCCAGCGGGAGAGTCAGGGGAGCCGCCGGACTCCAAGGGGATAACGTTCCCACGATCAGGCCATGAAAGCCCCCGTTAAAGACGTAACTCCCGCCGGGAACCCCTCAGCTTACAGGACTCCTGAAGGCGGCGCACTATTTAAGCAAGGGATACCCTCCGAAAGAAGGTAAGATGAACAAGGCTTTCACACACCCTAAGCTCCTGAGCACGATTCGCTTCACCCTCTGGTGAAGAGGATTCTCGCGCATTAGCTCTCTCCTCCCCCCATTATCGCTTCCACCATAGCTCTACTGACTTAGCCATCGGAGGGTTTTGCCCCAGGGAGATCCCCTGGGTCCTCTGATACGTTTCCCTATCTTGCAGATTCATCTTCTGGTGATTCACAGCCCGCTCAGGATCCAGCGCGAGATCTCGCCTCTTCAATCTTGACTGGCAACTTCTTGTTCTAATCTAGGGGATTGGGTCTCAAGTTCTTAACCATCAATGCTTCAGCATATTTCTCAAATTATACTAATCATTGTTCATTCTGTTTCTCAGCAAGTTCAAAAACTGATCATTCTTTCCCTTGTTATATGCATAGCAGTTAAAAGTTCAAGTCTTTGGGTCTACATCTCCATTTTTTTGGGGGGGATAACTCCTTGTTCACATCCATCAACTTGGAGTTATTTGTTGACTGGACTTGGAATGCCTGCATTAACCCTTCTTTCTCCAGCGCCAACTCAGAAATCAAAGAATTGATGTTGTCAATCATTCTTAACTGATCATTGGGGATTACACCAGGTACATCTATAATGAAGAACTTCTAGCTTATGTTTAAAAATTCAACATAGAGGAATTGCCATAAGCAAGGGCAGGTCCATTGATCTCTTGCTCAGCATTTGCAGTAGCAGCTTATCTCATTTCCGTAGCGTTCTCTCCACCAACCCGATTTGAAAGTTCAATGCCCAAATCCTCTGTAGACGTGAATGCATCCTCCTATCAAAGTTAGATCCAGTTCCCAAACTCCTGGCCAGACTTTTAAGGCTTCCTTTTTGCTTCTCCTGCAAATGAAAGTTTCTTATGCAATCTTCCAGATCCACGCTTTCCTTTTAAATCATGAGGAACCTGCGTATGAATTTCAGGAATGCTTTGGCATCCAAGCTTCCTGTTGCAAGAAGTTTCAGTGACTTCAGGCTTTCCTGCTGTCAGGAAGCCTTCATCTACTGCAGCATGGTTCGTATAAGATGAAACTGAGTCGCAAATGCTGCTAGACTTGCAAGGATGAAGACAACGACTTAATCTACTAACTGAGTATGAAGTGACTTTTGCAGGCTGGTTTTCAGAACTGAGGCTAGCCTTTTATGTCAAACTTGGATTCCTATCCAAATACAGGGGATTAAAGTTTGTGCCCAAAATTCAGTCTTCCTTGGTCTCTTTCCCCTTTTGTATATACATAAGTTCAGACTGGATCAAGAAGTATTATAGTCCGCAGTGAGTCCTTCATTTCAGTCAACATGCCCCCTCAAATTTCTTAGATCAATTGATTTTTATTCTTCAATTTAATTCGCCAATTCTCAAATTATCGGATGCAAATCTAGCAGCATCTCCCCTTAACCCGGTGACATGGGGGGGTCTAACGGAAGCGGGCCCACAAGGAGTGGCGGCCCCAACATATCACGCTGCGCACATAAGTGACAACACCAGCAAGATCACCCCATTTGGGGCCGGAAATTCCCGAAGGGCTAGCTTGCATGGGAGTCCGGTGACCCATGGGTTGTCGTGATCATAAAGACTTCCCCCATCCAGGGCTGGGGATCCTAAAGGCTAACCTGCATGGGATTTCGGTAACCCGAGGGTTGTCACGATCTTAAAGACTTCCCCCGTTCAGGGTCGGAGATCCCGAAGGCTAACCTGCATGGGATTCCGGTAACCCGAGGGTTGTCACGATCGTGTGACTGGAAAATCGTGTGAGAACTGAAATCACCGCGATGGCACAGTTAGCGAGAGGTCATATGGGCAATGGGGAGACTTCCTTCAAAACAAAAGCCATAGAATCGAAGAGAAACAGAGAAACATAACTGATAGAGGTGGGAGAGCTATATCTACGTTGTATTTATATATACATATATCAAAGGAGTAGGCAGGCTTGAAGAAAACACAGAGGTATATGAACAACCTGCGCATACACATGTATATATACTTTGGCTACGGAAGCACGCACCAGATTCATAGGACTCGAAAACAGGCGGAGTGGGGTGGAGAAGCGTAAGAGGCACAACCAAACATATGTAGATACACTATACAGCTATGAACATATAGTGAAGAGATGGGCATTTTGCTCTAAAAAAAACAAACCAGGGAGCAGAGCCCTGCGTTTTGTAACCTTTTAAACAAAGGAGGAGTTACATCCCGAGGGTTGGGAGCCATACAAGAGAAGAACGGGAAGCGGAGAGAAAAGGAAAGGAAATTGAAAGGGGAACGTAATGACCTGCCTTTCCTACCCAAATCTTTCACCCTCCCATGTCCCTCTTCCCTCAAACCTTCAGCTCTCTTCTCTTCTACCTAGAAGCTTGCAAGCAGAGGAAGAAAATTGCAATTTCATCACCCCCCCCCTCCCGTCCCGGAGAGAGGGCATCGCGGGAGCCTTCTTATAGGTGGTTGGAGTCTCTGTTGCGGGGAGGGGGGGGGGGCATTCACGTGTTGCTCCTGCTGCTGCGCCCGATGTCGTGGCTATTGCGCTGTCAAGGCATGGATGGCTGTTGCTGATGTTGCTTACCGCAGGGAAGAGGGCGCGACGGAAAGGGCAGCTGGCGGAGCAGGGGAGGCGTGCGTGGCAGCTGCGACTTCATCATCGTGCTGCTGTTGCTGCTGCGATGTGAGGTGGGGGCATGGCAGAACTGGGGGGTGGTAGCAGTCGTCGAGAGGGCACCTTCAACTGCCCAAGGAGCTGGCATTCTCGCTGCTAGCCACGCAGAGAGGGGCTCTGTGCTCGTTTAACGTGTCGTACGCCCTTGGTCATCCTCACGCGAAGGGCATGTCGACGGGCTTTAAATGCCCACGCAAGGGAGAGAGGAGAAGGAGGAAGTAGAATGGTGTCCACTCTCGCGAGGAGAGGGACAGACTCGGGGCTACAGTGCTCCCCGATTTTCCTTCTATTCCCTTTTTTGAAAATCCATTCCATTTTCCCATTGACCCTCTCCTCTCTTCATTTTGCGCGAATACCCTCCTGCGCCCTTCCTCCTTGGCCCATTTGGCCCAACTTCTCTTGTTGCTTCTTTTTTCATTTGGGCTTTTCAATGGGCCCATTCTCATCTCTCTTTTTTCTTCTTTTTTCCTTTTTTTTTGTGTCAACACCTATTAACAGCAACAACAATGTGAGCTCAATTTGCTGACTTCACTCTTACATTATGCTGATTTCTTACTTTGAACAGTTTTCCATAGTCTGACTATCCTGCAACTGTCCTGTACCAAATTTTCCAGCATGCACATGAAAATACACAGGAAGATTCAAGACATATATCATCATCAATCGTGCACTCAGCCTTGAGTCACTTATGATGACCATACACACATCATGACATCATCAAACTCATAACCTACACATATGACATCTCACACAGATGAGTCATAGTGTTTGACATCATCAAAACCACAGGGATACAACAATCTCCCCCTTTTTGATGATGGCAACACTATAAGTCATAAAGCTAGTTTGATGATGGCAACACTATAAGTCCATGATGGCAACATGCTAACTAATATCAAACTATTCTCCTCCTTTGACTTCATCAAAAAGGAATGATAGTTTGAGAAAATTAGTAGAAACAAATGCGAAGTATGCATGGATATGGTGGTGTCATGAATTATTCTCCCCCTTTCCAAAAGGGCCTAAGCTCCCTAGACAATGCAAATCATGGAACCCTACCCCCTCTGAAAATGTGAGGTGTATTGAAGTGATGATAGGGGCATGACAAAGGACAGACAAGATAATAATCAGCAAAAACCGCAGGGACAGCCAAGAAAGAATATCAATCTGAGCATGGAGAAATTAGACTAATCTCCCCCTTAATACCAGAAAGATGTTGATGAGGCAATCTTCCCCTTTGATAGAGTAGAGGGATTGGAATGGAAGTAAATCATCAGACATATAGAGTTAAACGTGCACAAGTTCAATGATAGTATTAACAAAATCACAGGAACAATCAAGAAAGAGTTCAGGTCATGACAGATTGCATCAAGAACAGTGAGTAGATCTTGATAAAAGTATAGTGAATAACAGTGAGGTAAAAGGAGATGACATTGGTAATTTTAATTCAATAGTTTTAGCAGAGGTAGAGACTGAACACATGAATTTGGCTGAAGTTCCATATGATGAGATAATTCAAGAAGGTTTTCAATGAGATACCAATTTCATAAATCTAAGAATAACATAATTTCAGAGTCTTCAATTATAAGGTCTTATTAACTGATCTTTATTGAATAGCATGGTTTAAATATGATGTATACAGAGTTTGTCCTTAGAAATTTCTGTACTCATATTTGAAATCAAATTTTAATAAGAATGAACCAAGCCCTCATATGACATTCTTGTTTAACCTCCTTCCATCTTACTCATTTAATTTTCAATGACTCCTTCAAGAACTATAAGAAATAGTATTGAGGTTAAACAATTATGAATACATCTGATTTTGTCCAGGATTACACAAAAAAATATTTCTCTTGTAATCATTTTCTAGACTTTTCTTTTGCAACCATTTTCATGTTCAAATTTCAAGAGCAATTAAGTTTAGTACACCCTTGTAACTAGAGGATATACGTTGTTTAGACGCCAGTATCCCTAAGCACCTGGAATGACTAACTGTCATGATTCAAATTGAATAGAGATAACAGTAGTATAGCTTTTGACTTGAGGCACAACACGTCTTAGGTGAAGTGACCCAGTTACTCACCACACATCATTGCATTGCTCTGCCATCATTTTTACTGATATTGTAATAATTTTCTATCAGAGGTAACTATGGCACTTCATGACACAATTTATTTTTAAACATGGTTTCTCAGTGACCAAAGTCATTGCTCTGACTCAATTTAATTTTAGACATTTCGCAGAACAATTAAATATTTAAAAACAATACTCACTTCATCTATCTCAACTAAAGATAGTCATGATTTTCTAAGTTTTCAGATTTCAGAAGGTTTTGTATGAAATAACATGAAGCAGTCGGTTAAGAATTATTAAAAGAATGACTCAGATATTTTTAAGTTTTTCACAACCAAACTTAATGAATACATTAAACTTAAACCAATTTGATCCTTCAGACATTCATAAACTTGTATAATAGAAGATTCCATTATGAATTAGTTTTCAGATTTATGATCAAGGTATACAAATTGAAATCTTCTCAATTCTCTGGTCAAAGAAGGTTAAGAACAACCAATTTTTCAATAGAAGCATCAACAAGAACATGCATTATTTGTGAGAAACACTTGAAGTATATGCATGTAGGAGCAGGTTTCATTCTCAAAAAGGATTTAAGACAACAGACTCCCCTCAGCAACTTTAGGAGCAACACACAGTTGATTTCAATAATCATGAGAGTGTTGAGCACAAGTGAATATATAATAGATGGAGGTAGGTGATACCAGCTGACAGTGTAGATCACTAGGAGAGCAGAGATAGCAGGATGAGCAAGGCGAAGGCTATTTAGTGAAGATTTCGGTTGACCGAAATGAGCAGTTTTGGTCGATCAAACTAGACAGTGATGGAATAAAAGCATAGAACAGATATATAGCCATGATGTTCAAAATCTGGTTATATGCTCCACCTGACTGAATGCACTCAATCAATCTTTTTGGTGTTTTCAATATGAATGACATGCAATCAATTCTGACATTAGTATATGCATGATAACATATGCACATGAGTAAACTATGAAATGTAGGGACTCCCCCTATGTATGTGCTTTTATGACTGAGCTTTGAATGCAGCATATGCAATAAAAACTTGTGCAGGGAATTTAAAGAGTTATGTTTATGAACAATTAGACCGCTCTATGTGCAATTTTGACCTATGATACTAGGCAGATGACTTGGTCTAAAGACCACCTCACACATAGCAAGAACCACAAGATAGATTGCATCTACCCTTCAGTATCTCACTATTTATATACCATTGAGGTCATGCAAGATAATGTAGTGCAAATGCAGTCATATATGCATCTCAAGATTTTAAATGACAACATTCTAAGCACATGTGTATGCAGAATCAAACTTATGCAGTTCAGATCTTTTCAGATTCTGTGCAAGATGTGCATTATGACATATACATGCATTTAAACAATTGCAATGGACTTATGCAAGTATCAAACTCATGCAAGAATGCAAGGATGTAAACAAGTATGCATGAAATTTTGATTAACACATCAACCATGATATGCATCTATCTAAAAAGAATTATTGAAAGCTCAAATAATTAAACATGAAGAATGTAGAACTGGAGTTTTTACCATACTCAGGTGCCTTGGTTTATTGAACCCCTTTTATTCCTCAGTCCCAAGGCACTCCTGCAAAACATATTCTCATTTTACAAATTTAGGTACCAAAGAGTTCTTGGGTCTTGAAGTGTTAGTGACATCTCTGAATGATGCTCTCCACATTTTCTGAGCTTGTACGTCATCAGATTTCATCAAATAATAGTTAGACATGGAATGCCTAAACTGTCCACAATAATGACATGAAATAACAGATTTTGGGTTCCTTTTGTGCACATTAGCATTAGCATGAAACTTATGTGCATGAGCATGAATGTTTCTGTTATTTACATGAACTTTTTATCTTTTATTACTAGTCAGCCAGCAATTGACAGCTTTGTGGCCTGGCTTTCCACATTCAAAGCATGCAAGAGTTTTCCTTTTAAACACAAATTTATTCTTACCAACAACATTATTGTTTGCATGGGATTTGACAGAATTGAAGTGACCATCTCTCCCCTGGGCATGCCAACAGTGGGCAACTATATGGCCTATTTTGCCACAGCAAAAACAGTGAATTTTATTTCTTTAAAATGCTTGATTTCTATCATAATGCTTCTTAGCATGCTTTGTACCAAAATTTTGATTATCCTCTACCATCAATTTGCAGTCATGCATTATATGGCCAAGCCTACCACAGTAATGGCATGAAATTCCCTTTTTGTGTGCATGTATGTGTGTGTTCGTGTTATGTACATCATGCACATTGTTAACATAAGTGTGAGTCGGCTTTTTCTGCAAATGGCCACCCTTTTAACTTTTTCAGTTGGTTTCTGATTTTTTTGAGCAGCAGCTTGCTTCGGATTCTTCTGATCAGTGAATTGGAAGACTGATGGATTCCTGATCCTAGTTTGTTCAGAATTACCCACACATGATGTATGAATTTTATTTCCAAAGCTCTTCTTGTTTACTGGATTATAACCCAACCCCTCTTTTTGAAAACTTACTTTCATTCTCAGCAACGTATCCAAGTTATCTCGACCTTCAACAAATTTAGACAAGAAATTTTTTAGCTCCTTAATTTCATTTTCCAGAGTTACAATGAGTAGTTCAGAATTTGCATTTTCCTCTTCACTCTCAGCCAGTCTTTCATTCAATGATGTATTTACAGATTTGAGAGTTTCAATTTCGATTTTACAACTTTCCAAATCATCTAAACTGTCCGACATTATACACTTACCCTTTTCAAAATCAATCAATCTGTCCGATAGGGTATTATTTAGATGTTTCAATTTCTCAATTTCTTCCTTAACCTTGTCATTTTGAATTAACTCACTTATTAACAATTAATCATCTGAGTTGACCTCCTGCTTCCTTCTAGCTTCAAATTCTTTCAGATATTTTTGTTGTTTTTAAAAAAAATTCTGTAACTCTATGTTCACAGACTTGATAGCATCAAATTTTTCAGCAATCATATTCTTCTCAACTTCAAGTTTCCTGATCTTTTCTTTATTTTCTTTAATGAATTTTCTAAGAGATCCATTTTCAGATTTTAGCTTATTTAGTTCTGAGTTAACACATTTAAGATCTTCCAACAATTTTTCATTCTGAACAGGAATAGTGAGAAGAATCTGATTATCATTAGTTGAGTTTAGTTTTTCTTCTAGTTCAGAGATCTTAGTTGCAAGTTCTTGATTTTTATTTTTTAATAATCCAATTTGTTTCTTATGTATATGAACATCAGACAAACAAGCGTCACAAGATTGTTTTTGTTTTAAATAGTTTTCACAAGAAGAATTGGAACTATTCTGATCAATTTTATTTTTCAATTTTTTATTTTTTGATTTTATTTTCTTGTATCTATCATAAATCTCTTCATATATTTTCATCAATTCATCAAAAGAATATTCTTCGGATCCAGAACTTACCTGAGACAATGAGTCCTCATTTAGATCACTACTGTGATCACCTCTACTAGCCATCAGACACTTTTGTTCCTCCTTCTTCTCATGGGCTGTAATTATTTTGTCCAGAATATCCTTTCTGGATGTGCATCTGAAAACAAATGGAAACATGTCAATATCAACTACAGTCATCAAGATATTAAGAACTGTGATATTATCATGGTTCTTCAGTCTGTCCTCATTGGACCACTTGGTCTGATCATGAGATAGTTGATGTGGGCCATTAGATACAAGACTCCATAAATTAGAATCAATGGAGTTCATGAAAACACATAGGCAGCCTAACCATTCTTCGAAATTGGAACCATCAAATATGGGAGGATGAGCCATTGACACAAATCAAAACCATTTCAAAGTAGTAGACTGAACACAGACAAAAATGCACCTAAACCCAGTAGGATCCTCTACAGATCATTAGATCTGATGAATAAGAGCCTACTCTGATACCAATTGTTAGAATATTTGGGTGCACTATAGAGATTTAGAGGGGGGGTGAATGAATCTCGTTTAAAAATTACTTCGATTAAAACTTTCTCTCAAGGATTCGTGCGGAAATAAAGCCAGATAGCTCAATCAAAATAGATGTTCTATTGCAGCTCACCCTCAAACACTTAGCCAGCACCAAACACTATGCGAAATCTAAGTGCAACAAGACGAAGACCAATATTCAAGTCTACAACTAAGTAACCCACTGACTCTATCTAAAGTACTTAACAATCAAAAACACCTTAGAAGTAGGAGCATATTAAATACATATAATCAAGAGCACATCATGCTTCACCACACAACCAATCTGCCATGTAAAGGAGGTAGAATGATGCGGGACGGATGACACGACCGGGCTAAGATGTACGACCGACTGGAAGTGCGGCCAACACTAGCATAGTAAGGGAAGCCGAGCGGCTGACTACCGTGGCGTTCTCCAGGTGGAGATGTCTCCCAACAGCAACTCACTCTCGCCCGATGATCGTCCCTTGCGAGGAAAACATGGGATCACAGTGGTTAAGGAACCACTGTCGCCTAGGGTAATGAAGCCCGAGCTCGGTGCTCGATTGGAGCTAAGGAACGGGCGCTCACTGTTGTGAATTATTGTGCGCCTTGCATAAGGTTTGTTTTGATGATAACTAAACTTTATGTATATGGTTTTGCTGATAACCAAACTTTATGTATGATAGTGCATTCATGATCATGGCTATGATTCATTTGTTTCAGTATTTCACATGTTCATGAAACGACTTGCTTCATGCTATCATGTGGCCTTTGAGCTTGCAGTCTGCTTGAGATTCATATGAGTCTTGATAAAAAAGTGGTGGAATGGAACATTCTTATTGCTTGAAGAAGTCTAAGTGTGAATGAGAATGTTTGTAGAGAGTGTAAAAATTGGTTCACTGAATCCATATCCTATGTGTGTGGAGTATTATATGACTTGGCCTACTTTGCTTCATCTCAAAATGAGTGAAGTCTTGAACGAGCTTTCAAAATTGTGATCTTCTAGTGCATTTGTGAATGTGTTTTCAAATTGAGCCTAATGCATATTTTTGTTATGATTCTAGGTTTTGGCCTCATAATATTCATTCCAACTGCATAAATCCATGGCTACATGATTCTGAACTTTGGCTAAGGAAAGTTGAGTTCTTAAATGTTTTTTTTAAGGCTCAAACATGTTTAGATGCATGGGTTTTGAAGTTGATTCTTGGTTAAGAAGAACTGGGGTTTCCAATGGTTCTATAGCATTGAATGTGTCCTCTGCATATTCTTGGTGGAACTTGATTAATTGGCTCCCACAATCATACCTCATGTGTGTACTTCATGCATTCATCATATGAATTATTGAGCTATAGTTCTAATCATTTCTCAATATTTGTGCAAGATAAAGTACTCAGTATAAATCCTCAAGGTCAAAGGAGTTTGATGCCACATACTGGAATGGAATGCAAATGGGTTTAAGGGATTGTATGCTGCAAATGTGGGAAAACCCAGATTTCGGTCGACCGTCGGTCATGCCCCGGTCGACCGATTTTCCCAGCAATGAAATCTTCATTTCTTGTAAAATTCCGGTCAACCGCCCCCTATTTTCGGTCGACCGCCAGCTTCGCAGCCCCTATTTTTGACTTTGTTCCCTTCAACGTGTTCAACCCTCTCTTTAGGACTTTTGGGTTCCCAAGTCACCAGATATGCCTAAAATCGTGGATCTAAGTTTTGGCATGTCACTTGACCAACCCAAGGCTTATAAAAACATCTCTTAGCGCAAAGAAACCCTAATCACCAAAAGGGATTCAAAGGAGGCTATCAAGGGAGAAAGAAGACTGCTGCAAATACTCCTTGAATAGTACTTCGTCCAGCCATTCTTCATCAAACCTCAAGCATTTGAAGATCATTCTGAAGCCAATCAAGTGGAGATTCAAGCCTCATTCAAGATCTGCATCATACACTCAAGGGGAGCCTAAATCAGGAGTTTTCTCAACTATGTTTCATTTATCTTTGTGTTTTGAGCTTCAAGTCTTGTTCTTTGTAATATGTAAACATCAGTGTGTGTGGGGATCGATTCAGATCCGTGGTCGTATGGATCGTCTTGTTCAGATCTGTGTATGTGCGTGGATCTTCTTAGATCTGCATGTGTGTGTGTGGATCCATCCAGATCTGGTTGAACAAGTGTGTAGAGTGATGCATCTGTCGCAGCGTGTGTGTGTTTATGTTGTTGATCCGATCATCGGATTGTGTTGGAGCTCATCTCCGTGTATGTGTTGAAGCTCGTCTCCTTGTGTGTGTTGGGGCGCGTCCCCGTGTGTGTGTGTGTGTGTGTGTGTGTGTGTGTGTGTGTGTGTGTGTGTGTGTGTGTGTGTGTGTGTGTGTGTGTGTGTGTGTGTGTGTGTGTCACCCTGCGTATGTGGTTGGAGTGTGTCTCCGTGTTAGGGATTCATCCCCGTGCTGGTTTATAGCAGTGAAGCCTCACCGGGTTTTGGTGAAGGGTGGACGTAGGTTACCTTCGTTGCATCCGAACCACCTTAAAATTATCGTGCATTGTGGTTTGAATTGTGTGGTTTGGCTCATTTCTTCTACCCCCATTCCATGTGATTATTAGTGCATATTGTTCTTCCGGATTTGATCTCTCAGATTTAGCATAATCGGTCTTTTATCTAAATAGATCTTTGGTATATCAAAAGGTGTTTTTGAATCGACAAAATCACTCTTGTCAGGACAATAGCATCTTGCGTGAGTAGAATCCTTGGATTCACACCTCCGCCTTGTACCAAGGAACTATTGTGGAGATAGATTTTGATAAATCTAGCTCGTGGCTAAACAGATTTGAATTCCTAGTTGATGCTTCATCATATTCATTTAAATCAGGTAAAAAATTACTAAAAGTTATAATCACCCAATTCACCCCCCCCCTCTTGGGTGTCATTGATCGTGGGACTTCAATTGGTATCAGAGCTAAGGCTCGATTTTGCATAGATTTAACAATCTAGAGAGATCCAGATCAATGACTACCAAAATGTACACCATGAATTCTCCACCGGTGTTTGATGGTTCTAACTTTGATTTGTGGTAAGGAAGAATGTGTAGTCTAGTCAACTCATACGATCTTAAGCTATGGAAGCTTATTTCACATGGTCCTTATGAGTTGCCTAAAGATAAATCTGTCTGGACTACAAATTATAGGGTCAAACATGATCAAAATTGCTTGGTTCTAAGTTATTCACTGTCGCGGTTAATGCTAATAGTTTTCCCTTTGTCTCCCGTTGCAGCTCCGCAAAGGACATATTGGATGGCTTAGCCGACTTCCAGGAAGAGCATGAAGACAAATGTCTTATGGCTAGCACGAGTGATCACGGCAGTGATCAGCAGAATGGATCACCCTTGGAGGTAAATTCAGATTCTGAAAATATATCTCTTGATGATCTATTGGTTGCATACGATGAGCTTGCAAATAAATATAAGAAGCTAAAATCTGAAAATAAAAAATTAAAAAAGAATGTTGAACAAAATAATTGTGATTCCTCCTGTAAAAAATGCTCACATTTAGAGGAATTGATTGAGGCTCATGTCTTCGACATTGAATTTCACAAAGATCAAATTTCCTCCTTGAGAAATGAAAATAAAGAGCTGAGAGAGAAAATAAGTTCAATGGACAATGGTCAAAATGAACTTGTTCATGATAAAAAGCTTGAAAAAGAAAATGAGAAACTGAAGGAATTGAACACGGCCATTTCTGAAAGGTTGATGAGTCTAGAAAAAGGAAAGTTTATGGCTGAAAGTGAATGTGAAAATGTGGATGGTCTACAATAGGAAATAGACAGCCTCAAGACCACTAATGCATTGTTGAATGACAGGCTTGATAGTTATGAAAAAGAATTTGCCAGTGCAGAATTGCACATTTTCTCTCTTCAATCTAAAATCCAGGACTTGAGTAATTCACTGTCCAAGTTTGTGGATGGACAAGATAATCTGGACCAAGTTTTGGGTGTGAAAGTTAATTTTCAAACGGAAGGGCTTGGCTATAATCCTATAAAAAAGAAGTCTTTTGTGAATAAGGTTTATACCTCTTTTGTTCATAGTTCAAATATAGCCAGTACCTCTACTTCACCCCCAAAGCTGTCTTTTGTCCAAGTGATTCAAAAAAAATAAAAATCAGAAAGTCAATTCGCATCAAAAATCCAAAAATGCTGCTAGCATCACTATGCATGTTAAACATACTTCTGCCACACACACACATCCACCTAGAAAGAAAATCTCATGTTTTTATTGTGGAAGACATGGACATGCCATGCATGATTGCTTTACAATGAAGAATGATGATTTAGAAGCATGCAGAAAAAGAATGAACAATGGAAAAGGCAAGGGTAGGTCGACGCATCCCAAGGCTAAACAACACTACCAACCTATGGTGTCAACACATCCTTTGTTCTGGACCCATTACCCTCAGCCAAACCCAAGGGCAGGTCGACCTAGGATCTCCAATGTGTTCAACACACCACCTGCATATTGGAAACAATACCGGAACAAAAAGTCATATGCTTCAAATAATCTTCACACTTTTAAGTATTCAAAGTCATGTTGTGATTATTGTGGCAAATCTGGGCATATGATGCATGATTGTTTGTTTATAAAAAATGATGATTTCAATGTTATCAAAAAATGGAAACCACGTGCCAAGAGTGCTGCAAACCCACAAGGACCCAAGATGGTTTGGGTACCTAAGAATGCAAAATGAGAAATCTGTTTTGCAGGTGTGCCTAGGAAGATGAATCTTGAAACATGTTCTCAGTTAAGAAGGTAAGACACACGGGCCAAGCAACATAAGTCAGGTTAAAAGAAAAATCAAAACTGAAATCTGAACACTCAGGTGATATCCCTCTCATTTCTCCAGAAAAGGTGCTATGACTTGAATTGCTTTGTGCTGAGTCTTGTGACAATGCATATGTCTGTACATGCATTCCATCCATAGTTGTTTGCATATCTTTGTGTATATCACTTGTCATATAGCATCTTGTTGAAGGGGAGCTTGAAGATTCTTCAAATCATAATTTCACTACATACATTGAGCTTGCATACATTTTCACATGTTATCATGCTCAAAAGTTAAAGAATCTATTTCCAACTAGAATGAATTCATGTCATAATACATTGCAACCCTCCTGCCTTCATCACATCCATGACTACATAGTATATCAAATTGTTGACATGTGGAAGGAAAACTATGCTTGTTGAATAAGAACCTTCTTGTAGGGTTGCCTTGAGGCCAAGTGGAAGGCTTGGAAGATGATGGATACTCAAGACACATGTATTGAAAATAAATCTCTGAGTTCTTTTTGAAAAACTCAAATTTGTTTTAACCAAATCACCATTAATAAAAAAAATCTGCATTTCTTACTAAAATGCATTGCATTTTATAGGAATCATCATTGCATGATTGCATGTCATAAAATTGAGCATTGCATCCTTCTGATCATCATTTATATCAAATGGTGACCTGAGGAAGGGCAGATCATTCCTGACAAAAATCTATCACCATTAGTGAGAATGTGCCGCCGCCGAGTACCATGAGTCACTTGTTTATTAAGTCATTGAATGCATGCATATTCAAAGAACTGTATACATCAAGTCTGCATAAATTCTCATGCACTGTCTTGCATAAATTTGGAAAAACTTGCTTGTCATATTAGAATGCATATCCATTCTCATGCATATACATTATTGATGCAACTTGATATTTGCATGTGTGAGACTGTGGAATGCACTTCTCAAAGTGCCGCTAAACTCCAAGGAACCAAGGAAGCTTGGGTACCCAAATTTGTAATATGAGAACTTTGATTACAGGACTGACTTGAGGGTCATGAAGAAATTGAGAAAAACAATATATTCTCAAGGCAAAGGTAAGAAAACAAAAATGTTAAATACTAACCTTCATGAGGTTAGTGGTTGTGGTGGTGAAGGCCTACGTACTGTCAGCTGAACTAAGGTAATTCAACCTCTTGCTATGGAAAGGAAATTTCATTAGCCTATGGGATTTGGTGATGTTATTCCAATGACAAGTATTACTTCTACATACCTGAAATGATTGTTCCTCATTCTGTTGTGATTAATTTGCTTACTACTTGAATGAAATTAAAGATCTTGAAGAATATGTTGACTATTGAACATCTTTCAATCTGATTGCTTTAGCACATTTGAGCTTAATTGAGTATCTGGTATATCAAATACTGAGTAATGAAAATGTGGATTATGTTCACCTGGAAACTCTCACTATGCGTGAGTTGGTCTTTGGACCAAAGTTCTCCGTCTCGTACTAGAACTCGAAGAAAGAGAATGGTTGGCCTTGAAAGAATTTTCTAATGCTATTCTATGCTCCTTTGTTAGCTACCCCATGTCATAAGAGAGCACATTGCACGTTTACTGACTTTTTCTAAAATTCATGAATTTGTCAAGGGGGAGTCTTGCTAGCTAAACAACTTGAAATGAATGTTGTTTCATTTTCTATTGACTGAGTGATCTCCAATTGTAACATGCAACATGCTTATGATGAATTGCTTCAAATTTTCTGAAGTTGATCCTTAATGATGTGAAAAGTTCTGCAATGAAAATGTCAATTCCTGATTGGCTTGGGAATATCTTCAAAACTTTTGAAAAGTGATTGAAAATCTGCTCTTGAACAATTTCTAAAAATAAATGGGTTGCATTACTCATATTCGATCTTTTATGCACCCTTGTTCTGAAAGGCCTAGTGCTGGAAAATGATTGTTGTTCATCCTTCAAAATTGAATGTCCTCTTGTGAAATCTGAAAAATACTCTGAAAATCAAGTTTTACCATCTTGCTTTTCACTTTGCATTGCATTTAGGACATTCAAATAAGAATCTGTAATTTTGCATCACATTGCATATTTGCATATCATATTTGCATATCATTCATATAGTGTATTTGAAAAATGAAGCTCATCGTGTGCCTTGTTACATAGTTGGCATTTTCAGCATGCATATCTTTAGGGCCAATAATTCAAGAACTAAAATTACATATCTTTTCATTTTGCACTGTATATTGCATAAATTCCCAATGTGTGCTTGCATACTTATATATGTTATTCACCCTTATCCTTTAGAATTTCTATGACCTTATGCCTTCTTGAGAAATAACATTGCATATGAGTCATTACTGGAGTGTTTCATGTCATACACTTAGGGGGAGCAACTATTTGATAAGTGCATCTACTTAGGGGGAGGTGCACTATTATGTGTTCATAATATTTTTGGTATTCATGTTGAATCAAATTCTCACACGTCTTGCACAATATATGTAAATGACTGTTAAACATAAGGATATAGGAGTTTCCTTTCAACACTCTAGAGATATTAAACTTGCTACATGTATGTTGTAGAGACAGTTGAGGAAAAAGTTGCCTACCTATCCTTGTTGAAAGAATCTGAAAAGAATGGTAGAGCAATGCTAAGTCTCACTGAGTAAACTGGATACATGTCACCTGAGACGTGATGTGGTTCATTTCTGAAAAGTGTTGACTAAAGTACCTATGTTCAAAATGAGGTGAAATGGTTCAATATTCTGAGTAATCGGGGAGTCTAGCATGAGCTCCATGTGTTTACTCATATAAAAAGGAATTATTTGAACCTGATCATTCTTAGAACAATTCTAATTATCTTTGGGAAATCATTGAAAAATTTAATGTGAAAAATTATTGAGGTAGAGCGTAGCCTCTAATACGCTGTTCTCATAAACTGAAGTGCAGTCTTTAAAATCTCTCATTGTGTTGATTTGAAAATCTGAATATCCATATGGCTATAGTTGTTTTTCATGTTATTCACTTATACACTTGAAAATTTGATTCAATATGTATTTCAAAAATTAATTGATTGCATTGACTAATGCATGATTTTCCTATGTGATGCATAATATCCGAGGTGCTATATATGAACATTCCTATTGTCATGACTTGCATGCACTTTTCTTATACATATTCCCTCCTTAAATAAGTACGGGGGAGATATGTTGCATGTATATATACATACTTGCTTGGTTGCATCATGTGCATCTCATATGTCATCATTTGTTTGCATATTGTCTCATGCATCTCAATAAAACACCAAAAATCTGAAAAACATTGAAAATCCAAAAATTGAATGGACTTCCAATGCTTTATACTTGCTCAATGGCTTTTAGGCATTGAATGGCATCAGATTTGTTAATATATGCTGTATTGGAATCGTATTGAGTTATTGGTTTCAAGTCTACTCATCTTTCCATCTCGATAATCAACACTTGTTGTGTCAACATCTTGTCCATGATTTACTATTGTTTCATCTAAATTTCTGACGTGGGCTCTTATTGCTGCTTCAATCTTTCATGCTGGAATTTGAACTTCAATGCCTTCCCTCCATTTGTGATAATGGCAAAGGGGGAGAAAGATTTATGATGTTTATGTGCGATAAGATTTATGATGTCTCTATGTGATAGGGGGAGAAAGAGTTTTGACTCTGTGTATTGTTGTTGAATCATAAAGTTTATCTTGTCATGTCATTCATAAAGTTTGCCATCATCAAAAAGGGGGAGATTGTTGTGAATTATTGTACGCCTTGCATAAGGTTTGTTTTGATGATAACTAAACTTTATGTATATGGTTTTGCTGATAACCAAAGTTTATGTATGATTGTTTAGTCATGATCATGGCTATAATTCATATGTTTCAGTATTTCACATGTTCATGAAACGACTTGCTTCATGCTATCCTGTGGGCTTTGAGCTTGCAGTCTGCTTGAGATTCATATGAGTCTTGATAAAAAAGTGGTGGAATGAAACATTCTTATTGCTTGAAGAAGTCTAAGTGTGAATGAGAATGTTTGTGGAGAGTGTGAAAATTGGTTCACTGAATGCATATCCTATGTGTGTGGAGTATTGTATGACTTGGCCTACTTTACTTCATCTCAAAATGAGTGAAGTCTTAAACGAGCTTTCAAAATTGTGATCTTCTAGTGCAGTTGTGAATGAGTTTTCAAATTGAGCCTAATGCATATTTTTGTTATGATTCTAGTTTTTGGCCTCATAATATTCATTCCAACTGCATAAATCCATGGCTACATGATTCTGAACTTTGGCTAAGGAAAGTTGAGTTCTTAAATGTTTTTTTACGGCTCAAACATGTTGTTTAGATGCATGGGTTTTGAAGTTGATTCTTGGTTGAGAAGAACTGGGGTTTCCAATGGTTCTATAGCATTGAATGTGTCCTCTGCATATTCTTGGTGGAACTTGATTAATTGGCTCCCACAATCATACCTCATGTGTGTACTTCATGCATTCATCATATGAATTATTGAGCTATAGTTCTAATCATTTCTCAATATTTTTGCAAGATAAAGTACTCAGTATAAATCCTCAAGGTCAAAGGATGGTGCGGACACCAGAGCACGCGAGAGGCACGAGCCGGCGAGCCATCAGTACCGTACACGGAGTACCACTCGATCTACAGCAGCTTCTCTTTGGCTCGGGGATAGCCTGGAAGCCCCACCTTGATTCTTGGTCATTTTTAGCATTTCCTTGTATTGTTTTAGCAATGGTTTGCCTTGTAATTGGGTTGTAATGAGTGTTTTATTTGGGTTTGTCATATTGGGTTCAATGTAAGGCTCTTAATAAGCCAAATGGGTGAGTCCTTTAGGGTCCATTAAGGGTTAAGTGCCATATTGGGTTATAAGGCCTCATTAGGCTTCATATTGGGTTCTTAAGCCACTTAAGGCCCATATAAGCCTCCACTCCACATGGGCCACCTAGATTGGGATAAGATGGGCTTGTGGAAGGCCTTAACAAGCCTTGAAGCAACTTGGCCCAAGAAGGGCCCAAGAAGGGGGCGCCCCCTCTTTTGGCATTATTAGGCTAGGTTAGTTTTTTTCTTTTCTTTCCTCTCCTTCTTTGACCACATGGGATAAAATTAGGAATTGGTCTCTTTTAAATAATTTCTTTTTGTGGTTGGTCACATCCAATCCAAGCCATCCATTCCCCCATACCTAGATCTAAGGGTGGATATTGGATTTGGCATGTAACCTATAAAGAGTTGTATTTTTTCATTTTAGTGGAATTAATGCCATTTGAATCAAACTTAATGTTGGAGCAAGGCCTAGGCCGCCCCCTTCCTCTCTCCCTCTCCCCCTTGCAGCTGTGAAGGCTGCCTCTTGGTGGTGTGACTCCACCGTATCAGTTCCGGTCGCCGCCGCCGCCGCCACGAGCCGCCATCGCCACCGTCGGAGTTCTGTCCGTGCAGTACCACAGCCACTTCCACGAAATTCCAGTCTCAGCCATGGCCTCATATCGAGCTGGGACTTTTACTGATTGTCCCAGAGGTGTCCAGAACGTCCTCAGAATTTTGGTTGGTCATAAAGATCTCATTTGGTATTTTTTTATTTTCGTCCAATCTCAGTTTCCAGATCTGTCTCCTGTCTGTTTCCATTTCCACCCGCCCGGAGTTTTAAGTCTTAGGTCCTTTTTTTGATTTTCTTTGGTTCGCCCATTTTAACTGGGTGTTCCTTGCATCCATCCCTTCATCCACCATTTTTTTTAATTTTTGGTTCATCCATTTCATATTTTCTAAAATTCATTCTCAGTCCTAGCTACAGTTATGTTCCCCAGTTCCCAGATCCGACCACCAGACACTCCAAAAATCCTATCAAATCACCACCACCTCCACATCCAATTCTAAAAATTGTCTCAGCTTCGTGGTTTGATTATCTACAATGTTGAAGAAGAGCTCGAAGTCTGATTCCTAAGGCAAGTAGGCGGTCAATGGTGGTTCTCAGACAAGTACCCTGTAAATCTGATGTCTCGGTTACTGTACAACAGGGATTTATAAATTCATTAAAGTCTAGATCCGGCTAGATCCATCAGATCTCTCTGAGTCTAGATTGAAGCATTTGAAGCGAGCTTTCCAACGATAGCTCATGCGTCCCGATCCGACGTCGGGATCGACCGCAGCGGCTGTTTTCGCCGGAGCGCGCGCAGGGAAAACAGAACTGAAATCCGTTGGCAGCCATTCCACAACTTGAAGATCGGACCCGACCGGCCACCAATCAGTGTCTCCGGCCGACCGCCGTCCGTGGAGGCGCGCCACCAGGGGTCTCCATCATAGTGGGACCCACCTCCGCAGATCCGGAGGACAGCGCCATCCGTGGGCCTCACGGGCCCGCAGAACCCGCCGTTCGGGAAGCACGAAAACGCGGAGTTCGGCGCGTCGAGTCGACATCAAGATGCTGCCTGTCAACCTGATTTGCGTGATCCCCGGGGCCCACATGTGACCTTTTACCTCCCTGCGTGGAGTGGGTCGAATCCTTTTGTACCGCTGTGAATTATGTTAACCGGGGGTCCGTAAGTCAGCCGGGGTGTCTTCGCCACGCCGGGTGCGTGGAGGTAAAGGTCTTAACTTCTTGGCGTTACATTGCTTAGCTAGTATACGGTCTTAGGCCGCTGCCGAGAGTGTAGGTTCCTAGCCCGTGTGTCCATGTCACCGCTGTGAGTGTGAGAGTGACCCGTCCCGCGACTCGATCTGAGTCCGGAAGTGAGTCTGACTACCTTGAACTCTGCCGGTTCCTTAACCGCGCACGATCCACGCTTTCCCTCGCATGGGACGCCGAGTGAGCTTGTACTTCTGTTAGCGACGTTTGCCACTAGGAGCTCGTAGTGTCGGGCTTAGCGTCTCCCTGGTGTGTATTGCTGGTCGCGTCTTCATTTAGAGTCCGAGGGTGGCACTGTATAGTGTCGTCTCCCGTGTCCGTCCCGCATCAGTTTGGTATCAGAGCAGGTTGAGTCTAGGGTAGTCGTTGCATAAGTCTTGCATAGTCTAAGGTTACCCCACACACACCTTCACTCGGTATATCCAAAGGTGTTGTCCGACCGTTAGGCTTCACCTACCGGGAAGACCACACACTTGCGCGAGTGACCTTCGGGTCGATTACCTCCGCCGCGTACCGAGTCTTGGCCGTGTCTAGGGTGTAGTCGAGTCTCATTCTTTTCAAAACAAAAAAAAAAGTGTTTTAAATTGCATTCTTTCAAAATACCAAAAAGGAGTGTTTTCAAATTGCAATTAGGTCTAAGTGTATCATTTAGTGTGTTTGCATTAGTCGGTCGTTGTCACCTAGTCCGTACGTCTTTGCATGCCCACCCGTCGAGGCACCCAATACTCGCCACCACCACCTATGGCGGACTCTCGAGCCCGTAGTTCCGATGAGTCTTCCACGGTCGAGATGTTCCGGGCCATCATGGATCGTTTAGACACGCGTATGGATGGTCTTAGTACGCGTATGGATGGCATAGGGACGCGTCTAGAAGGGAGGATGAAGGTCCTCGAGGATCGGGCCGGGGTTTCGGAGCAGTCCATTCAAGGCCTTGTTGGGAGGATTGCCGTCCTAGAGAGGGGCCCAGTAGCGGCGCAACCCACGCCGACGAACGGCCAACAAGAGCCGGTGCAGCAACCCGCTGTGCCAAGGGCTCAGGTGGAGGATGTCGGGAGGCAACAGGCGCCTATAGTGGATGATTATGCCTCCGACAATGATCACGGGGGTAACGGTCGTCGTCATCAACGACGGAATCGTGATGACGAGGATGACGACCGCATGCTTAGGGGTGTGCGTGCGGACCCTCCCACTTTTAGCGGGTCCTTGGACCCTAGGGTGTATCTAGATTGGGAGGCCGGTATGGACCGGTACTTCGAGTGGTTTGAGATGACGGACCACCGAAGAGTCCGATATGCGAAGATGAAGCTGCAAGGGCAGGCCCAAACTTATTGGATCAATGTGGAGAGCCTGCTCAACAAGCGACGTCAACCCCAGATCGGTACCTGGGATGATATGAAACTCAAATTGAGGGAGAAGTACCTTCCTGCCTCATATCGCCAACGTCTTATTGACAAGTGGCAAAGCATCTCCCAAGGGAACCGATCCGTGACCGAGTACACCGCCGAGTTCGATGAGTATTACTTGCGGTGCGGGGTCACGGAAGAGAGCACCATGACGATATCCCGCTTTCGGAGAGGGTTGCGGCCTAATTATCAATATGAACTCTTTCGCCGCAATGCCACCACTTTGGAGCAGGCATATCAGATTGCTCTCGAATTGGAGCAGTTCGAGGCCGAGTTCGAGTCACCCCATCGGTTGGGCTCCTTTCCCCTTCGTAGTGTCGAGTCCCGTGGCTCATCTGGCACATATCCGAGGGCCCCCATGGCTCGACCTCAGGAGCCCGCTCGCCATGAGCCCTTTGCTCCTAGGCCTCGCCATCCACCCCCGAGGGACCTTCCCCGTCCCCAGCATCTTACGGCCCCACCCATAGCCCGTCCACCGGCACCCGCACCACCCGCACGTCCTTTGTTGCCTACGCCTCCTATCCGTCGGGAGGATAAAGGTAAAGGACCTATGATTGGGGAGCCTAGTGGATCACGGCAGCAGTGTTATCGCTGCAATGGGTTTGGCCATTTCGCCAACCAGTGTCCCACTCGCCCATCTCTTCACATTGGGGACACACAGGTCGAGGATACCACCCCTGCGGGCCTAGAGTTAGTCAGCTATGAGGCAGATGAAGAGCTAGCTGACGAGTACTATGAGATGGGAGGTGAGGCCCAGGATGCCCCGCAGTTAGACGATACCCATGTGGGGGTCGTCAGATGTATCCTCACCCAGCCACAGGTCAGTGATGACTGGCGTCGGACAACTATCCTTCATGTATTCTGTAGGCTGGGAAAGCAAATTTGCAAGGTGGTCATCGATAGCGGGAGTTGTATCAATGCAATCTCCACGAACGCTGTCACTCATCTTGGTCTCACACCCGTAGACCACCCTTGCCCCTACCAGGTATCATGGGTGGATACCACTTCCATTTCGGTCAGGCTGCGGTGCTTGGTCCCGCTGCAGCTCCACTCCTACCGTGACGAGATCTGGTGTGATGTTCTCCCCATGGAAGTGGGAAGTATCATTCTTGGTAGGCCGTGGTTATTCGACCGAGATGCCACACTCCATGGTCGGTCGAACACCTGTACCTTCGACCATGATGGCTAGCGGGTCACCCTCCAACCCGTTCGGCCCAGGAGCCCATCAGTCAGGGGTCCCACTGGCCCTAGTACTCCGAAGCCTTCCGTACCCGGGCCCAGTACCCCATCTCCAGCTCGGACTATGACCGTTACCTCTAGCCCCGGAGAGCCCTCAACGAGGAGACTGATGATGATTAGCTCTCGGGAGATGGAGCAGGAGCTTAGTCAGGGCTGTCCAGTGTTTGCCATTACGGTCCGAGAGGTGGAGCGGGACTCCGAGGGTGAGCTCCCACCCGAGGTTGTTCCCATTCTGCAGGAGTATGCTGATCTCTTTCCCGATGAGCTTCCCGAGGGACTCCCACCTATGCGGGATATTCAGCATGCCATCGACCTTGTTCCGGGCTCTTCTTTGCCCAATCTTCCTCATTATCGCATGAGTCCCACGGAGCATGCCGAGCTTAAACGGCAGGTCGATGAGTTAGTGCAGAGAGGATCTGTTCGGGACAGCATGAGTCCATGTGATGTACCCGCGTTACTCGCCCCGAAGAAGGATGGCACGTGGAGAATGTGCATTGATAGTCGTGCCATCAACAAAATCACCGTGAAGTACAGGTTCCCTATTCCCCGCCTGGATGACATGCTAGACATGATGGCAGGTGCCACTATCTTTTCAAAGATCGATCTTAAGAGTGGCTACCATCAGGTGAGGATTAGGCCAGGTGATGAGTGGAAGACCGCGTTTAAGACCAAGGACGGTCTATATGAGTGGTTGGTCATGCCTTTTGGTTTGACCAATGCCCCTAGCACATTCATGCGACTCATGACACAGGACCTTCGACCTTTCATTGGAGTCTTTGTAGTGGTGTACTTTGACGACATCCTTATCTATAGTCGCACCACGGGGGACCACTTAGACCACCTTCGGCAGGTCTGTCTTCTTCTCAGGCGAGAGCAGCTTTATGCAAACCCACAGAAGTGTGCCTTCATGACACCTCAGCTTACCTTCTTGGGTTTCATTGTGTCTAGTACTGGGGTCTCCGCCGATCCGGAGAAGGTCCGGGCCATTGTTGAGTGGCCAGAACCCCGTACGGTTCATGATGTCCGCAGCTTTCATGGCCTTGCGACGTTCTATCGTCGCTTCATCCGCGGATTTAGCTCCGTCACTGCCCCGATCACGGATTGCATCCGGAAGGGCACATTTGTATGGACGAAGGCCGCATCTGCTGCCTTCAGGGACATCAAGGAGCGTATGACCCAGACACCTATCCTTCGACTGCCTGATTTCTCGAAGGTGTTTGAGGTCTGTTGTGATGCGTCGGGTGTTGGGATAGGAGGAGTTTTGAGTCAGGAGTCCCACCCGATCGCATATTTCAGCGAGAAGCTGAATGACGCGAAACTGCGATATTCCACATATGATAAAGAGTTTTACGCAGTTGTTCAGGCTCTTAGGCATTGGAGGCATTACCTATTACATCAGGAGTTTGTCTTATACTCCGATCATGAGGCTTTGAGGTACCTCCATTCCCAAAAGAAGCTGAATTCGCGTCATAGTCGTTGGGTTGAGTATCTCCAGCAGTTCACCTTTGTGCTAAAACATAAGGCTGGAGTGGAGAACAAGGTGGCCGATGTCTTGAGTCGGCGAGCATGTCTTCTTACCACCATGAGTGCCGAGGTCATAGGGCTAGAGAAGATGAAGGAGGCCTATGTTGATTGTCCTGACTTCGGTCAGATTTTTACTACTCTCCAGGCCGGGCCCTCGAGAGACCATGATGATTATGTACTTCAGGAGGGTTACCTCTTTCGAGGTAGCAGGCTATGTGTTCCCCGAACTTCGGTTCGAGATTTCCTAGTGTGGGAACTACATGCGGGAGGTCTAGCCGGCCACTTTGGTCGGAACAAGACTATTGAGGCAGTGGAGCATCGATTTTATTGGCCGAGCTTGAAGCGCGATGTTGCTAACATCGTGGCTATGTGCCGTACATGTGCTACGGCCAAAATGAAGAAGCAAAGCTCGGGCCTTTATACGCCTCTCCCCGTGCCTGATGCCCCGTGGCAGGATGTCAGCATGGATTTTGTTTTGGGATTGCCACGTACCTCCAGGAAGCATGATTCGGTCTATGTGGTGGTTGACCGTTTCTCGAAGATGGCCCTCTTTATCCCTTGCTCAAAGACTTCGGATGCTTCTAGGGTAGCCCGCCTATTCCTTACTCATGTGGTGTGCAAGTTCGGGTTGCCTCGCACTATAGTGTCTGACCGTGATGTTAGGTTCACTTCCTATTTTTGGAAGACACTATGGCATATGATGGGTACGCACCTCAAGTTTTCCACTGCATACCATCCCCAGACAGATGGTCAGACCGAGGTGGTCAATAGGAGTCTGGGTGATCTTTTGAGATGTCTTGTTAGGGACCGCATTGGGGATTGGGATCTCATTCTACCTATGGCTGAGTTTGCATATAATGATTCGGTGAATAGGTCTACTGGCATGAGTCCATTTGAAATTGTCACAGGTCGTAGGCCTAGGAAACCCGTTGACCTTGTCCCCATGCCTGTCCATGCTAGAGTGTCGGAGTCGGCCGAGTCCTTTGCTAGGCATGTTAGGAGTTTACATGACGACATCCGTCGTCACATTGAGTCCAGCAATGCACGGTACAAGGAGTTAGCCGATGCCCACCGACACCACCGAGAGTTCCAGGAGGGTGAATACGTCATGATCAGGGTAAGACCTGAACGGTTTCCCTCTGGAACCGTTAAGAAGTTGTAAGCTCGCGGAGCCGGTCCCTTTAGAGTGTTGAAACGCGTTGGATCCAATGCGTATGTTGTGGACCTGCCCGAGGAATATGGTATAAGCTCTACCTTCAATGTATCGGATCTTGTTGCATATAGGGACCCAGCGGTGATCCCTAGTGAGCCTTTTGAGCCATCTCCTCCCCTTGAGAGTGATCCCACACCTGAGTGTCCACTTCCACCTCCAGCCCCTTTTTCACGGCAGCGTGAGCATATAGATCGTATACTGGACGAGCAGGTGACAGTTACCAGGAGTGGATCTTACCCGCGCTACCTAGTGCGATGGAGAGGACGGCCCGCTACTGAGGACACTTGGATCACACATGGCGAGTTGCAGCGGATCGATCCGGACCTTTTGGAGCGATACAGGAGTGATGCAGACCCTTACTCGACAGGGTCGAGTTTCTCCCACCCGGGGAGAATTGGTGCGGACACCAGAGCACGCGAGAGGCACGAGCCGGCGAGCCATCAGTACCGTACACGGAGTACCACTCGATCTACAGCAGCTTCTCTTTGACTCGGGGATAGCCTGGAAGCCCCACCTTGATTCTTGGTCATTTTTAGCATTTCCTTGTATTGTTTTAGCAATGGTTTGCCTTGTAATTGGGTTGTAATGAGTGTTTTATTTGGGTTTGTCATATTGGGTTCAATGTAAGGCTCTTAATAAGCCAAATGGGTGAGTCCTTTAGGGTCCATTAAGGGTTAAGTGCCATATTGGGTTATAAGGCCTCATTAGGCTTCATATTGGGTTCTTAAGCCACTTAAGGCCCATATAAGCCTCCACTCCACATGGGCCACCTAGATTGGGATAAGATGGGCTTGTGGAAGGCCTTAACAAGCCTTGAAGCAACTTGGCCCAAGAAGGGCCCAAGAAGGGGGCGCCCCCTCTTTTGGCATTATTAGGCTAGGTTAGTTTTTTTCTTTTCTTTCCTCTCCTTCTTTGACCACATGGGATAAAATTAGGAATTGGTCTCTTTTAAATAATTTCTTTTTGTGGTTGGTCACATCCAATCCAAGCCATCCATTCCCCCATACCTAGATCTAAGGGTGGATATTGGATTTGGCTTGTAACCTATAAAGAGTTGTATTTTTTCATTTTAGTGGAATTAATGCCATTTGAATCAAACTTAATGTTGGAGCAAGGCCTAGGCCGCCCCCTTCCACTCTCCCTCTCCCCCTTGCAGCTGTGAAGGCTGCCTCTTGGTGGTGTGACTCCACCGTATCAGTTCCGGTCGCCGCCGCCGCCGCCACGAGCCGCCATCGCCACCGCCGGAGTTCTGTCCGTGCAGTACCACAGCCACTTCCACGAAATTCCAGTCTCCGCCACGGCCTCATATCGAGCTGGAACTTTTACTGGATGTCCTAGAGGTGTCCAGCACGTCCTCAGAATTTTGGTTGGTCATAAAGATATCATTTGGTATTTTTTTATTTTCGTCCAATCTCAGTTTCTAGATCTGTCTCCTATCTGTTTCCATTTCCACCCGCCCAGAGTTTTAAGTCTTAGGTCCTTTTTTTGATTTTCTTTGGTTCGCCCATTTTAACTGGGTGTTCCTTGCATCCATCCCTTCATCCACCATTTTTTTTAATTTTTGGTTCATCCATTTCATATTTTCTAAAATTCGTTCTCTGTCCTAGCTACAGTTATGTTCCCCAGTTCCCAGATCCGACCACCAGACACTCCAAAAATCCTATCAAATCACCACCACCTCCACATCCAATTCTAAAAATTGTCCCAGCTTCGTGGTTTGATTATCTACAATGTTGAAGAAGAGCTCGAAGTCTGATTCCTACGGAAAGTAGGCGGTCAACGGTGGTTCTCAGACAAGTACCCTGTAAATCTGATGTCTCGGTTACTGTACAACAGGGATTTATAAATTCATTAAAGTCTAGATCCGACTAGATCCATCAGATCTCTCTGAGTCTAGATTGAAGCATTTGAAGAGAGCTTTCCAACGATAGCTCATGCGTCCCGATCCGACGTCGGGATCGACCGCAGCGGCTGTTTTCGCCGGAGCGCGCGCAGGGAAAACAGAACTGAAATTCGTTGGCAGCCATTCCACAACTTGAAGATCGGACCCGACCGGCCACCAATCGGTGTCTCCGGCCGACCGCCGTCCGTGGAGGCGCGCCACCAGGGGTCTCCATCATAGTGGGACCCACCTCCGCAGATCCGGAGGACAGCGCCATCCGTGGGCCTCACGGGCCCGCAGAACCCGCCGTTCGGGAAGCACGAAAACGCGGAGTTCGGCGCGTCGAGTCGACATCAAGATGCTGCCTGTCAACCTGATTTGCGTGATCCCCGGGGCCCACATGTGACCTTTTACCTCCCTGCGTGGAGTGGGTCGAATCCTTTTGTACCGCTGTGAATTATGTTAACCGGGGGTCCGTAAGTCAGCCGGGGTGTCTTCGCCACGCCGGGTGCGTGGAGGTAAAGGTCTTAACTTCTTGGCGTTACATTGCTTAGCTAGTATACGGTCTTAGGTCGCTGCCGAGAGTGTAGGTTCCTAGCCCGTGTGTCCATGTCACCGCTGTGAGTGTGAGAGTGACCCGTCCCGCGACTCGATCTGAGTCCGGAAGTGAGTCTGACTACCTTGAACTCTGCCGGTTCCTTAACCGCGCACGATCCACGCTTTCCCTCGCATGGGACGCCGAGTGAGCTTGTACTTCTGTTAGCGACGTTTGCCACTAGGAGCTCGTAGTGTCAGGCTTAGCGTCTCCCTGGTGTGTATTGCTGGTCGCGTCTTCATTTAGAGTCCGAGGGTGGCACTGTATAGTGTCGTCTCCCGTGTCCGTCCCGCATCAAAGGAGCTTGATGCCACAGACTGGAATGGAATGCAAATGGGTTTAAGGGATAGTATGCTGCAAATCTGGGAAAAACCCAGATTTCGGTCAACCGTCGGTCATGCCCCGGTCGACCGATTTTCCCAGCAACGAAATCTTCATTTCCTATAAAATTCCGGTCAACCGCCCCCTATTTTCGGTCGACCGCCAGCTTCGCAGCCCCTATTTTTGACTTTGTTCCCTTCAACGTGTTCAGCCCTCTCTTTAGGACTTTTGGGTTCCCAATCCACCAGATATGCCTAAAATCGTGGATCTATGTTTTGGCATGTCACTTGACCAACCCAAGGCTTATAAAAACATCTCTTAGGGCAAAGAAACCCTAATCACCAAAAGGGATTCAAAGGAGGCTATCAAGGGAGAAAGAAGACTGCTGCAAATACTCCGTGAATAGTACTTCGTTCAGCCATTCTTCATCAAACCTCAAGCATTTGAAGATCATTCTGAAGCCAATCAAGTGGAAATCAAGTGGAGATTCAAGCCTCATTCAAGATCTGCATCATACACTCAAGGGGAGCCTAAATCAGGAGTTTTCTCAACTATGTTTCATTTATCTTTGTGTTTTGAGCTTCAAGTCTTGTTCTTTGTAATATGTAAACAACAGTGTGTGTGTGGATCGATTCAGATCTGTGGTCGTGTGGATTGTCTTGTTCAGATCTATTTGTCTGCGTGGATCTTCTTAGATCTACATGTGTGTGTGTGGATCTATCCAGATCTGGTTGTACAAGTGTGTAGAGTGCTGCATCTGTCGCAGCGGGTGTGTGTTTGTGTTATTGATTCAGTCATCGGATCGTGTTGGAGCTCGTCTCCGTATGTGTGTTGGAGCTCGTCTCCGTGTGTGTGTTGGGGCGCGTCCCCGTGTGTGTGTGTGTGTGCAGGCATCGCCCTGCGTGTGTGGTTGGAGTGTGTCTTCGGGTTGGGGATTTGTCCCTATGCTAGTTTATAGCAGTGAAGCCTCACCGGGTTTTGGTGAGGGATGGACGTAGGTTGCTTTTGTTGCATCCGGACCACCTTAAAATCGTCGTGTATTGTGGTTTGAAATGTGTGATTTGGCTCATTTCTTCTACCCCCATTCCATGTGATTATTAGTGTATATTGTTTTTCCGGATTTGATCTCTCAGATTTAGCATAATTGGTCTTTTATCTAAATAGATCTTTGGTATATCAAAAGGTATTTTTGAATCGACAAGATCACTCTTGTCAGGACAATAGCATCTTGCGTGAGTAGAATCTCTGGATTCACGCCTCCGCCTTATACCAAGGAACTATTGTGGAGATAGATTTTGATAAATCTAGCTTGTGGCTAAACAGATTTGAATTCCTAGTTGATGCTTCATCATATTCATTTAAATTGGGTAAAAATTTGCTAAAAGTTATAATCACCCAATCCACCCGCCCTCTTGGGTGTCATTGATCGCGGGGCTTCACTCACAACTTACAACTACGGTAATTTGTAGCTAGCTAACGGCCCTATTCTCACAAACATAGTATGATAGAAAATATACTAAATGAGCAATGTGAGTGTGGAACGAGACGCGTACCTCCATGACTAGTGCGTGGGGAAGAAATCCCGACCGAATCTGACAACCCCAATACACACAATTAATTACCGTACAATTTCAGAACCTAGCTCCCACTCCATGCAGGGAGGTAAAGGGCTACAAGCATAAATTTGGGGTTACTGGAATCCGGGTTGACGGGCCGCACTCGCAGGAGGCGAGGGAAGCGATTCGGGGCCGATCGGGTGAGCCGATTGGAAGCCGACTTGATTCTGCCCACGTCAGTCATCCAGCGCAGCAAACTTACGAGGCCGGTACGCCAAGATCCGACGTCCAATATGGATGCCGTTTATGGGAGAGTGTTGGCGACAGGGTGAAGATTGTTCGCTTTGAACGGCGTGATCAGATCTGATCAGATCTGGGCGTTGCAGCAACTATACTCAGCCTCAGGTTCTATTCGCACAGAACTGCACAGGAAAGCTAAAAATTATGGGAAAAATCGCTCCAGTGTCGGAATGGGTTGCATCTTGTTGGAGATCGTCGGCGACATCCAGAGGAAGACTCAGACAAAAGAGATTGCACAGATCTAAGAGGAAGGAGACGGTGCATCTTCTGTAAGTTGCCTCTGCCTCTGGGTCGAATCTCCACAGGGAGGTCAATGCAGCCTCACGAAAGTCCTCGCCATGACCAGCACAAATCTCAGAATGAAACGAACTTGGTGGCAACGCGAAGAGGACAGAAAATCCTATGATCAGTCAGAAGCTCAGATCCAAAGAGCTTGGGAGTAGATCCGTAGAAATTTTGAATCGGGAACTTGAAGATCTGGACAGCAGGCTCGGGCAGACTTGCGTGACTTCACAAGAAGAATTGTTGCTGGCGATCCAGAGCTCCGATCGACACGAAACCAATGCCAACTTCTGCCTGACTTGCAGAAGCTTCACTGAAAATTTTGTCAGAACCAGATACGAAGAGGATAGAGAGGATAAAGGGGGCGAGTCACACGCCAAGTAAATCCTATCATAGGATTTTGGTCTAGGGCATCACACCCAAGAGGGGGAAGAGAATCTCTCTCTTAACACAATTTTTTCTCACAAACTCTTCATTAACTTTTCAAATGACACTATACATATGCTTATATAGAGAATGGCAAGGGGAGGGGGGCTAGGAAATGGCGTGGGAGAGAGGGGGGACAGAGGGGGTGCGCCCCCTTGACTATGGTGGAGAAGGAAGACAAAAGGGAAGGGGGAGGAAGCTTCCTTCCTTTGAAAATGGGACGGAGGGAGTCAAGGGAGGGTAGCTGGCAGCCTCCCTCTTGGACCAAGAAGGGGGGCGCCCCCTTCCACTAGCCACCAAGCCCACCTTCCATTAACTCCTTTCATACCTAGCACACCTAGCCCTTGGACTTGTTCACACCTAGCCCTTTTGGCCCATTTCAAGCCCAAGGCCCATTAACTCTAGCCCATTAGTCTAGTGTAGCTCATATGCCATACAATAGTACAATTGTCCATCATTGACTAAAATAGGGCCCAGCATGGCCAAAAAAGTGTGAAATAAGGATGATGGCTTGGTCGATGCGTCCACGTCCTCTGCGAGCTAACCGGGCCCCGGCGTGTCCTCTTCCACCGACGTGTATTGTGGCGTGTGTCCGCACCATAGAAGATATGGAATCACACACACTCGCAAACCACGGTGCACATGGAATTTTTAGATGGTTCGGTCTACTACCACAGACCTACGTCCATCCCCCACTCAAAGTAGAGTGAGGCTTCTGCTGACTCACAACTTGGACCGCTGAGCATCACAGCTTGCTTACACCGCTGAGCAACACAGTTTGCTTCTACCGCTGAGCAACACAACCTGCTTCCACTGAGCATCACAGCTTGCTATAGCTGAGCATCACAGCTTGCTGTCTAGAGGAACGGATCCTCTGCAACGCTGACACACAGCTTGAAATATGAATGAGAAATAGGAAAAAAAAAGCACAAGAAAATAAGATATGAAAGCAGGAAAGATATAGCTCTCGCATGAGCAAATTGGCTTTGATCTGATCTAGCGGCCAACAACAAGTAGATCTTCAAGATGCTCTAGCTGCACACTCTTTCACTGCTTTGATACTTCACTCTTCTTCTTCTTCCTCTCACGATCCCCTTCTCTAAACTCTCTATTCTTTCTCACAATCTCTCTCTCAGAACTCTCTCTTCTTTCTCTCTTCTGCTCACACACACTCTCTTTTCTCTTCTCTATTTCTTTCTTTCCTTTTCTCTGGAGCTCGCACTATTCAATTCTCATTACCCAGCTCATTTCTTTCGAAAGAAGATGTCCCATATTTATAGAACAGGGATGCCAGAAATGCTTCCTCTCAATGGCCTGATTAGTGTGGTCCCCACATCATTCTTTGAGGGCGTGTGGAGGGAACACTCCCACCAAAGGATTTCTAGAAGATGCTTTGATCTGAGACTCCATGTGTCAGGTAGAGGTTAGAATCTTTCACATGGCAGATCCTTTCTACTAGACTGTTAGCCACGAATCATGTGCCCATCATTTGATGCTTGAGATCATGTGCCACTCAACAGCTATACTTAAGAGCCACGTGTCAGTTCTGCACTTTTGTCACCAGTTGATATGCTCCCTCGAAGGCAAGAGTAATTCGTACTTAGGGGATCTTGATTTGACTTGGCCCGTTTAATCCTGAACCCGGTGTACTAAGTGTTTGAATAAATGACATAGTCATTCTGGATATTCCTTCTTTGAAGTTCCTGTCAAGACAAAAATTGCAACTGATCAGACAGACTCAAGCATTGTTATGAAGACAGGTTAATTAATGAATCTTGTTAAGATGCTACCAGAAATGTTTACCTTTATTGCACATAGGTTAACCTGTTGTTGTAATGTATGCATGAAGATGTATAAATGCATCGACCTTCATAGACATGTGCATCGACCTCTAAGACAGAATGCTTGAATATGCATCAACCTTACTTAATACAATATCCTCTAGTGCACCGACCTAAATGACTAAAGAAGTACACATGCATCAACCTAATAGACTACATGCACAGTGCGCACCATCCTAAAGGTACATGACTTCAACAGCTACATCGACCTTCTAGACTAGAATGCATATGTGCATCGACCTGATTGTTCAATGTAGTGGGAGATGCATTGACCTTCTAGACTAGAATGCATATGTGCATCGACCTATTTGTTCAGTGTTGTCGCGCCCCGAGCTTTTATTACAGCGGAAGACAATCTCAGAAAATGTGAACAGCCGGCATGGTAATCCTCGAGCAAGAAATATAACCAGACCGCGATAACAATCACACATAAGATGTAATTGCACAATAATTTAATCAAACTCCAACTTTATTTCATAATAATCATGATCATAATCCAAGTACACAAATTTCATTTAATCCATAAGATTCAATAAAAAGAAAATTACATGAACTCTATCTAGACATTTATTGACTTCCTAAGTCTTCACTCTCAATCTTATATGGCTTTCATTCGCTCTCGGACCCATCACTTGAATAACTCGAATCCGAATCTGAACTATTTGCATCTCCTGAAAAAGATTGGAAATAGGTAATGAGCACACTTGCCCAGTAGGTATCTTCACATCAACATGTAGGCAATGTTAGAGTGATTAGTATTTTAGCTCTAAAGAATAAGGTAAAATCATGCGAAATGCGATCAAACATGTGATTTAAACCAAAGTAACAAGATATAATCAAGCTTAAGATATAAGAACATGAATCGATCAAATATAATCAAGCAAGAATGTAGTAATGGCCTTTCATGAACAAGAATGTACTATAAAGTCATGTAACAAGTAAGAATGTACTCTTCACTTAGTAGCAAGTATTTCATGAATTTCTGTGGAATACCACTTTATGGATAATTCCGTGATTACCGTGATTTCCATGATACCGTGGATTTTCACTTATATATAAAGAAAGTACTCCCAGTGCAATGCAACGCCAGTAGCATCATACCCCATGGTTTATAATAGTATGTTTCCGACAATCAGCGGAGGGGACTAGCATAGAGCCCTTGAACACAATCAGTGCTCGAACTGTATCTTCAAGTATAAATCAAGCTACTTCCACGCATGTAAAATAATGTGGCCAAGAATGTACCATTTCAACAATAGGTTCATGATAAAGTAATCAACAATAAGAATGCTTCTATTTGGAATAAGGAATTTCAATAAATACTTTAATGACTAGGTTATGCCATAGGAATAAATCGGCAACATAACGGTACATTTCTTAACTTTCATAATTTAGTTAAATCATTTTGATATAGGTGACATGTCCCAGAGATTTAATAGTCTTTCTAGGATCATATGGATATTAACCCTTGGGTCAAACCTTGGGTTAACTGAACTCAAGAATTTTAGCGGTCTATAACTGGGCCGTTACACGAATATAGCGGTCTAGTTCTGCACCGTTAAGTACAAAACTATTCGTTATTTAAAAATAGGCTCTCTGGTGTCTTTAGCGGTCAAAGGTAGATCCGTCAAGGTTCCTTTAGCGGTCTAAATAAGGTCCGCTAGAAGACTATGGCGGTCAATTACTGATCCGCTAAGGTCCAGAAAAAAAAACACCGGTATAGTGTATTCTAGATAATTGGGCTTCAATGGTACAACCAACTCGGCGTCCTAGTGGGAATCCCAGGCTCGCGGAGAATTACGGAGGCCTTGAAACAAGATTTCCTAGTCCATTGGAAGGAATATCCAAAGGAGAGGTCCTCATGTCCAAGATTATGTTCCTATAGTGCAACGTGTGTAACTAATGGTCATATACCGGAATATATGCCATGAACTTATAGAAATGACTCTGAGATAAGACTAGAATGTGTACAGTGAAAAATCAACGTTAAATCTCGTCAATATAAGCATTCAAACCATAATTTAATACAAAATTATATGGTTTTTGGCACAAAATACATTATGCTTAAAATAATCCTAAGTACCATAAAGAAACATGAACTCACTGTTTATGAATCAGGAATTAAAACTCAGAGTAATAAATACCATTAAAATAGGTTAGTATATAGTTAACTAGGCTTAATTATAAGATATATGGGCTGTTCTTAAATCTATCTCGGGATGACGGAAAATAGCATAGTTGGCGGTCTATCATAGAGCTGTTACATGACACTGGCGGTTTATCGTAAGGCCGCCACAGTAACTTTAACGGTCTATTTCCGGTCTGCCAGAGGTTTCATGAAAATGAGATTACAAAGTGTCTAGCGGTTCATCATAAGGCCGCTACAGAGAGATGGCGGTCAAATTCTAAGCCGCTAGAGCATGATAGACAGTAACTTAAATAAGAGGGTTCTAAGGTTTTTAACTCACATCATGTCTGAAAATCATATATAAACTTTCCTTATCAGGATAAAACGAAGGTTAAGCTAACAATATGCATGGGTTTTCTGTGAATTGACAAGAAAGTTTCTTTTTAACTTAGTTAGAGCTAAGCATATGCATGCATGATATACTAAGCGCATAGGTCCTATTAAAACAAGCAATTCTCCACACATAAAGCATGAAATCGAGCAAAACAAGAAGGCTTTTAATCCTAACATGATGTTTTTGCCGTGCATGAGATGACCTACCTTTACTTAGGCTTTGAAACTTCAAATTTGATGTTAGAAGGGAGCCCTAGTTTTCTGCTCCTTCAAATGACAATTCAGCAAGTTCACACCCTGATATCTTTTGATCCACTTGTCCTAATGACGTAAAATTTGGAGGGTAAGAAGTAGACACTAAGGGGAACAAAAAGTTCTAAAGGCAGTAACGTTAAATACCATGATTTGGTTCTCTAATCCTTTGATCTTCACCGGACTTTTGCACAGTTTCCTGGGTCGCTAAGATGAAACCGACAACTTTGCAGGCTTCTATCTCCTTGTGTGCTTGATCTCCTAACACGAAATTTTGGGAGATGTTAGTCATGTGTATTATCAATAAAAACTACTAAAGAACTTACGTGAAATAATGTCATCTTACCTTGATTCCATGCGAGCCAATGTTAGGGTCGCGCAGGTCAAAACTAGGTCCTATTTATAGGGTTTTACTAGGGTTTGCGGATTAGATCGATTCTAGAGTCCTTGTTAAACCTTAGTTCGACTTCTAAGAGTCCTAAACATGATTACTAGTTCTTCCATGTCAATCTCTAAAGGATAGACTAGCAAAAATCCCATCTTTTTGCTATTTCTTCAATTCCCGGAACTGACAGGAAATAGCGGTTGAAGCTTGGTCCGCCACATGCCTTTAGCGGTTTTACGATAGACCGCTATAGATCCTGGGCGCCGAATTTGAAACTAGTTCAAACTCTAATTTCGTCTTATCTATTAATTTATCTAATTAATTGGTATTTATCCCTATAATTCGTGAATAGGCTAATTAACCTTCTAGAATATGGGCCGAACTTCATGGGCTTGGTCCTAAAGTCTTTTGGGCTTCATTTAAATAGGCTAGGTTAATAGTTTACCATAATTGGGTCTTAATAATGAATTATTTAACCCAATATTTATTTATTGAGAGGGATTTTCGCAGCCCACCACCAAGGCAGCCCAACAAGACCCACGCGGTCCAACTAGGCGAGCCCACCCGAGTGATAGCCCACCAGGCCCACTCGGGGAAGAAAAGCCCAATAAATAAAGACTCGAGGAACCAACTCTCCCCGGCGGCCTTCTAGGCTCGGAGGGCCCGAGACAACGGTCAGGTCGGATGGAAGGTCCGGTCTAAAGCCCACTCTCCGACCGAGAGAAAGAGGCTCCAGCCGACCTATCCGACCCCACCTTCGCCGGGCCATGCCTATCGCTCAGACACGAGCTAGCATCCCCGTAGCTCGGTGAGACCGCTTGATTACCTGCAGGTGCGGCCGTTCAGAGTCCTCCGACAGCGGGAGAGTCATGGGAGCTGCCGAACTCCAAGGGGATAACGCCCCCACGTTCCGGCCATGAAAGCCCCCGATGACGACGTAACTCCCGCCGGGAAGCCCTCAGCAAACCGGACTCTTAAAAGGCGATGCACTATTTAAGTAAGGGAGACCCTCCGGAAGATGGTAAGATGAACTAGCCCTTCACATACCCTAAGCTCCTGGGCACGATTCGCTTCACCCTTGGTGGAGAGGATTCTCGCGCATCAGCTCTCTCCTTCCCTCATTATCGCTTCCACCATCGCTCTACTGACTTAGCCATCGGAGGGTTTTCCCCCAGGGAGATCCCCTGGGCCCTCTGATCCATTTCCCTCCTCTTGCAGATTCATCTTCTGGTGATCCACAGCCCGCTCAGGACTCAGCGCGAGATTCCGCCTCTTCATCTGGCGCCGTCTGTGGGAAACGCACGAAGAGTCAAGATGGTGAGAAAAAGCTCAGGGAGGCGATCCGCCGGCTGGGCAGGTAAGGCTGTGGCAGCGGGAGGCGTCCCCCCTAGGGTCTCGCAGAGCCCCCCCTCCAACGCCAGCGTCCCCGCCAACAGGCCACCACCCCCCCCCGGCGGAGACAGGGGCACCCCTCGACGGCGGCGCCAACGCCTTCCAAGCCCTCAACGAGAAGATGGACGTCTTCGTAGAGCTCATGAGGGCCCAGGCGGCCCGAGATGCAAGGTCCCGCGCCCCGTCAGGAAGTCCCCCTCGAAGGAGTGCAATGCAGCACACCGCCGGAGGCCGCTTCACCCTCCGCGGCCGACAGCTCCTCCGCAACGACGTCGGAGGACCCTCGCAAGCTCCTCCTGCGGAGCAAGAGGCTTCCTCCACGCCGAGGAAAGGGAAGCAGGGGGCTAAGCCGCCGCTCCCGGGCACCAGCGCTCCGGGAGATCGCCATGACGCCCCCCCCAGCCCCACGGCACGGCCACAGCCGGAGCTGTCTCTCTGGCTACGAGATTTTGAAAGACGGTTCGCAGAGCAAGAGCGCGCCCTTCGCGCCCTGCAGAAGACCTCTTTCCCGGAGGACGAGGAGAAATCCCCTTTCTCCGAGTACATCTTGAAGGCAGAGGTCTCTCCTAGAGCCTCCATCCCAACCTTCAAGCTCTACGACGGCCAGGGCGACCCAGCCGACCACTACGACAGCTTTGACGCCCTGGTGACCCTGCATGGAACACCGGATCCCATCAAATGCCAAGCCTTCGCGGCCACCCTGGTACAGGGCACTCAGGCATGGTTCCGAGCCCTCGCCCCGGGGTCTATCCGAGACTTCAGGCAGCTCGGGCGCATTTTCAAGGAGAGCTTCCCCGGTAGCGCCCCCCCAAGGTCGGTAGCGAGGCTCCTGGCTCTCAAACAGGCGCAAGGGGAGAGGCTCCGGACTTATGTCCACCGATTTAAATCGAAAGCCCTTAGGATCCCCCGCCTGGATGTGGCCTCAGCCACAACCGCACTGACCGGGGGCACCCGGGACGAGAATCTCCGCCGCGAGCTTGTCCTCCACCCTCCCTCGACCCTTGCCGAGCTAGTGACTCTAGCACTGCGCCACGCCGAGTGCGAAGAGGTACTCAGCGCCTGTCGAGACACAACCGGCTCGGGTCGGGAGGGGGACAAAAAGCGGGCCTCCGAGCCAAACCCTGGCTCGAGCAAGAAGCGCGATCGAGAAGGAGAGCGCAAGAGAAAGTACGAGCGGTATACCACCTTGACCGCACCAGTCTACGAGATCTATGAAGACATCAAAGACTCGGGACTTCTCCGCCAGCCCGAGCCTATGAGGTCGAAGAACCGCAAGCGGGACAGGCATTGCCTGTTCCACGGCGACCACAGGCACCACACCGGAGATTGCCATCAACTCCAGGACGAGATCGAGCGCCTCATCCGTCTGGGGCATCTAGCCCGGTTCACAACCGGGCACAAAGAAGATCGAGACGCCGCAGAGGAGATCGACAACGCCCCCCGAGGGGTCCACATCAACGTCATCTCCGGCGGAGCGGCATCGGGAGGCGACACCAGCCGAGGAAGGAAACGTCATGCCGAGCGGGCCAGCCTAGCCTTAGAGCCCCCCAAAGGCCCGCCTATGGAGCCCCAGGTCATAGTTTTCTCCGACCAAGACTTGGAAGGGCTGAGCACCCCGCATGACGATGCCCTCGTTATCTCGGCCATGATAAATCACTGTAATGTAGACAGGATTTTGATTGATAATGGGAGCGCCCCCGATGTATTATCTTATGACTATTTTCTCAAGATGGGGGAAGACCCATCCAAGCTCCGCCCGATCCGAACACCCCTGTGCGGGTTTAATGGCCTGGCCACCTACCCCGAGGGAGCCCTAAGCCTGCCGGTCACTATCGGCACCCCACCCAAAACCGTTACGGTCATAGTGGACTTCATAGTGATTAAAGGTATGATAGCGTACAACGCCATTTTCGGCCGAAAAATTCTCAGCCGAATAAAGGCCGTACCATCTACCTATCACCAAAAAATGAAGTTTCCCACCAAAAACGGGTTGGGGGAAGTTCGAGGTAACCAGGCCACGGCTAGAAGGTGCTACAATATCTCGGTGGAAGCCTCAAGGCCGGACGGGAAGGATAAGGGCCCCAGGGGAGTCGAAGGAAAAACCGTAACCGCCGAGCCCGGTGGCGAATTATTAACGGTATTCCTGAACGACGACCCAGCCCTTGGAGTGAGGATCGGTTCCGACCTACCACCGAAGGAACATCAGCAATACAAGGAGTTTCTTTCTGGGTACGTCCGGGTCTTCGCTTGGTCCGACGATCAACTCCCTGGTATACCAGAGGAAACTGTGATGCACAAGCTTAACCTCGACGCCACCGTGAGGCCCGTACAGCAGCGGAGGAGGAAGCATGCGCCCGAGAAACAGGCGATCATCAAGGCGCAGGTCACCAAGGGACAAGAGACTGGTCTTTTCAGACCGGTCCTGTACCCAACGTGGCTAGCCAACGTCGTCCTGGTGCCGAAGACCACCGGCAAGTGGCGAATGTGCGTAGACTTCACCGATCTGAACAAGGCCACCCCCAAGGACTGCTATCCGCTGCCGAGCATCGACCAACTGGTTGACTCAACCTCGGGCAACGAGATACTCAGTTTCCTGGATGCCTATTCGGGTTATCATCAGATCCGAATGAGCCCTGAAGATGTCGAGAAGACCGCCTTCATCACCGACTACGGCGTGTACTGCTACACCCGGATGCCTTTCGGATTGAAGAATGCTGGAGCCACATACCAGCGACTGGTCAACCATATGTTCGAGGGACAGTTAGGTCGGAACGTCGAGGCCTACATCGACGACATGCTTGTCAAGACCCCGAGGGTCCAAGACCACCTCACCGACCTGGCCGAGACTTTCGGCACCCTCATGAAGTACAGCATGAAGCTCAACCCCGCCAAGTGTGCCTTTGGAGTAAGATCCGGGAAGTTCCTGGGTTTCCTGGTCACTCAGCGGGGGATCGAAGCAAACCCTGACAAGGTCCAGGCCATCATGGACATGCGCCCGCCCACGTGCATCAAAGACGTCCAGCGTCTGACGGGGCGTGTTGCCGCTCTCAGTCGTTTCCTGTCCCGTGCGGCCGAACGATGCTTGCCCTTCTTCAAGCTAATGAGGGGGCCTAAAATAGCGTCTGCTACGTTCGTATGGGACGGGGAATGCCAGACAGCGTTCGTCGAGCTCAAAGAGCTCCTAGCTTCGCCCCCGGTGCTTTCCAAGCCCGTCGCGGGCGAGGTTTTGCTGCTCTATCTCTCGGTGACGCCATCAACGGTCAGCTCGGTCCTAGTCAGAAATGACTCAGGAGTCGAGAGGCCGGTCTACTACACCAGCAAGGTGCTCGGCGAGGCCGAGCGGAGGTACCCCGCAACCGAGAAACTCGTGCTAGCGTTGGTTACCTCCGCAAAGCGCCTCCGACCCTATTTCTAGGGGCATCCCATCACCGTGCTGACCGGCGATCCATTGAAGAAGATTCTGGCCCACCCCGAGGCCTCGGGGCGACTCGTCAAATGGGCCATCATGCTCGGGGCATACGACATCTCGTATCGGCCACGATCAGCTATCAAGGGGCAAGCGCTCGCCGACTTCATCGCCGAGAGCACCGTTCCGGTCGAGGACAGGCCTCCGACAGCAACCGGACCAACCTGGGAGCTGTTCGTCGATGGATCGTCCAACTCGGTCGGTAGCGGCGCAGGGATCCTCCTAAGGTCCCCCGAAGGAATAGAGTTGCAGTACGCCCTAAAGTTCAACTTTCCGGCGTCCAACAATGCTTCCGAGTACGAGGCCCTTATCTCGGGGGCCCGCATGGCCCGACGGTTGGGGGCTGAGCGAGTCAGGATCCACACCGACTCCCAGCTAGTCGCAAGTCAGGTCAGCGGCGAGTACGAAGCTCGGGAGGCACCTATGATCAAATACCTCCAGTTGGTCTGGAGCCTGGCCCAGCAGTTCATGGAGTTCGAGGTAGTCCGAATAGCCCGGGAGCAAAACTCTCGGGCGGACGCCCTCTCCCGACTGGCCTCCTCCCTAGACCCGGAAGGTACACGATCGGTCCTCCTAGAAGAGCTAGAGCGCCCGAGCATAGACTCGGAGCTCCTCGCCATTGACTCGGCCACTCCCGACGACTGGCGCTCCCCCTACCTATCCTGGCTACGGGACTCCCAAGAACCCTCCGACTCTCGAGAAGCCCGCCGGATGAAGTACCAAGCTCGGCGCTTCGTCCTCCTCGACAACGCCCTCTACCGAAGATCATTCTCCGGGCCACTTCTGAAGTGTCTCGGCCCCGACGAAGCGGGCCAAGCTATTGAGGAGATTCATCAAGGCCTGTGCGGAGCACATTCAGGAGGTCGGTCGCTGGCTAGAATCCTGCTAAGGCAAGGATACTGGTGGCCGACCCTACAACGCGACTGCACGGCTTATGTACAACATTGCGACCGTTGCCAGCGGTTCGACCATTTGGTCCACCAGCCGGCCACGGAACTTGTCGCCCTTACCGAGCCTTACCCTTTCGCTCGGTGGGGGATCGACATCCTTGGGCCATTCCCAACGGCCCAATCCCAAAAGAAGTTCATCATCGTCGCCATCGACTACTTCACCAAGTGGGTCGAGGCTGAAGCAACAGCGAGGATCACCGAGACAGTCGTCTGGGGTTTCGTATGGAAATCGATCATTTGTCGCTTTGGCGTCCCCCGAGTGATAGTGAGCGATAACGGGTGGCAATTCGACTCTCGATACTTCCGAGATAGATGCGCCGACCTAAATATCCGCAACCACTTCACTTCGGTCGCCCACCCTCAGGCCAACGGGCTGGTTGAAAATGCCAACAAGACAATCTTGAAAGGCATAAAAACCAGACTCGGCAAGGCTAAGGGTAGCTGGCTCTAGGAACTGCCTAGCGTACTATGGTCGCACCGAACGACCCCCAGAACGGCAACCGGTGAGACCCCTTTTCAACTGGTATATGGCACCGAAGCCGTCGTTCCATTGGAAATCGCCAATCCGTCTCTCTGAGTGATTAGCTTTTTGCCCGAGGCAAACGAGCAGAAGCTGCTCGAGAACCTCGACCTGGCAGACGAACTCCGAGAGATCGCCAACGTCCGAGCTACGGAATACCAGCGCCGCCTCACTCGGTACTACAACGCCAAAGTCCGAGGCAGACAATTCCGACCAGGGGACTTCGTCCTCAGGAAGGCAGAAGCCTCTCGACCACTAGAGGCGGCGGGCAAGCTATCCCCCAACTGGGAAGGCCCCTACCGAGTGATCGAGACGCTCGGGAAAGGTGCGTACAGGTTAGCCACAATGGAAGGGGAACCCATTCCCCGGACATGGAACGCAACCACACTACGCAGATTTTATTTCTGAATACTGTATCAACAAATTGGGTAAAATAAACCCCCTTATCTTTCGCATTCATTCAAGATAACTGTTGGTACATCAGAAAGGCAACTGCCAATACATTACATAACAAAAAGCGAAAATCCATCTGGCACCGCAGCAAACGGCCATCGCCCGGTCGACCCGGTCTTGACCTTCTCGCATCCAGCCACTGACTCTGCCTCGCGTAGAAACTGGCTCGGACAAGAGATGGTCGACCCAGTTGGCTCGGGTGGTCCGTGACAAAGGTGACAGAGGGACGGCAAGGAGAAGGCCACCTTTCACGCAAGGAAGGCTACCTTCCAAGTTGGCAACAACCTGGAAAAAGGGCATGCCGTGAAGGTCCCCTTTCTTCCAAACTGCCAACTCTTTGGAGGCGAACAGAAAGCAAGCAGCCCCCGAAGAGTGAAAGAAGTGAAGAACAAAAGAGAGAGAAAGAGGCAGCGCACGGGGGTAAGGAAGGGACTGGAGCCGCCTCCTCCCCTCCCACGGAGGGGAATGGCGGCCGGCATCCCTAACTCCCCCATCCGCCCTCCATCTCGGCGTCCGCCCGGAAGCCTCGCCGGAGCCAAGAGGAGGCAAACAGCGTGCCCCCGCACGTCGAAGCCCTCTCCCGATCCGCGCGGTGACCGTCGGACCCGTCTCATGCACGCGCGGCGACCGTGGGACCCGACCGATATTCCAGGACATCTGGAACCGACTGCTCCCCGTCATCTGCAGCATCACCTTCTGAAGGGTCCTCCATGTTCCGATCGCGGTGGCGCAACGCAAAGCGAAGACGAGGGAATAAGAGCAGACCGCCGGCGAAAGTCCTAAGTGTTAAGAGAGAAGGAGCACCCTTCGGTCCTTTTTATAGGCCAAGGGAGGCCATGCGCCTTAAAAGACTCCCCCCTCGAAAACACGCCACAGGACCTCCCTGGAAGGTCACCTCAAAATCCCTGCCCCCCGCCCTAGCGGGATTCGCGAAGCACCTCGCCTTTCAAAGCATGGTAATACGGAAGGACGCCCGCCAGAAGTCTCCCGAATCGACATGCGAAAACGGCGCAAAAAATATCGGCACTTTCCAACTGCCACGATACGCCAACCAAATCACAGCAAAGATAGCGATCAAATAAAGTAAGTTATTTATTGCCTCCCATAAAAGCCTCTTACAACGAGGAAGACGGACAAAAAGGGGAAGGGGCAAAATAAAGTTACATCAGGCCTCGGGCCCACTTTGAAGCTCGGGAACCGCAGTAGGGGATGCGTCACCCCCGGTACCCTCGGCGACGGCTGGCCCGGACACTGACCTCGCCTGTGCGAGAACTGTCCCGGTGGCGAGCCCTCCCGAGGCCTCCGGAGCCGGTGACCCCGCTGAAGGTGATTCCCCCGGTTCTTCCCCGGCCGAAGATGAGGAGCTGGAATCTGACTCGTCCGAGTCATAACGCTGGCCGTAAGGAAAGTCACCTCCGGCCAGGTGCTCATTAGCATAGTTCATCGCTCGGCGATAGCCCTGCTTGAACCCCTTTCGAGCATCCCGGCGGAGAGCCACCTCATAGTAGGGTAGGGCGACTGCAATCAGGTCGGCCGAGTAAGCTTCCGAGCCTTTATAGCGCTCAATCGCCTCCGCCTCGACCTGCCCGTCCCGAGCCCGCTCCGCCTCGGCCGCACGCTCTTCCGCCCTCGCCAGATGCTCCTCCAGCTCGGTCATCCTCCGCTCGGTCTTGGTCATCCGACCCTCCGCCCGGGCTCGGTCCGCCTCGGCCTCAGCACGAAGGCGCTCCGCGTCCTCCGCCCGATCCTGCAGCTCGGCACGCTCACGCTCCCAGAGGCCGTCCAGCTCAACGTGGCGTTGACGCTCATCTTCTAGACGCTTGCTCTTCCTCTCGAGCGATTCTCGGGCCCTTGTCAGCTGCTCGGCCAGTACCTCGGCCTCCCGTCGGCTCGACCGTGCCAACTCCCTGAGAGCAAGGAACTCCCGCCGGAGCCCCTCGTGCTCCCCCTCGAGCCGAGCTAGTTTCCTCTCGCATCCACCGAGGGTCCAGGCGAGCGTCGACCGCTCCGCCTCCGTCCGGGCGTGCGCCTCTACCATCACGGCCGCTGTCCGAGCTATAACAAGGCCGCCCTCCATCAGGATGTCAAGGACCCCGACAGGAGTGCTGCGCTTTTCTCCGCCCCTCGTCCTATCGGCGATCGACCGGCAGATCCGGTACAGATCACCCGAGACACCAAGACTGACCAGAGCTTCCGGCAAAGGGGGCCGCTCCACCCTAGGCGCCCCATCAGAAGGCCCTGTTGTGGCAGCGGAACTAACCGCCCCGCGCATCACGGTCGGTTGGGGTTGCAACGCCTCCCCGGGCGAACCCCCACCCTCGACCGGCGCCGCGGGATCAACGGCACCAGAAACTGCCGGCACTTGGGGTTGCGACACACCCCCATCTGCACCGACCGAACTCTCGGTCCCAGCGCTGGCCACGCCGGCATCGGCCCCCTCTGTTCCTACAGAGGGGAGAGCCGACCTATCACCTCCCTCTGCGGGGCCCCTGGTCTCCTCGGCCCCCTCTCGCTCGGCAGATGGGAGAGCCAGCCCAGAAGGGTCGGCCCCATCCTGCCCCCGAGAGGGGAGCGCCGCCGAGCCAGAGTCGCCCCCGACGGCGGTAGGAAGACCGGCTTTCCTGGCCCTCTTCCTGGCCTTCGCGGCCTCCCGCAGTTTCCCCACCAGGGGATCCTTGCGCTTCAGGCCGGTCGACCGAGAAGTCCCCTCGGGGGCCGCCCCCTTGCCCTTATCTCGGGCATAAGCGCGACCCACCGAGACATCAGGCTCGTCGGCTGCCGAGTCTTCTCCCAGATCGATGACCTCGGCCGCCTCCTCCAGAGGCTCCCGTCTCACGTCTGCAACAAGAAGAAGCCCCGGTCAGGAGGAGAAAAAAGGGTTACCACCCCAGAAGAAGAACCCCAAAGAACCGTACCTGACGCCGTCAACCGCGGGAGAAGACACCGTTCGATGTTCTCCGGTGTCACCAGCTCCTCGGTCGATTGGCGATTCTCCAACAGACGGGCAGCCTGCTGCTCCACGTGGGGAGGAAACTCCTCCTGGCGAGGGGGCAGATTCGGGTGAAAATTGGGCGAGGTCCGGCATCTCCAGATCTCGTCCGTCGCCTTCGCCTTCACCCAGAAGAACTGAGTCTTCCACCCCTTGTGCGAGGAGTCCTTCGCCGCAAGCGAAATGCAGCTCCTATTCCTCCGCGCCTGGATGAAGTAAAAACCTTTTCCCGCCGATGGATGCGCCTTCAACTCGAAGAAGAAGTGGAAAAGGTCCAGAGACGGGAAGATGCCGCGCTGGTGGCACAAAATCCCGAACGCCGAAAGAAGAAGATAGGAGTTGGCCACCAACTGGATAGGCGCCAACCGGAAAAAAGTGAGCAGCTGCAGCACGTAGGGATCGAAAGGAAGCCGAAATCCACTCTTCCAGGCCAAGAGGAAGGGGCAAATGTGCCCATCGCGGTCGTCCAGACTCGTCTCGTACGGGGTGGCGGCGGCAAAGCTATAGCGGAGAGGCAGACGGAAACGATGCTCCAGCCTCCGCACCTCCGCTTCTCCCAACTCGCTACAGTTGGGGATGGGATCGCGCCTCACGGGCACAAGCTCCGGACTCTGATCCGCCATCAGACCGGGAGAAGATTCCTCGTACGAGCTTGAAGACTCCGGGGGAGAAGGAAGCTACCGAACCGCCTCCGCGGTTATCCTCGCCAACTCTTCAAACGCCGCCGCAAGGCTCCGCGTCTCCGCTGTGCTCTCACGGCGCATCAAGAAGCAAGGAAAGCCTAAAACCCTGGAAGCCTAGAACGATGAACAGCGCCCCCTATAAACCCCTGAGGGCGGCGGCGCGTCGTTCCGTGCTCCGAGAAAAAGGGGGGCCCCTTCGTTTCAAATCCGTCAGGATCATCATTACGGGCCTCGGCGACCGCTATAAGCGGCTACATGACGCCAACGGAATTCCACCCACCTGAGCCACGCCGGTCCAAAGCCTCAAAAAACTACTCATCCGAGCCTCCTTGGCTCGGGAGTAGGAGGGGGACAAGTGGAGAGGGGGATTTCCGCAGCCCACCACCAAGGCAGCCCAACAAGACCCACGCGGTCCAACTAGGCGAGCCCACCCGAGTGATAGCCCACCAGGCCCACTCGGGGAAGAAAAGCCCAATAAATAAAGACTCGAGGAACCAACTCTCCCCGGCGGCCTTCTAGGCTCGGAGGGCCCGAGACAACGGTCAGGTCGGATGGAAGGTCCGGTCTAAATCCCACTCTCCGACCGAGAGAAAGAGGCTCCAGCCGACCTATCCGACCCCACCTTCGCCGGGCCATGCCTATCGCTCGGACACTAGCTAGCATCCCCGTAGCTCGGTGAGACCGCTTGATTACCTGCAGGTGCGGCCGTTCAGAGTCCTCCGGCAGCGGGAGAGTCATGGGAGCTGCCGAACTCCAAGGGGATAACGCCCCCACGTTCCGGCCATGAAAGCCCCCGATGAAGACATAACTCCCGCCGGGAAGCCCTCAGCTCACCGGACTCTTAAAAGGCGATGCACTATTTAAGTAAGGGAGACCCTCCGGAAGATGGTAAGATGAACTAGCCCTTCACATACCCTAAGCTCCTGGGCACGATTCGCTTCACCCTTGGTGGAGAGGATTCTCGCGCATCAGCTCTCTCCTTCCCTCATTATCGCTTCCACCATCGCTCTACTGACTTAGCCATCGGAGGGTTTTCCCCCAGGGAGATCCCCTGGGCCCTCTGATCCGTTTCCCTCCTCTTGCAGATTCATCTTCTGGTGATCCACAGCCCGCTCAGGACTCAGTTCGAGATTCCGCCTCTTCAAATTTATTTTAGTCTTTTAGAATTCCCAGAAAATACTTAAATATTCCAGAAATAATTTATAAAAATTCTGGGGCATTACACCCACCCCCACTGAAGAGAATTTGGTCCCCAAATTCAATATACGGATTGTGGAGAGTGTACTTACATTCAAATAATTCTGGAAATCTTTTGCGCATAGCCTCTTCAGTTTCCCAAGTTTCTCCCGATTTTGTCCACTGGATTTTGACTACAGGAATAGTCTTATTCTGAAGTTGACGTACCTCTCGTTCCAGGATTTTGATTGGTTTCTACTCATATGTCAAATCCTTCTTAATCTCCAGATTGTCATAGGTGATGACATGGAAAGGATCAGGAACATACTTCTTGAGCATCGAGACATGAAATACATCATGAACTTCATATAGTTGAGGAGGTAAAGCAATTCGATAAGCTACTTCACCGACTCGTTCCAGAATTTCAAAATGACCAATAAATCTTGGAGTAAGCTTGCCCTTAATACCAAATCTTCGAATTCCTCGACCTGGAGAAACCATAAGAAATACATGATCTCCTACTTGAAACTCTAAGTCGCACCTTTGAATGTCAGTATACGATTTCTGCCTGTCTTGGGCCATCTGAAGCCTTTCTCGAATGACTTTAATCTTCTCGGTTGTACCCCTAATAATATCGGGACCGATGATACACTGGAAACGCACGTCGTTAATACGTCCCGCTACCAAATTAAAATATCCGGCCCACAAATTAAATAAATAAAATAGTTAAGTGATGAGACCGAGTCGAATCCACTGGGAGAAGTAGATTTGAAAGTTAAAAACCTTGAGTTTTTAAGATTTAAAAATCATGAGAATTGAATTGAAAACTACCTTAGAGAGAGTTAGATGTAAATTATAAGGGTGGAATCGATAGAAGAATCAAATGAAAAATTATAATGAAAATAGGGTGACTTAGGAAGAGAAATAACTTTCAAACTAGATAAAATTAGAAGAAGTGACAGAAGATAAAGTTGAAGATCACATGGTTAGGAATAACTTTTATGAAGAGTGCAGAGATAGAAATTGAGAGGAAGGAGGTGAAAACTGGGGAAACGGGGAACCTATGCGCGCGGATGAACAGTAACAACGTTAAAGATAGAACTACGGGAAAATTAAAATAACTCAAAAACAAAGAAGAATTAGAGGAAGTGGTAGAAGAAGAAAATCTAGATTTATAAGAGAGGAACAACTTTCATGAAGAACGTAGAAACAAAAGAGGATTAGAAGGGCTTCAAAATGGAGGAATAAAATAAGGTATCAACTCGGATGAACAGTAATCTATCATGACCGAATTTAGAAAAATGTGTAATAACTTAAAAATATAGAGGAATTAAAAGAAATGGTAGAAAGAGAAAATGTAGAGAACTGAAAGTTGAACAACATTGAAGAAGACAAGAAATTTAAATAACGATTAGAAAAACATATAAATGACTATGAAATGGCTAAAATCTTAAGAACTTACAATAACAACAACTTAAACTTACAAAATTCCAAAACTTCTAATAATTTAAATGGATAATAAGAGTGAAAGAAATTAGAACTTGAAGGGGCCTTCTGCCCCCTATCTCCTTGTTTCTTCAAAAACACTAAATTAACTCTCACAAATTTCTCACAAGTTTTTACAAAAATAAATGACAATCATAGAACTTAAAAACGTATTACAAAGCTTCCCTCCGAACTCTTCCCAACCTCTCCTTTTATAGGCCTTAAACTCACCCCTATTCTTCATTTGAACACCTTCTATTTCCTCTCTCCGTTGCCGTGTGAAGCCACATGAAGAAGGCCTCGTCAACCGTGTGAAGACGCTGACCTTACCAGCTTGTTGACATGCCAACTGCCCAGCCGCATTTCAGCGTGAAGGCATTGAAGCCTTGGCCCGTCGACCATGTGAAGGCCTCGTGGGTGGAGCTCCTCCAGCCAACGCTGGCAGCCCGTGCCGCATGAGCCGCCCGTGGAGATGCTGGCAACATCGCCCATGGTGCGCCCGCGTTTGGCCTTGGAGACGTCTGAAGCTCGCAGCGCGTGAAGCGCCCTCGTCAACCTCATCGCGCTGACCCGTCCAGGGGAAGACTTGGCCACTGTGCGAAGCCCACGTGAGAAACAGCTGCATGGCTTTTGCCGTGGTTGACCGTGCCATCGCGTGAAGGAACCGCTGCCAAAGCCACCTCATCAATTGACCCGCATGCCAAAACGGCTTAGCCGCGTTGACCGACTCCTCCATTCGCCACGATGCCTGATGTCCCGCGTGAAGGCTTCTTCAGCCGCTGGCTCCCTACATGCATGGCCGACGTGAAGGACGTGAAGCCCATTCCTTGTGCATGAGCCACGTTCCAACGTGAAGACATTGAAGCTTCAATGTTTTTTTTGAAGCATATTATGAATATATATATATATATATATATATATATATATATATATATATATTAGATCTAAAGATGATAATACACGTATATCATATATATATTATATGAAGGAGGACAAAGATGCTTTCGTGAAACTTTTGCCAACGTGCTGATGATATTATATATATGTGGATATATTATGTATATAGTGTGTATATAGATATATCATGTATATAAATATGATATATATATATATTATATGTATATGTTATATATATAAATATAGGTATATATATTAAGAATATAAGAATATATTTATTAGATAAGTGAGTATTTATTATCCAGAGATGTTAATATTTTGATTTTAATTTTACTTTTTTTCTTATTTTTATTTTCTTTATTTGAATTATATATATATATATATCGATAGATAGAATATATATATGAGTATATATCCATTTATAGTTTTCTTTTTCTCTCTTTTTTTTCTTTTGAATTAAGATTGGGCTTGGTCGGTCATGGGCTTTGGCTCATTCTTGTCGAGTGCCTGCAAAATAACATATTTATTGATCAAATTATAATAATTTCATCACACTAAGTATTTTGATCAAAAATTGATATTAAGTGTGATAAGTGCATAATTATTAACATTAAAGCTCATAAAAAGTGGGAATATCATAAATTAACTCACATAAATGCACACTTATCACACCCCCCAACTTACTCATTGCTAGTCCCTTAGCAATGCAAACAATTTGAAATTAAGGACCAATAAGAGTTTAAAATATCCAAGCCTCATTTCGAGAACATCTTTCATAGAGTTAACTAAAGATTAATTAAGAATCATTAACACATACTTGCCTTAAGGTACATGATCAAGAATTCTAATCAAAATTTAGTAGCACTTGTGCATGTGTAATACTAAATTCGCAACGTAGACAATTGCGTCCCCCATTTACTATTCTAAGTAAGTGTCCTTCAACCCTACACTTCTTAATCAGAGTATTAAGTATAATAGCTTTTGTCTGCCTTATTGCTTTGTCCCTTTTGGCATATCTATTTTTTTCTCTTTATTATTTTATACACACATGATGCTGCACTACCCTTCACTATTTTACGCGAACCTCAACACGTCTTAGGTGAAGTAGGCCCGGTTACACAGATCAAGGTTCCCTTTTCCTTTTGACGCGAATCTCAACACGTCTTAGGTGAAGTAGGCCCAGTTACTCAGAATCGGAGCATTTTTCATGGTGTTTTTTTAAATTTTTTCAATGCAGAAAGCTTATAAAAGATCTCTTCTTCAAGAAGTGCAGAATATCAGACAATATACCCAAAATAACAGAAGACTTGTCATGCTTGTTTCCTTAGCGTGCAAAGTGATTTTCATTTTTCTAAAGTGCACGTGAACTTTAAAGAGATTCTTAGATTAGTTTTCAATGGCTAGATGAAATAAATTTTCCATCATCCTTCTCTAGTAATTTATATTCAAGAATTACTTTCAATGGAAGCATGAATCATGAAACTCAAAATGGGTCAATTAAAAAAAATGAGGTTGTATATGAATGCATGTGCAACATGAGTTCCATCCCCCCAACTTAAATGACATTGTCCTCAATGGCATGAACAATATGGAACAATAGAACAATGTAGACATGATATGATTGGGAAAGAACGGGACAACCTGATGTGTACTTCGACGGCCTTGGTGTTTGAGAGGCGGTACTTGGCTTTGAAAATTGGAGCAACATAGTAAGCAATTAGCTCTCTCCCCCCAACTTATCCTTTATTCAAATCTGCAAAATAAACACAAAACCATAATAAAAACTTGGGTTGTCTCCTAAAAAACCATTTATTATCACACAAAATTATTAAAGGTTTGGGTTGCCTCCCAAAAAGCGCTACGTTTAACGTCGTCAGCCAGATGCATTGCAGTTCACTAACCAACGGGTCGCATTCAGAATGAGCCACCAAGTGATCTTATCCTTCGATAAATTCCAGCCCTTGTACCATTGGAGCAAAAGATTATATGCATGTGCATGTGGGCTAGAATCATGCCAAGGTTGGTCTTGGAATTTGGATGGACCCTCTCGGTCAGAGAATGCCAGAGGAATTATCATATCTTCAATCACAAAATATTCCTCTATACACTGAAGGTCTTTATAAGTGTTAAACACATCAATGCGGACCTTAATGTCCCTTAGCTTTTCTCTGTTATCCTCAATTGAAAAATAGTCAAGCATAATGTTGAGGTGAGGAAGAGTAGGAGTGGGAAGAGTTCTGAAGGATTCCATGAAAGGGATAGTGTCGAGAAGACAAGGGGTAGTGAAAGAGACGTGCTCCTCAACACACGGATGATCATGAAGCTTAAGTGGAATCGACTGATCGGCTAGTTGCAGGATGTAGGGGATTTGTATAGAAGTGCCGAGGTCAGGAACAGGTAAAAGATCGAGATCCTCCCCAAAATCAAGAGATACTCGATCAGAGTAAATTTCAAGTGGAGCACCCGGTTCCTCAATTACCAAAGAAGAATGGCTTATGGCCACACTCAATTCTCTCTCCACACTCATATTTTCTTCGTCATTCACTTGGAAGGAGGACTCATCAAATTCAGGAAGAAAAAGTAATGGAATTTGATCATTGATTGGCAAATCGTCTTCCTCTTCTTCTCCCCTCGACTCAAGATCATCATAATCCTCTTCACAAATGGAATGAGTTTTAGGCTTCTCATGTTGATCTTCCTTTAAGTTCTCATCATAAAACTCCCCCATTATTCTCTCAAGATCAAAAGGGATATGAGTGTTAAACTGGGGAATCATGGATTGATCATATGGACTTTGAGTGTTATCAAATGCAGGAAGTTGGTCCTCAAGACTTGTAGTGGAGTTGCTAGGCATTGGATCGACTTTCATTTCTACGATATTTTTAGCAACCCGGATCACATGAGCCTCAAAGTTTTATAGTTGTTCCTGGAAGGCTTGTTGTTGAGTCTGGAAGAGCCATATCAATTGATCAAACATCTCCTCCTTATTCAAAGTGGGCTGAAAGTCAGACTGAGATGGATAGTAATTTGAAGGGCACTCAGTCTGAGAATGAGGTGGTGGAGAGTGTATGGGTTGTCCTCCATAATAAGGTTGATCATGAGAATCATTTGGGTATGGAGCCCAATTTGGAAAATCTTGTTCGTGAGGACTTGGGCCTTGATCCTGATAAGACTCCCAAGAAGAATCATGTTGATCTCTCCGACCAGCATTAAAGTTGTTTGGACATGGTTCACAATAAGGTGTGGAGAGGTCTTGAGGCATTTGGGTTTGTCTTGCTTGGTCCATCCAAGAGATGTTTGGGTGATCTTCCTAGCTAGAGTTATAGGTATCTGAGGATAATTCATAATCGGGCTGAGAAAACTGTTGATTATATTGGCCTTGCTCCGGGGTGAAAGGTAGATCATGACCCCCTTGGAAGAACTGAGTGGTTTGAGCCTGATCTTGGGTAAATGATGAAAACTGGGCCATCATAGGTGATAGGATCTCATTTTGAGCCGACCAAGAGTATGGACTTTCATAATAGGTCGGGTTATTTTGGGTGAGAAATGAGAATTGCTTTAGGCAACCACCTTCATAATGGGCCGAGCTACCCCACATGTGATCATTATCATAGTGACTAGGTGGTACGAAGGGGTCTTGATCCATGGCTAGAAATTGATCAAATTTATGAGCCAATTGGTCAAACCTATCTAATTGGTGTGCCCAATCCATAGATGAAAATTATGATCTCACCATTCTTTTGTATATATATTTTTTATTCCTCCCCATTTTTTGAGTTTTTTTTTAGACAAATAAATTAGAAAACAAAGTCCAACTTAGATCCACCATCAAACTTGTCCACCGGCCAGGTAACAGGTGTGGAAGTGGGTGGCTCCCGTTGCTTTCACAATGTCCTAATTAAGTAACCACTTTCCCGCTTATAGCGTTTGCCGTTGACCTCTAGCCTTAGACACCAGTTTCAAAGATGATAGCGAGCCTAAGTTATGCCTTTTTTATGTTTTTGATTTTCTATTTTTTTAGTTAGTGAACTGAACTAGTCCACCATATTTTTGTATTTCTTCTTTTTTTATTTTTTTAAGAACATTTCTAAGCATGAAAACTAATAACAAATTGAAAGTAAAAACAAAGAAACTAAATCTATAGAAAGAGGGTAAGAGTTCTAACATTAATCGTATTCCCTCGTTCTTTATTGGACAAATAAAAAATAACAAGATTAAAAGATAAAGAAGACTTACCTCGAGGAGACATAACATTTATTTTTGGCATTTTCAAATGTTGTTATTTTTTTATGCTTTTGTGGATCCTTTTATTTTTCTGCAAAAATAAGAGTGAGCACTAATATATATAAAAAAGAAAGCACAAAGTTATCAACTTCCAATTCAACCCCTCCCCGGCAACGGCGTCAAAATTTGATACGCTGGAAACGCACGTCGTTAATACGTCCCGCTACCAAATTAAAATATCCGGCCCACAAATTAAATAAACAGAATAGTTAAGTGATGAGACCGAGTCGAATCCACAGGGAGAAGTAGATTTGAAAGTTGAAAATCTTGAGTTTTTAATATTTAAAAATCATGAGAATTGAATTGAAAACTACCTTAGAGAGATTTAGATGTAATTTATAACGGTGGAATCGATAGAAGAACCAAATGAAAAATTATAATGAAAATAGGGTGACTTAGGAAGAGAAATAGCTTTCAAACTAGATAAAATTAGAAGAAGTGACAGAAGACAAAGTTGAAGATCACAGGGTTAGGAATAACCTTTATGAAGAGTACAGAGATAGAAAATGAGAGGAAGGAGGTGAAAACTGGGGAAATAGGGAACCTATGCGCGAGGATGAACAGTCACAATGTTAAAGATAGAACTACGGGAAAATTAAAATAACTCAAAAACAGAGAAGAATTAGAGGAAGTGGAAGAAGAAGAAAATCTAAATCTATAAGAGAGGAACAACTTTCATGAAGAACTCAGAAATAAAAGAGGATTAGAAGGGCTTCAAAATGGAGGAATAAAATAAGATATCAACTCAGATGAACAGTAATCTATCAGGAACGAATTTAGAAAAATATGTAATAACTTAAAAATAGAGAGGAATTAAAGGAAATGGTAGAAAGAGAAAATGTAGAGTACTGAAAGTTGAACAACTTTGAAGAAGACAAGAAATTGAAATAACGAATAGAAAAATATGTAAATGACTATGAAATGGCTAAAATCTTAAGAACTTACAATAACAACCACTGAAATTTATAAAATTACAAAACTTCTAATAATTTAAATGGATAATAAGATTGAAAGAAATTAGAACCTGAAGGGGCCTCCTGCCCCCTATCTCCTTGTTTCTTCAAAAACACTAAATTAACTCTCACAAATTTCTCACAAGTTTTCACAAAAATAAATGACAATAATAGAACTTAAAAACGTATTACAACGCTTCCCTCCGAACTCTTCCCAACCTCTCCTTTTATAGGCCTTAAACTCACCCTTATTCTTCATTTGAACACCTTCTATTTCCTCTCTCCGTTGCCGTGTGAAGCCACATGAAGAAGGCCTCGTCAACCGTGTGAAGACGCTGACCTTGCCAGCTTGTTGACATGCCAACCGCCCAGCCGCATTTCAGTGTGAAGGCATTGAAGCCTTGGCCCGTCGACCATGTGAAGGCCTCGTGGGTGGAGCTCCTCCAGCCAACGCTGGCAGCCCGTGCCGCATGAGCCGCCCGTGGAGATGCTGGCAGCATCGCCCATGGTGCGCCCGCATTTGGCCTTGGAGACGTCTGAAGCTCGCCAGCGCGTGAAGCGCCCTCGTCAACCTCATCGCGCTGACCCATCCAGGAGAAGACTTGGCCACTGTGCGAAGCCCACGTGAGAAACAGCTGCATGGCTTTTGCCGTGGTTGACCGTGCCATCGCGTGAAGGAACCGCTGCCAAAGCCACCTCATCAATTGACCCGCATGCCAAAACGGCTTAGCCGCGTTGACCGACTCCTCCATTCGCCACGATGCCTGCTGTCCCGCGTGAAGGCTTCTTCAGCCGCTGGCTCTCTACATGCATGGCCGACGTGAAGGACGTGAAGCCCATTCCTTGTGCATGAGCCACGTTCCAACGTGAAGACATTGAAGCTTCAACGTTTGTTTGAAGCATATTACGAATATATATATATATATATATATATATATATATATATATATATATATATATATATATATATATATATATATATATTAGATCTAAAGATGAGAATACATGTATATCATATATATATTATATGAAGGAGGCCAAAGATGCTTTCGTGAAACTTATGCCAACGTGCCAATGATATTATATATATATAGATATATTATGTATATAGTGTGTATATAGATATATCATGTATATAAATATGATATATATATATATTATATGTATATGTTATATATATAAATATAGGTATATATATTAAGAATATAAGAATATATTTATTAGAAAATACGAGTATTTATTATCCAGAGATGTTAATATTTTGATTTTAATTTTAATTTTTTTATTTATTTTTATTTTCTTTATTTGAATTATATATATATATAAATCGATAGATAGAATATATATATGAGTATATATCTATTTATAGTTTTCTTTTTCTCTCTTTTTTTTCTTTTGAATTAAGATTGGGCTTGGTCGGTCATGGGCTTTGGCTCATTCTTGTCGAGTGCCTGCAAAATAACATATTTATTGATCAAATTATAATAATTTCATCACACTAAGTATTTTGATCGAAAATTGATATTAAGTGGATAAGTGTATAATTATTAACATTAAAGCTCATAAAAAGTGGGAATATCATAAATTAACTCATACAAATACACACTTATCAACCGAGAAATTGCCTTTCTCCTACTTCATTCTAACAAATAGGGGAACGACAACTCCTTCCATAAAGAGCTTCAAACGGTGCCATTTGTATACTAGCCTGATAGCTATTATTGTATGCAAATTTCACTAGAGGCAAGTAATCATGCCAACTTCCTCCAAAGTCAATAGCACAAGCCCTGAGCATATATTCCACCACTTGATTCGACCTCTCCGTTTGACCATCAGTTTGTGGATGGAATGCCGTGCTAAAGTTCAGTCGGGTCCCTAAAGAATGTTGTAGACCCTTCTAGAATTGTGATGTAAACCGAGGATCTCGGTCAGATATGATGTTGACGGGGACACCGTGTAATTTGATAGTTTCCTTCATGTATAAGGCTGCTAGTACATCCACAGACCATCGACTTTTGATCGGTAGAAAATGCGCCGATGTAGTCAATCGGTCTATGATCACCCATATACCATCGTGTCCTCCTCTTGTCTTAGGTAATCCCATGATAAAATCCATCCCTATACTTTCCCACTTCCATTCGGGGATATTCAAGGGGTGTAATTTACCGGCGGGTTTTAAATGCTTTGCCTTGACCTATTGACAAGTGAGACAGCGAGATATGAATTCTGCCACTTCCCTCTTCATATTGGGCCACCAAAGGTTTCTTTTCAATTCTTGATACACCTTGGTAGCACCGGGGTGAATAGCATATCTTGACTTGTGTGCTTATTCCATGATTAGTTTCTTAGGGTCATTATGATTCGGCACACAAATCCTATCTTTGAATAGTAGTCTTCCATCATGTGAGATAGAAAATTCTGGTCTTCGATCGATATTTCCTTTTATCTCCATCAACATAGGATCATTTTCTTGCAATTTGACTATATCTTCAATTAATGTAGGTTGAGACCTTATATTGGCAATTATACATCCATCTTCCTCCCTGTCAATATCAAGATTTAAATTAGAGAAATCTTTGATAAGACAAGTCATACCTTCTCTGAGGCTTGCTAGTGTTGCCATCGGTCTTCTACTAAGAGCGTCTGCTACAGCATTAGCCTTGCCAGGATGATATTGAATAGCAAAATCAAAGTCCTTTAGGTATTCTAACCATCTTCTTTGCCTCATATTCAGCTCCTTTTGGGAGAACAAATACTTCAAACTTTTGTGGTCTGAATAAACTGTAAATTTTTCTTCGTAAAGGTAGTGACGCCAAATTTTTAAGGCAAATATAACAGTCACCAATTCTAAATCATGCACAGGATAATTCTCTTCGTGACGTTTCAATTATCTTGACGAATAACAAATCACCTTCCTATTTTGTATAAGAACGCACCCTAGGCCAATGCCAGATACATCCGTATAGACTTCAAAACCACCACCCTCAATGGGCAATGTCAAAATAGGGGATGTGGTGAGGTGATCCTTAAGAGTTAAAAAACTCTCCTCACAGTCCTTTGACCATACAAAAGGATTTTCCTTTCTTGTAAGTCTAGTCAAAGGAACAACGATCTTGGAGAAATCCTTAATAAATCTTCTGTAATAACAAGCCAGGCCCAGAAAACTTCTAACTTCTGACACGATCGTTGGCCGGCTCCAGTTTTTGACAGCTTCCACTTTAGAAGGATCCACAACGATTCCTTCCTTTGAGATAATATGTCCAAGAAATGAGACTTCCTTGACCTTCTTGTTCTTGTGGTAGCCACTGTTGTGCCCCTTGTGCTTTGATGAATGTGGTGTTTTAATGATAGCAACATGAATGAGTCACAACATTGATGAGTCACCACATTGAATGATAGCAACATGAATGTTTATAACTGATATTAATGTTTATAACTGATATGAATGTTTATACTCTGTGGAAAATGCATATGACTGGGACTGGTATATTATCTGGAGAATGCATGTGTTCTGTCTGCATAAGTCTATACACTACATGGCTCGCATGGCTGCAAGTCCATACATTGCATTCCTAGTAGACCAGCAAGTCTATACACTGCAGTGTCAAGTCTTCACATCGTTCACCAAGTCTGTACCTCGCTTGGGACTTACCAAAAGTCTGTACATCGCAGTTGTGTCAAAGTCTATACAGCCTCTGTGTGTTCTATGCATTTCGTAAGTCATGCAGCGTCAATGCAGCAAGTGTGTCTCATGCATCATGCGTCGACGCCCCCAGATTTCCAAGTCCATACAATCATCTTTATGCATAGCAATGTTTGTACAGACTTTCAATGCATAGCAAGTCTATACACTGCAGGGTAAAGCCCAAAGTCTAGACATTGCTGCATTGCTTGCATTTCAGAGTCTATACATCGTTCATGCATGTGCACAGTTCGTGGACAAAGTCTGTACATCGCCCTAGATTGCATTAACAAGTCTATACACTGTCAGGGCTTCATGCACTAAGTCTATACAGGCTTTGTTTGTACATCGGCTTGTTCACGCTGTTAGCGCAGCAAGAGTGATATAGAAGGGGGGGATGAATAGATCACTCCCAATTTATAAAAACTTCGGCTAAAAGTTAATTCTACTGTTTACACTCCTCCTGAACCCGCACAATGAGAATGCTAACGCAGTCAACAATCAAGACAGCATAAGTAGATGAGATTGAAGAGCTGATCACAAGGAAGCAAAGAGACAAGCATATGAAGAGCGCAGATAATAACAACAAACCACAGAATAGGCAATCGGATTTTTAGGTGGTTCGATTGCAGTCCGTAATCTACATCCACCCCTTACTCCAACTAGAGTGAGGATTCCACTAGTCACTGCTAGAACACGGCAGACTCAGTCTGCGAACAACTTGCTGCCACACAGCTTGAATACCCAAGGGAAACAAATCCCTCAACCAAACTCTGCTACCCACGGAGCTTGAAACCTGTTCCAGCTACCAGCTAGAACAGAACCGGAGACAAGTCTCCCTTCCTCCAACCCGGAGGGAAACTACTAATGACAACCCGTCACTAGCAACACCAGAGATCACCGATCTCTCTTCCTCTGCAACCTAGAGGGAAACCGGAGTTACACTCCCTTCCTCCACACACTGGAGGGGAACAAATTCGAATCAGAAGAATGAACAAATAAAAAGAACACAAAATAGAAACAAGGACCAATGAAGAAGCAGTCAGTTCTGAAACCAATACAAATGTAGCTTCAAAGGAAGCAATTCATCAAACCGCAGACATTGCTCTCTCTCTCTCTCGAACATATTCCTCTCGGATCTGGACAATGTGGGACTCTTTGCTCTCTCTCTTTTCTGGATCATGCAGCCTCACTCGAATATCTTCTATTCTTTCTTTTCACGATCTCTCTTTCACTGAAGGACGATGCTCCATATATATAGCAGATGATGGGCGTGTGGCTTTCAGGTTCCCGCCCAGAGAGCACCTCGGATCATGTGCCAGGGATCATCCTCAGATCACGTGCCCGATCATTAACCTGTGTTTATCTTCTGACAGAGACAGAAGACATGATTCGAATTAGGTAGTTCAGACTGTTAATCAGCAAATGTACATACTTTAAAGCAGCAAATGATCAAGTGTGTACAACGTGAGAGTGAGTGTATAGACTTAATGTATGAACGCATGTAAAAGACGGTGTACAGACTTGTGATGAAAGTATTTTCATAGCAAGATAGAATATGAAGACTTCTGTGAAATGCGTGAGGGAATCGAGTGTATAAACTTGACACAACAGTTAACCAAGTGGGTATCATGTGAGAGTGTATAGACTTAGGCCTAACAATTGAATGTATAGGGTTGAAGACCTAACAATCGAGTGTATAGACTTAGGCCTAACCATTGAATGTATAGGGTTGAAGACCTAACAATCGAGTGTGTAGACTTGAAGCTTGGAAGGATGTATACACTTAGCCTTTGAGGAACGATGTATAGACTCTGATCGTGAAGGCAGGCTGTATAGACTTGAGTCGCTTGAAGCGATGTATAGACTTGGTGAGGCTCAAGCAGTGTACAGACTTGTGAAGGCTTCAGCGTTGTACAGACTTGGAAGTTCCACTGTGGATGTATGGACTTGATGATCCACTGTGGATGTATAGACTTGACGAGTGAAGCCGATGTACAGACTTGCCGATTCGAAGCCACTTTACAGACTTTGAAGAACAGTTCAATGTATAGACTTGAAGCCCCTGAGCTAATGTATAGACTTCACGCTGTACAGAGTTTAGGCTTTGATCGTTTGAGCAGTATGCAATGTACAGACTTAGCGATGTATAGACTTGGCCAGGAAAGCATAGGGAAAGGTATGAGTGTATAGACTTGGCCAAGCGTAGGAAAAGATGTGGAGTGTACAGACTTGGTGAAACAAAGTCCAGTGTATAGACTTGGAGAAGCGAAACCGATGTACAGACTTAGAAGGATTTGAAACGGGAGAGTGTATGGACTTGGTTCCTGTAGCAGTGTATAGAGTTGAAGGTCTGAGGGCGATGTATAGACTTGGTGAACACTGCAACAGTAATCGGATGTATAGAGTTGAAGTTAGACAAACCAGTGTATAGACTTCAGTTAAGTGCATTGGCTGTACAGACTTCAATTAGAAGATGCCCGGTGTACAGACTTGAAGAAGAGATGCCAATGTACAGACTTAATGATATGAACACTAAGGCATGCCGTACAGACTTACTCGATCAAGCTGATGTACAGACTTTGATACCCAGACAGTCAGTGTTCTGATGGGTCGACGCATCAGCAAGGGTGGGTCGACCCACTACTATTCATACTAACTAAGCAAAGTGTAGATAGATGAAATAATGAAACAGCATATGAACTGTACTCACTTACATGATGAACCAGCATAAATATAGAGATAGAGGATTGATTTATAGTGTGAGACATCATCAAAACCATAGGGATGCAACAATCTCCCCCTTTTTGATGATGGCAACACTATGAATCAAGCAATATCAAAGTTTAACAAGTAATTCAAATCAGCTTCAACAAACAGAGTAAATTCAAAGCATGCTCATGCATATGAATTAAACATTCCCTACAACATACTCTCATCTCCCCCAAAGCTCAAAACAGATCATGACTCACTGATATTGCAGAACCTCTAACTCACTGATATTGCAGAAGCTCTCTCCCCCTTTGACATCAGCAAAAGGAAATGCAAAATATATGACAGTGCTGGAAACATGAAGAAGAAGTGAGGTAACTTCTTAGTGCAAAAAGTCACGAGTAGGTCTTAAGAGAATAAGTGAGGTTCTAATTTCAAGAGAAGATTCTTTAAACTCCAGTACACAATAGAGAAATAGAATGATAGAAAAGTTTATCAGCATACATAGTGTATGATTTATAGCAGGAGTTAACAAGTATGGCCAGATATGGCTGATCATTCAACTACCCCACAAGACAGCAAGAGATGAAATCAGAGAGGTGTTCTCAAGGTATTGAGGACAAGCAATCTATTAGTTGCATAACAACAAGGAATTTTTTCTTTTTGAGATGATTTTTAAGAAGATCAATGAGTAAGTTGGTAGTTCACTCCTTTGGCATTAGGGAGACACCTTGATTAGAGGCCTGAATCCCCAGTTACTCAGAGTGAGTACCTCATTACTTCCTTCCCTTTTTTTTATTAAGGAACAGAGTTAGTAACTGTGACTTTTGACATGAGGAAACACCTTGATTAGAGGCCAGAGTCCCCAGTTACTCACCAGCAAGCCACCATTGCTCTGTCATGTCTTTTCATTCATTTTAAGCATTTGACACCTCATGACGTGGAAGAAATATTCATTTCATTGATGAAGCTCCCAGTTTCTCAGTGATCAAAACAGGACATGTTTGTTCAATTAAGCCCTTGAGTTAAAGAGATAGAATGATTGAAAATAATACCAGAAGGACTATTTCTTGAATTGAGTCTTGAAGTCTAGATTTCAAGCTGATTGGGTCAGATATCAAGACATACAGGTTTTGGCCTGAACTAGAATCAATGACAATGTAGGAAGATATACTTTATGCAATTAGTCCAGATCCCTGAAGGAGTACCAAAGGAAAGATTCTAACTGGATTTTAGAGTCACTGACTTATAGACTTAAGAAATAAGTGACACTCTACTGTCTGAGAGAACCACACTAGATCAGTCATGCAAAACCAGCAAAGTTACACATCTGGACAGTCCTTTTGAATCTGTCAAAGAACTTCTCCTCTCACACTACAACTCAGCTCCCCCTAAGACAAAGCATTCCTCAATGAAACAATCTAGCAAATTTTTAAAGCTTCCCCTCACTCAAAGCATTCCTGAAAGCTAACCAACAGACATTCAGAACTCCCCCTTAAACTAGCATGACATAAGGCTAAACATCAGACACACAACTCCCCCTCACAACAAGAACATGCTTCATAATTAAGATAATTTTTATAAGCCTAATTCTCTTCTCAATGTGGTGAATTTTTCATTATCCAGAGGTTTTGTGAATATGTCAGCAATCTGATTATCTGTGCCTACATGAATTAGTTCAAAATTATTCTTAGACACCTCATCTCTTATAAAATGATGTCTTATCTCTATGTGTTTGGTTCGTGAATGCAAAACAGGATTTTTAGCAATATTGATGGCATTAGTATTATCACAGTAGATTGGAGTGCACCCCAAGTCTACTTGGTAGTCCTGAAGCTGGTGTTTAATCCATATGACTTGTGTTCCACAACTCCCTGCAGCCACATATTCAGCTTCTGTAGTGGAGAGGGCCACAGAATGTTATTTCTTGGAACCCTAAGACACTAAACACCCACCCAAAAATTCATAATGACCACTAGTGCTTTTTCTGTCTAGTTTACAGCCTGCATAATCAGCATCTGTGTATGCAACTAAGTTAAATGTGTGTGATGCAGGAAACCATAAACCAAGAGAATGAGTAGCTGACAAATATCTGAAAATTCTTTTAACTGCAGCTAAGTGTAATTCAGTAGGTCTAGACTGATACCTTGCACACATTCCTACACTGAATTGTATATCAGGTCTAGAGGCTGTCAAGTAAAGAAGTGATCCAATCATACCTCGATAAAGTTTGGCATTTACTTCTTTACCTGTCTCATCTGCATCCAGTGAGGTATTGGTGCCCATGGGTGTTGTAATGTGCTTTAAGTTTTCCATATCAAACCTCTTGAATAGTTCCATTGTGTATTTGGTTTGGTTGATGAAGCACCCGTCCTCTAGCTGCTGTACCTGCAATCCAAGAAAATATTTTAGTTCACCAACCAAGCTCATTTCAAATTCAGCAGACATCATGGTAGAAAATTTATCACATAGTTCATGCTTAGTTGATCCAAATATAATGTCATCTACATATACCTGAACTATGATGAGATCTCTATTTATGCCCTTGGTAAATAAAGTTTGATCAACTTTACCTCTTTTGTAGCCCTTGCTGATCAGAAATTCAGTCAATCTTTCATACCATGCTCTTGGAGCCTGCTTTAGACCATACAAGGCTTTGTTTAACCTGAAAACTTGGTTAGGTTGAGGAGAGAATTGAAATCCAGGAGGTTGTTCAACAAAAACTTCTTCTTTAATGACTCCATTTAAAAAGGTACTTTTAACATCCATTTGTTGGAGTTTTATATTCTTTGAACAAGCAAAGGCAAGCAACAATCTTATAGCTTCCATCCTAGCAACAGGTGCATAGGATTCATCAAAGTCTACACCGAATTCTTGACAGTAGCCTTTGACTACTAATCTGGCCTTATTCCTCGAGATGATTCCATCTTCATTCATCTTATTTTTGAACACCCACTTGGTTCCTATGACATTGACACCATCTGGTCTTGGGACAAGCTCCCAGACATTATTTCTTTCGAACTGACCTAATTCCTCACACATTGCATTGACCCAAGCTTGATCAGCCAAGGCCTCTTCTACTGTTTTGGGTTCAATTTGTGAGACTAAAGCAATTAAGTCATCATTATTCACATTTCTAAAATGAGACCTATTCCGAAGAGGATCTTCAGGATTGCCTATGACATTTTCTAATGGATGATCTTTAAGAAATCTAACATTTGTTGAAGACTCACCTGTTTCTCTTGGCCCTTCCTGATTGGGGGAATTTGTTTCTCCACTCGGCTGAGTCTTCTCTTCTTCTTGTTGATCTTCTAGGAAATCCCCATCATGATTGGAATCCCTGTCAAGATTTTCAACATTAGAAACATCTTTCTTTTCACTAAAAATGATGTGTGGAGACTCTTCCACTTTCTGATCTGTTATGTTAAATACCCTATATGCCCTTGACATTTCAGAGTAACCCAAGAATATTCCTGGGGAGCTTTTAGCTTCAAACTTGTCTAAATCTTTCTTATCATTGTTATGAATAAAACATTTTGCTCCAAAAATTCTGAAATGAAACAAGTTTGGTTTCTTACCTTTTAGAAGCTCATAGGGTGTTTTCTTGTGAATGGGTCTTACCATGGCCCTATTGATTATGTAAGTTGCTGTATTGGCCGCTTCTGCCCAAAACCTTCTAGGTAATTTACTTTCAATCAACATGGTTCGGGCCATCTCCACCACAGTTCTATTTCTTCTCTCCACAATCCCATTCTGTTCAGGTGTCCTGGGAGAAGAAAACCTGTGAGTTAGTCCCTCTTTTCACAAAGATCAGTAAACATGGAGTTTTCAAACTCACCTTCATGGTCAGATTGAATAGAACAGACCTTGTATTTCTCTTCTTGTTTGACCTTATTGAAAAATAGATTAAACTTTTGAAATGCATCACTCTTATTTGCTAAGAAAAATATCCATGAATATCTAGAGAAGTCATCTATGATGACATAGCCAAACCTGTTCCCATTAAGACTCTGAGATCTAGTGGGACCGAAAAGGTCCATATGGAGAAGTTCCATTGGTCTAGAGGACAATGGCTCAGATCTTAATTTGAAAGAATTCCTGGTCTGTTTGCCTAGAGCACAGGCATCACATGATTTTGAAATGGAATTGAATTTAATTCTAGGCATGCCTTTAACTAAATCATGCTTGACCAATTTATTTAAAGTAGTAAAGCTAGCATGACCTAGACGTCTATGCCATTCAAAAGCATCATTTTCAGAGTTGGCAGATAAGCAAATAGTAGATTCAGATTCCTCATCTAAGTCTACAATGTAGACATTATTAATCCTGTTGGCTACAAATTTAACCACATCAGAATTTATTTCAAGGATTTTGCATGAACTATCATCAAATACAACCCTGTGACCCATGTCACATAACTGACTAATGCTAATCAGGTTGTGTTGAAGCCCTTCCACAAGTAAGACTTTTTCAATGGAGTTTGTGGAAGACTTACCTGCTGTACCAACTCCAATTATTTTACCTTTGTTCTTTCCTCCAAACTTGACCAGACCCCCTGGCTTCATCTTTATCTTGCTAAACTTGGATCGGTCTCCTGTCATATGCCTGGAGCAGCCACTGTCGAGGTACCACTTGTTGTCTTCAGCTGTCAGGCCGACCTACACAAATACATCAAGCAGAGTGATTTGGAACCCAAGATGAGTTGGGTCCAAAGACATTGTTTAACTCTCTGATCAAGTGTTTAGGTATCCAGATTTGCTTCAGCATGGTTTTCTCTGGCACCTTCCTTTCTGGTTTATTAAAGTTGAATCCAGCTGGTCTGGAGAAGTGAGTTCTATTCCATTCATTAGTCTTCCTATCCCTAGGAAATTTCTTGTAAGCTTGTTGATTAACATGTTTTTGACTATGAACATTATTTCTCCAGTAGTTCCTGTTTGGACTCATCTGATTGTTGTAATTCCAGCTCTTAATCTGATTCACTTTCTTGGTCCATCTACCATTAGTGTTCTGGTGAGTGAGCTTAGTGACATTCTTCATACAATTCATTCCCATCTTAAATGGTTGATCAGCACTGGTTTTTGTGTTTTCTTTAGGACTTTGAATTCCCTTAGTGCTGTTTGAGCTGGATGGTGTGTCCAGCTTCTCTTTTCCCTTCTCTGGGCAAAAGGTGATGGTCTTGAATTGCAAGGGTCTCTTGTTGATTGGGTCATAGCCTAGACCCTCCTTATTGAAATTGACCCTAGTCCCTAGTATAGCATCTAAACTAGTTTTTCCTTGGACAAACTTTTCTAGGACTTTCTGTTTGTCTTCTAGCTCCTTTTGAAGGGACTCAGAATTTTTTAGAAGTTCAATATTTACTTTCTTCACAGCTTCATATTTATCTGAGTTTACTCTAATTTCATTCCTGCTTTCTTCAATTTTAATGTTGAGTTCATTGAGCTGAGTTTGACTTTCTTGAACTTCTCCCTTGAGCTTATCATTTTCTTTTCTTAGTGAGGTCATTTCTCCTAATTGCTCTTTTAGCTTCTAATTTTCCTCACATACCAGAGTTTGTTCTTCAACATTTGTGTTAAATTTTCTTTTCAGAACTCTGTGCTCTTTACTAAGAGAATTAAATTTATCTAACAATTCACCATAAGCATCCTCCCAGTCATCAATTGAGTAATTTTCAAAAACATTTATTACCTCCTCTTCACTGTTTGCCATAAGGCAAATTCCATCTTCATATTCTTCTGAGGAAGTGTCTTCAGGATCTTCTTCTTCCTCGCTCCATGTGCAGACCATCGCCTGTGGCTTCTTCTTCTTCTGCACCTTTGTGTTCTTCTTCTGAAGATAGAGACCCTTCTTCTGGAGGTCTGGGCATTCGCCTTTCATGTGTCCCTGTTTGTTACAATTAAAACAAATCAGTCTCTTAGGATTTCTATCCCTGTAACTGGTAAATTCAACATTCTTGTTAAAAGAGTGTGGCTTCTTCTTCCTAAAGGTCTTTCCCTTTTTCTTCAAAAATTTTCTGAACTGTCTAGTGAGCATTGCCTGCTCCTCCTGGTCGAGATTTGAAAAACCTTCAAGCTCGGACTCGGACTCGGGGCTACTGCTGCTGTTCCCGCTGTTGCTACCCTTGTTGCGGGATGCCCTTAGAGCCACATTCTTAGCCTTCCTATCACTTCCTTCTCCACCTCCTTTGAAATTCATCTCATAGGTCATAAGGGATCCTATGAGTTCATTCACAGTCAAGATAGTCAGATCTTTTTACTCCTCAATCACAATGGCCTTAGCGTGCCATGCCGGGGATAAAGATCTAAGAATTTTCCTGACTATATCTGCCTCAGCAAGATCCTTCCCTAGCCCTTTAAGTGTGTTTGTGATCAAGGACAACCTGGCATACATTTCAGTTATATTCTCCTCTGCATTCATCTTAAACATTTCATACTTAGAAGTGTAGAGGTTTACCTTCGAGGCTTTCACTTGAGCTGTACCTTCATAGATCAATTGCAGCTCATCCCACATTCGCTTGGCAGTCTTGTAGGCAGATATACGGGCATATTCCTCTGGATGAACAGCACACTGGATGATGTTCAGCGCCGTCCAGTTGAGTGAAGATAGCTTGACATGGTCATCTGTCCAAGCGTCCTCGTTTGGTGGCAGATCATATGGCCCAATAGTAATTACTCTCCACAGTTTATGGCTCTGAGCCCTGATAAACACTTCCATCCTGTTCTTCCAAAACAGATAGTTACTACCATCAAAAAATGGAGGGCGACTAATGGATTGACCTTCGGCCATGAAGGTTCTAGGACCATTGGCATTTCCTTGACCGTTCGTCCACATGGCGTAAACCTGCTCTGATACCAAATGTTAGCGCAGCAAGAGTGATATAGAAGGGGGGGATGAATAGATCACTCCCAATTTGTAAAAACTTCGGCTAAAAATTAATTCTACTGTTTACACTCCTCCTGAACCCGCACAATGAGAATGCTAACGCAGTCAACAATCAAGATAGTATAAGTAGATGAGATTGAAGAGCTGATCACAAGGAAGCAAAGAGACAAGCATATGGAGAGCGCAGATAATAACAGCAAACCACAGAATAGGCAATCGGATTTTTAGGTGGTTCGATTGCAGTCCGCAATCTACATCCACCCCTCACTCCAACTAGAGTGAGGATTCTACTAGTCACTGCTAGAACACAGCAGACTCAGTCTGCAAACAACTTGCTGCCACACAGCTTGAATACCCAAGGGAAACAAATCCCTCAACCAAACTCTGCTACCCACAGAGCTTGAAACATGTTCCAGCTACCAGCTAGAACAGAACCAGAGACAAGTCTCCCTTCCTCCAACCCGGAGGGAAACTACTAATGACAACCCGTCACTAGCAACACCAGAGATCACCGATCTCTCTTCCTCTGCAACCCAGAGGGAAATCGGAGTTACACTCTTTTCCTCCACACACTGGAGGGGAACAAATTCGAATCAGAAGAATGAACAAATAAAAAGAACACAAAATAGAAACAAGGACCAACGAAGAAGCAGTCGGTTCTGAAACCAATACAAATGTAGCTTCAAAGGAAGCAATTCATCAAACCACAGACACTGCTCTCTCTGTCTCTCGAACATATTTCTCTCGGATCTGGACAATGTGGGACTCTTTGCTCTCTCTCTTTTCTGGATCGTGCAGCCTCACTCGAATATCTTCTATTCTTTCTTTTCACGATCTCTCTTTCACTGAAGGACGATGCTCCATATATATAGCAGATGATGGGCGTGTGACTTTCAGGTTCCCGCTCAGAGAGCACCTCGGATCATGTGCCAGGGATCATCCTCAGATCACGTGCCTGATCATTAACCTGTGTTTATCTTCTGACAGAGACAGAAGACATGATTCGAATTAGGTAGTTCAGACTGTTAATCAGCAAATGTACATACTTTAAAGCAACAAATGATCAAGTGTGTACAACGTGAGAGTGAGTGTATAGACTTAATGTATGACGCATGTAAAAGATGGTGTACAGACTTGTGATGAAAGTATTTTCATAGCAAGATAGAATATGAAGACTTCTGTGAAATGCATGAGGGAATCGAGTGTATAAACTTGACACAACAGTTAACCAAGTGGGTATCATGTGAGAGTGTATAGACTTAGGCCTAACAATTGAATGTATAGGGTTGAAGACCTAACAATCGAGTGTATAGACTTAGGCCTAACCATTGAATGTATAGGGTTGAAGACCTAACAATCGAGTGTGTAGACTTGAAGCTTGGAAGGATGTATACACTTAGCCTTTGAGGAACGATGTATAGACTCTGATCGTGAAGGCAGGCTGTATAGACTTGAGTCGCTTGAAGCGATGTATAGACTTGGTGAGGCTCAAGCAGTGTACAGACTTGTGAAGGCTTCAGCGTTGTACAGACTTGGAAGTTCCACTGTGGATGTATGGACTTGATGATCCACTGTGGATGTATAGACTTGACGAGTGAAGCCGATGTATAGACTTGCCGATTCGAAGCCACTTTACAGACTTTGAAGAACAATTCAATGTATAGACTTGAAGCCCCTGAGCTAATGTATAGACTTCACGCTGTACAGACTTTAGGCTTTGATCGTTTGAGCAGTATGCAATGTACAGACTTAGCGATGTATAGACTTGGCCAGGAAAGCGTAGGGAAAGGTATGAGTGTATAGACTTGGCCAAGCGTAGGAAAAGATGTGGAGTGTACAGACTTGGTGAAACAAAGTCCAGTGTATAGACTTGGAGAAGCGAAACCGATGTACAGACTTAGAAGGATTTGAAATGGGAGAGTGTATGGACTTGGTTCCTGTAGCAGTGTATAGAGTTGAAGGTTTGAGGGCGATGTATAGACTTGGTGAACACTGCAACAGTAATCGGATGTATAGAGTTGAAGTTAGACAAACCAGTGTATAGACTTCAGTTAAGTGCATTGGCTGTACAGACTTCAATTAGAAGATGCCCGGTGTACAGACTTGAAGAAGAGATGCCAATGTACAGACTTAATGATATGAACACTAAGGCATGCTGTATAGACTTACTCGATCAAGCTGATGTACAGACTTTGATACCCAGACAGTCAGTGTTCTGATGGGTCGACACATCAGCAAGGGTGGGTCGACCCACTACTATTCATACTAACTAAGCAGAGTGTAGATAGATGAAATAATGAAACAGCATATGAACTGTACTCACTTACATGATGAACTAGCATAAATCTAGAGATAGAGGATTGATTTATAGTGTGAGACATCATCAAAACCGTAGGGATGCAACACACGCTTCATCATGTCTGTACATTGTCAGTGCATCATGTAAGTCTGTACAGAGTCTTGTTGAAAGTCTGTACATCATCTTCTTATTCATGCATAGCATGCATTGTTCATGAACTCTGTACAGCCCAAGTCTGTACATAGCATCAAATTGTTCATGCAGTGTCTTGGTGAAGTCTATACATCGTTTCACTGTACAAGTCCATACAATGCATGCACTTTCATTCAAGTCCACACATTGATGCACTGTAGATAGCTCGAGGTGAAGTCTGTACAGCCATTGCCTTCATATAGGAAGTTTGTACATCCTACTGCACTGTAGCTTTCACGGAACCAAGTCTATACACTGTTGCACATTATGTTTTGTCGAAGTTTGCACATTGCTGAATGATCTACAAGTCTATACACTAGTCAAGCATTCAAGTCTGAACATTGCCCAAGTCTACACATCGGCACTGTAGCTTGCTTAGCTCAAGTCTATACGTCCGTTTGCACAGCACATGAACTCTATACATTGCACTGTTCATGCACGGCATAGCAAGTCTGCACAACGTCCGTCTCATTTATCGTCTAAGGTAAGTCTATACACTGGAAACTGAAGTGTGTACATTGAGCGTCTCATTGAGCGTCTCATGTAAGTCTATACATCACATTGGGCTTCAGGCTTTACAAGTCAGTACAGAGCTTTCGTCTCATGCATTGTCTAAGCTAAGTCCATACATTGGACTGTAGCATCTTTACCCACGTTCTATGCTTCAAGTCTGTACATCCTTCAAGGGGCCAAGTCTATACATTGTGTCGTTCACATCTTCAAGTCTGGACATTGCCCAGTCTGCTTCGCAAAGTCTATGCATCCACTGGTTCTTAGTTGGGCCAAGTCTATACATTGCCCAGGCTGCATAATGTCAGGTCTTTACATTGAACTCTATACATTGCATGCAGTTGCGCTTCACAAGTCTACACATTGCTGTTCTTCACAGCAAGTCTATACACTGCTCACTCATATAGGAAGTATGTACATCGCATAGCTTCACATATATGAAGTCTATACTTTGAGGAGAGTCTATACATTGCATTGGCTTTGAGCTGATGGGTCGACCCCCAGATCAGCAAGTATGTACAGAGCTCTGCCTTGTTCAGCATCGTAAAGTCTATATAATGCATTGTTTCCTTAAAGTCTGTACAGGGTTTATACTTAACCTGATAAGTGTTCTCGTCTGTCTGACAGGTGGTCTGCTCGTGGAGGCTAATGAAGGGCACGTGATCCGAGGGCTGACAGGAAGCTGACATGTGGCCAAATATCTGGGCGGGAACTGTGGAAGCCACACGCGCCCAGTGCTATCTCCTGCTGTGACTGCCTATAAAAGGAAGCCTTCGTCCAACAAAAAAGGACGATCGAAGCTGAGAGATCAAAGGGAAAAGTCTATACAGTGAGATAGAAGTAGCAGAGAGCTTTCGATCCACGGAGAAGAAGAAGAAAAGAAAAAGAAGAAGAGCAGAAGGAAAGGAAGAGAAAGAGAGAGCTAGAGAGCTCGAGCAGAGTGTGCAGAGAAGAAGAAGAGAAAGAAGTTGAGAAGAAATAGTGAGATCGAGAGAAGAGGAGAGCAGCTGTCTGAAGATCAGTCTTCACTGGACCGTGGATCAAATCCAGGCCAGTCAGCTCATTCTGAGCCACATTGTGCTTCATCGCTTTTCAGCTTTCAGTTGCCGTTGTTATTTGCTTTTGTTTTTCCTTCTAAACCTTTTATCAAGCTGTTAGCCAGTGACTGCAGAGGTGGACTCCTCTGGACGGGTAAACTGTAATCCCCAGCGGTTTGCAGAGGTGCATCCTCTGGACAGCAAGCTGTGAGGCTCAGCGGGCGAGGAGGATTCCTCGGACGGCAAGCTGTGTTGCCCAGCGGTTGTATGGCAAGCTGTGATGCCCAGCTGTTCAAGCTGTGAGTCAGCGAAATCCACACTCAGTTTGAGTGTGGGGTGGATGTAGGTCTGCAGGACCGAACCACCTAAAAACCTCTTGTGCACTGTGGTTTGATCTCTTTGTGTGTTTGGCGCTAGATGCTTGCATAGGGGCGATATGGCTTGATTGCATACCATGTGCTTGACTGTGGTATTAAGTGTTCTTTGATTTGTTAATCCGATGTTGCTCTTTGTCCTTCTGAAGAAGGTAGATTTAATTCCGCAGTTCTTAGTATTAGATTTAATTAGCCTTCAGATTGTCTAATCTGTCTTGTTAGCATTCTAGTTTTTAATTGGGTGAAATTTTTTTAAGGGCTATATTCATTCACCCCCCCTCTGAATACTGCACCGAACCCAACACTTGGTATCAAAGCAGGTTGCTGTGCATAGGATCTAACAATCCGTAGCAGATCCTGCTAGCTGTTGGTGCATTTCAGAGTGGGTCTTTGAAGATCGTGTTTTGTTTCACTGAATTAGTGCTTTACTTTGCTCATCTGTTTTAGTGCATTTCTTGTCAATTGTCCTGTGTTTTGAATCTGGTTGTTATCTGCTTCAATGGCTAATCCTCTGATATTCAGAAGTAATAATTTTGAGTCTTGGTTTGAAAAGTTTCATCAGTATGTAAAATCAACTGATCCGAATCTCTGGAAGGTAATGACTCACGGTCCATACAACCTATCAAAAGATAAATCTAGATGGACTGAAAAGAATAAATTGAAAGATTCTGTCAATACTGGAGCATTAGTTTTAATGAATAAATCAATTGACAGAGATTTAATCTCATGTACTTCTTTTTGCAGGTCTACCAAAGAAATTCTGGAAAAACTAAAGCTCACCAGGAATCACAACAAATGCTTGATGGCTGATTGGAGAAATAACGATGATGAAACCTCATCTCAGGTAAGCTCCGAATCAGATGGATACTCTTTTGTTGAATTGATAGTGATGTATGAAAATTTGTTAGAAGTATCCAAAAAATTAAAATCTAAAAACAAAAAGTTGAAAAAGAAATGTGATAAAATAAAATTGAAAGATTCCTGTGAAAACTGTCCAAATCTGAAACAATCTTATGATGCATGTACACTAGACGTTCAGAACCTTAAGAAACAAAATGATTCTCTAGAAATTGAAAAACAAACATGCTTGGACAAAATGTCAGAAATTGAGAATCAGCTGAATGATAAGAAAAATGAGCATCTAAAAAGCATGCAAGAACTTACTGAAGTCAATTCTGAATTGGACAAACTGAAACTTGAGAATAAAGAATTTCAAAAGAAAAATGAAAACCTTATGGCTAGAATAAATGAAATCAATGGGGAAGGTTCACATTCCTCTTCTACTGAATCAAACTGTAATATGTGCTCAGCTCTAAGAGAACGTAATGAAGATCTTTATAGTGAGAATGAATGGCTGAGTAAACAAATTATCTCACTTAAAGAGGATCACAAAAACTTGGTGGCTGAGAAAATTAGAGTGGAGGAAAGAGAAGAGGAGCTAGTTGAAAAGCTGGAGCTGATGTCTGGAAGTGGAAAATGCAATGAAACAGTCATGAAGTTATCTGAAGAGAACAAAGAACTGAGGGAACAAAACAAGAAACTGATGGTTTTAAATACTGTTTTCTCCCATAGGTTTCTGACTGTCGAAAAAGAAAAATCTGTTATTAAGGAAGCTCAATCACAAAGACTTGAGGAGGAAAACACTGAACTGAAAGTTGAAGTTAAAAAATTAAAGTTGTTAAATACTGGCTTATCTAAAACACTTTTCACCTTAAAGAAGGGAAAGCTCACTTGTGATGAAGAATCACAAATGTTGAACAGTCTAGAACAAGAAATTGAGAAGTATAAAACTACAAATAAAGTCTTAAGTGAATGTGTCAATTGCAGTGAACAGGAGATAGCTAGTTATGAGCTTCATATAACATCTTTGGAAAATAAGATTCAGGAACTAGAAAAATCAGCATCCAACTCTGCTAAGAATGAAAGAAAAGTAAAAACTGTTGTGAAAAGGAAGGATGACAATTCAAGAAAGGGGACAAGCTGTAGTCCTGATGTTAAGGAAACTACTAGAAACCAGCTATATACTACATTTGTGCATAGTTCTGATGTAGCTTGTACCTCAAGGGAATCCCCAAAACAAAATGAAAATCAGAAGTCACCTTCAAAATCTGTTTTTCAGTTCAAAGCTCAAAAAATTGAAAAGTAAATAAAACCTGTTGAGAATAATCAGAAATTGAAAAGAAAGAGTCAAACAAAGAAGGCAATGAATATTTCTGGTTATACTCTGAAATTTATTAGCTCTGCTGAATCTGATGCCTCTTGTACTCATTCGCATGCATATAAGAAATCATCTGATAGAAACCATGCTCCTAGGAAATCTGATGCCTCTTGCTACTACTGTGGTAGGCATGGTCATTATATGGATGACTGCAGTGTGATGAAAAGTGATGATATTATGCATGATAAATCTTTTTCAAATAATCATCATCACCCCAAAAGAAACATGTATGCTTCAAACCAACACATCATTTATTATAATTGTAACAAACGTGGTCATAAAGCTGTTGAGTGTTGGTTTAGGCCTTCATGGGGATATAATGGTTCAAGAGGTAAGCACCCAAGGTGCGTTGAATGTGGCAAGTATGGGCATGCAGTCAAGAACTGTTGGTATGCTCAGGGAAAATATTTTAATTCCAAATTTGCTAAATTCCCTGCAAATAGACATTTTCTTGGTAGAAATAAACATGTTTTTAAAGAAAAGATTCTTGTATGTTTTGAATGTGGAAAACCTTACCACCGAGCTTCTGAATGCTGGTGGGCAGGCAATGCTAAATCAAAACTTCATGCAAGTAACAAAAATTTTCATGCAAACTCACATAGATTCCATGATGATAATAATGTCCACAAAAAGAATTCAAGGTTTGCTACATCATGTAGATATTGTGAAAAATTCGGTCATTTCATGGATAACTATTACCTGATGGATCATGATGATAATTCTGTTAAGAGATTGTTCAGAATACCTGTCAGGACTAATGCAGGACCCAAGGCTATTTGGGTCACTGCAGGATCAAAATGATTGTCTTGCTGCAGGTGTGCCTTGGTAATGAATAAAAGGGGTTGAATTTAGCCAAGGCACTCAAAAAGGGAAAACCCCAGGATTCAATTCTTCAGGTCAGTTCTGAACTTTGTTTTAAATTCATCATCTGAAATTGTTATTTTTGCTTGTTTGATTTTTGATGATCTTTTCTTGTCTAGCTGATCAGTCTGTATTCCAGACTCAGCTACTGAAGTTAAATTCTGCTCAAATTGATGTTCTCTTGCCATCTATTGCACTAAGTGTGAATGATTCTTTAGTACAGACAGTTGATGCATTATATAGACTTTGTGTCAATACAATTGTATGATTGTTGATAAATGCATAACTTGCACTGAGCTTGAATGGGTCATTTAGTGCTACAGTCAATGCATGTGTCCAATGACTGCATATCATAATGATCTGTCGATGCTAAATTGATTTATCTTGAAAAGTTGATTGCTCTCTCATGATGCTATTTGAATAAAGAATGCTCTGATGTTTGAGTAAACATTCTGCATAGCATGTTAAATCTGATTTTTGAATCTGAGTTTTGCACATTCTTTCATGTTCAGCATTGTCAGGTTTAGATTTTTTGAATTCTCCTCATACATGAGTTGCATATTGATGATTGTCTGAAATTGCATATGCATACATATAGTGAATGCATTGCGCATCATCATACTGAAAACTCCAAAAGAAGTAACTGTCTACAGATAGAACTGCATTGGCACTGCAATTGTCATTCATGGCCATCATGGTATATTAAATGGAACAATGCTGAAGGGCAGATGGAGTATGTCTTGATGCTACTGCCATGTGTGAGGTGGTCCTTGGACCAAGTCATCCGCCCAGTACCATGGGTCTAGTTTTGATATAGAATAGTGTACTGCATATCATAAATTTGAAGAAAATTAAATTTGAAAAGAAATGATTCATTGCATATCATGCATTTTGTCATGGGGAGCTTGTTTGCTATTGCTCGGTCATCATGCTCTCCTTATCAGAATTGTTGCATACTTCTCGTATGAAGGGCAGTGCATATCAAAAAAAAAAAAATTTTTGAAAAACCTAAAAAGAAATTTCATTGCATCTAGACAGGGGGAGCATTTAGACTTGGTGTTTTGATTGTCACATCTTGAACACCTCTTGTCTAATAACTGATCAACTCTCATCTGATATCATATTTTTCTCTCTTGAAAAAGGATTCTGCCTTCTATTTGTTGAGCTGTTAAAGAAGAGTTTCTTTCAACTCCCTTCATGATACTATCTGTCAGCTGATCTGTTTGAATTCCAGACTCAGCCACTGTGTGTTAATGTACACCCTTCTGAAATATTTTTCTCTTGTTGATTGACTCCTCCACCAGCTTGTACTCTTTATTCATATACCTTTTAGCTGGTGTGACTATTTTGGCTCCATTATTGAGTTGTTGGTCAGCTAAATTTACTGATCTGGTCTGAGGAACTTAAGCTGCATGTTATGCAATTCAGTCTGAGAATTTTGTAGAAACTCCTATCATATAGGTTTAAGAATTACCACTGAACCAGACTGATATAAGATTAATGTATTCTCAGATTTGTAATTAAATGAATTGAAAATATCTGAATGATAAGGTTTAATAAACTTTAACCACATGTGTCATGTAATCCTTAAACTCTCTCATCTGATATCTGGAAATTTGAAATCAAGGCTCCTTGGTAGAGATACATAGAGTGAGTACTGTGGTTAAACATTAACTTGAAAGAATGTTGACTAAATAAAAATTGTGAATTCAGAGTAATGTCTTGGTCACCGAGAAACTGGGTTCCTTGTCAATGAAATAAAGTAACTCATGTCATGAAGTGCCATAGTTATCTCTGATGAAAATTTATTATCAAAACCTGACAGAGCAATGGCAAAATTGTGTTGAGTAGTTGGGGAGTCTGGCCTCTAATCAAGGTGTCTCCTCATGTAAAAAGACACTTATATTGCTAACTCTGGTCTCAATGTTGAGAGGCAATGACAGTTATCACTCTGAGTAACTGGGTCACTTCAACTAAGACTTGTTGTGCCTCATGTAAAAAGGTGTTGATCAACTTAAATTGCTCAGAAAAAACATAATGTGCTTCAAATAAAAATATTGAAAAGTCTGTCAACTCATATTCTTGGAAAAAGTGTTTAACATCAATACTAATCTGTGTAACTCTTGAAAGAGTCATTGAGATCATGTGTGTAAGATAAAAGATGATTGTTTTTGAGTGCTTTCTGAATATTTGGTTCACCTTTATTAAAACTTGAATTCAGATATGATTATTGAGTTTAATTTGACAAATTTGGTATATATCAAAATTAAATCAGATTGGTTAAGTTGCCACTTCATAACCCTTTATGATAAGAGAGTCTACTCTTCTTAAGACTTATTGAAGTGGTGCAAGCTTTAAAATCCCTCATGTTCAGATTCTTTCCAGACAGCCTGATCAACATCTTGCTATTGATTGATTCATTGAGATGTATTGTGCTTTGACTATTTCTCACCCTCACCCTTGGCTAATCTCACATTATCAGTTAATCCACACTGTTGGAATCTTCCATCCTGTTTCACAATCAGCTCTGGTTCTGTTTCATTCTGTTCATGTAACCAGAATTCAGATTCTTTGTAATGGCAGAATTTAGCTTGATTTATTGGATAACCAGAGTTCATTCCTGTGCTTCAGGGGGAGTTATGGGTCATATGATTTTAAGGGGAGAATAGTTAATCTTGCATGCTGATAGGGGGAGTGCTGTTTCATTGTCTTAAGGGAGTGCTGATAGTTAATGAACCATGTGTTATTCTGTGTCTTTGTGTGTTGCATTTTGTCTCTCAAATCATTCCCTCTCTTTTTGATTATGTCAAAGGGGGAGAATAGTTTGACTCATTAAGTGTGACTCATTATGTTGCCATCATCAAAAAGGGGGAGATTATTGTGCCCCTTGTGCTTTGATGAATGTGGTGTTTTAATGATAGCAACATGAATGAGTCACCACATTGATGAGTCACCACATTGAATGATAGCAACATGAATGTTTATAACTGATATTAATGTTTATAACTGGTATGAATGTTTATACTCTGTGAAAAATGCATATGACTGGGACTGGTATATTATCTGGAGAATGCATGTGTTCTGTCTGCATAAGTCTATACACTGCATGGCTCACATGGCTGCAAGTCCATACATTGCATTCCTAGCAGACCAGCAAGTCTATACACTGCAGTGTCAAGTCTTCACATCGTTCACCAAGTCTGTACCTCGCTTGGGGCTTACCAAAAGTCTGTACATCGCAGTTGTGTCAAAGTCTATACAGCCTCTGTGTGTTCTATGCATTTCGCAAGTCATGCAACGTCAACGCAGCAAGTGTGTCTCATGCATCATGCGTCGACGCCCCCAGATTTCCAAGTCCATACAATCGTCTTTATGCATAGCAATGTCTGTACAGACTTTCAATGCATAGCAAGTCTATACACTGCAGGGTAAAGCCCAAAGTCTAGACATTACTGCATTGCTTGCATTTCAGAGTCTATACATCGTTCATGCATGTGCACAGTTCGTGGACAAAGTCTGTACATCGCCCTAGATTGCATTAGCAAGTCTATACACTGTCAGGGCTTCATGCACTAAGTCTATATAGGCTTAGTTTGTACATCAGCTTGTTCACGCTTCATCATGTCTGTACATTGTCAATGCATCATGTAAGTCTGTACAGAGTCTTGTTGAAAGTCTATACATCGTCTTCTTATTCATGCATAGCATGCATTGTTCATGAACTCTGTACAGCCCAAGTCTGTACATCGCATCAAATTGTTCATGCAGTGTCTTGGTGAAGTCTATACATCGTTTCATTGTACAAGTCCATACAATGCATGCACTTTCATTCAAGTCCACACATTGATGCACTGTAGATAGCTCGAGGTGAAGTCTGTACAGCCATTGCCTTCATATAGGAAGTCTGTACATCCTACTGCACTGTAACTTTCACGGAACCAAGTCTATACACTGCTACACGTTGTGTTTTGTCGAAGTCTGCACATTACTGAATGTTCTGCAAGTCTGTACACTGGTCAAGCATTCAATTCTGAACATTGGCCAAGTCTACACATCGACACTGTAGCTTGCTTAGCTCAAGTCTATACATCCGTTTGCACAGCACATGAACTCTATACATTGCATTGTTCATGCACGGCACAGCAAGTCTGCACAACGTCCGTCTCATTTAGCGTCTAAGGCAAGTCTATACACTAGAAACTGAAGTGTGTACACTGAGCGTCTCATTGAGCGTCTCATGTAAGTCTATACATCACATTGGGCTTTAGGCTTTACAAGTCTATACAGAGCTTTCGTCTCATGCATTGTCTAAGCTAAGTCCATACATTGGACTGTAGCATCTTTACCCACGTTCTATGCTTCAAGTCTGTACATCCTTCAAGGGGCCAAGTCTATACATTGTGTCCTTCACATCTTCAAGTCTGGACATTGCCCAGTCTGCTTCGCAAAGTCTATGCATCCATTGGTTCTTAGTTGGGCCGAGTCTATACATTGCCCAGGCTGCATAACGTCAGGTCTTTACATTGAACTCTATAAATTGCATGCAGTTGCGCTTCACAAGTCTACACATTGATGTTCTTCACAGCAAGTCTATACACTGCTCACTCATATAGGAAGTATGTACATCGCATAGCTTCACATATATGAAGTCTATACTTTGAGGAGAGTCTATACATTGCATTGGCTTTGAGCTGATGGGTCGACCCCCAGATCAGCAAGTATGTACAGAGCTCTGCCTTGTTCAGCATCGTAAAGTCTATATAATGCATTGTTTCCTTAAAGTCTGTACAGGGTTTATACTTAACCTGATAAGTGTTCTCGTCTGTCTGACAGGTGGTCTGCTCGTGGAGGCTAATGAAGGGCACGTGATCCGAGGGCTGACAGGAAGCTGACATGTGGCCAAATATCTGGGCGGGAACTGTGGAAGCCACACGCGCCCAGTGCTATCTCCTGCTGTGACTGCCTATAAAAGGAAGCCTTCGTCCAACAGAAGAGGACGATCGAAGCTGAGACATCAAAGGGAAAAGTCTATATAGTGAGATAGAAGTAGCAGAGAGCTTTCGATCCATGGAGAAGAAGAAGAAAAGAAAAAGAAGAAGAGCAGAAGGAAAGGAATAGAAAGAGAAAGAGAGAGCTAGAGAGCTCGAGCAGAGTGTGCAGAGAAGAAGAAGAGAAAGAAGTTGAGAAGAAATAGTGAGATCGAGAGAAGAGGAGAGCAGCAGTCTGAAGATCAGTCTTCACTGGACCGTGGATCAAATCCAGGCCAGTCAGCTCATTCTGAGCCACATTGTGCTTCATCACTTTTCAGCTTTCAGTTGCCGTTGTTATTTGCTTTTGTTTTTCCTTCTAAACCTTTTATCAAGCTGTTAGCCAGCGACTGCATAGGTGGACTCCTCTGGACGGGTAAGCTGTAATCCCCAGCGGTTTGCAGAGGTGCATCCTCTGGACAGCAAGCTGTGAGGCTCAGCGGGCGAAGAGGATTCCTCGGACGGCAAGCTGTGTTGCCCAGCGGTTGTATGGCAAGCTGTGATGCCCAACTATTCAAGCTGTGAGTCAGCGGAATCCACACTCAGTTTGAGTGTGGGGTGGATGTAGGTCTGCAGGACCGAACCACCTAAAAACCTCTTGTGCACTGTGGTTTGATCTCTTTGTGTGTTTGGCGCTAGATGCTTGCATAAGGGCGATATGGCTTGATTGCATACCATGTGCTTGACTGTGGTATTAAGTGTTCTTTGATTTGTTAATCCGCTGTTGCTCTTTGTCCTTCTGAAGAAGGTAGATTTAATTCTGCAGTTCTTAGTATTAGATTTAATTAGCCTTCAGATTGTCTAATCTGTCTTGTTAGCATTCTAATTTTTAATTGGGTGAAATTTTTATGAGGGCTATATTCATTCACCCCCCCTCTGAATACTGCACCGAACCCAACAACCACTACCACTCCCATTTCGGGATCTTTTCTTGCCATCACGGGATTTGTAGGGTTCCGTGATGTTGAACTTTTTCTTCTTATCATGCCGATCAGACCTTCGGCTCGGCTCCTCTCCCTTTCCTTTCAATTTCTCTACCTTCTCTAAGGTCCTCTCGCATAGGTGCGCCCGTTGGACCATCTCCGTATAAGTACGGATATTCTGAGTCCCCAGTTGTTGAATATACCCGGGCCTTAATCCATCCATAAACCGATTAGCCTTTAACAAATCGGTGCTTATTAAGTGACGAGCATACGGCGCCATCCAGGAAAATTGAAGTTCATATTCTGCCACTGACATCATGCCCCAGCGAAGAGAAGCAAATTCCATAGCCTTCTGCTCTTTGATGTGCTCAGAAAAGTACTTGGCTCAAAAGAGCGTAAGGAAGCTTTCCCACGTGTGTGGTGCATCAGCTGGGGGTGTAGGAACGGACTTCCACCACGTACGGGTAACTTTATTCAATTGAAAAGTAGCAAGGCGAACCTTTTCTTGATCCGCACATTGCATAACCTCAAATATACGATTCATTTCGTATATCCAGTTTTCAGCTTCATCTAGATTTGAGGAACCAGAAAATCTTGGAGGATTTAAGCTCCAGAAATTTCGATGCAGGTCTCCAGCTCTCGCTCCTGCGTCAGCTTGCGCCATGGCTTGTAGTGCTTGTGTTAGACCAGCGACGGTCTCTTGCATACCGTTCTAGTCTACGCGATGAGCCATTGCAAACAAGAATAAAGTACCTGAGAGAATAACAAATTGTTAATCCTCATGCAATTTTTGAAAGGGATTAATCTAGAGCTAATTTATTATCTTATTCCGGGCTCTACCCAATTCTCGCATAGGTGGGGAATTTCTTTCCTAGTTTTCATCGGTGTGGGTCCTCAACCTTGGATTTAGCCTATGACATGACTTTTTTCCCTAGGACATACTTATGCCTAGGCTCTGATACCAACTTAATTGTCACGCCCCTAGCTTTTATTACAGCGGAAGATAATCTTGGGAAACGTGAACAGCTGGCATGGTAAGTCTCGAGCAAGAAATATAACCAGAGCGCGATAACAATCACACATAAGATGTAATTGCACAATAATTTAATCAAACTCCAATTTTATTTCATAATAATCATGATCATAATCCAAGTACACAAATTTCATTTAATCCACTAGACTCAATAAAAAGAAAATTACATAAACTCGATCTAGACATTTATTGACTTCCTAAGTCTTCACTCTCAATCTTATATGACTTTCATTCGCTCTCGGACCCGTCACTTGAATAACTCGAATCCGAATCCGAACTACTTGCATCTCTCGAAAAAGATTAGAAATAGATAATGAGCACACTTTCCCAGTAGGTATCTTCGCATCAACATATAGGCAATGTTAAAGTGATTAGTATTTTAGCTCTAAAGAATAAGGTAAAATCATGCGAAATGCGATCAAACATGCGATTCAAACCAAAGTAACAAGATATAATCAAGCTTAAGATATGAGAACATGAATCGATCAAGTATAATCAAGCAAGAATGTAGTAATGGCCTTTCATGAACAAGAATGTACTAGAAAGTCATGTAAGAAGTAAGAATGTACTCTTCACTTAGTAACAAGTACTTCGTGAATTTCTGTGGAATACCACTTTGTGGATAATTCCGTGATTACCGTGATTTCCATGATGCCGTGGATTTTCACTTATTTATAAAGAAAGTACTCTCAATGCAATGCAACGCCAGTAGCATCATACCCCATGGTTTATAATAGTATGTTTCCGACAATCAGCGGAGGGGACTAGCATAGAGCCCTTGAACATAATCAGTGCTCGAACTGCATCTTCAAGTATAAATCAAGTTACTTCCACGCATGTAAAATAATGTGGCCAAGAATGTACCATTTCAACAATAGGTTCATGATAAAGTAATCAACAATAAGAATGCTTCTATTTGGAATAAGGAATTTTAATAAATACTTTAATGACTAGGTTATGCCATAGAAATAAATCGGCAGCATAACAGTACATTTGTTAACTTTCATAATTTAGTTAAATCATTTTGATATAGGTGACATGTCCCAGAGATTTAATAGTCTTTCTAGGATCATATGGATATTAACCCTTGGGTCAAACCTTGGGTTAACTGAACTCAAGAATTTTAGCGGTCTATAACTGGGCCGTTACACGAATATAGCGGTCTAGTTCTGCACCGTTAAGTACAAAACTATTCGTTATTTAAAAATAGGCTCTCTGGTGTCTTTAGCGGTCAAAGGTAGATCCGTCAAGGTTCCTTTAGCGGTCTAAATAAGGTCCGCGAGAAGACTATGGCGGTCAATTATTGATCCGCTAAGGTCCAGAAAAAAAAACACCGGTATAGTGTATTCTAGATAATTGGGCTTCAATGGTACAACCAACTCGGCGTCCTAGTGGGAATCCCAGGCTCGCGGAGAATTACGGAGGCCTTGAAACAAGATTTCCTAGTCCATTGGAAGGAATATCCAAAGGAGAGGTCCTCATGTCCAAGATTATGTTCCTATAGTGCAACGTGTGTAACTAATGGTCATATACCGGAATATATGCCATGAACTTATAGAAATGACTCTGAGATAAGACTAGAATGTGTACAGTGAAAAATCAACGTTAAATCTCGTCAATATAAGCATTCAAACCATAATTTAATACAAAATTATATGGTTTTTGGCACAAAATACATTATGCTAAAAATAATCCTAAGTACCATAAAGAAACATGAACTCACTATTTATGAATCAGGAATTAAAACTCAGAGTAATAAATACCATTAAAACAGGTTAGTATATAGTTAACTAGGCTTAATTATAAGATATATGGGTTGTTCTTAAATCTATCTCGGGATGACAGAAAACAGCATAGTTGGCGGTCTATCATAGAGCCGTTACAAGACACTGGCGGTTTATCGTAAGGCCGCCACAATAACTTTAACGGTCTATTTTCGGTCCGCCAGAGGTTTCATGAAAACGAGATTACAAAGTGTCTAGCGGTTCATCATAAGGCCACTACAGAGAGATGGCGGTCAAATTCTAAGCCGCTAGAGCACGACAGACAGTAACTTAAATAAGAGGGTTCTAAGGTTTTTAACTCACATCATGTCTTAAAATCATATATAAACTTTCCTTATCAGGATAAAACGAAGGTTAAGCTAACAATATGCATTGGTTTTCTGTGAATTGACAAGAAAGTTTCTTTTTAACTTAGTTAGAGCTAAGAATATGCATGCATGATATACTAAGCGCATAGGTCTTATTAAAACAAGTAATTCTCCACACAAAAAGCATGAAATCGAGCAAAACAAGAGGGTTTTTAATCCTAAGATGATATTTTTGCCATGCATGAGATGACCTACCTTTGCTTAGGCTTTGAAACTTCGAATTTGATGTTAGAAGGGGGCCCTAGTTTTCTGCTCCTTCAAATGACAATTCAGCAAGTTCACGCCCTAATATCTTTTGATCCACTTGTCCTAATGACGTGAAATTTGGAGGGTAAGAAGTAGACACTAAGGGGAACAAAAAGTTCTAAAGACACTAACGCTAAATACCTCAATTTGGTTCTCTAATCCTTTGATCTTCACCAGACTTTTGCACAGTTTCCTGGGTCGCTAAGATGGAACCAGCAACTTTGCAGGCTTCTATCTCCTTGTGTGCTTGATCTCCTAGGATGAATTTTTGGGAGATGTTAGTAATGTGTATTATCAATAAAAACTTTTAAAGAACCTACATAAAATAATGTCGTCATACCTTGATTCCATGCGAGCCAATGTAAGGGTCGTGCAGGTCAAAACTAGGTCCTATTTATAGGGTTTTGCTAGGGTTTGGGGATTAGATCGATTCTAGAGTTCTTGTTAAACCTTAGTTCGACTTATGGGAGTCCGAAACATGATTACTAGTTCTTCCATCTCGATCTCTAAAGGATAGACTAGTAAAAATCCCATCTTTTTGCTCTTTCTTCAATTCATGGAACTGATAGGAAATAGCGGTCGAAGCTTGGTCCGCCACATGCTTTTAGCGATTATACGATAGACCGCTATAGATCCTGGGCGCCGAATTTGAAACTATCTCAAACTCTAATTTTATCTTATCCATTAATTTATCTAATTAATGGGTATTTATCCCTATAATTCGTGAATAGGCTAATTAACCTTTTGGAATATGGGCCGAACTTCATGGGCTTGGTCCTTAAGTCTTTTGGGCTTCATTTAAATAGGCTAGGTTAAAGGTTTACCATAATTGGGTCTTAATAATGAATTATTTAACCCAATATTTATTTATTCATTTCTTTTGGTCTTTTAAAATTCCCAGAAAATACTTAAATATTCCAGAAATAATTTATAAAAATTCTGTGGCATTACAAGTGTAGTGGGAGATGCATCACCCTTCTAGACTAGAATGCATATGTGCATCGACCTTCTGGTCTAGGACTTCTACATGTACACCGACCTTCTGAACTAGACTGAATGTATGCACCGACCTGATAGACAATAATGTAGATGTGCACCGACCTTTCAATTCAACCATTCTGCACATGCATAGACCTTCAGAATAGGAATGGAGTTATGCACCGACGTTACTTTACTCAATTAATGAATATGCTATGACTTCAGAACTGAAATGCATGGGTATGCTTCGACTTTGATATGTAACAGTATGAATGTGCCTCGACTTGACAATGCAAGACATCTATCACTGCATCGACCTGATAGACCAAACAACTTATATGCATAGACCTGACTGTTTGTATGTGCACCGACCTGGATGACACACAAGATGAATATATATTGACATGAATGAACCCTGCCACTACATATGCATGGACTCATTAGATATAACATATACATGTGCATTGACCTGCATGATTATGAATGAATGTGCATAGACCTACATGACAAAATGTTATGAGTCTGCATCAACCTTATATGCATGATGACCTTATATGCATCGACTTGCTACATGTATCCATCGACCTATTAACATCAACAACAATGTGAGCTCAATTTTCTAACTTCACTCTTACCTTATGTTGATTTCTTTCTTTGAACAGTTTTCCATAGTCTGACTATCCTGGAACTGTCCTGTACCAAATTTTCCAGTATGCACATGAAAATACACAGGAAGATTCAAGACATATATCATCATCAATCGTTCACTCAGTCATGAGTCACTTATGATGACAACACACACATCATGACATCATCAAACTCACAACCTACACATATGACATCTCACACAGATGAGTCATAGTGTTTGACATCATCAAAACCACAGGGGTACAACAGACACTGTATAAGGGCGTTAACTCTAGGATTTCTCCAGAAGTTAATATTTGTGATTTCAAATAATGACTGTGTATAGTGGCGTTCATTCTTTAATTGACGCCCTGACCTCGGTCGTGCATTTCATAATTTGAAATATATTATTCAATTACTGGTTATCTACAAATTAGAGCCCTTGTATGAGGGCGTTCATTCTTTAAATAGCGACAATGAGACTGTCGCTCTTTCTTTGTCTGATGCTACGCATCGGGCAGGAACAATCACAGACACATGGTATTTTCAATTTATCAAATCAGGGAAGTAATTACATGAATAGGTAGAGAAAATTATGGGGAATCTAGAAACATGCTCCTGTAAGATTTTTAATGTCATGTTTGATTGATATTGATTTTTTAAAAGATGTGGTATTTATTATTTGCATTAAAAGAATCAGCGACACAGGTGTGGTCGCTCATTAATTCGCGACCTGAGGACTATCGCAGATTCAAAATCTGCGACCGTATGCGCGGTCGTTCATTAATTAGCGGCCACGGCTGGGTCGCTATTTCCATGCAGGCAGTAAAACTTGCAGAACTGAATACAAATCATGGAAAACATGTTGTTATGGTCGTATATGCGTAACTAAAGCCTGTTCAGATTATGCAAGCTTAGCCAGTTTTGCTTTCAGAGAGAACACCTACCTTTGGAGGTGTAAACAACGAGGTACATGGGCAAGGATGTCGGTGAAGAAGAGGCAGCAACAGTAAGGCCAACAACGCAGAAGCTTTGTGTTCGTAGGAGGTAGAATAGGAATAAAAACCACCTCTTCACGTACACAGGTGAAGGGTTCTTCTCGTAACCAGCAGCAATAGGATGGAGGCAGGGGGATGACGAATGGCACAAGCTCCCTGCGAACATAATGGCAATAACCCACTCACGTTTGATAAAGGGAGTGTTTTATAGAGGATGAAACTCTAAAGGAGGATCGAGGCCATCAAGGGAAAGGTTTTTTTTAAAAACCTTCCACGTATCGTTCTGATCACCGAATTCCCTTGCTATTACACCCGCCGCTTTCCCAATTTTCACGTGAAAACCCTAAAGCTATTTCCTCTTTGCAACGTCGAATAAGGTTGTGGATTGGGCCATTGACAAAGGTGGTTGTGACTTGGCTTTGAACAAGTCTTCGACGTGGGTTTTAGTAACCTATTTACCTTGTGATTTTAAAAGGATAATGGGTTTGGCATTTAAGAGCCTTCACTTAAGTACGTGAGGTTGGCCCATCTAATATTTTAACGTGGGCCCTCTACGTATACGTAGGAAATCTTGGTTCCATTTAAGGTTATGGGCTAATATAACTTAGGCATTTTGGCCTTTATTTTATAAGGGTTATCATTGTAAGGGTAGTTATTTATTTGGAAAACATTTAATTCCCTATTATTTCATCCGGGGTGCTACATCCTCCCCCACTTTAAAGAATTTAGTCCCCAAATTCATATGTAATTCATTCCCAATACAATAGTGGATATCTAGTCCTATTCTTTGAACATTAGACAAGACTATGTAGGCATACTATCAAAAATCTATAATCTAGGGAAAGAGCTAAGCTAAGGTTAAGGGGGTACCTCTAGCTACTTCATTGTCAGCACGCTCGACTTGTCTCATTGCTTGCAACCGTCCTTGATGCCGCGCTTCCTCATGATCTTTTGCCTGCGGAGGTTGGTCTTTGGGAAGGGGACAGTCAGCTACCTTATGTTCTTGGCTTCCACAGCAAAAACAAGCTCCGTTCTTCCAGCGACACTTCTCGGATTTGTGACCCTCATTCCAACAATGCTTGCACTTTACCCCCTTTTGCTTTTTGCGATTTGGAACGCCACCCTCATCATTGGTTCTCTTGTTGTTATTAACCAGCTTCTTTTCTATTATCGCTTTGACCTTGTCGGGCAACTCCATGGCATCCTCTAGTAATTGAGCTCTCTTAACCATCTCAGAATATGATTGAATATCCATCGACACCAATTGAGGTATATATTGCAAACTCAATCCATTCAAAAATCGCTTGGCCTACATCTTATCCATCAATATTAAATAAGGAGCATAACGGGACAATTTAGAAAATTGGGCTTCATATTCTGCCACAGACATACTCCTTTGCTTAAGCGAGGCAAATTCTCCCGCCTTTCTCTCTCGAACTCTCTCTGAGAAATACTTTTCATTGAAGTGTTCTAAGAATCCCACCCATGTTACCTGATCATCCGACAAACTTGCTTACGCAGACTCCCACCAAGCCCTCGCATCATTTTCTAATTGGAACGTTGCCAAGAGGACCTTATCTTGGTCCGAACATTGCATAACCCGGAAGATTCTCTCCATCTCCTTAGTCCAATCTTCTGTCACATCAGGATCAGGGGTTCCACTAAACCTAGGGAGATTGAGGCTCCGAAACTCATGATGTAACTCTCCAGCTCCACGATTTGCTCCACCCTCGGCTACCCGTTGTAGAGCCTGAGTTAAACCTTGAACCGTCTTTTGCATCTCTCACCATTGGTCACGTTCTGCCACCATTGCTAACTATCTATACCCTACAAGATAAATCATACAAGATTAACAATTTATTCTCATGACAGTGGTTAAGCCATTTTCTTATATTATTATTATGGTTAGTATACATATACTTAACCCATGGTTCTACCCCATCTCACCGGGTAATAATAGGATTGAACCTTGACTTATGGCAACCTATAGTCAAGACCTAGGGTTTAATATACCTAGACTCTGATACCACTTCTGTCACGTCACGATCTGATAGCAGTGGAACGTATTGGTCAAAACGTGGCAACGATACAGTCGTGAATAATCAGAGCAACCAAAGGACACAAATACGAGGCTAGACAATGTTGACAAAATATAATTCTTATTAATATTCAAATGTCAAATTACATATCTCGACTCAACTTATATAAGCAAAAGAAAATACTCAATATTACACTTAATAAAAGGAAAAGATTCAACGACAGGACAAGACTCAAAAACATAAAAGACACCGACTCTATTCGCCAATGCACTAATCACTCTTGCCCTTCCCCGTCTAATTGATTATCTTCGGCATCATTACTTGAAAAATGTTAAATAGGCTAGATGAGCTAAAAGCTCAATAGGAATTACATTTCTCATTAAGAAGGATATAAGTGATTAGCCAATTAATCGTGTTCATGAGCATGAGATGCATGATTGATCTAATATGACACGAGATCTAACAGAAAGGATAATCATTAACGAACATCAAAGCCAAGGAAGATATAAGCTCAAGAGAAAAGGAAAATAGTTTCCATGCAGAACCAAGAATAGATATCAGTATAAAACAAGGACATATACTCCAGATGAATATAACTTTAGAGTTTGGCCAGAACATATCAGAATGTCAATAAATATAAGCAGAAATAATTATTCTAGCAGAATACCTAAGTTATCAGAATGAACAGAAATATAGAACAGTAAAATGACAGATATAACAAAATGTTGCAGAGCTACAGACTTTGGTGCAATGCCACACCCAGAGTTCTCATGGTTTACAAAATGGACTTCCGTCTTACCTAGCATTGATTGTCGCAGACCCATAGCCCTTAATATTTTAGAATCTTGCATTCATGGCCAACATAAAGTCAAGGGTTATGTTCTCAAAATATTGAAAGGAATAGCATGCCATAGCTAATACGGGTGATAATCATGAAGATACATGATATAACAGAGTTCAGAGACTAACAACATGTGGGGACGAACTTGCGATAAATTCCACGCAAAAACCGTGACAAGCGAGAAACTGGGTAATTGGCGTCCACTCAGTCACCATCAATTATAGGAATAGCGTCCACTGTATGGTCACTCATTCCTATGGACGAAGAATTAGCGACTTCTCAATCAGTCGCTCATTCATAAATAGTGTCCACATCACGGTCGCTATAACAATAAATTGCGCCCCCTGACTGGGTGCCAATTCCTTCTGGCGTTCAAGTCCAGGTCACAGATTCAGGACATACATCGCACTTCTCAAAAGGGGTCAGAACAGCGCTCTATGAGGGCCAAGCATCACGTTTCTTTAGAGTGATGTGACAAGGAAAGGTTCCAGGGTTTTTAGGGTACAACCTGCTCGATAGCCTTGAGATAATCTAAGGCTTCGCGTAGACTTACAGAGGTCCCAATGATGAAATCGCAAGTCCGAAGGAAGGAATATCCCGCGGAGGGCTCAATCATCACCGAGAGTTAGGGGCTATACAGAAACAACGTGAAACGTGGGACTGCATCTACGGACTGAGACATAGTGCCATAGACCCGCGGTATGGGCCAGAAAATGCGATAAAACTGTGAGATGAAAATCTGCGCCTGTACAGAAGTCGCTATTTAATGAAATATTGACCTTCTGAAAGGTCATTCAATCACATTTTATATCAGAATTTTCATGAATATAATGAAAATTAACGACACTATATAAGGGCGTTAATTCTAGGATTTCTCCAGAAGTTAATATTTGTGATTTCAAATAATGACTTTGTACAGTGGCGTTCATTCTTTAATTGACGCCCTGACCCCGGTTGTGCATTTCATAATTTGTAATATAAAATCCAATTACTGGTTATCTACTCTGCTAGATTCCCCGTTATCAAAAAAAAACTATTGGTTATCCACAAATTAGCGCCCTTGTATGAGGACGTTCATTCTTTAAATAGCAATGATGAGACTATCGCTCTTTCTTTGTGTGATCCTACGCATGGGGCAGGTACAATCACAGACACATGGTGTGAGACCCGTCCTTTAATGGATCTTTACCGGTAATGGAATAGGATTAATTCCATGAATTGGGGTTTTATTGGGCCTAGTTCAATGGGCTTTGTGTATATAAATAAGCATTTTAGAAAATAAATGGGGTATATACACAATTTTGCTTCATAGGGGGTTTAGAATGCAAATAAAGGTTACAAATTAAAAATATATATTATCTTACTCTTTTTTTAACCCCTTCGATCCTCCCTCTCTCTCTCTCACTTTACCCTTTCTCCCCCCCCCCCTTTTTCTTTTCGGAAACGCAGGGACACCGTGGGCGGCCACACACACCGGCGCCCCTCTCCTCCGTCCATCCTTCTTGGAGCGGCGACCCCAAGGCACGACGGAGGACGACGAGTGGCCAAGGTGAAGCCACTGCAGTGGCGTCCTCACCCTGCGGAACCGCGAGACCAGCGACCCCCCCTCTCCCATGTTTCTCCTCTTCGCGGCGGCGGCGACCCGGGGTTGCGGGGGAGGACTCCGGCGGCCTCGCCGGAAAGTTGTGGAGGTGTAGATTTCGGAGGCGCCCTCGTCGGAGCGAATCCACAGCGGCATCGGCGGCTTTCTCCCTCCCCTTCTCGTGGCGAATTGCCTTCCTCTGCTAGGATCCGGTGAGGGGACGACCTCCTACCCTCGTTTGGAGCGACAAGGAATGCCGTGCCATCAACCCAGGATGAACCGCGAAGTGGGGAGACGGCCGGGAACGAGCGAAC